>OU896708.1:22245055-23487861 GCA_918026855.4 Phaedon cochleariae
AGAATTTATAGGAATTACCATTTATGAAAAGAGATGAAAGATACATGCCTTATTTGCAATGTTAAGGAGGGTCTGGCATGTGCAAAAAATTGAAATTTCATAATTTCAGTGGGATATCATATCATCATTTCATATCATTTCAGACTGCTCCAATATACGTAAAAATTCTAGAATATACGGCAATGTTACGGTGAGGTTCCCAAAATTAACATTCAATAATAAAATTAGAAACATAAATAATAATTGTGAATAAGAATATATAAATATAAATAATTATGCGAATTCAATTAAATGCTCAGTACACTATATATGAATTATATACATGATGTCTCATTTCCTAATGAGACAATTTTTTCCTTATGATAATTTGATATTGTTAAATATTCATTGACCTATGTACATTTGTTTCTTATCCTTACTACAACGTCCACTTCGTAAGGTTTTCTCCAGTTTATTCAAAATACCTATCTGTATGTTCCAATGTATATTTTGTAAACGTTTTTGAATAAACTTATATTATTATTATTAATATTTCTTGACTTCCAGAATCATGGAATATTTTGGAAAATAAAACGTTATAAACGTTTATTAACGCGTATAATTTGAATTAGGATAACCTCGGGTATAATAAGGACGGTCGAATCAGAAACAATTGAGGAAACGATAGAAAATCTACTGCCATCCAGTTATAGGCATATCAAAACAATATTTATCGAAATAAAAAAGAATGCACTTTTTTGTGGATATCAAAGTTTTTTCGACGACGACTCATTAGCGCTACGGTTTAACAGGCGTCTGTCATTATTATTATACATTTGTGATGTGATAGAAATTGTAGTTATCTAGCTCCTATAATTCTATATTTTTAATTACTTATTTTTTTATTTCTGTGTTATTTGCATTACATGTCATATAGAAGCAAGTATATACTGTATATATTATAGTTTCAAAAATAAACATGAAATGATAATTAGTCATATTGTCTAGTAATAATCCCTCGAATAATCCTTATCCTTTTCATAAACTGTTAGCTATATGAATGAGGATATAGTTGATTGTATTTTGCATCTGCATCGTTATCAAATAGATTCCCAAACTGATTGGATTGAGTGATCATCAATTAATCAGAAAAAAAGTCGTTCTTCAGGGGGTCAAAAAAGTGGTTAATGAAGAAGTGAAAATAATAGATATCATAGTGTATATAAATTTATTTTGACCTCAGTACACGTGGTAGTTCTCTGTCCCAGCAATTTCGGGACACTCTTTATAGTTGGTTTGTTGGTCTACCATATGGAAAAAGATACAGAACTTTCAATGATTCCTTAAATAGTACCGAAATTTCATTATTTGAATAATCTATTACCATAATCACACCACAGTTATATAAAATCCATTATTCAATATGTGAAAACACAAAACTGTATTTGTTGCTCACTTGGTATAACCCGAGGTATAACCCATAGCGACCCGGATTGATAAACGGTCATATTGTGTGGTATTCAGTTTTTAGTCGCTCTTTGCATTTTGGATTCCGAAATATACTATCACTTTAATTCATTTTCGCACGCCGCTGTCGTTTGAGGAAATAGCACAGTCTATCGTTACCGTTTTCCTTCCCCTCAACCCGCTTGCCTACATCTCTAAGACTTCAAAACATTATATGCTGAAAGTATAGAGTTGCTGTGTTCCTTCTTTTTTATACGTCCATGGATGTTGTTTTCAGACAGAAAGAGTTTTGTAGATTTTATGTGATGCCGACAGGATAGATTAAGTATTCTAGGAGAATATACAGGTTGGCTGGAAAGTCATGAGACCACATAGGTATGGGCCAATATGATGAAACATCCCGTATCTCTAGCCATAGGTTTTTCGAAATCACCTTAGTAACCTCTATCCTCAGTTGAAGTATTCACTCTGTATAAGCGGAAATCCCAATAATACCTCTTTCACTTCTTTATTTAACTGTTCTTTTGACACAACCTCGGTACTGACTGTATACAAACTTTTTATGACTAAGTAGTATCACTTCTACTGCCATTTTATATCTTTATTAGTGAAAAGAGTACACATCATCCGGGACTACCGGTATTTCGAGTATCTGATCGTTACGCGGCGATTATGTGATTATTGTAATTATTAAAGTAGGTACTGTTCTCAACACACTAAATGGACAACTCATATAAATTGACTCTTTTTCGACAACCTGTATTTATTTAAAAAATTGATCGATTTTTGATAGATGTGATATTTCATCAACTTCAAAGAAGTCTAGAACACTGTGAAAAAGTCCCCAGAACGAAACTTATATACAGGGTGGGAAGTGGAACCATTACACCGGAACTAAAGGATGTTGAAAAGGAATATTCTCAGATGAATTATGGACATACAAAAATGGATATATATTTATATGAAGCAATACATTGAGAATTCGCATTCTCTATGTGATGAGAATATTGAATTATATCTGCTGAACATAATGTTCGACGTGGCAAATAGCCAGGAAAGTAGTTGTTTTCTGTTGGATATTCAGAATGATATGTGCATATACATATTTTTGTCTGAAGGAGAATGCAAATTCTCAATTTCAGAAGTTTTTATATTTCATTTTCAAACTCTTATCGTGTGTGTTCAATAGATATAATTCAATGTTCGTCGTGGCATATAGCCAGGAAAGTAGTTGTTTTCTATTGAATAAACTGAAAAAGAGTAGATATTCTCATCACATAGAGAATGCGCATTCTCATTGTATTGCTTCATATAAATATATATCCATTTTTGTATGTCCATAATTCATCTGAGAATATTCCTTTTCAACACTTTCATACCCAATCAGGGGGTTCAAACTTGAACGATGGAAACTTGTGATTTTTATAGACCTCTAATCGCAGATTCGTGATAGAGTCTCAATTCAGAATTTCTTTTCACGCCCTGTATGATGAATGTCAATTTATCATACACCCAAAAGCACTAAAGGATGTGATTGCAAGTGAGTCATATTATAATATATTAGGGGACGATTCGCATATATACAGTGTGACCAAGGTGAGGTTGCACATCAGCATGCAAATCCCGGAAACGATTGGAGATGCGAATTCGCGCTTAAATGGGAAAAAGTCATTCCAATAGCCTCCGAAATTCTTCGAAATTATTTATTTTCAATAAGTAATATCAACAGCTGGAATTTTCAAAAAATCTGTTTAATTATTTTCTATGTTATTATTGGAAATACAAGAAAACTGAAGAAAATTGTTTAACCTCAGATCAGATTTGACCTGATGATATTCGTATTCGAAGAATCATCATCAATATGGTCCTGATTATATAATACAACCATTGATTATAGTATTTGGTTTGGATGTGTCTCGACCGAATGTGTTTCGACCTAGCCTCAGCCCTCATCAATGTTTTTTTGAAATTCCAATGAAAGCATATCATCAGTATCACATATTTCGAAGAAATATGTATGAATCAACACTTATTACTTTATCGACTGGTGCCAATTTATGAACTTATAAAGATGTTTATATCACTTTTTTCTCATATTTTCCACACTAGTGTCATAACTCTCTTCACTTCACCATTCTGCATGAATTCGTGGTGTCAATAGTATTGATTTGTTTCATCAAATCGATAAATAGAAAATAGAACGATTTGCTAGGTATGTAGGTAGTGAAGTAAGGTATGTGTTTCTAAGAAATGCCAAAAATTTTGTAAGAAACGTATTATTAGGAAATAAATGAAACAGATATTTTTCATTTGAAATTCTGAAAAACATTGATGATGTCTAAACGAGTGTCTAAAACCAGGTCAAAACACTTTGAAGCCTCTTTGTTTATACATATTTATATTCTGAATGACAAAGTCTGCAGAATCTGGGAACACATAATCAGGATCAGGAAGTTGATGATTGTTTTGTGAAATCGTAATTGAATGAAAAAATAAATATCACCACCTCCAATCTAATCATAAGTTGTCATGGAAAAGCGGTCAGGTTTTTTTTTAATAATTTTTTCAAAAATTCACTTTTTTAGATAGCTATAAATGAAAAACTATGATGATTTTGGGAAATTTTCGAAGGCTGTTGGAATAATTCTTTGAACGCGCAACGTTTTTCCCATTCAACCGAATTCGTATCGCCTACCGTTGCCGCGGAGGCAACCTTATCTCGGAAGATACTACTTGAGATCGACATTTTCCACAAAAGTATCAACTGAACAGGAAGCAATATCATTATTTCCGTACAGAAAATGCAAGCAGATCATTCGATTTTTCTCTCAGGGCAAATCATCTGAATCGTCCTCACCACAGGTATATTGAAATAATACTGATATTCTGAGTAGGGACAATCCCGAAATTCTAGAGAAATGAATGTTCCACTTCCTCGATTAACCCATACAGGAAGTATCTATCAATTACTACTACTACATGGAAATATTGATATAAAATTGGTATGTGACGTGAACTTGACTAGTTTGCAACCCCATTTAGTCCAGTAGTCAGGGATCGTGAGTAAGTCTTGCCCTGCCATGGTGATTATCAAAATTTCCAAATTTGCGACCTCGGCGATCGCCCGCGTCAACCGTCATTTTGGAAAATGACTTCGAAAATTTTCGACTTTCACATTATGTCCGCACTGGTATGTCCGAGCATGAAAATACCTAACCAACCTTATAGAGAATAAAATTACCTACAAGTTTTAAAATTTCTTTGTACGACTCATTGTAAGGTAGCTTTAACGCTTCGACAAGATGCGGTTTGCTGAAATATACGTAAGTGATCACTTTCCTGTAAAATTGATTGATTTTTCACTCCTTCATTCGTTCTAGAATTGATACCTGAGATAGATAGATGATCATGAACTTATAAAGGTTCGAAACATACCCTAAAATCGACCAGATTTTTATTAATAATTGTGAAGAGGGCTGGAGATGGCTGGCAGTTTTACTACTACTTCAAATATATGAAGAATTTTCCATGAAGAAATCTGAAGAAATTAAAATGTGCTGCGATTCTCTTCCTAATAGTGAGTTCATAGACATTTACTGAACTCAACCGAAATTCATTTTATCGTGACTTGAGAGTTCAAGGATAAGTTTTACATATAAGTTCAGAGCATCTTACTCAACTCATATCCTCAAACATAAATTTACTGAATCAGCTAATATACAGGGTAAGTCAGTTTCTGTAGCTCGAAGAACACATATTTTCAAGGAGAAAAGTTCATGTGATATGCATGGGAGCTTCGTTTCTGATATAGGTAAAGGAGGTCGAAGTGTTTTTCGAGTTTTCTCCTACAATTTTTAAAATGAAATTTGGTACACCTATCACACTTGAAAAACCACATATTCAAGACTATTAGACGTTTTTGATAATCTACAAAGTGATACTGTTTTGGGGGCTTTACCCAATTTAAACCTCTTATATTTTATATTTAATCCTCTTGAACTTTTTCGCATGCTGTCTCTGTTCTCAATGAGACATTGATTCACATTTTCTTTCTTATTTGAATATTTTTTGCTCTCCTATATGTTTTTCGAAAACTGCATGGATTTGAAGATGAATGCTATACAAAAAACTGAGCATCCTGTTTGTAGTCGGAAGATGCCGACGCGTTAATTGTCAAAACCTTTGATCTATGATTTCAGTATCATGGTAAAAACTAGGATTTCCATTTCTCCAGAGTAGGATGCTGATATACTTAATAAAATACAAATTCTTCATTTCCACTGACTGAAATATTACAAATTGTTTATCAAAAACTCCTGCAGGGATTGAAATGGGTTGTCTTTCGATAAACTTCAAATTTGTTGTCATGAAATGTTTGAAGCAGCTTATTTGAGTGATAAATAATAATTCGAAGTAGGTGATTGTACAGTTTGATGGTTGTGATTTCAGGACCATTCTTCATTGGGGTTAATGAGTGGGTGCAGTATGGTGGAACATATATTGTTTATCGATGGTACAATAATAGGGGTCGGCAAATACATAGATTTACTTATTCTTCTAACAGGACTAAGACCAGTTCATGAGAACGTTTACCTGTAGAAACCAAATAGGAAATCGGGAGAAGAATTATTGTATTTGGTACACTCATTTAGCTATCCTGAAGTGGCAGAAAACTTTTTACTGCATGCGATAACTGGCTACAACAAGTGCCCTTTTCAACCAGGAAAAAGCTACATTTTGCAATATCTTTCAGAAACACCCGCAAATAATGATCTTCTGAAGCTGCTCTGTATTAGAGACGTAGCCTGGTATATTTTCATATATCAAAGTGAGAAAGTTCAGAAACCATAGAACGAATTTCTCCTTCTCAATATTATTTTTTTTGTACAAATAATTTTTATAGTGAGATGCCGAGAGGTCTTTTCTATATGAATGAAAGCTTCAAGTTCAAGTTCAAGTTTATTTCGTCATTTTCGATACAAATTGTATATGTGACACGTTGAAAACAAAGAAAAACAAATATACAAACAAAGTACTCATGAATAGTACAGCAAATACATCATATTAAGAGAGGTTTTCATACTCTTTGAGGGAGTAAAGGCAACTTGTTAGAAGATACTAATCAAAATAATCCATGTTCAGATTTGGATGGAGTAGATATAACATGACAATGAGAGATCTACACCATTGTCATACTTGAATTTCGCGGGTAACAGCGTGTTTTCGCATAATATAGCTAATTGCACCATTTCGAAGCGTTACCGCTCCCTTACTATGAGTCGAACAAGAAAATGTTTCAGATAAAACTTGTAGGGAATTCAGTGTCCTATAAGATTGATGATATGTATTTTTGTGCTAGTACCCACCAGTGAGATGATAATGCGAAAATTAACAATTCTAATCGCCATTTTCCAGGATGACGGTTTTTATAAGAACCACAAACTCTTACTCATATCGAAAACTCGAAACTACCATACCTTTCGCAGTGCAAAATCCCCTGGCTACTGGACTATTGATACTTTTTTAATTTCAATTCGATAGACTCTAGATGACTATAACATGACAAGAAAGATCTGAATGAATATAGTGGCGTTAATTTGAATCAACTCTAACTTTCAACATGCACAACTATAGGGTTGGAGAAAAACGATGATTATTAAATGATTTTTAAATAGTAATACCCACATGTGCACTTCATACCAGGTATTCTCTTTTCGAGACACGCACTATTCCGAACGTAGATTCCAACAGAATTTATGTCTAACGCAATTAAGGAAATCCGAGAATGTTAATTGTTATGCCTTATGCGGAGGTAATTTTTCGAAAAAATACGAAAATACGTGTAATTGCAGTTGTTGTGTGATTATCTTGCTTTATAAGTGAATTACTGGCTGAAAGTTTTTCATTGATCGACTATTACCTGTCTTGAATTCTAAATAAATACGAAAAAGATTATTATTCTCTAGCTTTAAATGCATCTTTAAGATGTTCAGAGACAGCACGTTCTTGGCAGTAAAAACGTATTTCTTAATCAGGCAGGTTATGGTGTTTTTTCTATCGGCGTTTCCTGTCATATACAAAATTTTAACTGAAAATAGTAGATTATCTTATAAGGATCAACAGTGACACTTTCGCTTTCGCTCGGCTTCGCTAGACGCCATGCCTCGCGAATGCAAAATCCGCTTGTCAAACAAAGTCACTTTTGATCCGAATGAAATTTGCTATTTTTTTTGGAATCGAAAGGAAACTAAAATAAATATTTGAAGTAACCACCAATGTGACTTACTTGACAGAATATTATAATGCCTTATAATTTATAGGTACCTGAGTAGATTGAAGAGAGTCCTTAAATTAGTATATTGGTGGACGATGAATTTACTTTGTTACAATTTGTGTTGACATTCATCATCAGATACTGCATGCACGAATCCAATACTATACCCGAAACATGGATGCCGTGCCATATGTATGCACTGCAACAAATAATTAATTTGTGTATTCTATTGAATCGATTAATCGATGAATTCATTTGGACCAGGTGTCTGCCCTCATAGCAAATACCGCGCCAGTGCCAGGTATAGGAAAAAGAAGTGGAAAATGTTAGTGATCATATCAACAATAATAATAGCGATTATTCATTTCTCTCCAGATTGCACTATGTTTGGCTCGGGAATCAAATGAAGGTAAATAATATCGTTGTGTGAGACAAAAAAGTATTGCTGGCAGTGATTATGGAAAAACAAGTTATCCAATCAATCAGATCCCGATTATGAATGAAAAACAGATTGAGCAGGTATGTGAATCTTGAAGCCTTTCCTGATCAAAACAGAAATACTCAAGTATAATATGGTGTATTGATATCTCCAGTATGGGTATGAAATGAGAAATCTGCCAAAATCTGGAACAAATCTGCGTCCCAGCCCAAATAACCAACCATAAGAATATTGTTTATTATTCTTGATGGTACATTCTATTTAGTTCCTAGGAGCTGGAGTTCAACTTTAGCTCCTAAAGTATTGCCTAGCATTATACCTATGTTTGTGTCAGTAATTAAAACGTCAATTTGAGAGCTAATTTTGATATTGAACTGAGCGATTGTTACTACCCCTGATTAATAAATTTAATAACGGGTCGTAACGCAGTGTTGAAGAGTTTACCTGTAAAGATACTCCTTATATCCAGGTTCGAAAGACGATTTTTCTAAATTGAAAAATTAGTTGTTGTCAGATTTGAATTATTTATTTATTGCCACCCGTTATTGACAAAACATTTCAAAGGTCACTAACGTTTCACAAATATTTTACATATAGGAATAATTATACAATGTGTGCCCGCTAAAGGCCAAACAGAACAAAATATACCTAATAGATTGAAATACAGTATGCAACACTCTCCCCCCAGTAATTGATCTGGATACATGATGTGATAGAGTGTAAGAACAATTACTGCACATCCAGTACACAAAGCCTGGATACGGGTCTTCGAAAAACTGTCCCATTAGCCAGTCGTACATCTACCATTCGAACCCTGCCATCTTTTGCTTCATATAGATGAATAACTCGTCCCTTAGGCCATGTATTCCTTGGTCCGTTTGGGTCAACGATAATTACAATGTCGTTGATCTTGATTGCCCTCGATTCTGCATACCATTTCGTCCTCTTAACTAAATAAGGCATATATTCTTGAGTCCATCGCTTCCAGAATAGTTTTGTTAATTTTTGAGCCGCTTTCCATTTTGATAACAAGTTCAGATCTGATTCTTCTGTTTGGGAACACGGAAGGGCTGCATAGTCCGGTCCAATCAGAAAATGATTGGGAGTTAGTGCTTCAGAATCATCTGAGTCGAGCGATACATGAGTCAGAGGTCGTGAGTTTATAATGTTCTCAAGTTCAGCAAATACAGTTCTCAAAACATATTCTTGGGGATATCTTGATTTCAAAATTTCGTACATCACCTTCTTGATTGATTGAATCAATCTTTCCCAAATACCTCCCATATGTGAACATCCAGGAGGATTCCATCTAAATCTGATGTTCTTCAATGTGCAAAATTGGCTGATTTCTGTCGAACTTAGTCCTTTAATACAATCAGCTAGTTCCTTTTCAGCAGCTTTGAAATAAGTGCCATTATCACAATAAATGTCAGAGGGAAAACCTCTTCTACAACCGAATTGACGAAGTGCGTGAATAAATCCATTGGTACTCATATCATGAGCGATTTCTAAGTGTATGGCTCTGGTTACTATACAGGTGACAATTACTCCATACCTTTTTTCATAACTCCGTTTAACTGTAATTAATAGCGGTCCAAAATAATCGATACCGGTCTTGACAAAAGGTCTAACTGTAGGTTCTAGCCTACAGGGCGGTAATTGACCCATCATTGGGATTTCTGGCAAAGCTTTTCTATTTTTACATTTTTGGCACCTATTCCAGGAACTCTTAACAGCCTGTCGCATACGCAGAATCCAGAATTTTTGTCTAAGCTTATTTATCACGGTTTCTTGCCCTTGATGACCAACTTCTTCATGGTAGTTTTGGATTATTAGCCTGGAAATCCTGTGATCAGGATCTAGAATGATAGGTTGCTTGAAGTCTTTACAGACACCAAGTAAATTATCAAATCTACCATTGAGTCGTAGCAATCCACTGGTTTCATCTATTGAGCAAGATAGAGTATATAATCTACCTGCCTTATGGATCAGTTGATTTTGTCTTAGAGTTTCAATTTCTTTTCTGAAAGAATCTTGCTGAGCCTTTCTGTATAATAAATTTTCGGCTTCTGAAATTTCATCGCGATCGAGTTGAACCAAACTTGTTAAGGAAATATCTAGAGTTCTTTTATGATTCATTTTATTTTTACAGTTTTTGATGAACCTCAACATCCAACCAGTAGCTCTAACAAGACGATACAATTTTGAGAATCTTTCCGGATTGGGAACTGACAGATCATTTGTTTCAAAATTCAGAAAAACAAAATCTTTTCTCACTTCCAAATCTAGGTCGTCATCATTGATTTCCAGATTTTCTTTTTCTTTGGGCCAATAGTCTTCAGACTTTCGTAAGAACTTAGGACCGTACAGCCATCTACTGTTTTTTGAAAAATCCATTTCACTACGTTTAGTTGCTTCGTCTGCGACATTTTCTTTGGAGGAAACATATCTCCAGTCGGTAGCTTTCGTCAAATTTTGAATTTCGCCTACTCGATGAGCGACAAATATTGCAAAACGCCTGGCTTCTGAACAAATCCAATGAAGCACCGTTTTCGAGTCACTCCAATAAAAAATGTTGTTGAAATTCAAATTTAAATTATTTCTCAAGTAATATCCAAGGCGTGCTCCCATGAGAGCAGCCTGTAATTCGAGTCTTGGAATCGAAATGGGTTTTAATGATGAAACTCTGGCCTTGGCACTTACAAATGCAGTTTGGATGTCATTTTTTCCCTGGCAGCGCAAATATGCCACCGTCGCGTAAGCTTTTTCGGAAGCGTCACAAAAAATATGCAATTGTAATGAACAGTTATTTCTGTCAGTTGTGAAATACTGTCTTGGAATTTGGAAATTGAATATATTCTTAAGATCATGTAGCCATAATCTCCACTTTTCGTCTAAGATATTAGTGACTTCATCATCCCATCCCAATTGACTTCTCCAAATATCTTGAAGAAGTATTTTTCCCTGAATGATGAAATTTGCCAAAAATCCAATGGGATCGAATATGGGCATCACGACTTTGAGAATTTCCCTTTTTGTCGGTCGTCGTTTATATTCCAAGATTGCATTGTCAATTTTATGAAATTCAGTTCGGAATAAAAAATTGTCTGCAGTTGAATTCCAATAGACACCCAGAACACGTTCTGTCACTGCTTCTGGATTTGTTTCCAGGCTCTTATCACCTCGAGCTTTCAAGTTTGGATCAATGTCTTCAAGGAGTTCATCTGAATTAGATATCCAGTTGCAGATAATGAAACCACCTTGTGAATGAACATGAATTACGTCCTTTATTAGTTTTTTACCTTCATTCATCGAATCAGCATTTCCTAGAAAGTCGTCCATGTAGTGCTCCTCTATGATTGACTTCGTTGCCTCTAGATATTCCTTCTCGAAATCTTTGGCATTCCGGTTTTTTGCCTCCTGTGCTAGACAGGGCCCATTTGTAGACCCGAAGAAGACTACGCCGATCTCATAAACGTCTGGATCCCGATTTCTATCCATCCCACGCCATAAAATTCTTTGTGATGCACAATCTTCCTTACACACCCTGACTTGCAGACACATTTCTTTTATGTCAGCAACGAAGGCAAATTTTTTGATTCTGAAATTTAGTAGAATAGTTTGTAAATCGTTATATAAATCTGGACCAGTGAGCAAAACATCATTTAAACTAATTCCATTTGACTTTGAGGCAGCATCAAAGACTATTCTCAATTTTGTCGGTTTCTTAGGATTTATAATACCAAAATGAGGGAGATACCAAGTTTTGGGACTGGTTTGTTCAGCTTCTTCTCGAGAAAGTTTTCTAATGTAATCTTTACTCTGTAGATCCATTATTTTGTCACAATATGCCTTGCCATACGAAGGATTCCTATCAATTTTTCTCTCTGTACACAAAAGTCTTTTCATAGCATTATTTTTACTTTCTGGAAGGATTATATTTTCATTTTTCCAAAGCAAACCAGTCTCAAATCGATTTCCAATTCGTTTCATTGTTTTATCAAGAATGTTTTGAGCTCTAATATCTTCTTTTGATAAAGCTTTCTCAATTTTATCAAACCCAAAACAATCTAATTTCCACTGTTCTTTTACAAGATCATGTAATAAATCTGAGTCGTCTTTTTCTGTATTATAATTATTTACATAACATACAAACCCAATTTTGTTTATCTGATGGTCTGTACTTTCCAAAACATATCCATGGATTACCCACCCTAAAAGCGTTTTGCTAAGGGCAGGCCCATTCCATGGACCAGTTATAATTTTTCGGTTAACTAGTAATGGCCAGTTATCTTGACCAATCAAAATTTGTGGTTTCGCATTTTTCATTGATATACCTCTACTATCTATGTAAGGATATTGTTTGCAAATCTCACCTACATCCACCGTCTGTGTTGGTAGAGACATTCCTTTTATTGTCCTCACATGTCTCAATTGAAACTCACCATTTCCATTCTCAGCTCGTACCGTGAAACTTATAATCCTGGAATCGTCCTGTTCCTTGGTTTGGTTGTTTGTCCATTGAAGGCATAGTGGTTGTTGAGGACCCTCGATGTCCAATGCGTCTGCTAAATCTTGATCAATAAGAGTAACCGTAGAAGCATCATCTAGAAGGGCATATGTTTTAATACTCTTATGGTTACTACAAATCATTATCGGTAGAATTTTCAGCAGTACATGTTTATTTGTTGAAATATAGCAATTCACATGGGCACCCGTTTGGCTACCAGATGGAGATGGTTCCACATCAATAGGTTCATCATCTTTTTTATGTAAGAACGTATGATGGTTCTTTTTGCAACTATTTATTCCACACATCTTTCTCTTTTTACATACAAAAATATTATGGAATGGTATTAGACAAGCGAAACAGATTTTGTTGGCTGTTACGAATTCCCAACGATGATCGACAGTCAATGATTTGAATTTGGAACACTCGGTCAAATGATGTATTTCGTCATGGCAACAGATACAGTCCTTTTTAACCATCGTTGTCAATGTCACATCCTTCTTATGTGAATATTTTGACTTTTTCATGTCACTGTCATCATGAAATCTAGGAATTTGAATTTGACTAGCTATCATTGCCTTTTTATCTAACCATGTGGTGAATTCAACTAATTTATGTGTTTGAGATGGTATGCTGGAGATATATTCAATCCACATCATTTGATAAGAGTTGGGCAGTTTCTTCAGAAGTTTATTTATTTATTTATTTATTTATTTATTTATTTATTTCTTACACTGTTCAACAGGTTGCCCCATTTACAGAACAGGAAAAAAGGACAAAACAAAAACATGCATTGCATATTACATAAGCATAATGGATAGACGAAACAATATGACAAAATGAGAATATCCTGACTAAGTATCTAGTTATTCACTGATGAAGGAGAAAAAAGATAAAAAGTTTTGATATGAGTTATTCCACAGCTGAACAGATCTATATCCCTAGCTACCAAGTTATATGTACTACACATCTTATACAAGGGTGAATTTTTATATATATTGGTTCGAGGAAACTCTAAGTAGAACGTATCACAATTTCTGGAAGATAATCTCGGGATAATAAAGTTCAATTTTTCCAACAAATCTGCACAGTCAATTAAATTGTTAACAACCTTATAAAGGACCAGGATAGAGAAGTATTGTCTTCTTACGTGCAGGCTCACGAATCGGAAATTTTCTAGAAGCTCTCCATGAGGTGTACCAATTGGAGGGTATGTACCGCATGACCTGTAACTTAACAGTTTCAAAAACCGTCGTTGCAGACTTTCAAGACGATCAGTATTGTTCCGATAGTATGGGCTCCAAACAACCGATGCATATTCAATCTTCGAACGTATAAAACAGTAGTATAATTTCTT
This sequence comes from Phaedon cochleariae, assembly GCA_918026855.4. Lineage (NCBI taxonomy): Eukaryota > Metazoa > Arthropoda > Insecta > Coleoptera > Chrysomelidae > Phaedon > Phaedon cochleariae. The sequence continues at coordinate 22,259,082 of OU896708.1, forward strand.
AAGAGTATCTATCTCTTTAAAATCACGACTGTTGCGTACTATGAACCCGTATGCTCGAAATGCAGATTTCAGGATTGAGTCAATATGATCATTGAACGATATAGATTGATCAAATATAACGCCAAGATCTTTGAATGTTATAGGTCTCAGAAGAGAAATGTCACCAATTGAGTAATTGAAAACGATAGGGTCCGACTTCAATGTGAAGGACATGACATTACATTTGACAGGATTCAGTTCTAATCTGTTATTTTGACACCATTCTTCCACCCGACCCAGGTTGTCAGCGAGCTGTTGACAATCATCTATGTGATTCACGCACCTATATAATTTCAGGTCGTCCGCATATAGCAAAAAGTTCACGTCAATAACATTACCAATGTCATTAATGAAAATGTTGAAAAGAAGTGGCCCCAGATTGGAGCCTTGTGGTACGCCAGATGTTGCAAGATATTCGATAGACTTGTAGCCGTTCAACTGGACATATTGTTTACGATTAGTGAGGTATGATTTGAATAGGTTTACTAGAGAGATAGATAGGCCAAATGCTTTTAGTTTGTTTATCAAAATTCCGTGGTCAAGTCTGTCGAAGGCTTTGGAGAAGTCGGTGTAGATGACGTCTGTTTGCGCACGATTGTCAATATTCTCAGAAATGTATTGAGTAACTGTTATCAGATTTGTAACCGTCGACCGACCTCTCATAAAACCATGTTGATGGGGAGAAATGATTTTGTTGATGCTATAGGACAGATTACGTTCCAGAAGAATTTCGAAAACTTTGCAAAAGTTGCATATTATCGAAATTGGTCTATGATTCACAAGGTTATTTTTATCACCCTTCTTATATATAGGACATACCTTTGATAGCTTCCAGCTTGTCGGAAAGTATTCAGATTTAAGACATATATTAATCAGAATTGATAAAGGTCGGGCAAGTGCTGAGGCGCAGTCTCTAATTACGAATGCTGGTATACAGTCTGGTCCTGCTGTTGATTTTGGTTTCAACAATTTGATAGCGTCATAGACTTCCTTCTCACTGAATTCAGTTATAAGTATAAGGGGCAAACCGTCTTCACTACCATAATCGGGTGTGGAATCGTACTGCGTTGACAGAGTGTAGGATTTACTGAACATGTCGGCAAACCCATTTAGAATTTCTGGAGGCTCTTGCAGCAATTTGTCATCATACACCATTCTGCTGCTAATTTTTGATGAAGACTTACGAGAATTGATGAACTGCCAGAATTTGTTTGGATTGGAAGATATTTCAGCTTCGGACCTTTGCACATAGTTTTTGTACGATTCATTGATGTCGATTTTAACTTTCGCTCTCAATAGCCTAAACTCATCAAAAGATTGAATATCATTCTCTTTTTTAAAGTGGCGCCATAAAATGGATTTCCTGCGTAAGTCTTTTATGATACCAGCATCAAACCATGGCGGATATTTATTTTTATTCCGAAAGTTATACTTTGGAACACAACGATCAAAGATATTATACAGTTTTCCATAGAAGTAAGTGCAAGCATCCTCAGCATTGACAAATACTTCCAAAAATGTCCAGTCAATAGTTGACATTAACTCGTACATTAAAGGAAAATTTGCTTTTCGAAAGTTGTAACTATTTTGGAAAAATGAATCGAGGTTTTTTTCACGCTGAGAATTGGGATTGAGCGAACAAGAGATATCAAGTGCCGGATGATGCTTGTCCTCCCTTACTACAGGGTCTAGAGATTTCTCCACCAAGCAAAACTGGTTACAGAATACTAAGTCAAGGAGTTTATCAAGGTGATTGTATATGAAGTTGTTTTGAGAGAGGTCGAAGAATTGAGAGAAGTTATTCAACAGTGATATTCGTGTATTAGTTCTATTAGTTCGAAGATAGGTCGCATAATCGGCTATTATGCAACAGTATAGGATTATGTAAGTGATCTTGGGCATCTAAAGATTCGATAGTTCCGACAAGATTTTTCACTTCGTCTGAGAATTGTATCAAAGTGTCTAATTTATCTTCTTTGACGATTGGAAAAATTTTAATTTGATCAAGAAGTATCAGAATGATTTTTTCTGGCTGCCCAAATCTATTCTGGAGAATTTGCATTATCTTATTAACATTCTGAGGCATGATGAGCAAACTTTGAACGATTTTCCTAGCGTTACCTCTCAAGCATTTTTGTAAACGACAATGATTTTCCTCTTGTGAATATCCACAAATAGCAGTAGAATTACGATATTGATACATAAAATTAGGCCATTCTGTCGGATTCCCACTGAAGATAGGCAAATCTTTCGGCATTGACTGTCTTGTCAGCAATTTCGTGAGTTGATTAGGAGATATTTGGTTTGGATATTCATTTGGGAAATTCACAGAAGAGCATGGACGAGAAGCAAGATAACCTGATCCTCTTACCTCATGTTCCGCTTTTGTTACCGTTTCTGGCATTTGCCACTCCAGATCATTCCTTAGCTCTCGACTAATCCAGGGATCCTCGCCATCAACCCATTTGTTAATATCGGGTCCTTTATTTGACCTCTCATGCGACTCACTCGACCCAGAATCCTCTTGATCAGACTGTTCTTCCTCTATTTCAGCTAATTTGAAAGCTAACTCCAAGTCTAGCATTTCTTGTTTCTTCTTATACTCTAACTCCAGCACTTCTTGTTCTAGAGCTTTCTTCTTCATTGCAATTTCTAATTCCGCTTGACGTCTTCTTGATGCATTAGTCTTGCTACTTCTTATCGTACCGCTCTTGACATGAATCTGATTCTTGCTCTTCTCGCCACCTTTTGATCCACCAGACTCTGATGGAACTTGATTTGTCGAGGTAGCTTGTTCTATCTCTTGAGCGCTTTTCATGCCTTTGGCTTTAAGACGTTCGCTTCTCCTCAATTCGTGAGTAGACATTTTTACCACAGTGTAGTTCAGTTAGACGCGAAGGACCATTTGTTGAAGAGTTTACCTGTAAAGATACTCCTTATATCCGGCTCGAAGGACCATTTGTTGAAGAGTTTACCTGTAAAGATACTCCTTATTTCCAGGTTCGAGAGACGATTTTTCTAAATTGAAAAATTAGTTGTTGTCAGATTTTAATTATTTATTTATTGCCACCCGTTATTGACAAAACATTTCAAAGGTCACTAACGTTTCACAAATATTTTACATATAGGAATAATTATACAATGTGTGCCCGGTAAAGGCCAAACAGAACAAAATATACCTAATAGATTGAAATACAGTATGCAACACGCAGGTTTTTGGAAAAACGTAGCACGATGACATTCAAAATACATGTCGATTTTTCAAGTATTCATAGAGTATCCTATTTCAATAGACGTTATTTTAGGGATTCTAAGTAACATCGCATATTTTTATTATTATCGCATTGAAAATATTTCCGTTTCGTTGAAGTCAAGTCACTTAATTCTGACACCCTGTACAAGTATTCAAATCATTGAATTCCCGCTGACAACACCATTATCTCACAACGAAGAAACGAAGGTTATCTGCAAATCTGATGACTACATTCATCCTATGAACCCCCTGAAAAAATGTGAAATTGAGTAGATTGTTGTCTGATTTTCCACAATGGCACCGTGAAATACAACCATTAGAATGCAGAATTAAAATTCTTCGGGCATGTGCAGAAACTCGCAACAATGAAATAATTTAATAATAATCAAATCGGTTTTATTGTTGGTAACATATTGATTGACTGATATTTTTTCATTAAGTAGATATTTTATAAAACTCACACTCACTTTGCAAGTGAAATCATGTACCTAACCTAGGTTGTATTATTAATAAGGTTTATGAAATACATATTGATGAGTCTTATTTAGTAAGTATGAATCAATGAAGTCTAGAAAATTATCAATAGTTATTAATACACCAATATGGTAGAAAATATCAGGATTACTCAGGGACCAAGACCAAGACCAAGGTGCCGTGGTATAAAGGTGGATATATGTATGGTGAAATAGTTCCCTCTTACAAAACCCTAGAAATTTTTGTAGACCTCTGGCCTACTTGATTATGTCGAATTCTATCACCGTAGTAAGGCCGCGCAAAACTATAACGCTAGATGGCGCTGTTCCCGAAGTGATCTTGCTACACAATGGTTGTATTGTTTTGTTGTTTACATTTACGTATATTAATTCGTAATTTAAAAACATTGAGAAAAAGTGATTGATTTAATGAAGAAGACGTGAAATTTTCATTATATCTGTGAAGTATATGTGGCACGATGTTCCCTACGCCATCTACAGTCAATCTCTAGAAAGGCGGAACTCAGTATGCCCGATATTGTAATGTCTGGCTCCACGATCCCCACCAAGCCCACCATATCTATGCTCGGTATTTCCATCAGCAACACTCTTTCATGGGATAATCATGTCAGATCCATCGCAAAAGCTGCTTCACAAAAACTCGGATTCTTGTTCCGTGCGAAAAGCTACTTTACACCTCAACAGCTTCTCATGATCTACAAAGCGCAGATACGGCCTGTTCTAGAATACTGTTCCCACATATGGGGTTCAGCACCAAAACATACGCTGATGCTCTTAGATTCCATCCAGAGAAGAGCCATTCGCCTGGTGGGTGACGCCACACTCACTCACTCTTTGACATCATTGGAACACCGTAGAAAGGTCGGCGACCTTTCACTTTTCTATCGATATTTCCACGGGAAATGTTCTTCGGAAATCTCTGCAATCATCCCTCCACTAGCAATACCAATCAGACGAACTAGACAAGCCCAGTCAGCACATCCTTTCGTTGTCAACCTCGAAAGATGTCGAACAGCACTTTATCAAGACTCCTTCATCCATAGAACGGCTAGGCTCTGGAATTCATTGCCTGTGGAAGTATTCCCAACAACATATAATCTCCAAAAATTCAAAAAAAATTCCAATACCTACCTCCTGTCCCTATCCTCCCTAGGAACGCACGATGTTCTTTGAACATTATAGGGATTCCCTTTCGTGCGCTCCAATCGATAAAAAAAAAAAAAAAATCCGGTGCGGCCTTGCTACGGTGTTTCGCGGTCTACACGTTTTGGAAAGAAACAATTGACAAGTGGTTACACCAGTCTATTTTCATCATGCGTGGTATATTATATATATATATATATAATATTATATAATAATTATATAATATTCTTTACTACCAAGGTGTATACTTTTTGTTCACCACTAGCCATACATTTCAATCATTTTAGCTTTGTGAAACTGAAATATGGACATATTGTTACTATGAAAGCACCTCTTTTCATTTCCAATTGAAATCTAGTAGCCATAACCATGACAGCACATGACAAGTCTTCATATTATTTATAAATACCTACTAGATACGAGTGCCTTTTCTGCGAATCTCGCATGAGACCATTGAATTCGGGCTGATTTCAACAGTGGTGGCTATATTTGTATAATAATAATGATAATAATAATAATAATAATAATAATAATAGTTTATTGCTTCTTAAACAAGTTTACAGCAACGAGTGTATGACAGAAAAAAATGGATAATATGTATGTTTGTACTCTGGAAATGAATAAAAAAAAAAACGATTGAACATTAAAACCTACCAAGTACAAGTATAAATATCAATAGTTATAGAAGGAGAAAATGATACAATTATAGTTTATTCATTCGAAATAAATGATCTTACCTTGAGGATATTCCAAATATATTCAGAAATTATTCTAGCATTACTGATTGTTATTTTTTGTAAGGCAGTAATTAATCTTTCCAAATTCCTTAGACATGGAGCTCCTTGTTTCATGACAGTGTAGATCGGACAGTCAAAAATAATATGGAGGAGAGTTTCATTTTCGTTCCTGTTGCAAACTGGACAAATTTGATCAGGTTCAATGGAGTAGGCAATTCCGTTTGGGGTGAATTTAATTTTAAAGTGATTGGCCATACGTAGTTGGGCAAGAGTGCAGGTGATTTGGATGGGTAATTTCAATAGCAAATAAGTGCTTGGTACCTTGGAAGTTCCAAGCAGATTGTAAATATACATAAAAGGGTAACGGGAAGATATTGAACGATCTGAGTCATGTAAGAATGTATAATATTTAGCATATAAAGTATTTCTATGTTTGAATAAATTATTATAATTCAGATCATTCCATAATAGCAAGGAGTCAGAATCAACGAAAACATTTTTCATTTGCAAAAGCCAATTGTATTTACGGTCCGCGTAATTTATAATACGCCTTTGCTGTTCAAAACAAAGCCTTGGGTATCGATGTTTTTCCATCGACATTATTTTGATATTTTAAGCACATTATAAGCAAGTTTCACCCTCCCAGTTTCTAAGCGACCAATGGCATCGTTGAACTCTTTCAAGCACTTCAAGATATCTGAGACCCCAAACTGGCACGCAGTTATACATAACACTTGAAGTTAATGATTCGAATAATTTAACCTTGGTGGCCAGGTATCAATTTTAGCCTTAGACAAGATAGGCAAAATAGAACCAATAGCTTGTTTGCCTTTGGTGTTGGTCAAAGTGGACATTTCATGCAAGGGACCAGATTGTATTGACTAATGGTTCATGAAATGACGAAACCTACCTTGGTAGTAAAAACACACTTTGCGCCACGAAAAGGAGTAAATAATGGTAGGTTTTATAGCAATTGGTGAAAAAAAAAATTCCGATAAGTATAGCAACCCATTTTTTCATTCCTTTTCATTCAAACCGACAAAATTTTCCATTTATATACACAATCACCGATACAGGAACTGGGATAGGCTGTAGTACATCCTATGGAAGTTCATGGGAGTTGACAGTGTAGCATTTTTGGCAAAGATATTCATCATGGATTTTTTCAAGCCATTCGCCCTGGTATATCTTCTGAATACTTTTATTATATATTTTTTATCTGTTGGAGCGCACGGAAGGAAATTCCTATTATGTTCGAAAAACATTCCGCTTACCTAGGAAGGATAGGGACAGGAGGTAGGTATTGGATTTTTTCGAAATTGTAGGTTATGAGTTCATGGGAATACTTCCATTGGCAAAGAATTTCATAGCTTTGCCGTTTCACAGACGAATGAGTCGTGATAAAGAGTTGTTAGAGTTGTTCGACATATTTCAAAATTGACAACGAAAGGATATGCTGACTGCGCTTGTCGAGTTCGTCTGACAAGTATTGCTAGTGATGGAATGATTTCTGAACATTTTCCGTGGAAGTACCTGTAGAAAAGTGAAAGGTCGCTGATTTTTTTTCGGTGTTTTGATTCTGATGAGGAGAAAGGATTATTGAGTGTGGCATCACCCACCAGGCGAATGGCTCCTCTCTGAATGAAATCTAAGAGCATCAGGGTATGTTTGGGTGCTTAACTCCATATGTGAGAACAGTATTCTGAAACAGACCTTATCTGTGCTTTGAAGATAATGACAAGCTATTGGGGTGTTGAGGTGTAAAGTGAGTTTCCGCATTAAATTGTGAAGCAGCTTTCGCGATGGATAGGACATGATTTTTTCATGAAAGAGTATTTCTTATGGAAATACCGAGCATAGATATAGTGGAATATGGTGGAAATTGTGGTACCAGACCTTGTTATATAAGGCATACGGAGTTCCGCCTTTCTAGAGAAAATACAGTCTTGAGTTTTGGTGGCGCGAAATTCAACTAGCGTTGTTGGTTCCCCAGGTTGTAATTTCAGGGTTGACCTGCCTTTGTCGTGAGTTCCTAGTTTCCTGGGAAGAAATGTAAATTCTAGAAGGGAACGCAGTATGAAGAGTACTATCATCTGCAAAGCTGTGGATGGGGCAAGTGGTTACTCGCAACAGATATGAAGTAGGAACAATGTTGGTGCCCAAATTGATCCTTGTGGAACGCCGGAATACTCCACCAAATGGAACGATCTGCCTGAAAGACTACTCGATAAAAGATGGCATAGTTTGTGGAGGGTCCTTGGTGCCAATGGAGATTCCCAATTACCTTTCCAGATATCTGATGAGCTCGATGTTGAAGGCTCTCTCTATTACTTCAGATATCACTCATGAGAGGCCAATAGGCAGAATTTTGTTTCTTCTTTTGACGATTGGTTGCACTGAAAATATAGGTACACGACTTGTACCTAATGGTAAATAATTTGCGGATAATCGGTGTCAATTCTGGTGAACACTTCCTGAGGATAATGAGTGGAATTTCATCAGACCCATTACCGGTATTCGTTTTGAGACCCAGCAGAATGCTTCTTGATGAAAGATGATTTCCGGCATTCGACTTTCAACGGGTGAAATGTCTGGTGGCAATCTTCCCTGGGAATTTAAGGTGGAGTTTACTGCGAACATCTCTGCAAAAATGTTTGCTTTCTCTTGCGATGTTGTTGCTTATGTGCCGTCGGCTTTGGAGAGTGGTGGGAACTATTAGTGAAATTCTTTCCGACTGCTCTAGGGAGGGACTAAAACGAACTGAAGCCACTGGGAAAATCTATGAGTTTTGATGAATCTTTCGAAGAAACTATTGATTGGCTGTAGTTATTACTGGCTTCCACACATTCTTTCCTAGTCAAGAGGTTGGCGTTTTTGCGCCAGCGATGATAGGCTGTTTTTCAAAGAACTGTGGAAGGATTTCGAAGGTGATGATCGTTTTGGAGATATCCATCAGATGATAAAGTGGTGAGGGATATATGATAGACGACCATAGAATATGACGAGATGGCCTTTGAATGATTTGATTCGAAATTGGGATGAAGATATCAGGTCATAGAAGATGAAATTGATTTTGTTACACTTATAGATCTGACTATCAATTCAACCTTCAATTCACAACAAACACGACTAATAAATTCACTCACTTTCTTCTATTAGTCGCAAGCACCGAGCTCCGAGCTTGAGTATCTCTTCAAACTACAGTCTTATCGGGTTTGCACAAAAGTTAGTATATGAATTGATAAAGCAATTCTCTAATATACATATGCAGATAACATCATTGAAATGAAGAATACCAGATGACGTGAAATTCACGCTGAGCACCTTCTCATGGAAATTTCCACAGCGTGCCTACTGCTTCAATGAAATCATTTGGACAGGTCAACCGAATTTTTGAATTATTAGCATTCTTCACAATGGTTTTATTTGCATTCATTCAATTCCTATCATCCTCAGAAATGCAATTGACTTATTCAGGTGGTAATTTCAAAATTGATAACAACTACAACATAATATCTGGTTGGAATGAAATATAGCCAACTCAGTATATGATGAATATTCAAAAAGAATCTTGAGGATATGGTTATTTACATTGGAAATTGAAAAGCACAAATGGTATATTTTCTTCCGCTCTCCTCAGCCAGTTCATGATTGCATTCTGAAATTCCGAGATTCATCTCTGTTTATGGATTTCTGTAAGTGTATTTTTATAACGAGTGCGAACCAATTTTGGATATTCCTCGGATATTCATTGAACATCCAAATTTAATGCAATATGAAATATGCATGTTTACACTTGGGAGCGTTTGATGTTGATGCATGATGATATGCTGAAACATTGAAAATTCAGAGTATCGACCCGATATTGGTTTAATAAATATGCGAAACGACAACTGATTGCAACAGTCGTTCTCTTTGAAAACAGATCATTCTTTGATCATCCTCATTATTTTATCTGGAATAGGATATATTCGCACTATTGTAAGAGAATAAACCACGCATCCCCGTCTTTTATCCTGGACAACGAATGGTATACTCATTAGTATTATCATTCTCATTCTTCTCAACGTCACATAAGAATTTTCAAGCCATCTTCAAATTGGACAAAAATCAGAGTCAGCTGTGACAGCGTAGCAAATCACCTGTGAAGAACCTGCCATCAAAGTTGCATAAAAAAATGATGTGGCGAGTTGCAGCCGTTGATTTTTTTATAGCTCAGATATCATCAAGGATTGAATCGGCAATTATTCTATGATCCACAAAAATGAAGTCATACGACACACTAAAGTACACATACTTAAGTTCAGAAAGAGAAAATCATAAGATTCGCTGATTGATAATGAATATGGAGGTCAAAAATCGCCAAGCCTCAGCCTCCATATTCTTTATGTCTAATTGATTAGGTACATATGGGTACATCAAGACTTATCTATTCAAACAGGTGGAGATTTATATTTATATTTATGTACTCTTCATCAAAACAAATATGATATCAAGTAGGTTTACCAAAGCAAGGTTTGGTAAGCAACAAAATGATTTTAATGCTAGTCCAAATAGACAATCTACTTAATTCTGATAGGTGTGTTCTTAGCAAAGTCTACCCGTTCACAGTAAATGGGTTCATATTTGTTTCAAATGGAAAAGTCCTATCGGAACCAATTTATGCATGTGATTATTTAGGAACAAATTGATGTACTAGTCTAGGGAAAAATATTGAGTAAAATAAAATGCAGTGTTCAGAAGATTCGTTCTATCTGTTCAAGATTCATTGTCCAGAACTCGTCAAAATTTTCCAGTTATGATATATTATTACATATTACGAGTGATCAAAAATATTCATCCTTCTGCAAATCACCTTTCTCAAATCAAGTCAATATCTTGAAGTGATTTCCGACCTTCCTTATACAAAATGTGGATTAATGAGGAATATCGATTTGTTTCAATACGTACTCTGTTTCGTTTTGCATTCCTGCGGATTTGGTGAAGTTCAAACCATACTGCACTATAATACGATCGAAATAATTCCTGGAGAAGAAATTCACCTGGCTTGAAGAGTAGCAGAAATTTCGACAACAAAATAAGCGTTTTTCGAATAATGTATGTTCATATTGATGCTGCTACAATAATGTGCTCGTGAAATTGTAAATCGTTCATTCAGATGTATTGTATGTATCTCGAAATTATTTTGTGATTATCGTGATACGTCAATTCCAAGGGCGGCAAGGAGGAAATTATGGATTATTCAGTACTTTATTTGAAATATTGGAGAAAAGGTTATTTCCAGACATTCCTGAGTTGGTATGAAATCAGGAAATCACTATAGCACACTTTTCCTCCTTTACAAGGAAAAATTATCCGTGAAAAGATTCATCGAAACAAGTGATTACATTTCAATCATTCCAAATCCTTCTGAAATGGGCTTATACCACAAAAAAATTTTATTTCATAATTCGATAGAACTCACCCAAATTAGCTCACCACCTCAAACCGTTTCTTGCTGTGAGCTCCCTACGTTTTATAAAAAATTATTGAAATCCCCGATTTTTCGTACCTCTGAAAACGAGGCGATGATGTGACGTCAAAACCCTAATACTGAAACAAGACTATTCCAGACAGAGATGAATGATACATGATTTCTGACAGAGTGAATTAGCGCGAGATCACAGTTGAAAGAATTAATATATCAGTTGCCTCAGTCTCCGTCGGGTGTTTGGTATTTTCTTTTAACTATGACGAGATGAGGTTTCTACGTCATAAGAGCGTCCGTTTTCAGAAAGTACTATCATTTATGTCCAAAAATAAAACATTCCAGTTAATTTTTCGATCGAATTATATGTCGTCAATCATTATTTATGTATAAAAGGATCATTATAAACATGGTTTGAGTCAAAAGTTCTACTAAGGTGTACACGCCCATTGTCTTTCTGTTCTAAATGAATAATTATACAGAGTGTTTCATTGGGAAATAATGATGGTGAATAATTCAACTGTGGATAGGGGTCACTGAGGTGATTTCAAAAAACCCATGGTTGATGGGTCTTCGACTTCTTATAACCGAGATACAGGATGTTTCATCAATTTTGTTCATATCTTCATTGTCTCATAACTTTCCAACCAACCTGTATATATTTTCAAAAATTGATACACTTGCTCAATCTACCCTGTGGAATTAATTGAGACAACACAAGAGATAATATCCAGGTCCGGCTTCACTTAAAATTCACAAATTCTTTCTGCCAGAAAACAACACCCTATACATTCGAATTTTTCATTTTTTTGCCATATCTGAGAAGAACATCAAAATTTCTATTCAACGATGTGCTTTTTATTCGTGCACAGACGACTTTAACTATTCATATTATGTGGTCAAAATATTATTTTTGCTCATTTTGGGGTACAAAATTGGAATCAGACGATATCTATCAATTTTATTACTTCCTATTCAGTATACGTGAGTATTACATTTAGAAGGAGTATTTTATATCGTTCTTTGTTCCAGACTTAGTTGCAGGTCCGTCATCAAAACTATACAGGGCTTTTCACGATAAGCGTTAATTAGATGTTTCTGGCAAACCAGGCAACGGATAAACCAAAAAATTCGAAGGTATGTATAAATTAACATGATCTACATGTCTGAAATATTTGAAACAATCCGGCGTTGCCGCTTCTACTCGAAAGTAGCAGTAACTTTGATTTTTCAAATGGGACACCCTGGATGCTTCCTGAAGAGCAGATTTAATCGATTAACAAGGTTCGGGGTCTAGTGGGACTAATAACTGAGATATTCAGAGTGATGAAAATCGAGATGTTTCAACTTTAGAATTATTCTGCGAAAATATTTATTATTGATTAAAACGGCTTCCATGTCCCTATCTTAACTTTGTATCTATTGATATTTAATCGAAACAAATACAGGATGGTTCATAATTCAGATTTCTGCACCACCCTGTATCTGTTTCAATTGAATATCGAATGGAAAGTTGAGATAGGGACATTGAAGCCGTTTCGACCATGAAATAATAAATAGTTTCAACACAAAACATTTCTAAGGTTGAAACATCTCGATTTTCCACATCCTATATCTCAGTTATTAGTCCAGCTAGACCTTGAATGTTTTGGATCGATGAATTCTGCTGTACAGCAAGAATCCAAGAATGTAATGGAATACAGGGTGTCCCATTTGAAAAATCGAAGTTGCTGCTACTTTCTAGTAGAAGCGGCAAGGCCGGATCTTTTCAAATATCTCAGTAGTGTATAGACGAGAGTGTAGATTATGTTAATTTATACGAACCATCGAAATTTCAGATTTATCCGTTGCCTGGTTTGCCGAAAACGTCAAATTAACGCTCATCGTGAAAGGCCCTGTATAGTTTTGATGACGGACCTGCAACTAAGTCTGGAACAAAGAACGATATGAAATACTCCTTCTGAATGTAATACTCACGTATAGTGAATAGGAATTAATAAAATTAATAAATCTAGTCTGATTCCAATTTTGTAGCCCAAAATGAGCAAAAATAATATTTTGAGCACATAATATGAATAGTTAAAATCGTCTGTGCACGAATAAAAAACACATCGTTGAATAGAAATTTTAATGTTCTTTTCAGATATGGCAAAAAATGAGAAATTCGAATTACTAGGGTGTTGTTTTCTGGCAGAAAGAATTTGTTAATTTTAAGTGGAGTCGGACCTGGATTTTATCTTTTGTTGTTGCCTCAATCGATTCCACAGGGTAGATTGAGCAAGTGTACCAATTTTCAAAAATATATACAGGTTGGTTGGAAAGTTATGAGAAAATGAAGATATGGACAAAATTGATGAAACATCCTGTATCTCGGTTATAAGAAGTCGAAGACCCATGGATTTTTTCAAATCACCCCAGTGACCCCTATCCACAGTTGAATTATTCACCTTTCCCAATGAAACACCCTGTATGGTATAACAATGAATCTATCCAATTCAATTAATCAGCGAAGCTTGGTTTGACCGATTTTTTCCGTTGTTGTGATTTTCTGAGGTTTGGCAACCTCAACCTATACTATCAGATGCCCAGAATACTTCTCTACCAAAAAGGAACTCAAAATAGGTGACTTCATCAACATTTATTGTTATCATTATTATTGAGACTCTTCCAACGATCTCACACGAATAACTCTCAAGGTTGTCACTATATATCTAGTGATTCAGATTTTCAGATGTATAAATCGAACAAAAGTTCATTTTATAAATTTCTTGGTATCATAGTACGGAAGAGTACTATATCTATGTGTGAGATCGTTGTTTCTATCAAAAAACAAAAATTATACAGTCCATTGGAATTTTGTAGAAATAATTTATTTTCGGTTTCTCTGTTTCCTGTTATGACTTGGAATTTTCGAAAATCTACTGGTTGAAAGTTTTGGAATAATGATGAGATATAGAAATATAGTCCGACTTTGCTCTCCTAGAAGAGTTTGTTAATCTCATACAAACTATAAACCATCTCATATGATTGTGCGAAGAAAAAATTATACTTAATATCATGTACATGTCATGTACTTCAAGAGCCCTACTGATGGTAGCTAGATTATTTGTATGTTATAGTAATGGTGAATATATGTCGATTATATGAAACTCTGCATTATCTCATTTAGATTCCATTCACGTCCCTTACATCTAGGTAGTTTAGTTTCTATTATATATAAGAAATTTTAGATACTCTCCAATAAAATGAGTTGTGTATTCGAAATTATGTGTCAAGCACGATGTAGGTGTCAAGCTACTAACAATACACCAAAGAAACTGGAATTGCCAGGTAACAGTTCAGCTTGCTTATTACATGACAATGACAGTCTGCGGCTGGAAATACCATTTGCGCATGCGCGAAATTTGTCAAATTCACGAGTCAAAATGGAGGACGAGTTTCATTTAAATTTTTTTTAATATATTATTATGTTGTTGAGGTTTCTTAGCGATGCCTCTGAAAATTATATTCCTCCGCGAAGATTTTTCCGATAGCAGGAAAAGTACGTCAAAGCATTGATATTGATGTCAAAGCTGTCAGTGGAATGGGGAAAACAATGAGAGCCACATTTCACATTCGATTCCAATCATTTTTATTTCGAAATTTCAGCAATTTGAAGCGAGAAATAATGTTAATTTGTTGAAGTGAAAAGTATACAGAAACTTGAGATCTTTGAGCTTTGAAGAAACTGTTGCATTCCCTACAAAATTAATCATGCTGTTGGTGAAAAAGAATAATTCTGAATTCTTGGCCAATTGTAAGTCTTATATAATTTTTAACATCCATAAATTGGTAACTGATATTTGTTTTCCTGATAACAAATTAACTGCCCTACATATATTTCTACAATGAAGCAGGAAGAACAACATTTGAAAAGATTCCATTACTGTCAAAATCACACTTGAGCAAGGTCTTGAGATGAAGAATAATGGAGATATTTCATAATCATTTTATTCAATATTTCAAAAGATTCCATTACTGTCAAAAACACACTTGAGCAAGGTCTTGAGATGGAGAATAATGGAGATATTTCATAATCATTTTATTTTTATTCCTTGCATATAATTACAAGCTTTAAATTATTCACAGTGTTGATCATATCATATTAAATTTCTGGTTTATATGTTGAAATAAAGCAAAATTCTGTAGGTACTCATTGAATCTTTCATTATTACAGAAAAAGTGAAAAAAAAATTCATTATATAGGCTACTAAAATTGCACTTGATAGATAGATAGATCTTTATTTAACTACGTGATGTATAAAACATTTGTAGCAAGTCAGGTAGCAAGTAGATACAAAAAGTACTGTACAATATTCACGAAATAAATAAAATAACAATGAGGGTAAAATAAAAGAATATGTGTACATTACAACATACCATACACATATAGTAGACACAATAATTATTGGGACATATATAACATGAGTATTTGAGCATAAATATATGTGTTTCAGTTTTCCCAATCACATCATGGGTGGGTCAGCCATATACTCAGCAATACTGTAGTAGCATTTTTCCTGTAATATCACTTTGACAGAGTTTTTAAATTTCTATTGATTTTCATGCTTTAGTGTTGCAGGAAGTATATTGTGAAGGTCAAAAATCATTGAGTTTTTGAATGACTTGTTGTATTTGAATCTTCGAGACCTGAACAAACTTGCATTGCGTGTGTTATGATCATGGTAATTTGAGTTAGTCAGGAGTTTATTTTTATTATCATGAATCTCGAGCAGAGACTGATGAATATACAAAATTGGTGAAGGCATCATATTGAGTTGGCAAAATAATGGCCGACAGGAATCTCTGTAACCCGCACTACAGATTATTTTAATGGGTTGCTTTTGAATCTTGAACACTTTTCCAGAGTAGGAGGAATTTCCCCAAAGGGCCAATCCATAGCTGATATATGATTGGATGAGAGCAAAGTACGCGGAAAGAAGAGTATTTATATCAAAACACGCTTTTAATTTTCTCAGAAGAAAATTGTGTTTGCTCAACTTGGAACAGGTATTTTCAATGTGTGGTTCGCAGCTTAAACTATCGTCAATCGTTAATCCTAGATGTTTGGCATAGTCGCCTACAGATACTTTATTGTTTGTTGAAAAGATTAAATGTTTCGTCTTATCTTTATTCAATTTTAGTGAATTACTGTTAAACCATTCTTGTGCAAGGTTTTCTGCTGTTTTCATCGAAGTTAATAGCGATTCGTAACTATTTTCAGAGCATATAAGAGAGCTATCATCAGCAAAAGCAATACCTAGATAAGGCAACATATGACAAAAAAAATCATTGGTGTAAATTATGAATAAAAGTGGCTCCAGGACCGAGCCTTGGGGTACATCTGTTTTAACCAGATTCAGCTGAGAGTTTGCTCCATTGACAGTAACACACTGACTCCTATTCTGGAGATATGACTCATAGAGTTTTAATGATACTCCTCGTGCTCCATATTGAGAGACCTTGTTCACCAGGATGTTGTGGGAGACACAGTCGAAAGCCTTACTGAGGTCACATAAGGTTACGCCTGTTAGTTTACCCTGTTCGAAGCCCTCGACTATCTCTCTCACAACCACTGCTATTGCATGAATGATAGATCGTTGTTGTCGGAATCCAAATTGATTATTGCTCAATAGTTTCTCGAAATATTTGTTCAACCTTTGTTTTAATATAATTTCAAGAATCTTACCAATGTAGGTCACAATAGAAATTGGCCTATAGTTCTCAGGGTTTTCTCTATCGCCTTTTTTTAAAAATAGGTATAACTTTGGTGAGTTTCAGCTCATCAGGAAAAATACCGTCCACAATACACGTGTTGAATGAGTCAGTAAGAGGATCGACTAGAAAAACGGAATTTTCTTTGATTATTCTGCTAGTTCATACATGTCAAAGCAGTAAGTATTTTTTAACTGGTGGATAGCACTTGCTACCTCTTGAGGAACTACAGGTTCAAGGAAAGATGAGCCTGGCGCTTTAGGCTTCAGAAGGTCAGGAATTGAGCCATCATAATAATAATAATTATCATCATCTGAAGGCAACTGTCTTTTCTATGGAAACATCATAGGCACTTTCACAAGGATGATCAGTCCTGGTGGAAGTTGCATCAGCACTCTGGTAAGCGTGCATCCAGCATCTTTGTCTTTATCAGATTCATTTGATCCTCGATCCTCACTGACGATGATTGGGTTGATATAGCTGAAGAATAATCAGAGACATATTCAAGTTTTGTATCGAAGTGACCTTCCTCTTTCCCATTCATATCGATTGATCACAAGTTTCACATATTGATTGATGTATTGGTATTGGTGAATTCTGTGAAGGTATTTGATCTCCCTCACAGAAAATGTACCTACTTCTTCAATTGTATTTGAATTCCCTTGAAACTTGAAAGAAAAGCACATTACATAAAACACTGAAAAGATATTTTCTCGAAATGAAAGAAATTACCTTCATAATCTGTTTCTATAAGAAGTGTCTGCTCCAGACAGGCATATATATTTGTGAATGGGCTTCCCAATTTCGTAATGTTTTGCCACATTTCGTATAATTTTGCAGCTGTTGGGATGCTGTACATCAGTATGTTCATGTCTTGCACTTGTTGGCCATAGTGATTCACACGAGACCAACGAGACGAGACTTTCGTGAAGTCTCGTCTCGTCTCGACGATGAAATATGAAGTCTTGTCTCGAGTCTCGTCTCGCAGCCTCTAGTCTCGTCTTGTCTCGCGTCTCGTACGAGAGTCTCGCAAATGTATCGCAATTTTGTATTGCATAATCTTGTTCCAGTCTAGTACGGGATATTCACCTTCATCAACTTTTTAGGTATAATGTAGAAGGAGGAAGAAAAAATTACAGTAAAAATAACATTATTCATTGAGAAGTATAGGTATACCTATTATAGGTACATACTAGGCGATAGGCGATGCAACCGTGTTGCGGCGGCCCGTCAAAACAAAGTTATTCTTTATCTTAGACTATTTAGCACAGAATGACTCATTTATAGATTTTCAGGTAGTCATCCAATTTGTGATCTGTCGTTATTGCAGAATAAAAAAATAAAAAAATATTCCACCGCCGTGAGAGAGAATAGTCCGTTTTCGTTTCACGCATTACGTAGTTTTACAACAATCATGGATTGTGTAGCAAATGAATGTAGATACGAGAAGAGCGTAATCAGGTGTTTTGTAGCTTTTAAAGATTTATTACTCAAAACTTGATTGACAATATAGAAAATTCAAAATCAATTCAATTGTATCAATAAAAAAATACTCATGACTACGACATAATATACAAAGTGATCAGCTCCAGGTCCAACAGATTGTGTTTTTGAAGTATCTATGAATGAAATGTATTGTCTATCTGTGCTAAATAGTCTGAATTTTTTTCAAATATGTTGTATCATGAATAAAATTCCCAAGTCTGCAGTCGGCACGCAGAAATATTTACCTGCGAGACTCTCGTACGAGACACGAGAAGTCTTGCACGAGACTCGAGACGAGACCATTAAAAGTCTCGTCTCGTCTTGTCCGAGTCTCGTCTCGAGTCTTGTCTCGAAAACGAGACGAGACCATGCGAGACTCTCGAAAACGAGACTCTCGCGGGCACCACTAGTTGGCCATTATTGGAAATATTCTGAGACAAAAACCTTCAGCAAACTCGTTCCAAAAACCGCGAATTGAAGCTGTTTGCTTCATCAAAACAACCAAAACTTCTCAAATATGAATTCCAGTGAAGTCTCGGTCATGATTTCTTGTCTGAGGCTTCAGATTCAGATAACAAAATATAAACATTGAATTTTAGGTAATGTCGAACATTTCACGAAAAATTTAATAATACTCATATGTTCATCACAAAGCCATCGCCTGCTGAAAAGAATTTTGCAAACTGATGTCTTTTCTTATTTTTAGATGACGCTTGCGCAGTAATACAGTTGCGCTTGCAGACTGTCATTTATTTTATTTTTTGGCTTCACTTGGAGATCCTTGTTACCCGTATATGTTTAGTAGGTATATGGCTTATAAGTGTTCTTTAGAAATGCCGAATCCACAAAATTGGTCCGAAAATATTCGATACAATTAAATATCGAGTGTTTCCTTCTCACATCTATTTATTCAAAAATTCTCGAATGAATGAATAAAACAATATTAGATCTAGGTGTCGTGCTAGGAAATCATTTATTTTATGAATTTGAATTTCTCTAAAACCCACTGATATCAAGTTTTGGAGTCATGATGCTGAGTGACAGGGTTTGTCAGACCTTTGTCATGGGCTGGTAAATCTAATACACACTAGTAAAGTTTTCATGTGCAACTATATTCATATGATCAAGGTTCCAATAAACTACATGAGTAAAATGAATGTGTGAAAAAATCGAAATAGCTCAACACACTGATTTGGTTGACAACCACACTGTTCCGGACATGAATCGAAATTACGAATTTTCGGCAAACAATAATAATAACATATGATAATATTATTTATTCACTAGGTATATAATAATTGAATATAGAGAGTGTAATGGTAAATAATTACGATATACAATGAACATAGATTAGACACAAGAAAAGTTTGTGAATAAATTAATGCTCGGTAAGTGTGTAACACTTTTCGAGAGAGGTTGAAATATCATTAAAACTCTTGAGAGATAACTGAATGTAGATCTAACCTACATATTATTATATGGAACAAAAATATATACACTCACTTATTCAGTCACGCGTATACTAACACATTCATGATAACAACAACAATAATTATCACAGTATTTGTAGAGCTGTTATTGCTGGTAATATTTGGCAAAAATGGTAGGATACAACAAGGAAAATTATAAGCTATAACAACGGAGTAATAAAAAGAAAGACAATTAAAACATTCATTTCATATATAGTATAATAAAACTGTGAATTCTTTGATATGGAGGGGTTGCTTGGATTATCATATTACTGGATTGTTGGAGATGAATTTTCTTAAGGATAAGGAATAAGCTGATGATATCTCAGAAAAGCGCATATTTCTCAGGTCGGTGCTGATTCCTGTTATTTTATAGGTACGAGTGGATTTTCCAGGACCCAATAGTGAATTATATCTACGAAGTTTGGAAAAATTCATTCGATTGAGCCGTTTGAAAAATAAGATCATGATTTTGATCAAGGAACTGATTTGCTATGTAAAACAACTACAATAGTTCAATGAAATATACGTGTTTATGTGGGATTCATAATTTCCTGAAAGTCTATTTAGTATAGGTAGTTGAATGTTAACCCTTCCAATTATACCTGAAGTTAATTCCCAATGGGAGTGGCAATCATTATCTAAAATAGGTGAAAATAGGCACGCTTCTCAAACCTTTGAGAAAAGCCGAAAACAAACATGCAAATTGATATAATAGCAAAAGAGTTTATTTTGTTTTGGTATCTACTATCTAATTTGATAATTTTTTATCTCTCAAGATTTTGAATGCCACGATTCAGTGGAGTTTTTATAATGTTTCGGCAATGGTTCCTGAAAGTTAAAAATTACTGTGTATTTGATCATTATAAAAAACAACAGAATCCGCATCTGGTGGATAACTCATTATTGGAAAATATACGATATAGGTTATACAGGGTCTGTGGTGAAAGTAGAAGATACTTTGGAAATAGCACATAAGTAATATCTATTACATGACCTATATAGATACTACGAATGAATAATGTTTCGTTGCGTCGATAAATAATCATTACACACAAAAAACATTATTCATATGGTGGAGATATTACGAACTTTTCATTGGGTCTTCAAAAATATCATAGTTGACTCTTCAAAAGCATTTGTACTAAACTATTTCGTCATTAACATCGTTGATATTATCAATAATTAATTGATTATTCTATTATAGCCTTCTGTGTTCTCCCTCATCAAAATTATCTGGATCGGGAGTTGTAATAGCTGATATCACTTTAATACCATCAATAACTAAGTGTCATCATCCCGGCAATCTTACATCAACTCATTGTTATTTTTAGTAAGGTATAGTTTTTGTTGATAGAAAGCATGCAAAGTTTATTACATGACAATATTTGATATGAACGAGTAATCAGGTAACTGTAATGCAACAATAGAAAACATATTTCACCATTATCCTTAACTTTACAGTCTTGTATCTCGAAATCACTTTATGTGTCTCACCAGATGTTAAATAGATTTCTCAACTTTTCCAGTATGGGTGTCCATCCCATTCTTGAATATTTACAGAGCTTATTGTGCTGTAAATTAAAGAACATTTTATGCCTCATCGAATTCTACCAGATAAACTATTATGCCACATTATGCCAACCAAAGATCATACACACACTAGATAAGCACTGTAAATGTGAGAAATTGCAACGCTAAGTTGTGAACGAACAGAGTGGTGATAATCCGCTGTGCACATCTATTCATGATATCGCCGCGTATTCCACCGACTCGGATGATGATATTTGGTCAACTAATAGCACAGCCGATTATCCGCCGGTCTGTTAGATCCCATCGGAGCGTTGCCAATTTTCACACAGGCGTTGACTATCTAGTGTGTGTATCATCTTTGTGTCAACATTTTTCTTCTATATATTTCAAAAGAGAATTCTTCTTCTCTGTCCCAACAGCTTTCATGTATAGAATTCTTTCCAATTTTCTGATATTTGGTGTCGATCCTCACCTCTACCGAACACAGAACTATCGTCCTACAAATTAAATGAAATATGTTGATTCATCAGATGTAGGGTGTGATCTAGGAATACCCTATATACATTGACCTCAATAATAACGAAGACTGCAAAGAAATAGCCATTGATCGACAATGGCTAATGGGTTGAAACATAATACGGATAAACTGCTTTCAGGCTTCTCACAATTCGATTACTATGAAACTAATAAAACAAACAACAAGCTTCCTCATCACCTCCACCAACGATACCAATATAGACGAATAATTCCCGAGAGATCCAAGACCATGTTTATACCCAGACTCGAACTATTGTTGAGATAGGGAAACTAATTAACAAATATTGAATTGAATATTGGCAGATTGAATGGGTTCAAATCGGTGGCGGCTCGTGACTTTCATGACAGAGGAGGCTGAATGATATGAGATTTATTGTGAAAAACAACTCTCTACTCACCCAAATACCAGTTAACCTGAACTCAATACTTGAAGAGATGTGTTCCTGTGATTTTTTAGTGTCTATCCAATCCGCGAGGCAAATTTTTCATATCATTATATCCTAATCGCACCCAACATGATGACTTATCGGTTGAAAATAATACGCAGTACCAACAAAATAGCTTATTCCTTACCTCAGATCCCGTCAACCAGATGTATTTTTTATAATTATCAGAATTGAACGAACGATTTTGTTTGTTACCTGTTACCATCAGATTTTTCAATTCCGGTGTCGGACGTTTGTTTTTCACAATCAATTTATCTTCATAAGACAAAGCACTGAATGGGTTCATCAACAAGTATTCCACTAAATCGTTTCAAACACTAATTTTTCAGAAATTCATAGAGTC
The DNA here is from genome assembly GCA_918026855.4 of Phaedon cochleariae. Taxonomy (NCBI): domain Eukaryota; kingdom Metazoa; phylum Arthropoda; class Insecta; order Coleoptera; family Chrysomelidae; genus Phaedon; species Phaedon cochleariae. The sequence goes on from OU896708.1 coordinate 22,281,782, forward strand.
CCTAACCATTAACCTAACATAAACATAAACAATGCACTCGCGTTTGTCCGCAATTCGCGAAGCGACACGACAAACACGTGCTATTCGGGCGTATTCGGGCATTTGCATTGCGCGCGTAGGTTGCGCTATGTGACGGAGTCTAGCCTCCTATAGATGTTGCCAAGTTGAATATTTTACGCGTGATTTGCAGACTTCAACGTGTGATGCGTGGGCCAGCTCTGTTGCAAATTCGAAAATATTTAACTAAAAACAGGAAATAAAATCAAAATCCATGTATTTTGGTGCCCTTTTAATGAGAAAGTATTGATAATATTACTTTCAGGTAAATCTCTGAGGAGGCTCAGCCTCCGTTGCCTCCTCTGAGGAGCCGCCACTGGTTCAAATTATTGCGATTATTAAATTTCAAATCACAAAACCAGTGATTATGTCAGGTGATTTTCTGTAGAAACGGATTATCAGTATGTTCGAAAATCTCTGGAATACATAATATGTTCCAATTCTCAAGATGAAATATAAAAGATATGTTTTATTTTGGGAGTGATATAAGAAAACCATAATCGAAATTTGATACTTCTCTTCGGTGGTTCCAGTGTTTACAAAAAATCATCGAACAGGTCAATGTTTGTGACTAAATATTTCCGATCAGGTCATTCAACCTTGCGGTCACACTTTTTGTGCGAATACAGAGTCATTCGCCAAATCCTTCGTTATTGTTGAAAATTATAACTACGGTGATCCATCAAGAGATCACATATTCATGTGATCATTTAATGTAAACATTTGAAACCTATAAGCGTATCGAGCTTTCACTGTTCCTACTAACAATCACATACAACATGTGGCTCAATAAGAAAATACGAGATAAGAAACTTTATATGTCTTTAGCAGACATTATCGACCCTGAAAATTATTTGAATCAAGAAAATTGTCAATACAGTACCTACATCGATAATTTTAGGTTCCATACCGATCTCGATATCTCATTCGACTACAGGCCTGATGATTGTTATTATCTTTATCGGCTTCAATGAAACTTAATAGCAGTAAATACCAGATATTATACAGGGAATAGAACACCAATTTTCCCTTCAGAAATTTCAGAACAAAAAACTCTTTTGTTAATTCTCTACCACAAAAAGGAACAATACTCACACAAAAAATTGTATCGCTATACAATAAAATGTATCGTGACTGAAGGTTTTAATTCACGATTGGTTGGTAGGTACCGTATTTCTTCAAAAATAACAGCCCATTGTTATTGTTATAGCAGTGTTACAAAGCAAGATGTTTTGATATTTAAAAACTATATTATCGTGAGTACCTATATTATGTTGCCTTTGTGCAACAGATAAAAACTCAAATGTTTGGGGTATTGTACATCTATTTAATTTATATCAATCAGTTGAATGCATTATAAAAAAAATGAATGGAGTATCCTGGAGATCCTCTTACCTCATAGTTATTTGAACCGAAGAAATGGAATCGTGAACATAATTACATAGGATGTTTCAATGGAAAAGAAACATACTGTGATTCAGGTGATTCCTAATAACAAATTCAACTATTAGTATTTTGTACTACTGGTCCAGTCAGTCTTCAAAATGTACTCACTTCGTCTCGAATATGATACATCATCAATGATGTATCAGGTCATAATTCGCCTTTTCAGTGCATCCATCACTTTATTATTGGGTCTAGAATGACGTCACAAAGCTTTTTTGTATTCTGCTCACCGAACCGATCCATTTGTCATATAAACAGGGCAGTGTTCTGTAAGGTTTCAAGTCAGATTCTAGATCGTTTGAACATGATCAATCCGGATTCTTCATTCGTCATAAGGAAGGTCAGTGAATACCCTTGAAAACATCAAGTACACCCTACACACTCACTACAGAGAATAGATCCTTGTTCAAGCGTGACACCAAAGAGAAGAAACTTCTAACAAAAGTCGAGACTAGTTCTTTCCAAGATATTACAAAACTGAAAATAAGTACGAGACATGAGCAAGCAGAAATCATCCAGGAGCTGCATAGCCCTAAAAAAAACTGAGAAGAATCAAAAGAGTCAATGCATTTCCCATTCTTATATATACAGGGTGTCCCGAAATTTCTAGGACATAGAGCTACCACGTGTAATACAGTTCAAAATAAGTTGATCGAACCTAACTTACTTATATGAAAAAACTTACCCTTTGTCCGTGAGATGAGTTCAAATAAGTTTAGATTAAAACACATTTTTGTACGCTGTTCAGAAATGAATGGAGAAAATTGAATGACATTTGACAAAAATATATTTCAGAGGTTGACCCTCCTTTTAATAATCGAATAAACCCTAAAGAAATTGCAGAAGAGTTGAAACCACCCTCACCTCTTGAAAAGGATGGAATTTTTTAGCGAGACGACTAACCCTGATAGCACACAATGTCCTAGGGACGTCCCTATTTGGAACAATAAGTCCGAATGTCCCTGACCAAAAATAAGTGTCCTTGGGACGTCCCATCCCGTACATCGCATGCAATGTCCGAGCAAGAACGTCCACGGAATGTCCCAGCTGGTAAATCATTTCAAATGTCCTAGAAATAGCATCCCTTATACGTCCCACGAGGTACATATTGTAGAATGTCCATGCAAGGACGTCCTTGACATGTCTTTGATGGGATATGGTTCTTAATGTTCCTTAGGGACATCCATCGGATGTTTCGAGTAGTACATATTCTGGCATGACTTCAGATCCTATATAATGTCCCTTCTAGACAACCATGAAATGTTCCTGATGATACATTTCCTCAAATGTCTCTACACAGACGCCCTTAATAATTCCAGGATCGTATAACAATCGAAATATCCCTTAGGGACATCCTTTGAATGTTCCTTAGGGATATCCGTCGGATGTCCCAATTGGTACATGAACAACTGTATTTATCCATTGTCCTAGAAATAACGTCCTACGGACGTCTCAGTCCGTACTCTCAATATGTTGTCCCTGCAAGGACGTTCACTTACACCTCGCCGACGAATGATTGCTCGTAGCCCACACAGCAAATGACATCCAATGGACGTCCATTTTAGGTCCATCTTAATTCCAAACGTCCATGAACATTGAATGGACATCCAATGTACGTACAAACATGGATTATCATTGGATGCTCTGAATTGTATGTACAATGAACGTCCACTCGATGTCCAGTCACCCATGTACGTAGAATGTACATTCATTGTACGTATAAAGATGGACGTTTGACGTCCAATTTGGTAAATACAATGGATGCTCAGATATCGACATCCATTGTGAGTCCAAATATGAACATCCATTATACATCCGAATATAGATATCCACTGGACGTCCAATGTGGTGTCCTCAGGACATCCAGTGGATGTTCATTGGACATTGAACGTCCACTCAAGTACGTCCATTGGACGTCCTCACGATCCGAAGTGGACGTACATTGTACGTACATTGGACATACATGTGCTGTGTGAGAGGCTATAAATACTCACCATCAATGTCCTCCACGTAAGTCCATCCAACATCCTTAGGAAACTTTTTCAGGATCTATTGGGGACCTTCAACGGACCATCAACTCAACTGGATGTCCTCATCAGTTATGCAGGTCCTAGGGGGACCCAGAAAAATTCAAATTCAAGAATGATTCGTAGGTCCCTGTGACATCCTATGGACATCCAATTGATATCCCTCAGCGTTGCTGATAGGTTGTTCTACGGATGTCCTAAGGATGTCCTCCGTAGTGCTTGATGAGGAATACTGTAGGAATTAGGTATTCGATAGTTGCCCCAGGGACATCCCTCATGGGCGTCCCTAGTTAGTCCTCAATTGGGACATTTGTGCGTCCTACAGGCATCCAATGGGCGTCCACGGTACCAAATTCGAATGTTCCATGGACGTCCTGAATGTCCCGACAGGACGTCCTAAGGATATCTATGGGACATAATTGTGTTATTAGGGAATTAATTATCTTCATTTCGTTACTTTTGTGAAAACTTCGTATTTTGCATAATTCCGGAGTTTTCTTGAATAATGATAACAGATATTCATTTTACTTACTTGATTTTTTGGAATTTTCTCTTCTCGTTTCTATAAAATAAAAATATGAATATAATTTCAATATATTATTATGTGTGATAGAACAAATCAGATGATTTTCCCCAAAATATCAATGCATGTAACAAATGTTTTCATTACACTTCTTCGAAATCAACTTGTTTTCATCTATATTAGTCATTTCAACTACGAAATAGCCATCACAATGCTCAAAGTGGAATGAAATGTTGAATGATTATAAAAAGCTCAAAGTCATTTCCACACAATGTTCATAAAATAAACAACAATGGTCGATTTCGGGAGAAAAACAACTACTTTCCTGGCTAATGCCTAATGCATCGACTCGTATAAACGAATACTGATACAAGTGATTCTTTCCTGAATGCCTATTGATTTCGATTCAGCCAGGCCACGCTAGACAACCACAGACCGGTTTCGAGCTATTTGACTCTCATCAGTGCAATGTAGTCTCCAGCCAGCAGTCCTAAGACCGCCGACTCAGCGAAGCCTAGCCAAACAAAAATCAAGTCGGCATTATATTCCCCCCGAGGCGTTTTCATCGACAATATGAAAGTAACGCCATCTGAGTAGAACAGCGCCAATCGAGAGAGAACGTAGAACGATCTCCGTCAATCTCCCTCGAATTGCGGCGGGGTCAAGATTACACCGTCGAACTTGGACAGAGCACACCAAGAAATCAGAGCGCTGGGTCTAGTTGAGTGCTATGTAAATTGGCCTCATCTAGTGGATTTGTATTTGAAGTGACACACTGGTTAGGCAATCGTATGAAGGTGAATTCTCTATGTTGATATTCTGATTGTTATAAAAAGAAGAAGAACTCTTGAGTTTGTTGACAAAAATAAGAATGAGATAAACACATCCACAAGTGAAACTCTTAGCAGGTAAACATAGTATGACTCGATCAGAATCACAGGAAGAAGACAAAAGTTATATACAGGTTGTCCTGACAAATCAATGTTCAACTACTATTTCTCTCATAAACAAGACACACAAAGTCATCTCCACAAATTTATTGACTGAGTAATCAGTATCTGTACATGTTTCGGACTATCAATAGTCCATCATCAGCAGCATATTTTAATTGACTTTGTGTGTCTTGTTTATGAATCCATTCACTCCACTTTGAGATACCATGGACTTTTACCATAGATTACTATTTCTCTGTTGAAAATACGATGCATACTGAATGTTACTCCGAACTGATTGCAATGAAGAAAATGAATAGTAACGTTCAAGTGGACCGTTACAGTTCATTGTATGAACGTAGACGAATTAATTAACCTACCTATTGTATTCATTTGTATTGAAAGTTTCGAGAGAGGCTGTGAACGATGACAGGCTCCCCACTATATCTTCAGCCAGTTATGTTCTCATTAAAATGAGCTAACTATGAATAAATTTGCCATCCTCACACCTCTTCTACCTAATGACTTATTAATTATACAATAATTGCATGATCGCTGGATAATAATAAGGCACTCAAAATACCGAAGGATTCAGCTACCGGTAGCTTCTATACTGGTAGATATATAAAATGGCGCAAGTACTCCTACTCTAAATCGTAATAAGTTTTTATATCGTCGGTACTGAGATTGTGGCAAAATACAATTAAATGAAGAAATAAAGGTTCCTCTGCCATTATGTCAGTGCACTCCTCAAGTTCAATGCTTGAAATGAAGATTTATCTGTTGGATGTTCAGTGTGATCACGCATAATAAACGTACTGTATTTGCTTAGTGAGTATTAAAAGACAGGTTTGCTAGTGAAATATTCAGCTGTATTATTGGAATGTAGAGATCTTTGTAAATCTAATCCGGACATAATGTAAAGGCGAAGCGTATCTTTGCCCATTTTATTTTATGTACAAGAACAAATTTCCTGAGTGAACTTCTCGCTATCATCATCATTTTCGGATCGTAGTATACCTATAGTCGGAGATATGGGTGAAATCGTATTTGTCCTTTTTCTGTAACTGTTTCACAAAACAAATTTCTTTCACCTAATTTTGCCAATGGAACACAAGGCCTGTTCGTTTGTGCTTGCTCTGCCTACTCAACTAAATTTCCTTCTATGACTTTCTTTGTTTACATCATGCCATGAGCAGATACAAGTATGGGAAAAAAATCAACTTTAGCAAGTTCAGTAATACAAACGAACAGGCCTATCGATTTCAGTACATGCATCATTGACAAGACGTCGATGAATATTTTTGATGCTTCAATTTCTTCTTCACGTTGTCCGTCATGAATGGAAAAATATGTCCTACGAAACAAACTGAGTATTTTCATCTGGAAATGAATAATGTAGGTATACTTACCTAACCTGGATATCGAACATTATTTCTAAGATTGATTAGAGAGAGCCACTTCAGAATAGTATAGCAACAGCGGTAAGTATGCGAATAAATACTCAGATAGTTTTATATTTGTTGGCATCAGTGTTTGAACATCTTAGTTTGAACTAATCATACTAACATTCTAACACACACGATGAGAGTCACGTCAGTTCCGAAACAATTTGATATTTCTCAATGAACAATTTCTAAAACGAGTTTCGAGAAAATGCATTCTGGAATTCTAGCAGGTTTATGTCAAGAAAGGTCCCTGTACCTACTATAACCATGTGGATACATTATAACATATCTCGAGGTGGGACCGCGGGAATACAAACATGTTTCGGAAAAAGTTACAGAATCTACCGACCGTCAAGTATCCAATTATTGTTTGAAATTAACGCCAGTGACCAGAAATATATAACTTTCGAAAACACATCAGCTTATATACACCAGCTAATAAAATGGAGGGCAACCTGAGGTCCTGATTGTTTCAGTGATAATTAGATGACTGTGTGATTAGAATCGCCAAGTGGAGGTCGTACATCTATGGTGTAATGTGCTGAATTATTATATAGTGAATGATTGTTGACATTGTAGTATGCACATTTTCGCTACTGTACATTTTTGTTCAATTTAGTATTTCCTCACCTCAAGTGAGAACCAAACACCATGCATATCTCATTCCCAATTCGAAAGAGTCTTGATTTTGAAACTGCTAGGTACCTCTGACGGAATACTTGGTAGCCTACTACATATTGAGGTGAGAAATAATTATTATCATCATAATAGAAGAACTCCCTACGAATTTTTTTTTGGTTATGAAATGTCACTTTTCATAGATTACTTTTTTCCCATAGGAAAAAAGTGAGAACTTCTTTTCCGGATACGTATCACATTTATATACACTGTTGATGGCTTTTGTTGTGCTATAGTTCCGAAAAATGAGTCAATAATACCGTCTCCGAGAAAGAACTGCAAGTCCTTTTATCTTCCAATCGACTTCGCGGTTAAGTATATTACTAAACAACCACTAAATTCGCAATTTTTTTAAATCAAATCACAGAATTAGACTGACAGAGGTGACATCAGATATTTTATTACTTCAAAATAATGATGAAGATGCCTAATAAACGCAGGTGTCCCTACTGTTAAAAACTAAAATTTCACGTTGATAATTTTCAGATTTCAAAATAATGTGATATCTTCTCGATATTGATTCGTTCTTTCTTCTGTCACAGAAAAAAAATGTGTATTATACACGGGAAAAATATTAGATTATAGCTCACTGTTTTTTGTCTTCCGACGCGTAGCTCCACAACCTGGAGCTAAAATCTTCGACTTTTGTTCCTTTTATAATAAAAAACTATTTTCCACGGTGTTGATAGCTTTTCTTGTGCTATAGTTTCGAAAAATATGCCAAAAACGCTGTCTCCGAGAAAGAACTGCAAGTCGTTTTATCTTCCATTCAAATTCGCGGTCACGTAAATCACTAAACAACCACTAGAAACGCAATTCTTCAAATTCAAATCACAGAATTAGACTGACAGATATTTGATTACTTCAAAATTATGATAAAGATGCATGCAACGCAGGATACATTCCAGTTTGAAACTTAAAATTTCACGTCGATAATAATTTTCAGACTTTGATGTAATGTATTATCTTCTCAATATTGATTCGGCCATCTTCCTGTCACAAAAAATAGTGTATTATACACAGGAGGAATATTAGATTTCAGCTCACGGTTTTTGTCTCCCTCGGCTACGAGTCGGGAGACAATATAACCTGGAGCTAAAATCTGCAACTTTTTTCCCTTGTATAAGAAATAACTATTTATTCTCTAAAATCCAAATCGTATTCAACTAGTCTTGATGTTTTCACGTCCCTGTGAGTGATTTTTCGTCGGTTTATTTTCATGAGAGAAAAATCGTATCTGGAAGGAGAATAAAATTAAATCAAGGTAAAATTGAAATGATCACACATGTAGTACTTACCTTCTGGAAGTCTCACTTGTAGCAGAATCGATTGGGTGATCGATGATTTTTCGTCAGGTCTTTCAGGATTGTGTAAAGCTAGTTCTTGGGACTACATAATGTATGGTGTGCATTGTAAATATAAATTATTTCATCTTCGGGATTTTTGTTTGAAAATTTATTTCGGTATAATCAAAATTTATTCATTATTCATCTGTGTTTCAATTTTAATTGTCATTGTTGTCAGTTAGTGTTGTCAATCATTAGAAACTCGGGTAGGTTCCTTGATAAGCTGCTGTAAGCCGTGAGTGATGGCGGAAGCTTCACCTAGTTGCCCAGCTTCATCCGTTGTGTTGGAGTGTGTGATAATGATTCCTGCTGCTGGATGGTTCTGCTGAATAAGGTCGACCTTCAAGAACAAGAACTTGAAGAGCTCTTCAGCAATGGATCATTTGGTGATGAGTAGTGATAACAAAAATATTTGGTTTGTTTCTGGCTATCGAAGTTGAACCACATGACATCAAACTCATATGGTTCCAAAGCTTTCTCTCGATGACATGAGAGATTAGTATTAGAATAGAGGCAGATACCTTCCTTGAACCTGTATAGCGTGTGTGCGGCTCGTAACAGTGCATATAGGTCGAATTGGTATAGACGAATTGACCTGCGTCTCAGCGTCTCAGTCAGGGACAAATATGTCTGGGATTGCAGGTGTCGATGGCCATCGTTGATGTTCTTACTTTGATCACGGATATTACATAGGTCTGTCTATCTTGAGGACTTTTTCAGCCGATGGTGAACCCCCTCTAGCACCTCTCGCCCGGGAATCTGAATGGAGAGGTATTTTACTTCGGTATAATTTTACTTGAGGAGAACTCATCATCGCTTTTTCTGTATCGAAAATGGAGGTTGGCGTAGAAGGAAAAAGAAATTGGATTGGGTTGGGTTGGCCGGAATCATCAAATAGCTACTGAAACACGGGTAAGTATACCTATTTCACAGTGCCTATATATGGTTGATTGGTGGCGGTATCGCACCGGGCGATAGTGTTGACCATCTTCCACGTATTGGCGTTCTTTTAGTTGCCTTCTACAGGCAGGACTTACCGTGGAGTTCTTCAAATCCGACCGTCACACGGCTTAAATATGGAATGGTTCACTTACTATACACATACCTAATTATATAATATCTGGATCGGGAAATTGACTCGACTAACAGAGACAAAATTGCCTGCCTAGGCAGAAGAAATTTGTTGCTATGCAATGTTCCAAGTGATTTGAATCAAATTGGTAATCAAAATTGACAATGGCTTTGGGTGAACAAAAAATTCTGGGTTATTTGGACTTTGTGTGAAATCAAAAAGAATTTGGAAAAAAAAATTATGAGTTTCACATGGCAGAAACGAAGATGTAATTAAATCTTGTACTTTTCTGCCAAGTAAAACAAATAACTATTCTCTGAATAAAAGTTGCTGTGGTGCCCATTCTTGAGTTATTATTTGAGTAATATTATTGTTAATTTGAACTGAAAAATCTAAACAAACCCACTCCTAGTGCATACCGACGAGAAGCTCCGTTCGCATGTGACAAATATCTTTTCTAAAAAATTATAGGTCACAGTAGATAGTAGGGCTGTGCGATATTGAAAACTGGATAATATCGATATCGATGCACGCTTTGGTATCAATATCTATCGATATATCGATATGTATAGATATATATCGATATTTATCGATATATATCGATATATCTATATGTATCTATATATCGATATGTATCGATATATCGATTTGTATCGATATGTATCGATATATATCGATATGTATCGATATATATCGATATATCGATATGCAGGTCGATATATATCGATATAACAATATGTACCTATTTATCGATATACACAATACACAGTGTACACCGTACACCTCAGGTGTACAGACAGAGTGTACACAGTACACTACACAAGTACACACACACTACACAGTCACACACAATCATGAGATAATGGAAAAACCGAGCAAATACATTCATTGGAAGATTGAAAATACAATATTTGTTTAGAATGGCTGATATTGTGTTGAATACCTTGTCTGGATCTATATGAAATTGTCTGAAACTTTCCCCATTCAACCGACTTTCCATCTCCTTTAGTTTCCGATATCCCAATACACTCCTCAACAATTTTGGACATACTGTATATCGATACATATCGATATGTATCGATATATCCTGCTGTTGAACTGTATTAAAATTTTCATAATGCAATACATCCTAAATTCTCAGCAGATATTTGATATTCTGAGATTGTACAAATTTACACAATAATAATACCAATGGTTTGTTTGTAGTATATTGTTATGTAACGATATGTATCGATATATCGATATATATCGATATGTATCGATAAATATCGATATATCGATACATATCGATAAATATCGATATATCGATATAAATCGATACATATCGATACATATCGATACATATCGATACATATCGATATATCGATATTTTTTTCTATGGTATCGTTATTCGATATATCGATATATATCGATATATATCGATATATCGATATTTTTGCGCAGCCCTAGTAGATATAGTGCCATCTGAAATTTTGTTTAGGGGTGGCATCGTTGAGGGGCTTGAAAATGAACATCCAATTGATGACAGTTTTGTTGTTTTTCGAATCAATACATAAATCTACCTTCCACTTCCAATTGTAATTCCTACATGTTATCCATCACAGAATTCTTAAAAAAAAAACCCTTGGAAATGAAATATCAATCAAGATGCCAACTCCAGTATGGAATCACTCACTCGGTTTTGATTCATGGTAGATCGTTTCACAAACCATGGAATGAAATTATATGCCTACTGAAATCCACACTATACCTGTTGATTCTCACACTTGTCCGACACCATTGTTCGCTTGAAACAGAGAAGACAGAAGACACCATGTCATATGGAGCCATACTATTAAAATCATTATCACAATCAAATTCTGACATTTCAATCGAACCCATAGATAGTGAAAGTAGTCTGTTGATATTGCTGCTGAAAGACAACCTATAATTACATCAAAATCATCAGCAACGAATCCGTTATAGAATACAAAGATCTACGTTGAAGAGGTGGAGCATAACGACGTTCGATTACGAGGGGGAGTTGATTGTGACGTGCATGTGACTTATTATTGTACCAGAACTAAATATCAAAATCAATTCAGTTTCCTTTGAGCATATTTCAGCTCGGCTTTCTCAAAAAAAATCTTCCTAAGAAAGTTGTTAATACCCCCACTTCCAAACTGGTTCCAAGAGAAAAAAGTTGTGACTGAAAATTAAATTCAACAAAATATAGAGAGTCATCAGGGTAACTCAGCTGTATGCAAGAGTAGATATAAACATGATTGTACAAAATGTTGTATTCTGTGCGGAATAGTTTATTGAATTTTTCGTAGCAGAGCGCTTTCGACTATACAGGGTATGTCACTATACGAGCTTAAACAATCTCTATATCGAGAATCTGTCGGAAAATACATGAAAATATTCCTTATTATATTTGAGAATACGCTCTCTTCATTTAAAATGTTTTCAGCAATGCAGTGTTGCCGCTTCTATCAAAGCAGCAACTTTGTTATTTCAAATAGAATACCCTGTATTTCATGGCGTTTTTAGATTTCCCCTGAAGAGCTTATTCCATCGATGCATCACACTTATGGTCTATCGGAAATGATTACAGAGATATAGGGTGTTCAAAATCTATATTTTTCTACTTTAGGATTTGTTTGTGACGAAACTATTTACTATCTGCCGAAACGGCTCACATGTCCCTATCTCAACTTTTGATGTTGTGGTTCTTGATTCAGAATTCTGATCCCCCTTCATCTCTTAAAATTAAATATCGGTATGAATACTGAAGCAAAAGTTGAGATGGGGACATGTGAGCCGTTTTGACCGATAATGAATAGTTTCGACAAAAAAAATCCTAAATTTGAAAAGTCTCGATTTTGAACACCCTATATCACTGTAATGATTTCTGATAGACCCCCAAGTGTGCATTATCGATGAAATCAGCTCTTCACTAAAGATCTAAAAATGCGATGAAATACGGGGTGTTTTATTTGAAATATCAATGTTGCTACTACTTCCTAGTAGAAACGGCAACACTGCATTGTCAAAAATATTTTAATATAGGAGAACGTATCATTAAATATGAGCATGCACATCTTCATGGATTCCTCCCGACTTAGTCCTGATATAAAGATAGTGTCAGGTCGTCGTGACATACACCCTGTATAGTTATCATCAGTGCGTACCTGTAAGTGAGTGATCAACTTTCAGATTTCGAATAAGACATAACAGAAAGCATTGAGTTAGGTAATTCTGAATTTGAAAATCTGTCAGAGGGAGTTTACTCACTCTGCAGGTTGACAAGGAAATATCCCTAAAAATATATTTGGCACTGTTTAGTAATATAAACAGTATGACTAATTACGGTTCAAACATATTGAAATTTGTTTCCCAAACTAACCTGAATTGACCATATTTTCAAGGTTTAGACATTTCGTATTATGGGGTTGTCAACAAAAGTCTAAAATGTCAAGTTCACAATTTGACAGTTACCGCTCTCCACAAATTGCACAATATATATTTTTGTATCTAGGGCGCGAAATGCCACTTTAGTGATCGAGATCTGATTTTTTCAACGAGGCGTAGCCGAGTTAAAAAAATAGTCGAGATGACCAAAGTATTTCGCGCTCGAGTTACAAACAACATTTTTAAACGTCAAAAAATATAGTTTTAAAGTAAAAATATGCCTAGCTCGATATAAAAAATAATGTTGAACTGGCCTGAAAGGCTTCCTCCTATCCTCCCTAGGTACGCACGATGTTCCACGAACATAAAAGGAATTTACTTTCGTGCGCTCCAATAGATAAAACAAAGTTATTGTTGAACATTCAGAAATAAATGATTTCGTGGATGTTAGGACCATAGAGTTGAGAAATAAATATCTCATATATTTTTCATAAAAATGCGCGAAGTAGGTACTTCGCGCACTGTTTTACTTCGCGCGTTGTTTTGTGCAAGGTATCATGGTAACGTAGGAACCTGAAAAAAAGTGTCACTTCGCAATTTGTTATCAATGCGCAAACCTTGTCATTTTTTGGCGTTGGTAGAAAAAATGTATAATTATTTCCAACTGAAGTATAGCCAATTGCAGATTTCATTTCTCACAGGCAGAGATTATAATCTCTGTCACAGGTTTAGAAGATGGAGAAACCTTGATCCATGTTCTCACGACGTGCCCACTATATAGGGTTATGATAAAGTAATGCACAAAATTCATAAAACGTACAACGATCACTTTTGAAGAAAATGCAAAAAACACGTCAAACTGTTCTTTTTATTCCGCATATTTTGATATAAGTTACAAAAATAACACGTCAAAGTTGTTAAAGTTATGACGTCATCAACAAATTTTCTCAATGGGAAGCTAAGATTGTTATTACATTATGTGAGCCCTACTGCAACTATTTCTCCCTTGTGTAAAAACACAAGATCTATCACATAATGAAACAAAAATCTTAGTTTCCCATTAAAACAATTTGTTGATGACGTCATAACTTTGACAACTTTGACGTGTTATTTTTGTAACTTATGTCAAAAGATGCGGAATAAAAAAAACAGTTTGACGTGTTTTTGTATTTTTTTCGAAAGTGATCGTTGTACGTTTTATGAATTTTGTGCATTACTTTATCATAACCCTGTATAGTCCAAGCTCCGGCTGCGAATTTCGACCGTCATCTGATAACGATATGATATATATCCCAGAAGCATGTGAAACCATTGTAGATTATATCGAGCGGCACCTGTGCCAATCACTATCCTGAGCAGAATGATTCAAACATTGCACTTTCCTGTGCGGAAATTTGCACCTAATTACGCGATTCGATAACGAGATGAAAATTATGTCATCGGATACCAATTGAATGGTAGATTTCAATAACCTAGCTTTGTCACCTCTCAGTCTGAGCCAAATCAACGGCACCGCGATTTTTTTGCTACTTTTATTACGGTCATACTCCCGTCATGTGATAATGAGTTGAAACAAGAAGCAAATAAAAGGAGATGATGTCGCCTGTGCGAATATCCAAACGTACCGCGATTCAAACTGATCTAGGTTAGTGGCAGAGCGTCAATACTTCCGAGAATATTTGGCCTGGCTTCAAAGATAATATCCGATGGACCAGTGTTAAACCCAAAATATGGATTAGAATACTTGTAGCACAGATAAACAAACTAATCTGTGCTTGTAGTGTGAGCACTACATGAGTTTCACACAGGTCCATCGGATAATATCTTTAGACGACGGCGGAATATTCACGGAAATATTGTCGCTCTGCCACTTACTCAGATCAGTTTGAATCGCGGCACATTTGGATTTTCGCAAAGGGGACATTATCCCCTTTCATCTCCTCTTTGCTTCAACTCGTTATCACATGACGGAAATATGTCCTGAATAATAGTATAGCAAATAATCGCTGTGTCATGGATTTAGCTCAGACTGAGGACATTATTTTTATCTCGTTATCAAATCGCGAAATCGAGTGCAAATTTCCGTACAGGGAAGCGCAACTTTTCAATCATTCTGCTCAGGATAGTGATGGGGACAAGTGCCGTTCGAAAGACTACAAAGTTTTTACATTCCTCTGGGACATATTACATTTTATCAGATGAAGGCAAAAATCTCCAGCTGGCTCTCCTACTACTTGTGGCACAACTTTTAGACAAACTTTGAGGCCTGCATGTTGATTGCAATAAGAAAATGTGAAAATGAATATTTTCTCTCAGTTCCCCTTTGACTTAGTCACTTCGCGATAACCCTCGTATGAATGAGCAAGTACTAAAGAGGTGGAGCAGAACGAAACATATTTGTTAAAACTAATTACGAATGGGTTGGAATTCCAAACTTCCTGAACACGATACTGTTTCTAGCGTTCCGAACTGACAAAACCAATTAAAATGTTTTGGAACGCTTTTTGATATGTCAGTTATATATGATGGGAGGAGCCCACAATATATTTATTTGATTTTTGCTATTGTTGAGTTGTTAACATCCCATTAATTTCTGTGGATGACTTATTTCGATGTGCGGAAAGGTAATTTGAGAAAAATAATTGCTAATGCGGTACCTCCCACATAGTTAAGGCATAACAGGAAACTACGAACTGGAAAATCGCAATCCCCAATATAAACAAAATATAAAGAGTGTCCCAAAAACATTGCGAGAAACTTTTACGCGGGGATGGTTGACCCGGACCCAACCAACATTTTCGGCGATTATATTATCATTAGTTTTTGAGAATAATTAGATGCATTAACATTATGCCGAACGGTGAGTAATGATTCGAGACCCCGGGTTTTCAATTAAAACTTCACCCACGCGGCCCCCACTCTTTGGTCCAAGATGTTTATTCGGAGAGCTCATATTCGTGTAGTGCAAGGTGGAATTTAGAGGGTTTTTGTAGTGCGTGAACAAGTGAGACACATAATACACATTGTGGGCTCCTGGTCTAGTAGGAACCATCAAAAAATCATTTTTGTTTCAAACAAACAATGTCTGAAGTCGTTAGGACTGTAGAGTAATAAATGATTATAAATCATGAATTGTAAAAACTTCACAAGTAAAGATTTCCACAAAATTTTTGAACACACATGTTTCGCTAACACAGTAATGAACTTAACTAACGTTGGCTTGCTTAACTTTTATATATCCTACTTTCCCAACTTGAAGGATCAGTTACCTGTGGACAGGTACGATAAACCTCCATTTTCGGAAATTAGGCACAATATTGTGCCTAATATATCTACATTAAAATACGGTTTACAGGATTAACTTGAAAAAATTGATCAATTGAATCAAATAAATATTATTATTTACTAAAAAAACAAATTCAACAGTGGTGAACTATTGAGGTCTAATTGATCGTTAAGTAAAATGTCAAAATTTTTTAGTTCGATTCTAATGATGATTATCCGATTATCAAACAAGAGATCTTAGACCTTCTGTCGATATGTCTCATACAAAATTACTTTCAATTTGACAACAAAATATATTCCGCGTCAAAATGGTTGATTATGGGAAATCCACTGAGCCCTTTACTTGCTGAAATCTTCATGGACAACTTGGAGCGAATAATACATGATCATTCATTATTAAAACAATGTTCGTATTGGTATACGTATATGACGTTATAGTATCCTCTATAATAAAGGAACCAATAGACAATAAGAGACTGTCCACCAATATATGAATACTATTCATCCAAACATAAAATTCACAATAGAAATAGAGACAGAAAATTCAATCAATTTCTTAGATTTGACGATAAGTAAAATTGATGATGAACATGAAATTCCAATTGTCCATAAACCTTCCCACACTGATATCACTATTCATAATAATTCAACACACCCTTATCAACATGAAATTGCAGCATATAATAGTATGATACACAGGCTAGTGAATGTCCCTCTTTCGGAAGTAAATTTCAATAAAGAACTCAATATCATGAAACAGATTGCAGTCAAGAACGGAAGCAATGTTAATTTGATAGACAGTATGCATTCTAAAAAACTTCATAATGTTTCTTGGGTTGATGAAGACAATCAATATCTTGTTTCAAATAATCCCTTGAATCTCCTTTCTGTTTGAAAGCGGATGTCCCTGAGATGTCCTCGTAAAAAGTACCTGGGATGTCCCTAGGATGTACTTGTATTGTTAGGGTATGTAATACGGTTCTTTGTGATAGATTACCATTTCTAATCGATTCAATACATTCTCTTCAAGATGCCAGCCCGGAGTAATATTTCATATTGAAATTGTTCATCTTCTTCATTTCCTTACACGGTAGGTGCCTCCTAAACTACATGGGAGTAACCTCCGATAATGAGATGAGTTTAGAAGAGCATTCAAATTCCAGATGCCTATTTGATATTTCTGAAATGCAACTGATGCAAATGGAGAATATCATGTAAATCACGAAAAAAAAAAGGATGGCATAGGATTTTCAGAGTCTGAATTAACTCGTCCAAATACACGAACACCCAGAACAATCACTCTTAGAAAGTCTTTTCCGAATATGATTGTTTGTCTTCAATGATCTGTAAATTCCGATTCCGTTCTCATTTCATCATTATTTCTTATCATATTAGAACCTACTTACTTTGAGCTACAAGGAACTTCTACCAACGTTCTATTATTTTATATGTTGAATATAATGAATGTTGCATTTACTAGGCTGATCGACTTCAGTAAATAGTCTAAAGATTGACTGACACTGACTATTGCTCTTATAATGTCGATAGTAGAATTATAATGAGAAAACAGCCCCACGGGGAATATTTTTCTCATCTAATAAAAAATGAGCAGGAAGTAAGAAAAAGTTATATTAATATTCTGCTCAATATATTCTCACATCATTGAAGAGAAGAAGAAGAAACATTTTTAAAGAATCTTTATTACACTCCGAAAGTCGTTTGCTTACAGAACGGCAAAGATTCGGAATTCTTTGCCTAGGGAAATATTACAAAAAGATTATTATATAACTCCCAAGAGTTCAAAACAAATTTCAACTATACCTTCTTTCGCTATACTTTTCAAGTACGCATGATAATTCACGAACATATAAGAAGCAGATTATCTAGTGCGCTCGAGAAGATGAAAAAACAAACAGAGTTTGATCGATTTCCTGAAAAATTCTATGCATTGTTCACAATACTGATTTTAAGTCTCTGCCGCCGTAATTATAATCAATGTCATGACGTTTTCTTGAAAATCATTCGAAATTTGATTCAACTCTGTAGGTATTGAATACCTATATGTATAATGAGGAATATGTCTTATCATACTTTCAAAAAAACAAATGAATGGTATGCGTCATCTCTTCCACATTTCTTTGCGGCATCTATCCCTACCACAATATGGAAGAAACGTAGCCAGACGAAATCAGACGCATTCATCGATATCCACACGAATCAATCCTGAAAATAATCTGAAAAGATTAAATAATGGCAGAATTTCGCATGCATATAAAATGTTGTGAGGAAAACTTGAACGATCATTTTAATTTTTTGTTATGAATCTCGGATTAATGAATATGTCATGCTCTCTGATTCCATCCAGAGAAGAGCCACTTGCCTGGTGGATGATGCCACACTCAGTAATAACAGTTTGACATCATTGAAGCACCGCAGGAAGGCGACCTTCCACTTTTTTATGGATACTTCTACGGGAAATGTTCTCCAGAAATCTCTGCTATCATTCCGCGCCTAGCAATCCCAGCTAGACGAACTCCGCAAGCGCAATCATCACATTCTCCCGTTATCAACCTCGAAATATGTCGAACAGCACCACATCAAAACTCGTTTCTCTATGAAACGGAAAAGATCTGGAATTCATTGCCAAGAACTCGTAATCTCCGAAAGTTATGAAAAAATCGAATAACTTCCTCCTCTCCCTATCCTCCCCAGGTACGCACGATGTTCTTCGAACATTGTACAGATTCTCTTTCGTGCGCACCAAGCGATAAATAAATTCCTAACTTCGGATACATACTTCGTTTCTGCATATAGGTAGATAATTTTTATGAATTCGGTGGGGAATTCCTTCCTGATGACGTTTTCGAATTATGAAACTTGTCTAATAAAATTCAGAGAAAATTCCGTCCAATCATTGGGCAAATTCGATATAAGGACGGTTCCATCATTATTATTATTGTTGATTCATCAACGAGGATTTCACACGTTAATTTGGAGCATGGAGTTCAACATGTAATTTATAATATTAAGAAAGGTTTGATATGTTGTCGACGCACATATTCATCGAACAATGATGGGTGGAAACACTATATTAGGTACAAAATGATGGAAGCAGAAGAATGACACTACTTGGTAAATTTTAGATATCGCAGGTAAAAACTGTTCACAACCAGTAATCAGTGAGTCTACCATTTCTGCTCTCATCGACATATCTCATAGTCATAGGCGCCGCTAGTAACGGGATTCTATAAAAATGATTATACCACGCAACTCACCTAGTGGCATCTGAAATGATATCTGCATTTGCGGCTCTTCATCGATAAAAATAATATTGGTGAATATTTCATATAATAATTTTTTGTAACATCACAGAGTCACTAACTGAATTCCCGAATGTCGCAATTAGAATTCGTGTTTATTATCAGTTATTTATATCAGATATTGAGAGATTCTTGAAATCCGCTATTATTCAAAACTCTGAAAACGCGGTACGAGCAAAATAGCGTGACTGTATAAAAGGTGATCACGAGATAGCTTCGGACTTTGGATTTTGAAATCAGAAGGCAAGCTCTCTAGAGCCCTATATTCACCCCGCTCGGGTGGATCCATAGTCATATGGTGGGTCCATTGTGTTTACCCTCTTGTTTCGTCCCACACCTCTGACAACCTGGTCTCTAGGGGGCGGAGATTTCCTTCTATCCATGAGGCTCCCCTGTATCTTCTTTCCTGATTATTCCAGACCTCAAGAAAAGCCCCCTGCATGAGCCTGCATAGGTCCGTCTTCTGAGCCCAGAGTTCCGTTATAGAGCCCCCATTCATCCCAACGCTAGAGCTTTCACTAGTATAGCACCAGAGCCTGCTTTGCCCCAGCAATAATGCTCCCACAGCCTCCTAGCCCAAGCCCAAGGATGGGGTGAGATTGAGCCTCGTGTCCGTGGTTATGCAACGATCAGGTCTATTCCGTCGCAAAATGTCAGTATTCTGCTCAGGGGGATGTTTCTCAGCTGCTCAGGTTCCAAATATGCAGAGCCTGGGCATGTTTTTCTCTGGTGAGCCACTGCGGGACATTTGCATAGGTCCTCAATCACACCGATAAGAGCCATGTGTCTCCTGAGTCTACAGTGGCCAGTTAAAATTCCTAACAGCCTAGATTATTTCCTCCTGTTCATTGTTTGTAGGAGGTTGTATAATTAGCGTTTGCATGGGCCCGCGATATGAAGCCATGCCTGCCTCAATCCGGCCTTGAGGCCGACGCATTTGGGGATACCTACTATGGGTTCAGGCCCAAAGAAGGGATTTGAGGCATGCTGCCTTGCTGAGGCATCGGCACCTTCGTTTCTCTCGATGCACTCGTGTCCCGGCATCCAGAGTAGGTGTACTTTGTTGGTCTCAGTTATTGAGTTCAGAGACAACTTGCATTTGAGTGCTAATCTTGGGATCCGTCTCGGAGATCCCAGAGCTTTCAGAGCCGCTTGACTGTCCGAAAAATCGAGATGAGCTTGTTATTATGAGCCCTTCTCTGAATTTATTGTACGTAGTCCAGGATTGTCTGTATTTCCGCTTGGAATACTAAAGCATCCTTTCCAAGACCGATGCTCAGAACGACCCTAGGGCGCAGTCCGTGTATCCTCGCACTCGTATGTTAACCAGGCCTTTTTCATTTTTCCAGAGATGCAAAGTGCATGAAGAAGCGCTGTTTGGAGTTGTGATAGGGTATCATGCTGTCGTGGACCGTTGAGAGGACCGGGCAGCTTTGGATATCTTCATTCCATATTATTGAATGTCCTCTGTAAGCCGTCTGTCCACCTGCTACTGTTTTTCACAGTTTAGTCGGAAGGTGACCCTCCTGGTTTAATTTTATAGGTGCAAGTGAAGTGACGCTAAACGCGAAAGGACCTTCAGGGCCTCTTTTGGAGCCGTCCTAATAGCGCCTGAGATACTCGTGCATGCTAGACATTGTATTTTGGCCAGCTGGGACCAAGTTGCCTCCAGCTTGGTCTTGGCCACCACACAGCCGCCGCGTATTATTTCATATCGGTCTTATCTTTGCCGTGTATATCCAATATTGGACTTCTGGCTGGAGTCCTCATTTCGCTTTGAAGTTTCTTCTGCATATCCACAACGCTGCTGTGGCTTCTTGAGTTTGGGGTCCAGATGTTCTTTCCAGGCTAGTTTGGAATATAGGGTCATTCCTATATATGTGACTGAGCTAGTAAGTTGTTAGGGTTCGCTGAAGAGTATTCACTCTGTTGGTTGTCCTGGGCTTTTCTTGCTAGTGAAATCGATCATGACAGTTTTCTCAGGATCTACTCTGAGCTTCTGCTCCTGGCACCATTCCTGTACAAGTCCTAGTGATACCGTGTCATATCGTATACAGTGCCAAGAAATGGTTCTTTGATGAACACGACCACGTCGTCTGCGTAGCACTGCGCATAGATTTCCTGCTGCGATAAAACCAGGCATCACAACAGGGGCGATAACACTCCTCCAGCGTGCATCCTCTGGTAGCGATCGCTCTAACGGCGTAGTTATTTCGATTCACCGTTAGTGTTCTTTGAGTAAGCATGGCTCGGACCCATCGACTGATGGTATCCCTAATGCCTTCCCTCAGCATCACACATCGAGTTGAAATTTGCATCATCGAAAGCCCCCAGCACCTGTTTCACCGTATGAACTAGGTGGTGTAGGGTTGACTCGGTAGATTCGTAAGCGTATTGCCGTCGATGTAGTGGTACATTTATCGAACTACCATCACGATGTGCCGATCTATTACTCTTTCCATGGCCTTCAGAAGGAAGAAAGTTAGGCTGAAAGGTCTTAATGATTTTGCCAGGGAATAGTTGTTACGTCCTGGCTTCAGGATGAACACTACTCTTGCAGCCCTCCAGAGTATTGGTACGTACTAGCTACCATCACGAATGTGCCGACCTAGTCCTATAATTGGTTGTTTTGAGATAGCGTGGTGAAGGCTAGCAGCAACTGGAATATTTTCAATGCTTTCCCTCCAGCATCATCTTTTGACTCCTTTTATCAAGGCCTCGCCCAGCCTGGGTCCACCCAGATTATCAATGGACAACTTGCCAATTCTCATTCAATCATCATCATCATCATCATTTAACGGTCAACTTATCGACGACCCAATTTATCAACGACCCATAACAACAACGACACATTTCCTGAATACTCCCACTCCGTCAACAAATAATTTGTCAACGAACCAACTCATCAACAACACAAATCATCAACGTATCCATTTAATCAATAGGCAACTCATCAACGACCGAACTCATTAACTACGTAACACATCAACGTAGTCATGAATGTCGTGAATGACACGAACAATCACCGATCCATATCATCAACGCACCCATATATAATCAACACACAACTTACTAACGACCCAAATCATCAACGGTTGAACTCATCAACGTACCAATAACTCCATCAACAGCCAATTCATCAACGACACAACTCACGCACCCCTCTCATCAGCATCCAACTCATCAACGATTCAACCTATCAATGACCCATCTCACCAACGATTCAACAAACTAATAACCCAACTCATCAACGACCCAGCTCATCAACGCCCCAACTCGTCAACGACTCAACACCCCAACGAACCAACCCAGACAGCACCAGATATTCCATGAATCTCCCTATCATATTCCTTTTGGAATATTGGAATATTCTAGAAATAATCTGGAATATTCCGGATCACACGTTAAAAGGTAAGGCCCCCGTCATTCCTTGCTCGCACAAGACTTTCGAAGACTTTTGAGGGTTGCTCGAAAGGGGGCAACCGAATGACGGATAGAACAAACAAAAAAAAAATCTGTGGAATATTCTCTAAATATGCGAATGGGAATTCCTCAGATAATCATAGAATATACCCAAAAGAATATTCTATGTTGAATGTTCCTGGAATATTCCAATAAACATATTCTAAAATTAAAAAAAATGACCCATCTAGGGATCGAACTCGTGACCTCAAGACTATCAGAGCAACGCCTCGACCAGTAGGCCAGTAATCGAATTGAATAATGTTATACATATCAAGTTCTTGTGAGAGCATTGTTCGAAATCGGATCATAAACACTTTTTGTTTCAAAATCACCTTACATAATTGATGTTCGATACTCACATCTCTGAAATAATAATTGGTATTTATGTGTTGGGAAACATAGGAATATTCATGGAATATTTCATGAATATACACCACAGAATATTCAGTAGAGAATATTTCATGAATATACCGCACAGAATATTCAGTTGGGTATATTTCATGAATATACAACAGAGAATATTCAGTTGGGAATATTCCTGGAAGATTCATACCTGAATATTCCCTGAACATGTCCGACTATTCACTTTGGAATATTCCTTTTAGATGTTCCAGAGGCATGTATATATTCTAGGAATAATCGATGAATATTCGGAATATACTCCTCCTTTTTAGCATATTTAGAGAATATTCTATGGACATCCAGTGCTGTCTGGGAACGGATCAACTACTCAACTCACCAACGATCCAACCCATCACCGACCCTACTCCTCAATGACCCAACTTACCAACGACCCAACTCATCAACGATTCAACTCACCAACGACCTAACTCATCAACGACCCATCTTACCTACGACCCAACTCATCTTCGACACAACTCCCAACGAACGACTCATCAACTTCCCAACTCATCAACTACCCAAGTTATTAACGACCCAACTCATCAACGACTCATTTCATCATCGAGCCAACTCATCAATGACCCAATATATAGGGCATAAGGTAGCAGAATTGATTCAGAGATTATACTTGTCTCATATAAGACAACCCTAAGAGCACAACCATAATAATGTCCTATGGACTCTTGGGAAATGTATCATCTGTAGGTTATATATCTTGCATTTCACCACCTGCAACTTCACTTATGTATTATAATCCCAATAAGGCTTCGATGGAACATAGATAATAAATTTATACAGAGGTATTTTTTTCTGGAAATAATTCAGAAATGTGAATTTCATTTCATTTCAGAATAATGTTTTATAATATTAGTCTCTTATTCATAGAAGTTATACAATGTAATGTACGAAATGAGACGAAAATCTATGAGTTGAAAAGTACTTCCATATACAAGTCCTGTATGATTATTCAGGATGAATCACGTGATACATTATGAACGCATACGCATTCGCTTGCAGAAATACTATTAGAATTATTTACGAGACCAACTCCGGCTTCGAAAAAAGGAACAACATCCGTGAAAGAATCTTGATAAATCAGAAACGCAGCGTACAATTTTATTGCAAAAAATAATCTGGAGAATACATAAATTCCAAAAATAGTTGTTTATTACATAAGGAAAAAAAATAAGATTTAAAATTCTTGGATGCTATTGACCACCAACCTATTATCTACCAAATTAACCAATCTGAAACACAAAAACTGTGAAGAAATTCATGAACATGATTGACTTGGATTGTCGATTGATTTGCCGAAAAAAGTAGTAGAAGCATTCAGGAATTTTATGATTCCAAATGGCGCAAATAAGCATTTCAAATTGCATCAAATTGAATTATATCATCAATCTTGGACACCAACCAAAATATCAAGAGTAGTTAGTAGCGCCAGAATTTAGGTATCGTCGACATTGGTGAATGTATTCGAATGTGGTGGGTGGCGTACTGAAAAATGTTTTATTGAATTTTGCAACAAACTCTGCCCAGAATATGTACACAGTAGATGAAGTTGAATTCGCGAAGTATGTGTTCAGAGTTGGAATACTCTGACAAACCCACTCTGATACTTCAATCATATTATTTCTAATGAATATAATACTAGTTTGAATTTCTACTAGTCCCAAATTGAATTCACTCTATGTTTCTGAAATTTCAATAAAATATCAAGTCAGATTACTTTCAACTCATACAAGTGTTGACTTCTCGCAGATTATCTCTTCTGAAACTGTTACTTAATTGAATTTCAACTAATCTCGTATTGAATTAACACTATATTTCTGAAATTTCAATAGAATATCAAGTCAGATTACTTCATTTATAAATAATTGAAATTGAACTCATACAAGTGTTGACTTCTCGCAGATTATCTCTTCTGAAACTGTTACTTAATTGAAATTCCACTAATCTCGTATTGAATTCACACTATATTCCTGAAATTTCAATAGAATATCAATTCAGATTACTTCATTCGCAAACAATTGAAATTTTACTCACACTAGTGAATTTTAGTGTTCCACATTTGTCGATTAAATTGACACTCTATCATTGTTCAATTCACTCTATTTGGTGGAATATTTGATTGATATCAGTTCCAGATCGCTCAGTCTACTGAAGAGTGGAATAAGTGATAGTGATTATATTGTCGATAAAACTATAATCATGATATGACCTTCAAGTAACTCCGATATTACCCGCGTAGTGAGATATTTTTCCAATATTAAGTTTTTGTTCGAATATTTTCTTCCCCAGAAATTCTGAGAGCATAGAGAGGTTAGTTTGTGTAGCAAAATTAGAACATCTTATCCGTTAATTCGCGCGACTGAATACAGGTGGCGCTGCCTAGAGTGCCATGACTTCACCGCTGTACGTCTGCCGGAATCCTATAAGTACTATGATTTGTGAATAAATGATTATCTCAACTTGGATAAAATATCCACAGTTAGTATAGTGTTTATTCAACTTGGCTAGTAATGAATCTGAAATGATGGAATAATTATAACTTCATATAAGCATCGAAACAGAAAGTAGTGTTCCATCTAGATAAAATGAATAATTCAATAAATTTCCGGTGGTTCCGACCACGTTCTCACACTGTTTATAGTGTGGGATCTACTCCCTACTACTCTCAACTTTTGTGACTATGTTAATGAAAAAACAACAGAGTGAAGTTTCGCCTAGGCAGTCTGGTATGTTACACGGACGGATCGCACCTAACTGACAAACAGGACTCAGGTGCAGGAATTTTCCTAGAAGGAATGGGTATAAGGGAGAGCCATTCCAGCCATAGCAGAGAGACAAGAGGTGAAAGAGGAAGCAGAGCAGAAATTTTACATCTGCTCGGATAGTCAGGCGGCGCTCAAGGCTATCTGCCATCCCAAACCAAGCTCAGCTTCGGTGCAGGAATGCGACGATTCTCTCGAAGAACTAACTGAACTGAAGAAGGCGAACTAGTATGGGTCTCGGGTCACAGGAGAGTGCCCGGGAACAAGGTGGCTGATGAGCTGGCTAGAATCGGATCCGCGACACCGTTCTGGGGACCAGAGCCTGTACTGGGCATAAGAAGAAGCCAAACTTCGTTCGTCCTCAACGAACGGGCGGACGAAGTACTAGGAGGATATGAGCGTATAGGCGGCTGCAGGCAATCGAGAGACCTGGTGGCCGATCCTAACAAGTCGAAGACGGCATGGTTACTCCGCAAGGATCGCCAAGTACTGCGCCTCCTTATAGGGGTAGTGACAGGACACAATATGTGGCACTCATAGGTGTAGAAGTCCCATTTTCGGTGCATTCGGAGGAGATGAGGAAAAAGGCACTTCACTTCCTCGGAGAGGATGAGATTTGAAATCTTAGAAGTGGATAAACTACAACAGGAGTATTTAGTCGAATTAGAGTGGACGGACATCCTGATCTTCATCTGAAGATTTGGAATTCATTTGGCCAAATTATGTTTTGTCACTGGCGCAGAAAGATCGAATGGTAGTCTACAGAAATAAGTGTAAAAACAGTGAAATAACTTCATGGCCCGATAACCTCCTTTACCGCCAGCTATACTCCTTTGCCGCCCTTGTTCTGTAAAGTACTACTTTACGCCCGCGAATCTGGGCGGTAAAGTGCCAGTTTATGCCCGGTCGTGCATAAAAACCTTGATGCGATATGGTGCGGCTGCATTTTATTGGCTCTCTTCGTAAGATAGATAAAATCATGTCTACTAGCTCATTGTGCAAAACTAAAACTCAGACTTGAATTTTTATTTTGCAATCCAGATATATTCAAATAATAATGATTTTCTATTCATTTACTTGGTTACTGCTATATTAACAATATTTGGAAAGTTGAATACCTACTCAAAATATACCTATACAAGTATTCCACTCTATTTGCAGAAGGGAATGTGATGACATTTTCCTCGTGAATGTCTACTAATCTTCTCACGTGATATCAAGTGGAAGTATAGAAATTTTCAAAAAAATCTTAGAACAATCTCCTAATTCAAAGATCATCATTCAGTTATGAAGCATTTCAGAAAGACGTATATGTATAGGAAAACAAACCTGCTTATTTTCAATTGAAACTTTCCACCTGGTCATTACAAACCTGATCAACTTGAATAGAACAAATACCATCCAATGAAAGAAAATTCACAAAATGTATTCTTGCATATCAAACACAGGAATCTCTCACAAAATTACATTATGCTGAGTTTTCATAATCGATCATTATTTCAGTTGGAAAGGTTGGACATTTTGTGCTCTTGGTGCAGTTACTGCGTTAAATTGACTGTCACTTGTCGACGAATGCATGTCTTTTGTCAATGTCAGTCATAATTTGTTTGGAAAAAGAAAGGTTCTCAGACCTGTATTTATAGTCGTTTCCTCAAGAACTTCTCAAGTCTTCGTCATCTGAGGATTCCTTGAGGACTCTCCAGCACTTGACGTAAAACTTGTTCTATAGATCCCCCTTGAGTAATCCTTCTAACAGGTTACAATATTAGTGCTCTGTGACCAAATTTATTGTTTCATGTCACGTGTTCGTCACGAAATAAAAAATGTCAAATTTGACAAAACAAAAAAAATTTACTGAGGACATCGAAAGTATAATAATAAGCCAGCAGTAGCAGTAATAATCTACAGAGGAATATATATATATATATATATAATTTAATATAGTAGAAGATTTTGAAGTCCTACATGTTCATCCTAAAGGAAAAAAGCTTAACCTTCTGGAAATTCTAGAAATCAATAGATCTGCCCATTCAAATTCAACTGTTTGTCTTAATGAACAAGTTAGATTTGATTGCCTATCCACTTTCAATTCCATTTTGTAATCTTCCTCTCCATTCATTGGTTGCATTGGCAATCCCTTTGTTTAACGTTGTTATTTCTAATTCAAAAAACACAATTTTAAATACCCGACTTAGTAAATCTAGACACATTTCCTTATTTGTTATGAACTTTGATGTATGGCCCATTAAGTCAACTTCAATGTTTTGTGTTTTTGATAGATGACATTTGTCACTTGTTTGTCGAAAAATAATTTTTATCTACCATTTTATCTTTCAAATCAAGTAGTCTGTCGGTTTGTTCACTTCATACTCGCGCCATTTGCTGTACACTATGTTTATTTGATCCAAAAAAAGCATCTTAGAAACATGTTTATTTGGGGGTTCAAAAAACCCAAATTCAAAAATGTTTTTTAACATTATTTTGGGCTTAAAACCCTTATGAACTATGTTGTCAATTTTATAGTTTCTTTTCTCCTCCTACCTAGCAAGGTATGTCACCAATTTTCCAATAGTGATGGAACTTCTTTTATTTATAAGTGTTGTATTGTAGCCTGATGATGACTCCTAGGAGTCGAAACATGGAGCATGTGAGACTTTGAGTTTGTTCTCTTAATTATATTAGTATATATATATATATATATATTATTGTATACCTAATATCTTAGATTGTTCATTCATTTCTATTATTTTCATGTTGAATTATATATACCTATTATCTGATGTTGTATGTCTGGTATGTACCTATCTGAATTAGATATTCTACTGATAAGGTTAGAAAATGATCCAATACATCTCAAACTTGCGTACCTAATTTGGGGAGTTATATCGGCAACGATGTCGGCTCAATGGATTTCGGCTCATGGAGGCCAAGTGGTTTTTGATTTGTTGGAAATGAGAATGAACTGGTTATCTATTAGAGATATATTTGCGGAATCGAAAGGACCGCAATTTAATGGCGAATAGGAAAGCATTTTTCTCAAATCAACTGTTATTGACCAACCTATAGTAGTTTTGTTGTGGACAATTAATTTTCATTTCTGCACAATGAAAAATCGTTAATCTCAAACTGGTGCTGTTTTGTTAGTTGAAAAGCATCTGATTGGCTGCAAACAGTTTCTATTCTGACGAACAATCATTTTCATTCATAACAAATGATATTACTATTCACTCCATCAATAGCATGATTTGAGACAAAATCGTTGAGAATTCACTACAAATGATGAAAATGATTATTTTAATTGTTTTACCGCAAATCAGTAGACGCTTGTTTCAAATTTAGAAACTTTTATGGTAGATGAGCGATACCAAATGAATCAATAATTTTGCTCCAGTTATTTTATTTTTCAGAGGCAGTAATAGTTTCGCTATTGATCAATACAAATTTCTGAATGAAATAATCATTTGACCCATTTTTCTCAGTGCAATGATTAATAACTGCCATAGAAATACAATGATTGCGACAGAGGAGCCAACTTTATTCAAATCTGACATTTGACACCTTTTAAGTCAACCTCACAATACAAAATGTCTAACCCTTGAGAATATGGTCAATATGCGGTAATTCACCGAACTGTTTAAAAACCCCGGCGCTCATGGTAATCGTTTTCTCGTCGTGCCAGACTTCGATTTTTCAGCCTATCATTATAGCAGCACACCCTTTGCCACATTCTAACACTTCTTCGACCTCTTCTACTGTTCTGCTTCTCAAACCACTTGTGATCATTATAATTTCGTCTACTATTTCGGCAAATGGTCCTGACAGTGTATTTACCGATATCTGCATGGAAATCTAAAATACAGGGTGTCAAAGTGCATTTGATGGTCTTAGAGCTGGTGAATTTGGACTTCTACCTCGTGGTTCCTGTCAGATTTTTTTGAAGTGATTGATTAATAAACACCATGGAACGATCTTTGCTCAAATTGATAGGCGCCGTATCGGTATATAATTTGATCATGTCACGTTATCAGATGGTTAGCATCAGGAACATCTAACTAATGTGGTTCTATATGAGCCTTAGGTAAAAAATTCGAATGGAAATTAAAAACATATACCTCTTCAGCAGACATGATTTATCCTATCGGCTACTGACTGCGATTAAGTGTGCATATTTTTATGAGACCGCAAAGTGCTAACCACAAGCTTTAGGCTTTGTTATGTTAATGTTTTCCAGCGGTACTAAGAATGAATCGCTGAACATTACTACAATTTTTAATCACGACCGGACGTAAAGTAGCACTTCACCGGCGGGGAGGATAATTGTGGTTGACCAGGCGTTACCGTGAGTTTCTGTCTCATATCAATGAAAATCTATTTTCCAATTGTTTTTATTGATGCAAACCGATTGAAACATAGGGTTTCCTGGATATTTATTTATTCATTTTTTTAATTATTCATTGTATACATCCAGCAGGTTCGAAAACCCAATTACAGGTGTACATAATGTCAATTGCGAATATGATCAAATAGGTCCATCACATAAACAGTGAGAAGAAAATGTACTAAAATAACAAAGATAACACATAAAATTAGGACTGTACCATTAGTTTCGTAAAAGGAGATGTAATGCATGTTCAAAATGTGGTAGGCTAGACAAAAAAATATCTACGTTGATAAAGTTGTTTTAGCTACGACACATTGTGAAGATTGGACAGTCAAAGTGATGAAGAGTGTTTGGAATCCCAATGTTGAGTAGCAGTTGGGATCTAGATGCCACACGTGGAACATTGAAGTTGAGAAAGGATAGTAGAGTCGACGAATCTATTGAATTGTTGACAATTTTATACATAAATACATAAATATCAAGTCGCCTTTTTCACGGTGCTTTCTTGAAGAGCACAGACCAAATTCTGCAAGAAGCAAATTGTAGTCGTATCCTCTTTCAGGATAGCGACCGTGCTTTTTCAGATAGCAAAATTTAAAAAATTTCTTCTGAATACTTTCAATATTTGTGATGAATTTCAAGTGATTGGGGTTCTACACTCTAGGCTACAGTATTCGAGCTCACTTCTGACATGAGAAAAGTACAGGGTGCGTAATGTATTCATTGAGGTGAATCCCTTGCAATGCCTTTTCAAGAATCCCAATGTCATGGTGGCTTTTGAGATGATGTTGTTAATGTGTTCCGAAAACGTTAACTTAGAATCAAATGTTACGCCAAGGTCTTAGAATTCAAAAACACGAGCTAAGTCCGAGTGGTAGATTTGATAATTAAATTTACCTGCATCGAAAAAATACAAAATGCAGCAAAACAGCTGAAGAACAAATTCACCTGTGGACCTGACAATATACCAATCAAATTTGTGAAAGACCATATTGAGCTATTTATCAAACCAATTCACATCATCTTCAACATAATTATTAAAACTTAAACTTTTCCCGAGTTATGTAAAATTTGTCGAGTATGTCTGGTATGTAAAGCTGATCGATTTGGTTTATCGCTTGGAGCGCACGAAAGGGAATCCCTACAATGTTCAAAGAACATCGTGCGTTCCTAGGGAGGATAGGGATAGGAGGTAGGTATCGGATTTTTTTTTGAACTTCTGGAGATTATATGTTGTTGGGAATACTTCCTCAGGCAATGAGTTCCAGAGCCTAGCCGTTCTATGGATGAAGGAGTTTTGATAAAGTGCTGTTCGACATCTTTCGAGTGGAAGACATAATTTTTATTTATCAATATTCAAACCTAGATTGTTTTCCTCATACCAACCACATAGATTTTTTTTATCTTCCTGTAGAAGGTTACAGTCTGATACATCATCTACTTTCCTGAAGATTTTCATGTCCTCTGCATGTAATAGCTTTTGGGATTCATGGAGTTCGTGATCTCATTGATAAACAGAAGGAATAGAATAGGTCCTCAATTGGAATCCTGAGGAACACCCGAAGTAACTACGAATGTGTGTGATTTGACACCTTCATATTCGACAAATTTGTTATTCAATGAATAAGATTTTGAAGGTGTTGAATATCAGGTGAGAAGCCGAAGTATGGGGGCTTTCTTAGCAGTTGTTCATGTGAAACCCGTTCGAAGGCTCTACTAAAATCCGTGTAGACAATAGGCGTTTTCGGAAACTTACTCTGGGTTGTTGACTCGATCTGAACGGGTCACGTGATGGATCAGTCGGATCACTTATCCTTATACTTTAGTTTACGAACTTATCAGGTTACTATTTTATTGAGTTAGCTTTATACCTCTTCGAATAGAACCCGAGTTAGTGATCGAGTAAGTAACACCGAAGTTCCCGAACATGGGTATGTTACTCGGGTTAGGTGAACGAACGTGCAGGTTAGGGATCGAGTCAACCCGAGTAGGTTTCCGAAAACGCCTAATATCAACTTGACCTCTAGAGTCGAGGGCTTCGGAAAATAACTGAGTGAAAGTACACAGATTAGTGGATGTAGAGTAGGATTTAACAAATCCATGTTGAGAGTCTGAGATTAAATTTCTTACATGTCCGTACATAAAGAAATATTCAAAACAGCATGGAGAATACTGAAATAGGGACAATAGGACGGTAATTTACAATTTCTGTCTGTTTCCCATCAGCTTTGAATACCGGACATACTCGAGATACTTTTCCATAGCTCGGGAAAAGTTTTAGTTTTGATAATTATGTTGAAGATAATGTGAATAGGTTTGATAAATAGCTCAATATGATCTTTCACAAATTTGATTGGTGTAATGTCAGGTCCACAGGTGAATTTGTTCTTCAGCTGTTTTGCTACATTTTGTATTTGTTCGATGTGTTCTTCATCGTCAGGGTTGTTATGAACTGCAGTAGTCGTTATTACTAGACAAGCCCAGTCAGCACATCCTTTCGTTGTCAACCTCGAAAGATGTCGAACAGCACTTTATCAAAACTCCTTCATCCATAGAACGGCTAGACTCTGGAATTCATTGCCTGAGGAAGTAGTCCCAACAACATATAATCTCCAGAAGTTAAAAAAAAAATTCAATACCTACCTCCTATCCCTATCCTCCTCACGAACGCACGATCTTCTTGGAACATTATAGGGATTCCCTTTCGTGCGCTGCAAGCGATAAAAAAATATAAGAGCTGATAATCCATCAACCACCTTAATCCAACTTTCAATAATATTCCTATCGTATAGGTGAGTCGTAATAAGCATCACTGTAAAATTCAGAAGATCTATGTTCTATTTATCGTGATGGTTTAGTATCTAATAATATACACTTCTCTTGATATTTCTGATATAAAAAATGATATGATCGAACTCAAAATGAGATATCTGTGATGAAATACATTGGCAGCAAATAATAGTCTAAGATCCTACTGCAAGGTTATACTACGTTCATCGAGAATTTGATGAAAATCAAAATTTTAACATATATTCATGAATAGGAGAGATTATTTTCATCAGATTGCCTGTCGAAATATGACTGAAAGTATTTTTAATAAAAATAATGAGAATCGATTTTCTAAAAGACATTTATTCATTTGTTTTTTGAATGAAATATATTCCACTTTACAGCTATGTATCTAAAGAACTCCAAGAGGGATGTTTGCTGTTGCGCACTTGGCCGCCACCTGCCAGGTGTGAACAGGTATAATTTGGTTGTATTTATATACGTTCATAGTGTTTATTGGTCATGTTTATATGGAATGGAAGCTATTTTTTTCTGTGCATGATGGAATAACTCTGCCTTTGCAAATATGGCCGCAAATAAGAGTTGCCAACTGTTGAAGGTATATAGACCAAAAGATAGTCCACCGCGCAACATTGCTCATGTGAGTCATTGCGCATGCATCGGAAGCTGTATAGAGTATTCTCAACCAATGACGCAAACCGTATTGCATTAACCTCAGATACTTATGTAAAAAAAAATTGAATCAAATTATGCAGGAAACTTTTTTTAGACAATCTGTATCATATCCGAGAACGTCAGCAGAATTACCTTTCAGAAAAATTCAATGGTATTTATATTTTTTATGCGACGAAACGATATAACTTTCGCGGGAATGTTTTACTTTCTGCACTTGTTAGGTGAATTGCTATTTCGAATGATGTATCATTGCAGTCGAGCACTTACCGCCTTTTTGACACAGAAGGCACTTCTTCATTTTTTCAAATATGCTCCACAGTAACAACAATGCTGTGTATTGTGCAGTTCAAAACAACGTGATTGATGAGCAAGTCATATTATTTCATTCATTAGTTATTCATTATATAAGTGCTGAAATAGTATATTACATAACTAGTGTGGAAAGTGACATATTTCGGAAATGCACTTTCCAACGAGTTTTGTACACTATTTTTCCTACGACCACAGATATTTATATTATATGTCATGAGTGTTTATAAGACCAGAGTAGGGATCATGTTTCTAATCATATTCGATCACATAAAGGTGATATCATTATCATTATTATTTAATTTAACTTCAATATTTTAATGAAATCATTAGTTTGACGTTAACTTAACATTAATTCAATACGAACTTAACATCCACTCAACATAAATTTAACAGTTTCTTAACATCAACTTGAAATCAACTTAACATCAACTCAACATCAACTCAACATTAACTTAAAATTAACCTAACATTGACTTAACATCAACTTAAAATTAACTCAATAATTATTCAACATTAACCCAAAATCAACTTGACATTACCTTGAAATCAAATTAACATCAACTCAATATCAAATTGACATTAACTTCACATCAATCACTAAATTGCGAATACATTGACATTAAGTCGACTTTCAATTGAAATTAACTTGATTTCAACTTTTCATCAACCTAACATTACGTCAAAATTAACGACAATAACTCATGTTAAATCGACACTAATTTTCCATCAACTTGACCATAACTAAACTTACCATAATTCAGCATAATAATCATTCATTGGTACATCATAAATCTATAGACCCTGTTACTGTGCGATTTTCGAATATTTCCACCCATGTGAGTTTTACTTTCGAACTTTCTAACTGTTATATCACAAATTAACAAACCTGTCACTTTCTCAATAACAAATCAATGTGTTTTGTGCTGTTTTCATAGGTGGTCGTAGGAAAAAGATATTTCATCCGAAATTGAATCACTTTTATCAGGTAAATCATACACTATTTTTTCAACAAAGGAAACAACATTGCGGATCAAATTTGGCCCAAAACTTCGGCGGATAACATTGCTCTCTGTCCTGATACACAAGATTCACCCAAATGAATTCTGTTACATATATAAGACTGGCCATGGAGTTTCTTATTATTATTGTATTTTCACTAATTGTACGTTTTATTGAATAAATTATTCATTTCGAAATATGTTTGTATATTTTCTTATAAAAATAAATTACTTGTAGCACTCGTGCCAAAAGTAGGTATTTTGATTTGAACACCAGTGTAATAAAATGGCATTCTGGACACTGGCAGCATGAGTTGAAAATTATACTTTTACTGACGTTTGTAGGAAAAAAAATGTTGCGGCCACATTTCGATACAGGCAACCAGGTGAGAATATACATATATTATGTCGATGATTATAATTGAATACTCGATGAACGAAGTGATCTTGCAGTCGAATCTTTGACTTTTATTTGCTGCCAATGTATTTCATCACAGATATCTTATTTAGTGTTCGATCATATCAGTATATAAGTAATAATAATCAATTCACACCTATTTCGAAAATTGATAGAGTTACCATGCATGGTAACGTTGATTTCATCAATGATATTCCATCATGGAAAAGGAATATTCTCACATATATTATGAACGCGAAATAAAATGGAAAGGCACATATTGCAATACATTGAGAAATCGCGTTCTCTATCTGATGAAAATATGAATTATTTCTCGGTATATTCAACAGATAAGAACTATACTTTGCTGGCTATATGCCACCACTGGCTGCATTTCGTTGCCCGAGAAGTGGTTTAAATTCCACTGTAAGCTGTGAGTTCCACTCTTCACAAGTCTCGACTTCTGACTAGTTGGTTCTCAACTTGGTTCCCAACTTGGAAGTATCGATTTACAAATTTTCCAAACAATATTTCAATAGATATGATTCAATGTTTGTTGTGGTATTTAGCCAAGAGAATAGTTTTTTCTCTTTTCATCGTTGGGAGCGCACGAAAAGAAATCCCTATAATGTTCGGAAAACATCTTGCGTATCTAAGGAGGAAAGGAAGAGAAAGGTAAGTATTGGTATTTTTCTGATGTTTTGGAGATCATTCGCGGTTTTCAAGGTCGTCATCTGACGTTGCGATGACTTTAAAACTAGGGAAGAACATGTCCAACTTTCAATCGAAGCCAGGAGCATTTTCCCTCAGTTTTAACATAATCGCCACGTCAGATAATAACCTTGAAAACCGTGAATAACTTCCTGGAAATACTTCCTCAGGCAATGAATCCTAGAGCTTTGTCGTTCTATAACGAAACGAGTTTCGATAAAGTGCTGTTCAACATACTTCGAGGTTCTCAACGAGAGGATGAGCTGACTGACAATATGTGGGAGCAGTATTCTAGAATTGGCTGTATCTGTGCTTTGTAGATGATAAGAAGCTGTTGAAGTGTGAAGTAGCTTTTCGCACGGAATAAAAATCCGAGTTTTTGTGAAGCAGCTCTTGCGATTCATCTGACATGATTGAACACTACTCTAACAGCTTCAATATTTTATGGTTTTAGTCAAATTTTTCACAATTTCCTACCTGTGATTTTTTGTTCAATCAATAACTTCAGTACAAGAATAATGTTATTGTTTTCGATTCTGAATAAATAGGTAATTGATCCCAATAAAATTTATTATATACCATCATCAATTATTACTCCATTATCTTCAAATCAAAATATTGCGAAAAAGGTACACAGTATTGAGTTTTATCAAAAGTACCTTTTTGATGTTGAATTCAATGATGTTCAAGTTCACATCAAAGTGCATCAAATTCGGATTGAGATATCTAACTTCAGAAAAGTTATGTTTAAAACTACCTGCACAGTAAAAATAATAGAGTGAAATTGAACACTATACCTGTTCCAAAGAGGACCACTAAGCTTTAGAGAATGATTTAACTCTATAGTTTAGTATATTTTAGTGTGATATTTTCAATGCTATTAGTGTAAATTTTCAATGCAAGCACATTCAAACTTCAACTATTTATTTCTCTGAATATATTGAATAAACATAAGAATAGAGTTGAAAGAAACAATTTCCAAAGTGAACATTCCACTCAAGACCCAAGCTAGTGTCAATATCATCACTTCAGTGTGAAATTGAATAACGGAATATTACATACATAGGCACACAAGTTGACGGTTGGAATATAATAGTTTAGGTTCCAAAAAACATCCTAGAATCCTAAAGTTGAAAAATCTCCATTTTGAACACCCTATATCTCTGTAATCATTCCTGATAGACCCCAAGTGTGATGCATTGATGCAATCAGCACTTCAGTAAGAATCTAAAATTGCAATGAAATACAGGGTGTTCCATATGAAATAACGAAGTTGGGGTCCACTTCCGGTACAACCGGAAGTGCCACAATCTTCAAAATATTTTAGACGGATAGCACTTATCAAAAATAGAGAACTACCAAATTTTCAAATTCGGCCCACCTATGGTTTTCTATATTTTGATCGATGCAGTTCCCGGAGGGTCACCCCTGTATAATCTACTTATCTATACTTACCTACTATCAGGAAAGAAATGAATTCTGAATCAATCAAAACCAAATTGCTCACTTGGTTCTATTTCTATTGATTTCAGTACAAGCATCAATGCCTCCTCTATCTCTAATATTGAGAAATGAGAACAGTGAACTTATGTAGGGAAAAAGGTATTTATAACTTGGCAAACATTGTGTCAGCGCCAGTTGCTTTCTCTTGTAGACATATTTGCTAGATTAGCAATCGAATTTTCCGGGAATGAGTACCTGGGATATATAAAAACTGTTTAGTTTGTTGATAAGTAAACGAAATTTCAACATCATAACTAGAACGAAACTAAGTAGGTATATAATAAGCGCCTCATTGATATAGATGCCTGCATCACATTTCAGCATATAGCTGATCTTGAAAATAATAGAATAGTTTGGAGATCAGAGTAGATAGAATATGATTAGCTGTGAATCAGCAATCAACTAATCAGCTACTACATAGTGATTTCGAATCGTGACATTCCTTGTACCAAGGATATTATGGAGATTTGGCAACAGCGGCGTGCTTCCGAGCCGTCGTAACTCCAACCACAAACCGATCGAATACCAAGAAGACATTGCATTCTAAATATCAAATAATTAACTAATTTGTTTCACGTTATTCTCGATAAAATATGTGGTAGGAATTACATTTTTGACTTTCTTTCATAAATACTGTCATTGAAGCGATGAAGAGTGAAAATTTACGAATCTGGAAAGATCTATTATCGTGGATTTTTAGTTCCTTCTTCAACAGTTATAACAGTTATATACGGTGTCACTTTAAAACCATATATTTCGACGATCTACCTGCAACTTTCGGAACGAAAATGGTTGATTATATAGATGATCATATTTCTGTGGATCAAATCTACTCGATATCTCCAATTCATGTGATTTGATAGGATTGGTAAAACAACTAACCTCTTCTTCTTGATCCTCTTCTTCTCCTGAAATTGCTTGCAGATAGATAAATAGATCTATATAGCTGCTCTCGTAACATTGCAGTAGTTTTTGTAGATTTCAGCCTCCATACTTTTTTTTTCTTGAGCTGTTTGAAATCCTTCATGGACATCATATGGGTCAAATCCTCCATTTGATAGTGTGGGAGACCCCTGACTCTAGGGTTCACCCACTAAATACTCCACCCCGTTTGTAGGCTCGCCTGACCAATATGTCTCCGATGGCACTTGGGCTTAGTGGCTCACATACATGCCGTTATCAATTTCACCATATACGACTCAGTATTCATTCAGGTTCCTGAAGATTATCCTTCCGATCCCTGTTTTTTATTACGAAGGTCCAAAGTTTTTCTTCTCTTACTAGTTACGGAAGAAGGGGTTGGTCCAGTCATGTGGTGCCCCCTTCACAGGGCTAAGACTGTTTACTCTGAGATGTCGCCCTGTTCTCCAGAGGCCCCGTTAGCGACACCATACCTCGGTGCCAGAGCCTCGTTAACCATTCCTCGGCCACCTAGGCAAATATATCAGCAAATCGCCTCAACCTTGCTGCAGATGTCCACGAATTATTGCCTAGCGCAAGACGTAGCAAAGATGTTTCAAAAATTTCCCACACCACTTAATGGCGAGGTTGGGCTTGGGGGAGAAGAGGAAAAGGAGAGTTGGTCACAGAAGGCCGATAGGAGGGATTGAAAAAGCAGAAGATAAGAGAATATCATATAGGATTAGTTGAAGTATGGTGAATATTTGGCTAGGGTACCTCGGGTTCACCCTCCCCACCACTTACAAAAACGGACACAAAACGAAACATTATGTCATTGCGGTATTTGGTCGTTGGGTACCGTCCAGAACGAGTTGTGGTCGTTTTTCTCGCTCAATGAGCGTTTCAGATGTTTGAGCTTTACATGTATAAGAAGAAGAGAGACGAAATTGTTCACATTTTGCCCTGATCATCGTTCTCAGCAGAAAATGATGATCGTATGTCGCTTCAATATGTTTCTCAGACAGATGAATCATCAAATTCATGAATGACATCAGTTAGGATTATCAATACTCAACTCAAAAGTAATAAAACTTTGCATGCCTGAATGTAGAGGTTTCGGAGATATTTGCGAACAACTTGAGACATGTCTTGAGGTAAAGTCAATGAATATTCATCTGATGACTGATGATTCGATAACATTCAGTTTGAGTCTCATGTAATATTTGTAGTTTCATCATTTCGCTTTTATATAGGGCTCGTCATTATGAGTGTTCGTTTGATACGTTTCGGCATAATGACCACTTTCGGCAAGTTGTGCACCTATCTATTTCGCCGTATTGACCAACAATTTGGCGACTTGACCATTCGGCGACGTGTCTGTTAGACTCACTGTCCGTTGTTTGGGGGTGATATTATTTGGTGTACTTGTACTTCATGTTATATTGGATTGAGAGAGAGTTTTATTCAAGGAATTCATATATGAATCACTTGATATCATCCATAGTTTGAGAGATTGAATGATCAATTTACTTACTACCTATATGAAATCGGCACACTTCTATTTTCGAGTGTCCTCACATGGATTATGTCGCTACTCAACATATAGGTTCCCACAAGAAGATGCTGACAATGCTGATCCCACAGTTTGGATTGCCTGAATCCACCGTTATTTCCTTGATTTCAGCAAGATCGTCATGTGCCAAGCAAGAGCCGTTCTGGAATCAGTCCTCAACTCAACTCCGTATGTTATCCATCTCTTGTACATACATATATATAAATGACATGCATACATAATTTGTCATGCATATGGAAAATAAAGTTTTCCAAAGTAGAATTCGAGCCATCGAAGATATAATTCATGAGATGATAAGATTCAAGTAACTCGCCGTATCTCATCTCTCAAAAAACGAATTCTATCTGAGAGAGCTCCAATATAACCTACAGAGTGACCCATTTGATAGCGTGCCACCCTCATGCATTTCTTTGATTATGAGGCGATTTTCAAGGGTTTTTTTCTTGGGATGTAGGGAAAAGCGAGTTGTTTTTTGGAGCTAAGCGGCGTCCACCATTTGAAAACCAAGGCTTACTAGATCACATTCAGAGACTGATAAATCCAGAATCCACATTAGCGACTTCATGAAAAATTAACGTGAACCACTAGAATCGGCATCCTCTGAAATAGATCTGTACCCTCTATATTTCAGCTATTAGTGCGATTACCAATTCTGAACCAGTATGGATAACCATCAGAAGGATCAGTTTTTCGAAGATTAACATGCTTTTGGACAGAGCCGTGCGCGTTTCATCGGAATAAAAAAAAATGAATTTTTCATGAAATCAAATTAGGAATTGTTTCGCAAGAAAACCTCCATATGCCAAGAAATCACCCAATTCCAAATTCCGATTTCACAAAATGGTAGATTCAAATAAAGTGCCAATTCAATAAGTATCTAAAAGGACAGGAGCAAGCCAATTTTCAGAAGATTTGTTCCGTTATTTCAGTCACAATTTCAGAATATTTTGTTGTGGTTGTTGCTTGGAGGAGGTGAATTTTAGGACACATATTCATAAAAAGAAGAAGTCTTATTTTGATCCCACAATATGTCCTTGAAATATTCACATCAAAATCTGAATCACCCTGTATATGATTTCATAAAAATCGACCCCTTATAATTTCGATAAAATCAGGGCACTATCCGAAATAATCTTCGTCTTCTAGAAAATGATCATATTGATGACTACCCAGACTGGTCGAAATTTGGCACGAATCGTACGACTAATAGCTGAGTGAAGAGGGAATCCGTTTGAAATGGGACACGCTGGAGAATCGTTAATGTTCGATATTTCCACAAGAAACTTTGAACTGATCTATTTCAGAGGACACCGATCGCAGTGGGGCACGCAGATTCTCTCTAAAAAAATCGTAAATGTTGATTCTGGATTTTTCAGCCTCCGAATCCGATCAAGTAGGCCTTGGTTTTGAAAAAAGTGGACGCCGCCTGGCTCCAAAATACACTATTTTCTCCATCTACAAAAAAAAAATTGTGAAAATCGCTCCATTTATAGAACATATTATGTATGATGGTGGCCCGCTTTCAAATGGGTCACTCTGTATATATTCAAATCTAATATATTTTTGCAAAGTAGAGAACCTGTATGGAAACGGAAGTCTACGCATTTAACAATATCTCAAAGCATATGTACTCTCAGAATTCCTAATTCTCTTTGATTTATTGAGAAAGTAATAACTGTAAATTAATTACTTCTAAATAGTCCAACATAACATAGACCACTTTATGTCGCAGCAAGCTTACATTTCATATCCCGCTTTTTTATTATATCATCTTACTAAATTAATATGGCTTCGGAATTATTAGTTATACCTTATAAATTATGGAATGACAACCTACAATTTCATTCATACTTGAAGATTTATTGATTCAGCCTTTCATGAATTCTCTGATAATGACCATTTTGCGTATGTTTTGGAAAACTTCCGCATCTAGTGTTATACATGCTCAAACAGTTGAAACTCATGTTTGCACGCTAGTATTTTATTCATACGCCTTCTAACTTGACTAAAGCATATCAAATAGAATGATTTATTTACATACGGTGTACAAAAGAAGATAATATGTTAGCTCATTTTGAACATGATTTGCTGCTTCTTTGTTCATGTTGGTACATTATTGTTATATTGATGATGATAATTTGAGACATCGCTGTGTTTGCATTGAAAAGTTATCCGCTTGAATTATTGTAAGGCGATGCATCATTGATTTATGATTACATTTCAGTAGCTACCAGATTGAAAATGGTGGATACATAGTGAACAAGATATGTAGAAGCTGATGATGTTCTATTGGGAAAATACTGGAATGATTCATGTTATCTCCTCCAATTCATACTGTTCGATGTTGCGACCTTTCACATTTTTATATTGATACATCCACGAGGAATGATCTTCAGGAATCTCTGCAAACATTCCATTACTAGCAATTACTAGTCAGAAGTATTCGACAAACCCCAGTCAGCACATCCGTTCGTCGTCCACTTCGAAAAATGTCGAACAAATTTTTACCAAAACTAGTTTGTCTATATACGCCAGTCAAAATCGACACAAAAAATCGCTGAATTCGCAAAACATGATGTATCTCTGATTTTTTAGTATGTTTTTCGGATCTATCAGAGTAGTGTATACCCAAGTTTGCAACTCTCAAAAAGTTGTGGAAAAAGTATAGCACACGAAAAACTGCGAAATTTTCGAACTTTTTTAAGTTTTTGCTCTATATCTCCTAAACTATGCATTTTTCTACAAACAATGCTATATATGTTTTTGGAGGGAATCGAATGTTCAACAATTTGAATCTGAGCAGAGTTCTGTAGGTTGGTTATCAACGGAACTACGGTACTTTGAATATAGCCCATTTTTCTTAGAAAGTGAAAATTGCAGTTCTGGACCTACTCTTTAGACTAACATTGCGGCTGAACTATTGATGCTACAGCTGAAGCTCATGTAATGAAAGTTTTAGAATTTTAATTTCATCACCTTCAAATTGAGCTCACAGTGGGGTCTGCAGGCCTCACCGTTCTCTCAAAATCTCGGAAAACCCTATATAAGATAATATCGCATTTTTCCAG
Source organism: Phaedon cochleariae (assembly GCA_918026855.4). Taxonomy (NCBI): domain Eukaryota; kingdom Metazoa; phylum Arthropoda; class Insecta; order Coleoptera; family Chrysomelidae; genus Phaedon; species Phaedon cochleariae. Next base: position 22,325,261 of record OU896708.1, read on the forward strand.
ATATCTACCAAATCACTGTTTTGTTGCATAAAGTGAGTTTTGAACATTCACTAATTTCAAATATTTGGGCCAAAGCAGAACTTCAAATTGAATGAATTGTAGGTAGGTACCAATTTCATAGTCAATGTATGATGGCGCCCGAAAGAGCACAAAATTTGGAGAGCGATCACGACGGTATTCTGCAGCATCAGTGGAAATTGTATTTGACGCATCAACCATCATCACAGTCCCCCAAGAGAAGATGCTCTCAAATGACAAAAACAAAGTTCGTCTCATTGACCATCTATCTCTGTTCTGCTATTGCTCTCGAGGGGATTTAGACAAAAAAATAGCAGAAGAAGACGCAGACCGCGATATCGTTTTGACTGCTCTGCAAAAAAGTACATCCAATGACCACGTCATCATCGTTGGAGAGGATGTTGATCTACTCGTGCTCCTCTGCGGTCTAGGATCCACTAAATCGAACGTCTACTTCCAGAAGAGTAGCAGAGGTGAGGCAAGTTGCATCTAGTTTTTCAGCAGCTCATTCAACCAAGGAGAAGTGGAGGTACCAACTGGATTTGAGCTGTTCGTTCATGCATTCACTGGGTGCGACACCACCTCTGCCAGGGAAAAATGAAAATGTGGGGTCACTTCAAACAGAATCAAGCCGCAGTAGACCATGCAAAAGTTTTCCTCCAGCCAGATGCCATGCACACATCGAGGAGTCGCAACAGCTGGCGACAAGTGCCTAGTTGCCCTATATGAAGGAGACGAGACGACAGACACCCTCAACGATGTACGCTTCCGTACTTTCGTGAAGACAGCGGCCAACGCCAAAGCGAATCTGGCGCGTTTGCTATCAACCACAGAGGCTGCGTCGTATCATCACTATCGCACATACCACCAGGTGCAAAAGTGGCTATAGGGATGGAGACAAATTCCGCCGACTGGGGTTAGGAGTTGAGTTCGGCTGGACTCATCCCCATTACCAGTCGGAAAGCTCCTGCCCCACCAGAGCTCCTGAAACTTCTTTCTTGCAAATGCAAGAAGGGATGCAGAGGAGGCTGCACTTGTCTAAAAGCAGGGTTCAAATGTTCTGTGATGTGTGCTACCTGCTATGGGGAAACGTGCCAGAACGCTGCCCATATCATCATCGAAGAGGATGACGTGACTCAAGAGAAACCTAACGAGCCTCAAGACAATCATGACGCTCCACCAATGATGGCGTACTCACCTATGGAGGAGGACGACGACGACGATCCACCTATAGTGGGGGATGTACCCGTCGGAGAGTTCATCAAATACAAGGCGACGATTTTGACCAGGTTTGATTGAATGATTGATCACTGTTATTTTGATTACTTATGTTCATATTAATAGTATATTACACACCGAGGTGAAAAGTGATTCATTCCTGTCGTGAGATTAGTCAGTTAACCGAGACACAAAGCGTGGAGGTTAGCTTCAATCTCGAGACAGGAATTAAACTCCCTACCGAGGTTTGTATACTATTTTATTTACAACCATCATATTTCGATCAAAATTAATGAGTCAATGTTTCGTTCTGAACATACCTGAATTATTACATGAGTGAGGGCAAGAAGTGAGGGCGGGAAGTAGAGGTGTGTAATGAGATACTTCCCAACCTTCATTGACGTTAGTAATTACAACATTACATGAGTGGTTATAAATAAAATACATTTCATCATTTTTTTCTCAATTACAACACCAAAAAACAAAAGAGAGGAAAGGTTTTGGATTATTTCTGGAGAGATGCGTATTGGTTTTGCGATATTTTGAGAGAACTACGAGGCCTAAAGACCCCGATGTGAGCTCAATTCGAAGCTGACGGAATGGCCTACAACTTTCAATCCATAAGTTTTACTCGTAGTATCAATGGTTTAGTCGCAATTTTGGTATAAAGTAGGTCCAGAACTGGAATTTTCACTTTCTGAAAAAAAAATGCCTATATTCAAAGAACCGTAAAGTTTCGTTAATAATCAACCTACAGAGCTCCGCTTGGATTGAAATTGTTGAACATTCGATGTTCTTCAGAAACGTATACCGGGTGTCCCAGTATACCTGTTCCAACGGATTATCTCAGCTATTTCGGAAGATAAAAATTTGAAAATTTCATGATCTCCAATTCGTCAAAGGAACCTCCAACTGAAAGAAACAAAAATTGAAATCGTAGCCTACTGCAGTTCTTTCAATTTGAAATTTCAATTGACGTTTTCTCCATCAAATCAAATGTAAAATACAAAGTGTGATACATCGTTGGAAAGGTAATTTTGAGTGAAAAGCAAAAACTGCAAGAAATATACAGGGTGCTATTTGAAATAAAAAAGTCAGAGTCCCTTCCGGTCAAACCGGAAGTGACTTTCAATTTTTGTTTTTTCCAATTAAAGGTTCCTTGAACGAATTGGGGATCATGAAATTTTCAAATTTTTATCTTTCGAAATAGCTGAGATAATCCATTGGAACAGGTAAACTGGGACACCCGGTATAACAGTTTTTGTCGAAAAATTTATAGTTTAGGAGATTTAAAGCAAAAACTGAAGAAAGTCCGAAATTTTCGCAGTTTTTCGTGTGCTACACTTTTTCCACAACTTTCAGAGAGTTGCAAACTTGGGTATACACTAACATAATGAGTCCAAATAATATACCGGAAAATCAGAGATATATCATGTTATGTTTATTTATTGTCGATTTTGACTGGCGTAATAGAGCGGCACAGCCTTGGAATTCTTTGCCAAATTTGGAAGATCAAAAATTGATTCCAATACCTGCCTTCCCTTCCTATCCTCCCTATTTCAAGCATTCGACATTCAACAGAAGAAATATCTGGCAGGACTCTTTCTTGGAAATCTGAGATGGATAGTTTGCTACGAATATCTATGCAAAAGTGTTTGCTTCCTCTTGCGATGTTGTTTCGTTCCGACTGCTTTAGAAACGACCAAAACGAACGTGACTCATTGGTAGGGCTTCGCGAGACCAAGACCAATATCAAGACTGATCAGTCTTGGTATTGGTCTCGAAAAATAAATGTAGTCTTGGTTTTAAGACGAGACTGGCTCAGTCTTGGTCTTCGTCTAGATAGTCTTGGTTCTGGATCAAAACGCCTTTAGGAATTTGAATTATTCAATAGTTGATATGCATATAATAGGTATTTCGTATTCCTCATGCAGTCTCTAAAATTGTCAATTTGTGCCTATAAAGTAAGCGAAATAAATTTGTCCTTCCACCATAAGAATGCAATTTTCAAGAAACCTTGAATCCGACGCCCGACAGGCCAGAAAAAAGGTTCGAAATGGTCGGAACTGACAACAACGCATTATCAGAATATTTCAGAAGAATTCAAATTCAAACCAATCGAACATCAGAATAAAACAGATGAGGCAGAATGTTCCTTCATGTTCTCCAAATATATTTGGCCCAAAATTGTTTCATACCCTACCAAAAGAGATACATTCTTGTGACTCCCTAATATTTTTCGAAAAAAGACTTAAACTATTTCTAGCAGATGAGTCTCGTTTTATAATATAAACGAATTTCTATTGCCAGATAACGTGTGATGAGCATACTCGCATTGTATTTTTCAATTACATTTCATTGTATGTCTCATTTTCATTGTATGTTAAAATTTCATCTTTTCTTCTTATGCTACGAATCATTTACAATTTCTTTTATTTGTACTAACATACATCGATTGATTGACCATTTCCTATACATCTAAAATGTCAAAAGGATAATAAACTACTTACTCAAATACCTTTTGTATTAAATTTGTTACTATCTTCAATAGGAGGAGGTATGGACCACTGTGACCTTACAAAAAACACCTGCTAGTTGTAGTAAATTTTGAAACTGCAATACTGAATTTGAAAAATCTATTTCGGATTTTGAGTGAACAAAAATCGGGGGGAAAATAATGCCGACTTGATTTTTGTTTGGCTAGGCTTCGCTGAGTCGGCGGTCTTAGGACTGCTGGCTGGAGACTACACTGCATTGATGAGAGTCAAAGAGCTCGAAACCGGTCGGTGGTTGTCTGGCGTGGCCTGGCTGAATCGAAATCAATAGGCATTCAGGTAAGAATCACTTGTATCAGTATTCGTTTATACGAGTCGATGCATAGATTTCGCGAGGATGTAATTCAATGTCCTGCGTGGCATTAGCCAGGGGAGTAGTTGTTTTTCTTCCAAAATCTACCATTGTAATGACTTCAAGTTTTTTGTATTTATTTAAAGATCAAAAACCTATTATATGACAAATAAATAACTGAAATAGAATCCCATTACATTTTCCATCAGAGTTTTCCTAATATTGAGTGGATTTGAGTTCAATATTTTCCTTTCAAGACCAAGACCAAGACTCTAAGGAGGGAGCCTTGGTCTTGGTCTCGATAGTCAAGTCTTGGTCTTCGTCTTGAGAAGATTCATTAAGTCTTGTATCAAGATGAAGACCAAGACTGGCTTGGCATTGGGACAATGAATCTCTAAGTTTCCATCTGATTAGGCATTGAAAGCTTTTTCAGAAGCATAATATATTGTGTGGCCTGGTTTGGCTGCATTCCTAGTGTATACATATAATGATCTGGGATATTTCCGAAACACACTGTGAAGTATCTTTGGAATCGAAACTATTTCTATGCTAAGGAAATTCGGAACATTATCTGTAAATGCAAAAGCTTTTCTTGGCAGAACGCGTCATTGTATAACGTTTACTGAATATTACGATGTGAAATTGATAAACTTATAACTGATGGTGATTTGAAGTGGAAACAATACTCAGTTAATCAACACGACAGGTTTCGCTAACACAGTATAGCTTCTTCAAGTGAAAGACCCGTTCAATAAACTGTGGAGGAATGTTTAAGTATTTAGTTCATTATATTTTTGGCGATATTTCGGTGCATAGCCTGATTTTGTATAAAACATTACGATAATTTTGAGAAAGAACTAATCAATGTAGATCAAGCTCAATGTTGTTATACTTATATCGGGTGCATGCGTCCCTCCGGAAACTAAATCGATGATATAATAAACTATACTTAAGTAGGGCGGATTTGGAAATTTGATGGCATATTACTGTTAATTGGAGCAATTTGACTTTAATATTTACAAGATGAGGGAGGATGTCAAATTGCTTATTTTGAATAGGACACCCTATACAGGATGTTTCTTAAGTAGGTGTAAACATTTCAGGAGTGTCAAACTCTGATTCTTCTTCTTGTTGTTTTGTGAAAAAATTCAAGAATAAACGTGGTAGTGAAAATTCCATTCTCTGTATTCCAGAATCGAATGACTCACGGACATATTTTTATACGAACTTTTCTTCTCATTTTGACGTCAGCATTAGCCCCTGCATTTTTCACACGTACTTAAGAAACACCCTGTGTATCAATTCATGTTGTGAGTCTACACGGAGAAAAAATTTCATTGATCACAAATCAAAAACCACTTCTCCCAAGCGAAAACCTCAACAAAATAGGGGACGAGTGAACTATGCATTTGAAGCAAATAACTCGAAACTTTTGCCAAGGTAATAACTTTAATACTTACAACCAATAGTTCAAATATTCAACGTAAATTACCAATGATTTGAGATTATTTTATAGCAATAACTCTGTTCAACTAGGACGAAATGTTTACTTATTCATAGCTCATAACATATAATGATGAACACAAATGATCGCGTTTCTATATCAAGTGATTGGCATTTGCTTCAAGTGACCATGATGTATAATCTCAAATCATCTCTCAATTAGCTCTCAGCATCACCTTCATTGCCCATTAATGTATATTTCATTCATGATGTATTAGCACATTATTTGAGACAAATCAGTTTTCTGTTGGAAGCAAATCGTTTCAATTTTGTTACTACTGGGTGTTTGTATTACTGCAAAGAACATTGTCTATATCTTTCAAATCATCATTTATTTGCCACAGATATTTTTCGATTTGTTCCCATTGCTTTTCATTCTAGATATTCAATCGGTTGTGGCCTCATCAAAAGAACTTTGTAATTTTTCTAGTATGGCTCTGGTTCCATTCCTGTTTTGATTGCCTTTGCCAACTGCGATTTTTTGAATGAAGGGTAGACAACCATCTGATCGTTGTCATCATTCCATTTGAAAGGTATAGCCTCCATCACTTCGCCTGTCTTCACAATTTCCACTATTACCCATGGCATAGCTGCAACATAAAAAATTATAACACTTAAATTGTTTTATTGATTGTATGATCTGAATTCACAAACACAATAGCTTGAAATTTCATTTGACTTCTAAGACAAAGAACATACGAACATCAACTATAATAACTATCCTATAAATTATTTACCTAGGATGTACATCCGTACCTTTACCTCACCTAAACCCTATATTTAATTCACATGTTATCATTATTATATTCACACTTACCAAAAAAGTCCTCGTAGAAACTCTCAAGTCCCCATTAAAGCAAAAATTCGTATAGTATTTATAAGTATTATCCTGATCTCCTATATTTTATGGTCAGAATGAAAGCCGGTCACAGTAACTAAAAATACATCTCATCTCCGAGCCGACATCGACCCCGCCACACCGCCCATCGGTGAACATTATTGCGATGTTGCCAATAATTGTGGACTTTTTAAATTAAAAAAGAGAATGAGAGAAATAATTATTGAATGTCATCGTGATATTCATGACGAGTTCTTCGTAAGAAGAAACAAAAAATGGCGACTAGGTGAAAATATAAGAACCCTTACATCAGGATATATCTGATTACTTATAACTAACTAGGTAGGTACTGTAGCGAGTACTGTAGGTAGTATCAAAAATCAATATGAGCTCTTGTGAGAATATAATCATTTTTTGTTTTTCAACAAAAGCCTACGAGCTTCTACGAGTCTGTAGGAGAATCAATGGTAATCTTTGATCTTGGCGTTATTAGTGTTCATTTCCTCATAATATATCGCCATCTATCAGTAAACGTTAAGACTGAAACTTTTTATTCCACATGGACTTCGTTCAAAACAAAACAATACGGTCAGTGCGAAAAGCATGACCTATAAGAAATTATTAGTATATATATTATTGTATACCTAATATCTTAGATTGTTTATTCATTTCTATTATTTTCATGTTGAATTATACATATATACCTATTATCTGATGTTGTATGTCTGGTATGTATACCTATCTGAATTAGATATTCTACTGATAAGGTTAGAAAATGATCCAATACATCCCAACCTTGCGTACCTAATTTGGGGAGTTATATCTAGCAATCGGCAACGATGTCGGCTCAATGGATTTCGGCTCATGGAGACCAAGTGGTTTTTGATTTGTTGGAAATGAGAATGAACTGGTTATCAATTAAAGATATATTTGCGGAATCGAAAGGACCGCAATTTAATGGCGAATAGGAAAGCATTTTTCTCAAATCAACTGTTATTGACCAACCTATAGTAGTTTTGTTGTGGACAATTAATTTTCATTTCTGCACAATGAAAAATCGTTAATCTCAAACTGGTGCTGTTCTGTTAGTTGAAAAGTTTCTATTCTGACGAACAATCATTTTCATTCATAACAAATGATATTACTATTCACTCCATCAATAACATGATTTGAGACAAAATCGTTGAGAATTCACTACAAATGATGAAAATGATTATTTCAATTGTTTTACCGCAAATCAGTAGACGCTTGTTTCAAATTTAGAAACTTTTATGGTAGGTGAGCGATACCAAATGAATCAATGGTCCAGTTATTTTATTTTTCACAGGCAGTAATAGTTTCGCTAGTGATCAATACAAGTTTCTGAATGAAATAATCATTTGACCCATTTTTCTCAGTGTATGCAGAATTCTAGGCATATTTCATGTATAATGTCCTATACCTATGTCTACGTCGTTTTTGACATATTTGGAAATATAATGTTAAAAATAACCTTTGCATGCCTAAACATACCTATCAATTTCTCCTATATATGGAACTTTTCATTATTCGATTGGGGTTGGTTTCCTTCCTTTAGTGTACCGTGTTGATATTCTGATAATAGATAAATACATCGTCATCAAAAACTATTATTTCAAATAACTTTGACAATTCAACTCATGTATAAAGAATCCCATCAGCCGCTGAGATTTTGTCATGATGACAGCGAACATGCACACTCTGAGTTTTTCAGCGACAAAACAGGACCTAACATTTGAAACCATGACAACCAGAATTGTTAATGAATCTTTGATGGCGTTTATGTCAATCTTTCTCAATCTTCCGTTGTCAGAATAGTATCTGGTCTGTGGAAATTAATCGTCCTATAAACTCCGATGGCAATTTTTCTCGTTCAATCACCAGGCAACAAAATTCTCAATGAAATGTCAAGTTTACTTTGACAAAACAGGCTCTCGTGTAATTATGAGTGGAAAAATCATTCGAAGACATGTTTTCAAATGGAAACCCCCAATTTTAAAAAAGTCATATGAAAATTAAGGGGAACTTTGTATGAGATTGTATATCCCGAAAATCTCAAGTTTTCGAAATATTGGCAAATTTACATCTCTCTGTTCCAGAAAATCGCGTATTTTTGAGAACAGTTATCCTCAGTTGGTCATGGCGCTCGCGATTATGTTAGAAACAATCAATGATGGTATTTCATCTTTTATCCCGAAAGACTGCGCTATCATCTTTGCTGAGCCCTTATCAGTCATTTTAATTCAGCAATGACAATAATATGCGTTCCAGATGTTGGGAAAGATGGTAAAATATGTCCCATCTTCAAAAAAGTCTTCTCAGGTCGATGTCATTTATACACATTTTTCTAACGCACTCGATAGGTTTGACCATGGTAAAATTCTCAATAAACTCATTTCTTTTAGCTTGACCAACAACTTCATCATATCTTTGGAGTCCTATCTAATGCACATGGATTCAAATCTGTCGAAATAACAGCATCAGCTGATATCCCTCAAGGATCTGTGCTAGGCCCATTTCTACTTATTATTTTTGTAAATGACGTATGCAGAATGTTACGCATTGATTTTACCTACCTACACCATTAACGGCCAGCTTCTGCAAAAAATGACTGAGTTAAAAAATCTAGGCATAAACTTCGACACGGAATTCACGTTTTCTCACCACTTGAACACTGTTGTCACGAGTGGTTTCAAAACACTAGGTTTCATTATCAGAAACTCCTTTGGCTTTTATCCGGCGCGAGGTGTACCGCATGATACACTTCTTTCTACATTTCGAGTCAATTCCATAGACGAACATCGTATTCACATTTGGACATTTTATTTTTAAACAAGATCTCAATCTCGTCACCAACTTTCAGAATGATGCTCGATGGTCTTGCGTATTGACTGCCCATACCTGCTTGCACGTATTATAATTTGTACGTTCCTAGGCTACCTCTACGTAGTTTCACCACAGAATACTCAACGTTTCACCACGATTCACCTGCGCCAGTCGCTCAAACAAAAAATGTTCTTCTTTTCTCGCCACTGTATGAAATATGTCGTGATTACTTGTCAATTCAGAATAGAATAGATATTTTTTACTGCAAACCAATGAACATCAGAAGGGTGACTCTATTATAATATAAATTTTTTATTGTTGTTGTTTCAACACTGTTTGTAGCGCTGTTCATGAATTTTATTCTCACGGTAGTTTTTTCAGTTCATACACATCGTCACGCAGTGTGTTGGTCATTTTATTTTTCTATACATATTTCTTTCTCTGTTTTGTTTTTTGATACAATTCCCATTCAGATTTTGAACAAAACTTGTTATTCACCCATTTTGTGATAGGCTCGGTGATAGGTCTCGGCTGTTGAATTGGTGTACAGCTAGAATGAAAAAAATAATAATAAATAAGAGTCACAGAGTTTTGCGAGGGCTTCTGTTTATGCGGATATCGAGGTAGCAGATCAAGTATCACATGTTCTTGGGATAAAATTATTACATTCGCCATAAATGATGAATAGATCCAGGAATCTACATTGGAAGAATTCAAATGACCCGGCATATTTGATTACAATGACATTTCTGTGACACTTGATTGTTTCTAACACAACCGCGGGCGCCATGGCGAACTGAGAATAACAACTGAACTCAAGAATACGCGATTATCTGGAACAGAGAGATGTTAATTCACCGATATTTCGAAAACTTTTGAATATAGGAGAATTCCATTTGAAATAATGACATTTAACGATTGTTTTCGAAGTAATTCTGAATCATGATTTCTGATCAACTTGTATTCATTTATTATCAAAATATCAACGAAGCACCTACAAACCAACCCCAATCGAATAATAAGAGATTTCGCTTGCAGTCAAAAACGGTTAGACATATATGTATAGGGCATAAAACATATAATACGCCTATATAATTCTTTATGGGATGTCCTATTTGAAATTTGCAAGCTGATATCAACTTCCGATATAACCGGAATTGCCTCCATCTTTAAATCTTCTGCCAAATTGCTTCGAATAACAGTAGTACGCCACCAAATTTTCGAATCCGCCATATACTTATATAATATATATATACATATATATATATTGATCGATTCAGTTCCCGGATGGACACTCTGTATAACATCCAACAACATAACAACAAGTATTCATTCACAATATCTGTTTATAGACTGATAGTTAAGTTGTTCATTCATTTCTGATCTAAGTATTCAAGTATAGATTATTTATTGCAGCAATAAATTTTTATTTTTGATGTTTCAACTGGATGTGTTTACATATCACGCCTATCACAAGTTTTGGTATATGTATTGACCTATTATTCATTATGCCCAATTATTATAATTAATATATAAACTGTTTTATTGCTCTTCAAGAACTTATTCGATTGCTATATATCATTCAATATTTTTATGCCTATATTTCTGTGTCTTTATATTTCTAATCCAATATAAATCCGTGGTGTTCTTATTCACGAAGTGACCCTGACAGCCTTAGGGAGATATTTCATCTAATATAGAATTCAGTTCATCCGATTTTGGATTGAAAAAATCTCTCTTATTGGGGTAGTATCTGTTCGCAAACAGCAATGTGGTTTCAGAGAAGCAGAATTTGAAAAGAAGTGAATTTATGCTTATTGATTTTGGATAGTCTTGGTAACATCAATTCAGTGCTTGGTATCTCATAACGAGGTGGGAAATGGCAGTGGTTCCTTTGTTTTTGTACTGACATCACTAAATCAGATGATTATAAAAATGTACTTCTGCGTGAATAAATACTCGAAAACTTTCCTTGGTATTCCAATTTGTATAGGAAGAGGAAGCTATTCGCTTGAAAATGCCAGCAACGTGATTTTTTCCGGTTTTTCTCCAGAAAATTCCATCTGACTTATGGTTGTTTCCTTATTTTGGGACATGATTGATTACTTGCACTACTCACAGAATCACGACCAAATTCACCAAATAAAAACAAATTGTCAATTTGAGAAATATTATTTTGATAATATCAGTGTCAGACAGAGTAATTTGGAAGGGTAGATAAACATGAACTCTTCTCTTCCATAAAATAATGGCACCCACTGTATTGTTTACTTCTTTTATTATGTCTTGACCTTGACAGTTCTATTTCATTTCAGAAAGAATTGGATGAAATGGATATATATAAGTATTTTGAATATTCTTGGAGTATTTAAATACTTTTCACAAATATTTGAATACTGTCTGGGTATTTAAATACTTCAGAAGTATTTGAATACTCTACAAATGATTAAATACTCTCGATATATTCAAATACTTTAGGGTATTCAAATACTCTGGAGTATTTATATATTCCCGATATACCTATTCAAATAATTCACCAAAGTATTTGCAAATACTCCATTATCAATAAATTTCAACGGATATTTGTGAGTATAAATAGAATCACCAAAACGAGAAAGTATTTAAATACTTGGTATTCAAATACTCACCAGGATTCAAATACTAGAAATTATTTGTAAGTACATGCCCAGCTCTGGTTATATTGCTATCAGTGTTGATCATAACAATATTGTTGATTTAGCAATTTTATAACAAGATTTGAATAGACTCGACCCGACTATGGCAAAAAGCATTGTTTAGATATGACTTCATGCTATTTCATCAGATTCAAAATTCAAACTCCAACACTAGGGGAATCGTCTTCTTTCTCCTTATACTCAATATTCAAGAAAATAATTTGACCCAAGAATGACAGGTCTTCAACGGAACATAAATTGTATTTGGAATGGGTACAAGGAAATAATACCATTGAGATTACCGTGAAAATATCTGAACACGTACATACTTACCTTCACTCCGAGCTATAATCACAGTAGCCACAGTGTACTTAAAATCAGGCGTAAGGTATATTACGAGGTTTCTTAGGAATATATGCCTATAAAATATTGAACAGCAGAAGATGATCCAAGGTACAGTGCATTGTACTCCACGTTCATGTTTCATTTGATCATGAAGATACCCCTTGTCTTGCTTAGCATATTACAATACGACAAAGTTTCAGCTCTATTATTATTTGAGTTTCAATGAATTATTGATCGCACATCATATCTAATTCGATCTTATAAACAAACATGCTTCCTCACATTTGCCTCTCCATTTAACATTACCATTTCGTTCCGCATTATTTCCGAAAATATTACCCAAAGTATGTGAAATGGAATGCGGGGCGATTCAATTCGGCGCTTTCTTCGACAAATTCAAAACGGCTATGAGCCTCAGGAGGTTGTGAAGAAGTCGCCCAAGCAGTACGTTTTATCAGCGACGAGACATTCTAAACCAACGTCCAATCATTTTCCTCTAGTTTGAGTAATACCACACCAACTTGCATAGATACGAATAAGTCATTCCAAGTCTCTTTCCATCGAATAGACAGTTGCTGACCTGGAATTGGGTAAGGTGGTTATTTATTCATCACCGATATGGGCCTAACAGGATGATTCGCCACACCATTCTGCTGACTGGAGCCTATATTGGGCATTGCAAGAAGCCTACCTTCGTCCGCCCCCATGACAGAAAAGTTGAGAAACAACTATAACAGACGGATGTGTAGGTATGGGGAGAGCAGGGGTTGGCAAAAAATGCCTATGAGGGCCTACTCACCTGGCAGTTGCTTCCCTACAAGAGTACTCTTCCTCTTCCTCCTCCTCCTCCTCCTCCTCCTACGACACCAACTACTACTACTACTAGGATGATTGTCATTCATTGTGGGTGGCAGAGAAATTGTCTATCAAGAATTTTCAATAATCATTAGATCGCAACAATGAATCGTGCAAAACCATCTCCGGTGAAGGCAATGAAACTTTAGGATGAATAACTAGCGTTATGGAATAAAAACGTACATTTTCTACCGAAAATGCGATTTCAGGACAGTTCACGAGACCGATCGCTCACTACTTGCGCTAAGCTCGCTTCCAAGTCTCAGATAATTGGCTGTGAATTGAATTTTATCAAGTAAAATGTTCATTCCAGATGACTGATCTTGTGGACATTCAGATTCTACCGCCCTGGGATCAAAAACTAACAGAGAAAGCATTTGGCGCTACAGGGCGCACTCATCACTAAAGAATATTTCCATGGATGTCTCAATCAAGCGACTTGATATCTTTTCCTGATGGCTTCTCATCCCAGTTCCCCTCTCTTCTCAAATAGCTCATTGTTTTGTTCCAATAGATTATTGTTTATTCTTTGAAAACTGTCTGGTTATGACTCGATCATATCTCTCATATTTACCAGAATTATATTCTGATTTGAGATTGTTGAAAATAACCTCAGAAATTCTTATTCTCTTCTGAGCAATACTCCAGTATTTGATAACAGATTCGACGAAACTGCCTGGAAATGGGTTTTTTTCTTAGTTCAGTTCGGTGGTTTTGGTATTCTACAGGCATCCTTCGTATTATTACCAGCTGTCCTTGCTCTTCATAATAGTAATATTCCTTCAATCATCTCAGCTTTGCCAATAATTTTTCATTCGATCTCTCAGTATTTCTTGAATCACTTTGTATAGACTTCTTCAGGAGTTTCTGTTTTCGAATCATATCACATGTCCAGAGACTGTACATACAAGGTTTTAATTCTTCGATCAAGAATCACAACTTCCAATTTCATTCCATTAATCGTTGAGAAAATCCATCAATTTGAATGAATATTCATAACACGAATATCAGTACTTCAAATTTGGGAATTTGGGAAACGAAGAAATCATCAGGATACAGGCGTTATCTGCTCAAACGGAAAAGTGACGGACATGCACATCATCAAAATTTTACACTCAGTCCAATATCAACAGCTAGTATTCTGAAATCAAAGAAGTTTCATATTGTCACGACCAACTGTCTAGGGATTAGGCTAATAAATTGGTTCGGAGATTCGTGAGTTATTTTACTTTGAAATCAGGGTAACAGCCTTTCACATCAACCCAAAAACTAAAGGGGCAGCTTCTATTTTGACAGAAATATAAATTCCAGAGAATTTCTATCATTTCTGTGTCATTATCATTGAAACATATACGGAGTATTCGAACCCGAAACTTCCGATCTTTTGAAGGAAATTTGTAAGATAATGAAGAAGTCCACCGATGATCGAAAGACCATAAGACAGTGTTGGGTACAATTTTCATTACTGAAAATCTGGATATTTTCTTCACCCAAAAAACTAAAACATCGAAGTGTACATAATTCCTCTTTATTATTCTGATCATGTTGATGATCAAGTAATCTCACTTCAACTTCAGCTGATAACTACTTAGATTCGATATTGAAATGGTTCGAATACTCAACATGAGGAAGGTAATGTGACTCCAAATAGGAGAGCCAGAAGAAGAAATCATAACCGCAAAACTCGTCAGTGTGGAATAATCTGGTTCAAAGGATAACTAGCTGAAACCTGACATAATTCAAAACGTTCTTGAAAGGGCTGATAGAATTCCACTACTGTAACGATAATGAGCCGTACTGTACAAAAAACAGAATACAGATCTCCAAAGTCACTAAGATTTAAGGAGTATTTGTAGCTGGAACGGATGGACAGACATAATATCATTACGATCTACACTAATTATTTCCACTAACAATTTATTTTTACATTGGCTGATAATAATATGTCATGAATCCTTATTCACTATACTCATGACCATATTCATCATGTTATCTTGGAAGCTGCTGAAATTTCTGCATTCCAATTGAAAGTATTATAAACATTTCATGCATATCTGATGGATGAGGTGACATCGACAGCTCACCGAAATATCTCACGGTGAAAATATTTAGTAACAAAATCAGAATGCCGCACCTTTTTATCTAGAGAAATTCTTATTGCCTCCACATTTTTCAACATCTAATACATACCTTTATTCGTCTGGGAATCACATCTTGTTATCCTAATGAGGGCGACAATTTTCTTTTAGAATATGCCCATTTGTACCCCTTTTTTGTTTGTACGAAATCACCTCACACCTCTACCAAATTTTAGTCATTAGGAATAATCTCATTTTAACTATACACTAATGCCTAGTTCGTTGGTCTTGAGAATAACAAAAGTCTTGTACATGCTATATGGAAAAAATGTGAATCAGGATGATTTATTTCTGGGCGAGGTGAGAATGATGAGAAAGGGCGTGAAGTAGCTTTGTTTTCGGTAGGTAGACTTGTTTGGAGGGTATATTATTGAATTTGCCACAGATTTGAAGGATTGATACTAATTTTGTTCGGAAGGTAAGACAATTCGTCGCTGCCATTACGTAGGGGCCTATCTCGGCTGTGGACTCCTGGGATAGAAACAAGTTGATTTAGGCCAACTTACCTATATCCAAAATCGTCTCGTTGAGCTGGTACAAGGCGTTGAAGTTTTTTTGGAAAAAAATAATTTTGCTCATAATAAGAGTAGGCTAAGATCGATTTTCATAATTTTTAGCATGGCATGTTCTGTGACTGTAAGTCACATTTTGAGATGTTTTTGATCATCATTAGTGATACAGTGACCTGCAAGTGAAAAGTAACCATGTTATGTTGAGCCCCGAGCCCCTATATTAGCAATCTCTCCCACACCCAAGGCGTCGACTCACCCATGAGATGCGGAATTGCCAGAATCAAATTTTTGTATTTTATTTCATTTTTGAAAAATACTTGAAAGTTTTTTTGATGTTGATGTTGATTTTAACGTTAATTTCAAAACATTTCATTTCCGGTGCATTTTCGAAATGGTCATGTCTGCCTGTTATACCCTATATTTATTTTTATAAAAGAAAACGACGAAAGCATATAATATTATATAGGGTGTTTCACAGGTAGAGGAGATATTCCAATGGTACATAGCGTCGCCGAGGTGGTTCTGAAGTCTTACAGCTATTTATAACGGAGATACAGGGTAATTTATCGATTTAGTATAATTATTTACTCGTCCATAAATATCAAATTACTACTTTAGATTTCCCACCACCAATTCTCATCGTGACACTTATAAACAAAAAGTTGAAAGTCAAGTTGATGAGTATTATAATTATGAAACCAATTCAAATTATGACTATTTGATATCTACTAGTTGAACAGTCGCTCAAAAAACTTACTTAGATTAGGTACTCCTCGTATTTTGAAGCAGAATGTTGAAATCATGTCAATTCGAGAGGATAACAATTATGAATGAATGCTAGTGCGTAAGATATTTTCTGTTGTTCGTCAGTCTCGAAACAATTCCAACTTATAAACAGGGAGTTGACAAAAATTTCAATTTGGAGAGTATTGAGAATATGCAACATGAGTTTGCTCAAGAAAAAATTACGAATATAATTCAATACCAAATCTGCGACTAGTCTCTAAGTATACGTTGTCTGATTAAATTTTCATGTGAATAACAGAAACTCATTAGAAGTATAATCACCGCAGATGAAAAAAAAAAGAGGGTGTGATTCAATATCATGTCTTAATAATAACGGGCCAACAGTTACCATTTTGGAACTGTTCTGAGATAGACAAACAACGAAGAATATCGTACGCAATAGCATTATTCATTGATAGATTTTATCCTTCTATATTGACACATAATTTCAACATTCTGTTTCAAAATGTTTCCATTAGGATTGGTAGCAGTAAATACGAGAAGTACCTAATCTTAGATAGTTCTTCGAGCGATTATTCAACTAGTAGATATCAAATAATTATAATTACAATTTGGAAAAAAATCTCTGCACTTTGTCTATTAATGAATACAGTGTGTTATTTTTTAAATTCGAACAAATGTTAAAAATGTTTCTGAAGCCGAACCTGGATTTCCATTCCGCCCGATAGGTCAATAAATTCAATGAACCAAGTATAAGCTCGATATCAAACTTGAGGAAATCGATAATTCACCCTGTATATTCGTTATAAAGACTGTATGAATCATCAAATACTGTATTTTCAGTATCACCTCGGCGACTCACATCTACCATTGCAATATTTCCCTTCACCTGTGAAACACCTTGTATACTGAAAAATCAAATCCATCTCAAAAAGTATGAGGTCATGCTACACTGAGGAACAACAGTATATGAACTGAAGTGAAAAAATAATTACAACCTATTCTGATTCATAGTGATCGCAGTTATCCAAATGCCTGAACTTCGAGAAATTGACTACTACTACAAGATCTGATGATTCATCTTGTGGTTTTACAAATACTGTTGTTTCCAATTTGGTTGTTCTATTCATTTGATTGTCTCTGTGAAATTGATATCAATATTCATTAGGTAATTACCCTTCATGTATTGCAAAAAATATTACGAGATTAGCCCAGCAGATATAATAATAATAATAATAATCATTTATTATTTACCATTAACAAAAATATGTGTGTAGGTCTAAACACTAATACAATCATAATAATATGGTAAATGGTGCAATGTTAGGCCAAAAGCCGATTCTTCCACACTGCCCGATATATGGCAAAGGGTCCAATATCAACTTTCGAATTGATGTAATAATGTTTCTATGGATAATCTGAGATATGCTCGATCACTATAATCCCATAATAGTTATTTAAACTTTGAGGTAGTAAATAATAGTTGAATGAAATAGTGACCGTTGAATATGATTTCTGGTGTTGAGTTAGCAGGAATTCGGTCGAAATGTTGAAGAAAATCAATTGTTAAATTGTCAACTTTCAGAAACTTTATTGTTTCATCTTCAGGACAGTGAAGTATGAGAACAAGAACATAAATATCAAAATGGTATTTCAAAAAGAGGGGTTATGATAAAACAAAATGAATTATGTAAAATAACATTCGTTGAAAATAAAACACTTTTAGTACTTTACAAAAACAACATTGATAGGTACTGACGTTTTGGGTGGTTTTCCGGGTTTAAATATGGGAAAATGAATAAAATCGACATGATGAATAAATACGTATAGGTACACAGGTTCATGGAAGACCTTCGTGTATGTGTTAAGGTCTCTCATAAACCTGTGTTAACGTATTTATTCATCATGTCGATTTTATTTATTTCACCATTTTTAAACACAGGAAGCTACCCCAAATGTAAGTTCCTGTCAATGTTGTTTTTGTAAAGTTCTAGAAGTGTTTTATTTTCAACGGTTAATATTTCACATAATTTATTTTGTTTTTATTAAAGGCCCGCTTGAATGTTCTTGTTTTCATACTTCGGTGTCCTGAAGATGGAACAATAAAACATCGACAATTTAACTATTGGTTTTCTTCAACATTTCGACCGAATTCCCACTAACCCAACACCAGGAAAAGTAGTAAAGAATCAGTATTACCAAGGGACTAAGATTAAGTATATCCCAAGGCTTCTCGTGCTAATATTATTCTTCACTACCAAGGTGTATAATGCATTTTTTTCACCACTAGCAGGATATTTCAATCACTATGATTCCGTTAATCTGAAATATAGACTATATCTAGTAGCCATGATCATGGAATCACCTTATATGACAAGTCGTTATTAATCATTTGAGTGCCATCCTTGCGAATCTCGCATAAGAACAGTGGATTCGGGTTTATTATATCAGATGTGGCTATTTCTTTATTGACTAGTGGTTCATAAAATAACGAAAACTACTTTGGTAGTGAAAACAAACTCCACGCCTCGAAAAGGAGTATATCACGTTCTAGGTGGAAACAATATAAACCGTGTAATATTGACCGATGCCAGTGTTTCATAACATAATTAATGAGGTCATGCCTTATGCCGCTAGCGCTGATGCTATGGTTTCCAAGCAAAATAAGTATTTTGTCGCTTCGATTGAGTGTCTCATTTTTATTGCTATAGATTTGCAGCAAATCAATAAATTTTTCAATTATTCACCTCCAGTATTGTGAACATGAAGTAATCAATAGAATAGTGGGATTTCGAACAAAAATATTCGAAGTTTGTTTTCTGCTGATCGATGTTATTGACTTGGTATTTGAAGAGCTTCAAAATGAATATCAACGTTGTCTACAATTAAAACAATTGCTTAATTTTCAAATGAAGGATCCACGAATATTTGTCATTCTTCAGTTCTCGCAGCTCCGCCTCGGTGTTGTATAGGTGCAACCAAGTTCGAGCACTTCTGAATGGAGAAGGAAATAAATACGCGAAATAATGAACTGAAACCTCTATTGTGTACATTTTATACCTAAGGTATCAGATTTGTTATTATCTGTTTAGTTCTGGTTGATTGGAATCCATTTAGATACGAATTTCTTTGTTAGTTCTTGAACTCGCCAAATGACATTACGTCGAAGATAATTAGTGCAGACAATTATTCTTCTACCCAATTTCCTGTGTCATTGAGAATTTGTTATTTTCTTTAATTTGAATTTCCAATGCTTTGTTCGTATCCGGTTCCACTTGAATTTTCGTGAGGATCGATTCGAAAAAGGAAGACGTGATGACGTGATTGTGCTGATTGCTGTTTTGTTGGAGAGGACGTGTAGTAATCTAACAGATGTCTAGTGGTAAGAACTGGCTCGCAATGGTGTTTTAATTGATTTTAATGAAGGTAACAGTTCTTACGTCCTACGACCTTGCATGATGTGGAAGAAAATGGACCTGCCGCCGGATTTAATTATTGTCACAATCATCTGCTCGGTCTATCACCGACACCATTACAATCTGCGGATCATAAACGCCCAATTAGCACACTTGATTTTGCTATGATATTATATAAAAAAAATTGGCATTGAAAGCGGGCCACCATCATAATTTTTCCATTTATGGGATGACGATTTTTTTTCCAGAAATGTGAAGGGGGGAAAGATGTATTCTGGAGCTGAGCAGCGTCTTTTTTTCAAAACAACCAAGGCCAACTTGATCATATTCAGAGGCTAAAAATTCCAGAAATCATATTATCACATCATTATGAAAAAATCCACGTGCACTACTGTTCCAAGTTAATTCGGAAAATATTCAACATTTACAATTTGATTTAGTAAGCATTGGCTTTTGAAGAAAAGTAGTTGTCTCTCAGCTCCAGAATACACCTTTTTCCTCTCCACATTCTGACAGGGAAAATTGACATTCATCATACAGGGCGTGGAAAGAAATTCTGAATTGAGACTCTATTCTATTCTATTCTATTCTATTCTATTCTATTCTATTCTATTCTATTCTATTCTATTCTATTCTATTCTATTCTATTCTATTCTATTCTATTCTATTCTATTCTATTCTATTCTATTCTATTCTATTCTATTCTATTCTATTCTATTCTATTCTATTCTATTCTATTCTATTCTATTCTATTCTATTCTATTCTATTCTATTCTATTCTATTCTATTCTATTCTATTCTATTCTATTCTATTCTATTCTATTCTATTCTATTCTATTCTATTCTATTCTATTCTATTCTATTCTATTCTATTCTATTCTATTCTATTCTATTCTATCACGAATCTGCGATTAGAGGTCTATAAAAATCACCAGTTTCCATTGTTCAAGTTTGAACCCCCTGATTGGGTATGAAAGTGTTGAAAATGAATATTCTCAAAAAAACTATGGACATACAAAAATGGATATATATATATTTATATGGAGCAATACATTGAGAATCCGCATTCTCTATGTGATGAGAATATCTACTCTTTTTCTGTTTATTCAATAGAAAACAATGTTCGACGTGGCAAATAGCCAGGAAAGTAGTTGTTTTCTGTTGAATATTCAGAATGATGTGTGCATATACATATATTTGTCTGAAGGAGAATGTAAATTCTCAATTTCAGAAGTTTTTATATTTTATTTTCAAACTCTTATCGTGTGTGTTCAATAGATATAATTCAATGTTCGGCATATAGCCAGGAAAGTAGTTGTTTTCTATTGAATAAACAGAAAAAGAGTAGATATTCTCATCACATAGAGAATGAGAATTCTCAATGTATTGCTTCATCTAAATATATACAGGGTGATTCACATAAGAACCGACATAGAGCAGGGGCATGTAGGGGGTCCCAAAATATGGCAATTTAACGCAACTTACCTCTATACCAAGTTGCTTCCCTAAGGAGATATAGGCTTTGAAAGTGAAGTTATAAATTTTTAAAAAATCAATATCTTCGTTATTCTTGAACTTAAAGCAACCAAATTTGTTACACTTCGTGAATGTATTTAGGGCGTTACTTGACAGTAACTAGAGTTCAATTGAAATTTGTAAAGGGGGTATACCGGGTGGCGCACCATCAATATTCAACATAATTTTGTTAACCCCTCGATGGATTTCAAAAACCTTTGCTCTGTTTTGTGGGCAATTCAATTCTAAAACATTTCTTACTCCAGTAATTTTTCGAAATACCTCATCATTTTCATCAAAAACTCGAATAACTGAAAACGCGCGCTCTAGGTGTGTTATTTTTAAAATCATCGAAAATTCAAAAGTTGGCTATGAAAATAAACGTTAAACTTGACAATGAGGTAAGTGAGTTGTTCAATTGAGTAATTGTTGTTTGAGTGTTTTTAAAATGAACGGGAATTTTTTTTCTTTTAACGAGCAAGTTGACATGCTGTTAGTGCTATGCCTATAACTCCTTAGGGAAGTAACTTGGTATAGAGGGAAGTTGCGTCAAATTGCCATATTTTGGGACCCCCTACATTCCCCTGTCCTATGTCGGTTGTTATGTGAATCACCCTGTATATATCCATTCTTGTATGTCCATAATTTATCTGAGAATATTCCTTTTCAACACTATATATGGGTGGCTCGCTAGCCCGCTTCCAAAGGTGTCACCGTAGATATTACGTTTACCTCTCTAACAAGCTTTATCTCAACCATTTGTACATGCTGTCCCATTTTCGATGTCCTCTCAGGATTCCTCATATATTTTCAAAGATTGAGATATGCTCTGTTCTTGCAAACGTTGCTACTCTTTCGTGAGACTTACGACACCTCAAACAACATTTTCATAGCACGCTTCGTTTTTGCGATGCAGCGCGAAATTGAAAATGTCGCATTTTGGGGGCCCCCTGTATATAGGTCATTTTCCAACTTATCCGAAAAGTAAAAATTGTTTCATATACATTTTTCCACCAAGAATTTAGTAGTGTAGTCAGATTTTTGAAATAAGCAGTTATTATTAAGGTATAACCCAAAATTATGTTTTGTAAAAAAACTCCCTGTATATTTTGTCATATTTGAAACCTTCAAACTCTGCGATTTTCAGGAATATGTAGTATTTATGAGATATTTTGAGTAGTTGCCATGTACAGTCGTATTAAAAAAAGCATACAAGTATATTGGAGGCAGAAATTAACGTCATCCTATTTGCGTTAAACGGGCTATCGGGAATAAATATTCACTAAATGATGACAGTAGAGTAATGGGCTTATATCACAAAAACTTGTTATTTCATAATTCGATAGAACTCACCCAAACTAGCTCACCACCGCAAACAGTTTCTTGCTGTGAGCTCCCTACGTTTTATAAAAAATTATTGAAATCCCCGATTTTTCGGACCTCTGAAAACGAGGCGACGATGTGACGTCAAAACCCTAATACTGAAACAAGACTATTCCAGACAGAGATAAATGATACATGATTTTTGAGAGAGTGAATTAGCGCGAGATCACAGTTGACAGAATTAATATATCAGTTGCCTCAGTCCCCGTCGGGCTTTTGGTATTTTTCTTTCAACTATGGCGAGATGAGGTTTCTACGTCATAAAAGGGTCCATTTTCAGAAGGTACTATTATTTATATCCAAAAATAAAACATTCCAGTTAATTTTTCGATCGAATTATGTCGTCAATCATTATTTATGTATAAAGGGATCATTATAAACATGGTTTGAGTTAAAAGTTCTACTAAGGTGTACACGCCCATTATAGGTTCTCAAAATCACAAAGCATTGACTGAGTCAATGTTACTCAACGAGAACTAGAATGTCGAAATCTTCTATGTTCGATATTTGTACGCTTTTTTATTGAATGAGACTGTATTTGGATAATTTATAGTTTTTCGGAAAATGTTTCATTCTTTTTACTTGATTATTTGGGATTTTTTTCTCCTTGTTTCTATAAAATGAAAATATGGGTATTATTTCAATATATGTATGGTAGGACACAAATCAGATAATCTGCTTCAAAATGTCTCTGCGTTCAACAAGTTTTTTATCAGGGAGCCTGACAAAAAAATACAATAGCTTGTCAGTGACAATTTGTTTGTAAAAATGTATGAAGAGAAGAAATAAATATTGAAAAAATATCGAATTTTACCTATCTTTGGCGTTTCGGGAACGAATCTGCTTCCGTTCTCAACATGAAAATGCAAATATATTTTTCTTTGAAAGTTGTGTACTTATAGTTTGACACTTCTCAGTGACATACAGATGTTGGCATAGGTATCAGTGATGTTGGTATACAAATAAGTTACGGGATGTTTATTATTTCATACAATTGCTAATGATAATCAATGATATAAAAACTACGAAAAATAAAATATGATTGGGATATAACTTTTTATCTCAAAATTCGAAATTTTGATATCCTGGATCATCATTTTTTGTATCGCTTGGTGCGCACGGAAGGGAATCCCTATAATGTTCTAAGAACATCGTGCGTACAGGAAGAATAGGGAAAGGAGGTAGGTGTTGGAATTTCTTTCAACTTCTGAAGATTATAAGTTCTTGGCAATACTTCCTTAGGCAATGAAAAAGAGAGTACTGGAAGGATTAAAGTCACCAGTACTCAACGGGGTAGAAATTCCGTTCGCCCTAGAGGCAAAATACTTAGGAGTCATCTTTGACCATAAGTTAACATGGAATCAACACCTACAAAAAATTGTTCAAAAAAGTACAGTAGCCTTCAATCTGTGCAGACGAATGTGCGGGAAAAATTGGGGACTGCAACCAAAAATGACCACATGGCTCTATGCCAGCGTCATCAGGCCTATGATAGCATATGGGTCAGTAGTTTGGTGGCCAAAGACACAACAGGCTGGAGTGATTCGAAGGCTCAGTGCTATTCAAAGGCAAGCTTGCCTGAGTGCCACTGGTGCAATGAAAACCACTCCAACAGCCGCTTTAGAGGTCCTCTTGAACCTACCACCACTACAAATATATATTCAAGGCGAAGCCAGAGCAGTCGTGAGTAGATTGTCAAGGGGTCAAGCACCCATAAGCAACGCGCACGGTAAAGACTATAGAAAGCTATATGAAGAGTTGGAAAGCGACCCCATCATGGGAATGCCAACGGATGGCATAATTCCAAAATATAGCTTTGAAAAAACTTTTAAAATAAGTATAACGGACAGAGAGGCATGGAAGGAAGGACCTCCTATCAATGCAGACATTGCTGTCTATACGGACGGCTCCAAAACTGAGTTTGGATCAGGAGCCGGTATTTATGGGGCCAAGCCAAAGACAAGAATCTCACTGAGCTTAGGTAAATACGCGACGGTGTTTCAGGCAGAAATTATTGCAATACATCATTGCGTGAAAGAATTGATAAGGCAAGAGTTTAAAGGCAAAACCATTGCAATCTATTCAGATAGCCAGGCGGCAATCAAAGCAGTCAACTCTATGCAAGTTAACTCAAAACTAGTATGGGACTGCTTAGAAACCCTAAATGCACTGGGCAGTCAGAACAGACTGACTCTAGCATGGGTACCAGCACATACAGGGTACGAGGGCAATGAAGAGGCAGACTCACTTGCCCGAGCAGGAGCAAACAAAGCTCTGAATGGCCCAGAACCCTTCTGTGGTATTGCGAAAGCTATACAAAAGACTAGTATCAAATCATGGATGCAAACCAAATCTCAAGAATGGTGGAACAAATCGCCAGGAATGAGACAGGCAAAAGAGTTCATTAAAAAACCATCGCCAACATTCACAGAATATCTACTAAGCCAGAAACGAAGTTCAACTAGAATACTAGTGGGACTTCTCACAGGGCATTGTAGGCTCAACAAACACATGAGTACGATAGGTCTGACTGAAGAACTGCTGTGCAGGTTCTGTCAGGAAGAGGAGGAAACAGCAGTACACATACTTTGCCACTGTGAGGGCTTGTCAAGACTAAGGTTCCTTACGCTGGGTGAGGAAAAACCAGAAGCCCAGAGATACACAGGGGATCTGAAAGCTAGCCTATGGAGTCTCATAGAGAAGACGGGGCTAGCCGAAGAACTCTAATCGATTCTGAGGGCAGACACAATAGATCTGAAAAGGTCGCGGTGTGGAGGCAGATAGCCCGAAGGCCCCATTCTAAATCTAATCTAATCTAATCTAGGCAATGAATTCCAGAGTTTTCTGTTCTATAGAGAAACGTGTTTTGATATAGTGCTGTTCGACATATTTCGAGGTTGACAACGAAAGGATGTGCTGACTTCGCTTGTCTAGTTCGTCTGGCTGGTATTGCTAGTCGTGGAATGATAGCAGAGCTTTTCGAAGACCATTTTCCGTGGAAGTATCAAAGTGTTAGTGAGTGTGACATCACCCACCAGGCGAAAAAAAATTGTTAATTCGACAGGTATAGATGACACGTGTATAGAATTACCTGAAATGTGCTTATATAAAGGATCCTCTCGATGTGACCAGCACAATGTTTATCGATTTTTCTCCTTTACAAATTAGATAACTACTCTTGTACCTTTTTTTCGTTTCTATTCATTCTTCGAAAACTTCAACTTTTTTTTATCTTTCAAAAACATGTCATCATCTCAAAAAAGACAATATACAAGGTCATTCGAAATCACTAATATTACATATTCAAATAAAACCTATCAACACGGATTATAAAACATTCTGCGTTCGCTTTTTTTTTTCATTTCCACATACTAATAGAGTCCACACAGCTTTTATAGCCAATAAAATAGAACACAGAATATTTGGTAAAATTGAAAACTAGTGTGTGGCGAAGCACTGTGTCAGCAACAAGGTTAATATAAAAATTTGAGATATGGGAAATGTTAAAACATATTTGAAAGGCCCTTCAATGAAGAATCTAGTAAAAAACTGAAGATTATCTAAATACAGGGCCAATACTCGAAATATCGTATGTGTATTCTATATTTTTGGAGAGCGCAAAGTAAGAAGGTTTCAAATATGCCACTGGATTTGAGGTGAAAGAATGTATAATTGACAGTTTTTACTTCCTCAATTAGTTGAGAGATAGTTAAGATACAGCAGTGGTCCCAAATTGCAACATTGTATCTCAAAAACGAAGCAGGCTATAGAAAATTGGTTCGCGGTATCGTGAGTGTCACAAAAAAGTAGCCAACGTTCACGAAGATCAAATCGCTATCTTTGAAAATAAATGAGATATCCCGTAAAGACATCGAAAATGGGACAGCTTGTTCAATTTGAAGATTTCGTATCGGTTAATATATAAGGCAGGAGGTTGACAGGTGGTTGAAGAATTCTACGCAAGAGAACAGATTTTCAAAAATATAAAAAATTGACCGTCCAAGGATTTTTCACAATATACAAGGTGATTCTGAAATAGGTGGTCAAACTTTGGGAGCATATAGAGTGGGTGAAATAGTTACGAAAACCTCCGTAACATTATTTTCTGAAGTGACCCCCAAGAAAGATAGAGCCCCTCAAAGGGGGGCCTCGGAGAATGATTTTGTATTATTATCTCCAACACCTTGTATAATGAAAATCTGAAATTTTGTCCATCCACTTACTATTCAGTGCCAGTTCGAATAGAGTTGAAATCACCTCAAAATTAAATACAGGGGTGCGTCAAAATAGGGAGGTAGGGGGTAAAAATAACCCCAACTTTTTTGTTTATCGCAATTTCAGTTTTTTGACATGAAATTATGAAATCTCAGGGCTATTTACATATAGAGAAGGTGCTCTTGTTGCATCTCGATGAAATGAACTATTAGCTAATAAAATTTATTTTTTCAAGATTTCATTTGAATTGCGATTTTGAATCATCTAGGTCGAATCTCGCAACTGAATTTTCACCTACTTCTAATCGTCGTCTTAGAATCTGGCAGATGACAGTTGGCAATGCGTTATGGCGGCTCCAATGTGGCTGACCAGATTTGTGATTATGGTTCGATTCGATTCAAAATTGGTATGTGAGGGTTTTTGGGGTTGGAAATTTAAATTTCGTTGTTTTTGAATTCATAAAATAAAAATAGCCGACGAGTTTTGTTATTATGGACTGATCCTATTGAAAATAAAATAAAAAATATCGTTGAAAACAAGCTTTCATCACTTTAACTATTGAAATAAAAAAATTAAAGCAGAAATAAGGTGAAAAAAGACAAGCCTTCATTCAAATGCTCTGAAAATGAGAGAAAAATGCTTTTGGATATCTCACGTAAGTTATTCTGTGAGTAAGGTATTCGGAGCTTACATATCTGAAGAAATCTTCTTTCACTTCTTGAAGCATTTGGAATTGGAAGATGATATCTAGAAGCATTTTTTTCTCATTCTCAGAGCAATCGCCTTATTTCATCTTCAATTTTTCATTTCAATAGTTGAAATAATAAAAGCTTATTTTTTACAATATTGTTTATTTTAGAATTTTCAATAGGATCAGACCATAATTACGAAACTCGTCGTTCATTTTTAATTCATGAATTCCGACAACGAATTCAAAATTTCCATCCTCAAAAACCCTTACAAACCTACGACGGCGTATTAGCGCTTCTTTCTTTTCTCAATAAAGAAATTTACGTTTCTGGACAATTACATCCATCACTTTCATCAGCTTTTGCAGTGAATATCGTATGGATATCCATAAGATATCTACTGAAGGATATCCATTTCAAATCCTTCAATGGATATCTCATGGATGTCCATTTCAAATCCAGTAGGAAAACGAAGAGTCAGTTCTATTTCCAAAAGGTTCAATCCATGTTCGGACACAAAAAAAGAGAAATTGACACTATGAAAAACAATCTTGCGGCTTGAACTCATTCGTGATTGCTGTGAACATCTCATGGATACCCATAAGATATCCATTTCAAATCCTTCGATGGATGGATGGATGTTCATTTCAAATCCAGTAGGAAAACGAAGAATCAGATCTAGGACCGCTCTCGTTTTCTTTGTTGTTTCAATTTATATAGTGCACCTATATCATGCACTTCACACTTCTGATATCTACCTACTTTCAACTCTATAATTGACAATGCAGTATTGTAACTGAATACACGCATCCATAATGTGGATTATTTTAAGAAAAAACCTCAAAATTTTGAGAAAAAATCTCAACATTTTGAGATTCTGATAAAAAAATCAATAGGTTAATGTGGCGCTAATACGCCGTCGTACAAACCAATTTTGAATCGAATCGGACCATAATCACAAATCTGGTCAGCCCCATTGGAGCCGCCATATTTTTTTCTATCAAAAAGCCCATAACGCGTTTTCAACTGTCATGTGCCAGATTCCAAGTTGATCAAACGATTAGTAGTAGGTAAAAATTCAGTTGCAAGATTTGAACTAGATAATTACCCGTTAGCTCAATTGGCAGAGCGTTGGGCATGTAACCCAGAGAATAAATTTTATTCGCTTATGGTTCATTTTATCGAGATTCAACAAAAGCTCCTTTTCTATGTTAATAGCAATGAGATTTCATAATTTCATGTAGAAAAACTGAAATTGCGATGAACAAAAAAGTTGGGGTTATTTTTACCCCCTACCTCCCTATTTTGACACACCCCTGTATTTAATTTTGAGGTGATTTTAACTCCATTCGAACCGGCACTGAATAGTTAGTGGATAGATAGAATTTTGGATTCTCATCATACAAGGTGTTGGAGATAATAATACAAAAGCATTCTCCGAGGCCCCCCTTTGAGGGGCTGTATCTTTCTTGGGGGGCACTTCAGAAAAAAATGTTACCGAGGTTTTCATAATTATTTCACTCATTCTATATACTCCTAAAGTTTGACCACCTATTTTGGAATCACCTTGTATATCTGTTATGGAGATACGGATTTCATTCCATCATAGGTGTCCACACTGTACCATAACTTTTGACACTGATAAACTAGAAAATTGTACAGTGCGATCACTGGAAATATTGTTTGTTCAATCAAAACCAACATGGAGGAATATAAGTACCAATAGGCAATAACTTATAGTAGTGCTCAACATGGAATACATTTTTTCAAAAAGAAATTCGAAATTCTCCAGAATAGCTTATGAATATATGAATGTCATTATTCCATTTGAACATATTGATAGAGGAAAATTTTGCAAATATCATGAGATCCATATATTTTCAGAGAATCATCATCTAACTATTTCCCATTTCAGATCAGTGCTGAAGCCTTTGAAGATGGTAAAAAGTGACAAAAAATTATAGTAGCATGAAACCCAATGGAAAGAAAGAGAATAGGGGTGAGCTGTAAAAGGTAAAAAAACTGAATTTCCAGATTTCCGGCAAAAGTCCTATGGAAAAAAGTTGAACAGCAAAGTTGTCGGAAGTAATAGTTATTCATTATACAAGGTAAAAAAGTAGTAAAGATTTTAGCTCCAGGTTGTGTTATCACAAAAACCGTGAGCTAAAATCTAATATTTTTCCCGTGTTCAATACACTATTTTTTTCTGTGACAGAAGAAAGGACGAATCAATATTGAGAAGCTATTACAATATTTTGAAATCCGAAAATTATCGACGTGAAATTTTAAGTTTTAAACAGTAGGGGCACCTGCGTTGTAGGCATTTTTATCATTCTTTTGAAGTAATCAAATATCTGATGTCACTTCTGTCAGTCTAATTCTGTGATTTGATTTCAAAAATTGCAAATTTAGTGAAGTCGAAAGGAGGATATAAAAGGACTTGCAGTTCTTTCTCGGAGACGGTATTATTGACTCATTTTCCGGAACTATAGCACAACAAAAGCCATCAACAGTATCCAGGAAAAAAGTACTAACTATTTTCCCACGGAAAAAAAGTAATTTATGAAAAGTGACATTATATAACCTGCCAACAGAGATGAAATGCCAAACTTTTCTCCCGTCACAAAAAAACAAGAACAATAACTCTTGTCTTCACATTTTTTTCACCCAAACTCAAGATGTGCATGTGAAAATTTCAAATAACTGTTTCCGTTTTTTCTTATATCACAAAAAAAAACTTTCTTACGGAATTTGATGAAAACTTATCTGTTTATATCCCAAATACAATGTGATTCTTTTGATTTGGAATATTCATTTATTCACCTTTTTTCGATTTAAGTGGAATTGGTTCATTGAAAACTGCGCAACCTCAGGGGCAACGGGTGAGGCAGATGTATAAAATTCACTACTGGTGGGTGGAACTTAAACAATACGCCGATGACGCAAAAACCAGTCAGTACGACGCGGCGACCGCGGCGTGCTGACTCGTCGACTTGGTGTACAATGCGAAGAACGCTGCAAACGTTGAACTGTCGCCTAGCATTGGTATTGGTATTGGTAGGTTGGATGGTGACAGATGCGCTGCGACCTAATTAGATCTATTGTGCCCCATCTGCTCCTGCTATATCAAGGATTTCCTGTTCATAGCAGCCCCTCGAGATTCAATTCCTTCAGGAATTTGAGGATTTTGAGGGGGTCTAGCTGTGGTATTTCTTCCACAGTCAGCTGGTGTGTTCCCAGTATGTTCAATCTTTTGTGATGTACAGCGTCACACTCCTTCAGTATGTGATGGGGTGTTTCTGGTTCTTCCTCACAGAATCTACAGGTGCCGTCCTCCTGTAAGCCTAGCTTCCTTAGGTGTTCTTTGAGTCTGCAATGCCCCGTTAGAAATCCCGTTATTGCTTTGAGACTTCCTTTGCTGAAAGCATAAAAACATTGATAATAACTTCATGAATATGTCAAATTTTTTTTATGCACTCAAAATGAAAACTGACTGTGAATGGTTAGGGACTACAAAAACCTTGCATTATTGCTTTATATCATAGTACAACTTCCTCTTAATATAGAAAAAGCTGATGTTGTAAGGGAATATATACATCATTGTGGCCAATTTCATCAGAAAATGCAAAGAAACGATAAATCAACAGTTACATGTTTTATATGAAATCTCCTTCATCAAATCCTACCTTTTTCATTCAGAACAACTATTTTAGCATGTTTTTTGCAATCTCAATTTTTCATGCATCCTGAAATTTTTCTGTTCATCATTGTTACATGGAATCTTACATTTTTCAAGTAATTACTGTTAATTTTGATACATAGTTCAAAATTGTACATAAACATATAAAAAAATGTCGGTTTCGACTTTCGTTTCTTTGCATTTTCTGATATTCACCCTTGTAATGAATATTTTTTTTACATCATCAGGAAGTAGAGATTTCTACGAACAAAAAGACTACTGACTTCTTTGAAGAAGCAGATATTTTGATGCGAGAAATTTCGACTGAAAAGTCAAAGTAAGATCCTTAAGTCAAAGTAAGGTAAAACAAATGAATATTCCGTATTAAAGCAATTACAGTGCGTTTGAGACATAAAGAGGTAAGTTTTTATTAAATCTCGTTGGAAAATAAAAAATATAGAACTTGGTTATTCGAACTTTCCACTTACATTTTGAGGTTATGTGCAAAAAGTGTGGAGACAGAAGATATTGATCTTCTTATTATTACCTACAACTTTTCCATTCAAATTGTTCCCTAGGACTTGTTGATTTGCCGGAAATTGAGATAATCCGTTTATTACTCTTGAAAACTTACTCCCTTCCACTTCCTGCCCTAAGATCGCCAGTAAGTAATTTTTATTTTCATCTTCGTTATAGTCTTCCTCACCCAATGGGTTTCATTAATTCTTCATTATCTTGAATATACCTGAAAAGTCATCAAAAGATGTTCCAGAGACATTTTTGATTACTGCCTACAGTTGTTTCCCTATCATCCTATGCATGTCCCAGAAGACCTTATAGGGATGTCCTGAGACATTGTTCTCGTACTGAAAGATGTGGCTTCCCATTCCTATGATATTCACCACAAGAATACCTACTTTGTTTCGTAAATTGACACCATCAATGAAGTTCTCTTGATTTCGATGATTCGAAAAAATGTAATCGATGACATATTGCAGGAACTATGTTAAGGTGATGAAAACGCACATGTTTTGCTGTTTCAATCATATGATACGTATGTTGCCCTTTCATTGTGGTAATAGTATATTCCCTATGGATTTATGTGAATCAAGAGAACACAACTTTTACGGCATTGGGAAATCAATGTGTATGATCCATGAAAGTGGCAGGTTTATATTTAGACTTGACGGCAGCCTTTGATACTGTTAGCTCAACTTTTCTCGATGACGAACTGAACAAATCAGGCATAAAAGGTAAAGCACTAGAATGGATACCTTCATATTTGCATAATAGCCGAATTGTTGTGAGTTTGTCTGAAGAAATGGAATTTACTGTTGGGGTTGGGCAAGGATCGGTCCACTACTTTTCCTTATTTTAGTTAACGACTTAACCAAAATTTTCAATTTCTGGTGATATATATGTGTGCCGGATATTATACTTCAGTAATTATTCACGGTAACGACTTGCTAGAATTGGAGAATGAAGCAAATATAGTAATTATGCAATTCAAACCGTGGTGACATAGGAATTTCTTAATAATGAATGTAGGTACACAAGACAGTGATCATGAATTTTCCACTGAAAAACACAAATATTTTGCCAAAAATTAATCAAATTGAAACAAGTGACCATGTCAAATTTCTGGGCACAACCATTGATAGCAATTCAACTTATTCCAACAAAGAAATAGACTCCTTATGCTCCAAACTTGCTAAAACTACTTTTGCCATTCTGAATTCGAAAAAAGGAATAAATCATTGAATCATTGCGATTTGATAACATGTTTTCATTCTCTCGTCTACTATATCTTGAGTTACAATATAATAATAATATGGGGCCATGCCTCAGAAATCGACAGGATTTTTGTAATATAGAAGAGAATCGTCAGAATTTTATTCGATTCACTATACCGAGAAACCTGTAGAGAAACGTTCAGAAAATAGAGAATATTAACAACGACGGAATTATATATTTTCAAATTATCCTGCTTGCCCTACTTGATACAGACATACATGAGTATCAGACGAGAAAAGCGCAAGAAATTCACATTTCGAATTTCAATACCAGTTCATGCCGAAAATCACCGTACTGTGCTGGGATCCACATGTATAATAAACTACCAGCCACTATAAGAAATTCTACAACATTGAATATTTTCAGGAAGAAAAAAAGTTTGGCATTTCATCTCTGTTGTCACTTTTCATAAATTACTTTTTTCCCGTTGGAAAAAAGTGAGTACTTTTTTGCCGGATATATATCACATATATAAACACTGTTGATGGCTTTTGTTGTGCTATAGTTCCGAAAAATGAGTCAATTATACCGTCTCCGAGAAAGAACTGCAAGTCTTTATTTTATCTTCCAATCGACTCCGCGGTTACGTATATTACTAGACAACCACTAAATTCGCAATTTCTTGAATTCAAATCACCGAATAAGACTGACAGAAGTGACATCAGATATTTGATTACTTCAAAGGAATGATAAAGATGCCTACAACGCAGGTGTCCCCACTGTTAAGAACTTAAAATTTCACGTCGATAATTTTCAGATTTCAAAATAATGTAATATTTTCTCAATATTGATTCGTACTTCCTTCTGTCACAGAAAAAATAGTGTATTATACACGGGAAAAATATTAGATTTTAGCTCACGGTTTTTTGTCTCACAACCTGGGGCTAAAATCTACTACTTTTTCCCTTGTTCAATTAATAACTATTTTTCTAGTAGAGAACAGTTTTATAGCCTGAAAGAATTTTTTGAGAAATGTTGAATATTGGTCCACACGGTAACCTATATTTCTATATATAAATCCTGTATTTGGTCCATTTGGCTAATTTACATTTTCACGTCATTGCAATAAATATAATGAGAATGTTATATGTGTTTACATACCTATATACAATACATAAACTACTATACTCATTTGCACTCTATACTATCTATCTTTACGTCCTTACACATTCTAATACATATTTAATGAATACACAAAAAACACTACACATACTAAAACATTTATACTAAATCGAAACAAACAAAATGAGGAAGTGGCCGCTCGGTATTTCATTGATGAAGAAAATATGATTTTAACTGTGTCTTGAAGGATGTTAATGATGTTAAACGTTTGATCTCTTCTGGCAGATTATTATGGCTATCAAGTCCCTTGAAAAAAACTGAATTTTGGGTATGTGTTAATGTTACTTGTTGAATATGGAAGTCAGTTCTGAATCTTGTATTGTATCCGTGGATTTGGTCATTTTTCATAACTTTTTCTTGCAGATATGTTGGGGAAATTTTATTTCCTATTCTGAAAATTAGGATTAATGTTTGGTAGAGGAGAAAGGAATTAATTGGTAACCATTCTAGTTCCTTCAACATATCTCTTATTGGTGTACGTCTTTTGCAATTCAAAATTATGCGCATGGCTCTATTTTGTAGTTTCTGTAAACGAGCTAATTCATTTTGTTTTAGTAGAAATAGAATTGTAGAATAGTATGTGAAATGAGGGAGCACTAATAAATTGTACAGTAAAAGTTTTGTCCACCTTGTCAAATATGGGGCACAACGAGATAAATAATGTAATTTAAATGCTATCGTTTTTATAATGAAGTTGGCATGTTCTTTAAAATGTAACCCCCTATCCACATGAACCCCAAGATATTTAGATTGGTTAACTAGTTCCACCTTATCAGGACCTAACATTACCTCAAAATTGTTGTTGCAAAAGTTTCTGTATCTTTTTTCTGTACTTATTACCATGTACTTGGTCTTCTCAACATTAATCTTCAAATAATTAGCACAACACCAACTGTAAATTGATTTTAAAGTTCTGTTGATGGTTTCCACGAGTTTTGTGTGATCATTACATGGGAAATGAATCAGTGTATCATCTGCAAATAAATGAACAGAGCTCTCACCTACTACCTCTGGCAAATTATTGATATATAACAAAAATGATAGGGGGCCTAGTACACTTTCCTGTGGTACTCCTTGATTACATTCCATTACATTTGATACCTTATTATTCATCTTGAGCTTTTGCTTCCTGTTATCTAAAAAGCTTTCCAAACAATTCAATACCATTCCATCTATTCCTACTGCTGCTAATTTTTTTAACAATCTATTTCTGTGTATTGTCTCGAAAGCTCTCTGGAGATCCAAAAATACTGCAACAGTAGTCTCATTTTTTTCTAGGCTAATTTTCCATTCATCTAGTACACATTGAATTGCTGTTTCACAACTATGTTTATTTCTAAACCCTGATTGATACTTGCTTAACAGTTTATTATTTTCAATATACTCTACTAATTGATTATAGACGGCTTTTTCGATTATTTTTTCAATTGCGCTCAACATGTTCACTGGTCTTAGATCTGAGGCTTGTTTTTTTCGGAACAAAAATGATTGTAGAAATCTTCGGGTCATCTGGTCATTTCTCTGTCCGTTTGTCATGAAACATGTGTGCTCTATTGAAATATTATACAGATGTTTATATGCATACATTTCATATTATTTCATTTATACTCATGACAAAACTTTGTATTCTATGTAGAACTGTTAAGAAAAATGAATTATTCTATTCTATACTATTCTATTTTGCGAAGATCACTGGAACAGTACATATAGAATACAGGACGAATGGAGGATTTAGGTTCCTCTATGTCATAAAGTCATCAATGAAATGACAATGGACCATATCAGCCTATCAGATGCATTTTATCAACATCATTCCTTCGACAACAAACAATTGTTATCGTAAGATGTGAAGTGGACAAGTGGATAGATAGAAAGTTGTATGAATGCATTATGCAATCTCATCAAACCGAAATAACGAATTCAGCATATACTCTTCAAGAACATCCATCGTAATAATGTACGTTACTGTATTTATCATGAAGTCCTATAGTCATAAAAGCAACCTACTTCTACCTCAGACTTGAGTCTTTGATTCCACCTAACCATATTGATGCATTGCTATGTAATATGAATGCAGGCTAATTTGTGTGCAGTTGTGATCTATAGGTAACTTGAAATTCACAAATAGTTCATTCCAGATACACCAAATCAAAAAAGTTCTCGAGTTTTGGCAATTTTTCAGGTATTCTTGAAATTACACTATCAATCAACAGAAATGGAATCCGTGAACTCTTGGCTGATTGACCAAATCAGATGTACATATATAACTGAATACTAGAAGTTTCACTGTATTAGCTATTATTATCATTATCATTATTGTTAGTGAAATTATATTTTCTGTACAAAAACTCTGTGTGAGAATAAACAACTTCATTCTCATTGAAAATGCACTGAAAAAACGTTAGTCATCACTGGGCCAACAATAAATAGGCAAGTACAGCTTCGCCAATATTGGCGTTAGGTCGGCCAGTGGTCAAGTTTTGTAATTTACAATTGCAATATGCCAATATTGAGCCAATGATAGTTTACTGGGTTGACATTGCTCTAAAAGTGATGGCCCATGTATTAATGTTTGCTGGGTAGGGCCAGTGGCACAAACCATTGACAGACGATCAAATATTAATGTTTTGTTTCATGACAACGTATGCCCCAGTTGATAGATTAGAGGATAGCATAACTGAGAGCTTTTTAGGCATTTTAGTCGTTTTCATCCGACTCTTCCTCAGTTGACTTTCTCCTCGTACATTAGCACACATTAGACCGAAACTTGATTTCTTATTTCTTCACATTTGTGAGTACCGTTAACCACATCTTTTCCATAACCATAAGTCACTTGACGGCAGATAAAACTACTATACCATCCGAGCAACTTGGAAAATTTGTGGTTCTATAAAAGATCCTGTATTGTTTTGAATTTTAATGTTACATGCACTTATGTATTTTTTATTGCAAGAACATCCCAATCATTGCAAAATGTTCGATAACGCTTGGGAATTTCGGATAAAACATTGTATGTAGTTATCTGAAAAACAGCATTTTTCCATATAAATAATTTTTTGACATGTTAGTAGCAATAACGAATAGTTACAGGAACTGGGTGAAATAAAATGAATGATTATATTTGGATCAAATCAGTCGCATGCTCATTGATCCATTCAATCTAATATACTACCCAGATAGCACAATGTCATTCGCAGAACGTTCATAGAATATTCTTCGAGAATATTTGAATATTCTCACAATATGATACAAATATTCTAGGGACGTTCAATGAACATTCGGAGTGGGCTGTTTGAAATATTCTGAGAATATTCCTAGTATATTGAACGTTGTCAGAATATTCATAGGATATTCTGTGCTGTCTGGGTATAGTTTGAGTCAACTCATGAAGATGTTATACCCTTTATTAGGGTGTTTCATTACTTATTGGGAATATTTAAGCTCTCTTGAGCTCAGAATATGAAGATTCAACCCAAATTACCTTGATAAAATGTGTTCATTTGAAAATTTGTAGAAAATTTTTGGCTATATAGTACAATCAAACTACTCCACACATAACACGTAAAATTGCATATTTTTTATCCAATTTGAATCATAATTATTTTCGATTGCCTCAACCGATTTTCAATTATTGTTTTCTAGTTTCTGGATGCTCATTTCAATGACTATCGAACATATAGATATAATTATCAAATCTCTTCAGAATGCAATTCCACAAGATGATAATCAAAGCTATGCAGTTCTCCAAAACTTTAAAGATCCTCCTGTTCGAAAGATATATCTTTCCTAATTTCCTGGAGGCCATAAACATATCGCATCATAATTTTGTTTCCACGGTACCATTTGAGAATTTTTAGAATTGTCTAGTATTCTGCAGTATTTCACCTACCCATATGAGTAGGCTACAAATACTGCAGAATAAAGTACTTCGTATCATTACCAACTGTAAACGATACTCTCGAGTGGCGGACATGCACCCACAGTGCAGTGATCTGGCCATGATAAGAGATCATATCATGAAAATAGCTTATACATTTCACATATACCATATAGCAAATAGCCCTCTCAAAGCAGGTAACACAGCCATCAGGGCAGATCATGACCTACGTAGAAAACATGGGATTATCTATACGAAGCCTGCGATATTTTCAAGAAAACCTTGGAATATCTCCAACCCTCCTTCACACACCCTAAACAAACTGAAACAAAGTCCAGTTCGTTTGATCCCTATGCACCCACCAATCCACATCATACCCTTTTGATAAACAGCATGCCGATAGCACTGCGAATTGTTGAAAATGTGGTTTTTACTTTTATTTTCCACATAAACATTGATGAGAAATTTGAGAGATCATGATGATGCAGTCTGTGAACATTTGAAATTCCGCCCGTCCCACGCAGCTCATCTGAAATTCGTTACGAACAGGACATAGTCCTAGGACGTAACGCGCTCACGCGACAGTCTATCACACTTGTATAGCTATAACCACCCCCCTGGACCATTCGTGGCGATTCTCTGTGACCGCCATAGGTTACCTGAGGATTTTGTAAAAGTGTTTGTGTTCTATAAGTTGTCATAGCCGTATGGGTGCGGCTCAGAATAACTTTAGGTGGTAGATGGTCTCATCGCCCGGTGAAATACCACCATATCAACTTTGTCTGCTGTGAAATGGATCACTCTATGTTCCAGTGTTCGGTCGATACTTTCCGGTCTCCTCCACTTTTTATCCCAATTTCTCCTCTCTATGAATGAAGATTATGAAGTCTCCTAGAGTAAAACACCTCGGAAGTAAAATACCTCTCTATTCGGATTTCCAGGCGAGAGGTACTCGAGGGGACTCATCTCTGAAGATTAATTTTAAAACCATTTATTCTGGCACTAACAGAAACTCAAGTGAACTCGTCCACCAACATGGTCCACATGCTCTGTCCTGGTTACGAACTCCATTCTCGATTCAGGTTCAGAGGTGGAGTCTGCCTCTACGCAAAGACTGAACTTTCATGCCAGTTTGTAGAGAGTTTGCAACCGAAAGACTTTGATGTCATGTGGTTCAAGCTAGTCGATAACAAACTGACCAAATTTATCTGCTGCCTCTACCTATCGCCTGATGATGATGAATATAACAACCTCTTCGAGTTTTTGTCACTCAAAATGGACTCCATTCAGGAAAACCATCCAACAGCTGAGATCATAATCATGGGAGACTTCAATGTACACAACGCAGCCTGGCTCAGATTCTCTAACAAGCTTTCCATGTACCATCCAGCACCACAATTCCTACCCGTCTCATGTGGCATTATAATTCGGCCGACTGGGAAGGTCTTCATATGTTTTTTCCAGCGTTTTCATGGAAGAGAGTTTGTTTCTCCTCAGCAGATCCAACACGATGTGCTGAGACGATTTTTGAAATCATCATGTTGGGGATGCGAACGTACATACCGAACACTGCAAGGAGAACATCTTCTGATAAGGCCTGTTTCAGTAGAAACTGCTCTATATAGAGCTGTCGCTTCAAAATAGGCAGCATTCCATCGATAACAGAAAAATCCGGACCCTGAGACTAGGACAAAATATGTCAAGGCTAGAGGCATATGCAATAAGACAATTCGATCATCAAAGGATGATCATAATGCCAGAATAAGATCAGAACTTGTTGAATGTCCCAACGGATCCCGTTCATTTTGGTCCTTCGCCAAAGCTGTAGGAAGCAACTTCACTTCCAGCTCGTTTCCTCCTCTAACCAAGGAAGATGGAACACTGGCCACAACTGCCCAGGAGAAAGCCAACATTTTTGCGCATTTATTTGCTGAAAATTCCACTCTGGATTTATCTGGAAAACAACCTCCAAACATAACGATAATTCAAGGAAAACACGAACGACCACAAAGTTTGATTGAAACAATTTTACTTCTTGTGACTAGTTTTGGCTCAAACAGACATCTCCAGACACAATATATAGTTCCTGTGAAGATATTGCTATACAAGGATAATATAATATATTGAGGAAAAATATACCTTAAAGGCCACGTGGAGATCACATAATTAATAAAGTTGACGATGTTGAGAAGCAGTGGTCATCTGGCCAAAAATTCGATCCGGTAAAGAAATATTACAATTTCCATTATGCCTAATGGCACTTTGTGATTATTTCAGTTTTCAGAAATTATGTGCAATATTATCATAACTCATGATGTTCAAAATCTAATCTTATATTGTACATGTCATTTGGTTTGTATCATTTGTTGACACTTCGTCGCCTTCTCCTTGGCTTTTCTTTTTCACAAAAATGGCCGTTTCAAGATGAAACTCCTCTGAGTGAATTATTTGCTAATTTTTGTACCAATTTGTGCCAATGTTGAACCTAATGAGTAGGGTTCTTTTGGCTGTTCAGTCGGTTCAAAAATTGTAATATTTTTCTACCGGATTGAATTTTTGGCCAAATGACCACTGCTTCTTAACATTTCAATTTTATTAATTATGTGATCTCCACGTGGCCGTTTAGGTATGTTTTTCCTCAAAATATTATATTATCCTTGTAAACTAATATCTTTACAGGTTCTGTATATTGTGTCTGAAAATGGCTGTTTGAGGCGGAACTAGTCACAAGAAGTAACATTTTTGTAATTAAACTTTGTGGTCGACCGACTTAGTGTTTTGTTGTTTTCTTTGAAAAAATCTGGAGCACTTTGAGAAAGATGAATGGTTTCCATGACATATAACGCTGATTAATTGACAGTCATATGCCCGAGATAACCTTTCGCCAACGTCCTATAAGGAAGATTTTATTGGGTCTCAACACCAATAGAGCTTGTGGCTCCGACAGAATCCCACCGATTGTTATCAAGAAATGTGATTCCGAACTAACACCTGTGTTCTGCAAGTTGTTTAACTTCTCTTACAAATTGTGGATATTTCCGTCCAACTGGAAAATTGCAAGAGTACAACCAGTTCCTAAAAAAATCACCTACCCAGCAATTACAGACCGATCGCACTGCTATCTATTATTTCAAAGATCATGGAGAAAGCTATCAATATCGAGCTCATGGAATACCTGGAACATTAAGGTATAATCAACGATAGGCAATATGGCTTTCGTCATCAGAGATCAACTGGTGACCTGCTCGCTTACGTCTTACATATATGGCAGCATTCTATCGAAAAATATGGTGAAACCTCAGCCGTGGCACTCGATATCTCCATGGCATTCGATCGAGTCTAGCATCGCGGGCTCCTCGGCAAGCTAGCTAGTTTTTTCTCAAACAGGTCTCTCCATGTAGTGGTCGAATCAGTTTCATCTGTCTCATGAATGCTGGTGTTCCACAAGGATCAATTCTAGCACCAACACTATTACTACTCCATATCAACAATTTGTTGGATGCAACTTCATGTCCAGTACACAGCTATCGCGGATGATAGTATCCCCCATACCGCCTTTTCTTCCAGGGCTCCAATACAAACCAGGCAAATAAAAAACGAACGATGGAGAAATGTTGACAACATAAATATGGACTTGGCATCAATTCTCGAATGGGGATCCGATAACTTGATTGATTTAAATGCGAACAAAACACAAGCATGCCTTTTCTCTAGAAGAGCCAATCTCACTGTGCCCAACATAAGCTCGTCAGGAGTAACCATATACCGTTGAAGAAATCCATTTCGATGCTTGGTATTACCATCAGAAATAACCTTTCTTGGGAAAATCACGTGAGATCAATTGTTAAAAGTGCATCCCGAAAACTTGGTTTTCTGTTTCGGTCCAGGAGCTTTATCACTTCCAGTCAGCTGCTTATAATCTATAAGGCACAGATCTGATCTGCCCTGGAATACTGTTCCCATATTTGGAGTGCAGCACCCAAACATATACCCTGAAACTGTTGGATTCTGTCTAAAAAAGGGCAATTCGTCTCGTGGCTGATGCCTCGCTCACAAACCCACTCACTTCTTTGGAACACCGTAGAGAAGTTGGCGATCTGGCTCTATCTTATAGATATTTTCATGGACGATGCTCTTCTGAAATATCAACAATTGTCCCTTCCTTGGCAGTCTCCGCGAGATTAACCCGTCGAGTTGAGGCTTCGCACCCCTTCATGGTCACTTTGGAGACCTGCAGAACATCTTTTCCAAAGACTCGTTCATCCAACGAACAGCGAGGCTCTGGAATAAATTTCCAAGGAAGGTGTTACCTCGTCGTCAATTTCACAAAGTGACGTAACTCAGTTTATCTGATTTTTCAGGAGAGCCGTTTGAAGTTTTATGCAATCTTCAGGTGATTACAAA
The DNA here is from genome assembly GCA_918026855.4 of Phaedon cochleariae. Lineage (NCBI taxonomy): Eukaryota > Metazoa > Arthropoda > Insecta > Coleoptera > Chrysomelidae > Phaedon > Phaedon cochleariae. The sequence continues at coordinate 22,367,895 of OU896708.1, forward strand.
ATGATGATGAAGATATCTAATCAGGATGATCTTTGGTATACATAGAGTATGGACTCTCTCTACCTGACTGTTCATGGAAACAGTAAAAAAAAATTGAGTGACGTTGAGATTTTGAAAAAAACATGAGTTACGACCATTTGTGAGACTAGATAATCCTATTGTATAACCACTTACGTCCGATAAAGGTTTTGTCAAAAATGTATTCCATTGGTTTAAAAAAAACTAATGAATGAAAAGACATGTTCTATTGACCCTAAAGAAATAAACAATACACCAGGTCACAAAATACAAAATAAAAATATTATTTTCATAATAAATACAAAGGATATTATAGAAATAAACAATACACCAGGTCACAAAATCCAGAATAAAAAAATATTTTTTCCATAATAAATACAAAGAATATTATATAATTCTTGGAACATGGAATACCCTCAAAGAAAGATTGCCTCTGTGGAATGTATATAATATAACTAATACATCTTCAATGTGGAAGTAATCTAAAAAATAATTGGTGTTCTTGCAACCTGACAACTGGAGTATTCCCAGTGCAAAGAGATTGCAGATCGGAGTATTTTTCTTCTTATATTTTATTAACTTGTGCATTGAGCTTTTGGACAGAAACTTCTCTGAGATCCTTATTATTTTTTAGTCGTTTCAGTGACAATGATTTTTAATGTTTCTCTAGATGACTAGTCTTGAAAAATATTGTTTTTGGGTAATGTTTAGATACTTTGAACTCCATGATATCATTCCATTTAAATGTTTCTCCAGTTTCTGTGGTTTTGATATTCAGAATACGTAACTCTTTCGACAATGTCTTGAAGTCCAAAAAGTCGTCGAATTGTAAGGGAATAACATCGTATGGTTGTTGCTTCCGAGCTAGTTTGAAAACTGGAGACGTCCATTTTTTTTGCAGGTCTCACCATTGCACCTTGGCTTTATACTCCTACACAGTACCGTTTTGGAACCCTTCACAGTTTCATATGCTTTACCAGCATTTCTCAGAGCCTTGGCTAATTTCTGCTTATTAACGCGAATCTTTTTACTTCGATCTCCTTCTTTCTCATGTCCATCAACTTGATGATGTTCAGGTTGAATACTTATTCTCGTGTTAGATAATTTTGGAATTATCGGTGTTCTTCTCATTGGATTTTTATGATAATCACAATCGGGATTAGTGATAAAATGGTCATAACATAATAGAATCGAACAACGATGGCACGAACTGAACACTTCAATCCCACATCTATGATATTCGCATCTTGCAATGTTTGGTGGATCGTCATCTGAATCATAAAATTCATTCTCACTGAATTGATTGCTAGTCGTGTCCTCTTCTACTAGTTCTACTTGGTTTTCCAATTTTCTTTTAGATTGATTTAGGGTAAGTTGTCATCTGATGAAAATGCTTCTTGTTGCTGAAGCATTCTAATTTTGATTTGAGACAACGGCACGTCCTCTGAGGAATCCGAATTCTCATCACTGATTACATCATATTCGGTCTGAATTACCTTTCCACAGTACCATACATTATCGTAAAACATAATCACTTGAGCTCCGATCTTGAGGGTACCTCGAAACATGAGTTCATTCGATGAAACAACATTTTTTGTGCCATCTTTCCATAATACAAGCACATCCATCGTAATTCTTATAATTATAATCCACCCCTGACTGCGTGCTCGAACGTCTTTACTGCAACTGATGGCATTAGACTATTGGGAATTGATGAAATACAGTGTAATCTGCAAGTCTCAACAAGTCTCAACATGCAGATACGCCAGACCTGGAATAGGCGAATTCTCATAACATACTCTCACAAACTGACGTTACTCCAGATACGTCCCTATGTGAGAATATAAAATTGAACATTTTGAGATATGCCACTTACTGAATGTGCTATTGAAGGAAAAATACACCACATTGGGTTACGCCACTTTGTGAGAAGATAGTTCTACGAAAAATAAATGGTTTCGTGGTCTTATCTCAAAATCGGCAATTTTTGAGTTACGTCACTTTGTAAGATTGACGACGACCTGAGCCATATAACCTCCAGAAATTCAATAAGAAGACCGATTCCTACCTTCCTTCCCTTGATTCTCTCGATGTTCTCTGGACATTACAAAATATCCTTTTTCGTTAGAACCAGAACATACAAAAAATATATTCATAGTTACATGTTTATTATAAGGTCTCATTCATAATGTGGAATGTACTGAAATGAGATTATAAATAAAAATTTTTTCCGTGACGGGAAAAAAGTTTGGCATTTCATCTCTGTTGGCAGGTTATAAAATGTCACTTTTCATAAATTACTTTTTTCCCGTGGGAAAAAAGTTAGTACTTTTTTCCTGGATATATATCACATATATATACTCTGTTAATGGCTTTTGTTGTGCTATAGTTCCGAAAAATGAGTCAATAATACCGTCTCCGAGAAAGAACTGCAAGTCCTTTCATCTTCCATTCGACTTCGCGGTTTCGTATATTACTAAACAACTACTGAATTCGCAATTTTCCAAAATCAAATCACAGAATTGAACTGACAGAAAGTGACATCAGATATTTGATTACTTCAAAAGAATGATAAAGATGTCTATAAAACGCGTCTCTACTGTTAAAAACTTGAAATTTCACGTCGATAATTTTCAGATTTCGAAATAATGTAATTTTTTCTGTGACGGGAAAAAAGTTTGGCATTTCATCTCTGTTGACAGGTTATAAAATGTCACTTTTCATAAATTACTTTTTTCCCGTGGGAAAAAAGTGAGTACTTCTTTCCCGGATATATATCACATATATATACTCTGTTAATGGCTTTTGTTGTGCTTTAGTTCCGAAAAATGAGTCAATAATACCGTCTCCAAGAAATAACTGCAAGTCCTTTTATCTTCCATTCGACTTCGCGGTTTCGTATATTACTAAACAACTACTGAATTCGCAATTATTTAAAATCAAATCACAGAATTGAACTGACAGAAGTGACATCAGATATTTGATTACTTCAAAAGAATGATAAAGATGCCTATAAAACGCAGGTGTCCCTACTGTTAAAAACTTGAAATTTCACGTCGATAATTTCCAGATTTCGAAATAATGTAATATCTTCTCAATATTGATTCGTCCTTCCTTCTGTCACAGAAAAAAATAGTGTATTATACACGGGAAAAATATTAGATTTTAGCTCACGGTTTTTTGTCTCCCTCCGCTACGCGTCGGGAGACAACACAACCTGGAGCTAAAATCTACTACTTTTTTCCCTTGTATAATAAATAACTAATCTTCTCAATATTGATTCGTCCTTCCTTCTGTCACAGAAAAAAATAGTGTATTATACACGGGAAAAATATTAGATTTTAGCTCACGGTTTTTTGTCTCCCTCCGCTACGCGTCGGGAGACAACACAACCTGGAGCTAAAATCTACTACTTTTTTCCCTTGTATAATAAATAACTATTAAAAGGTGGGAAGTGTAGATTTTTCACACCCTACTGAGAGGCGACAACGGCAAGTTACTGATTGATCCCCCTCAAATCCTACGCTCATGAATATTGAACTCTTCACAGCAAAAAAGTCATTATTTTTAGAGGTATTTTGAGTTAAACATAAAGCTGCACAATTATTTTGATTTGGATGTGTATTACTTATAGGCCAATAAAATGGTATTTGCACACGGACAAAAATCATGTGGTAGGTTTCTCTGCAGTTCTATATATTCTCGACGGTGCTGAATCTGAATCTGAATTTTGCAAACGGAGCGGTCCGGGATATTCCCAGAAACCAGCCAAAATTTCGCACATTTTCCAGTTTCTTGCCCATAACTTGGAAACTATTTATTTTAGCGAAAAAAACACTCTTGAACAAGATGAAGAAGGTGACATTTCCTATATATTATTATTTTTCATGCTCATGAATGTAGTACTAACGGGTGAGGATCTAGAGCTAGTTGAAAATAGATTGAAGAAGGTGAAATTTGCTATATAGAATCATTGTTTCTGCTCATGAATGTACGACTAACAGGTGAGGATCTAGAGCTAGTAGATTTCGAGAGGTATTAATGCTGAGGTGTGTTTCTGTTGAATCAGGTTTGCACCAGATTGCGGTCAAGAAGCTATCTGGGACAGCCCTGCACTGATGAGAGCCAACACCCCGAAACCGGTCTGCAGGTAGTCACGCGTTCCTGAACCACTTAGGCGGAGCTCGGCGTTCAGAGAGGAAACACTTGCGCTTTTATTCGTCTATACGAATCATTGCATAGATTTCAGGAGGATGTAATCTAATGTTCTGCGTGGCATATACCCAGGAAAGCAGTTGTTTTTCTCCCGTTATCTACTATTTTCGTACTTTTCATGAACTATTCTGTAAATGACTTTGAGTTTCTCTCTTTCGGCGTTCGGTTCATTTCACGGACGTTGAACACCTTGTAGGGTATAAATGCTGAGATGCGTTCCTGTTGGGTCAGGTTCGCACAAAATAGCGGTCAAGAAGCTATCTGGGACAGCTCTGCACAGATGGGAGCCAACAGCTCGAAACCGGTCTGCAGGTAGTCACACGATCCAGAACCACTTAGGCGCAGCTTGGCATTCAGCACGAAAAATCCAAAGGAATGATTTTTTGAATCTTTGATTCTAACAATTATTGAGTTCACTTTGTCTTTTGTTGTCAATGGTGAGATTCGTCAGTTCTTTCCGTCTGCAAGCACCAGCTGACCCAAAAATTTGCTACCAACTTATTGATCATGAAGTATTCGTCATCGGGTACTCCAGTCATACATTTTTGAACCTCTTCTTGAGTAAATATTCTGGCCTTCTTTGGCCAGAATTTTACATTCTGTATTTTGATGAATGCAATTATAATGCTAAATTTGCTAATACCACAATTTTGCTATACCTTGAACACACTTTTCAACATTCAATATCTGGACAATAAGGTGTTCAGCGTCCAGGTTTCAGACATTTCTAGAAAATGAACCAAACATACTTCTTCTTTGTTTGGCGGAGTTTTCACATTCTAACTATTGCACCATTTCATAAATTCATGTATTGGTTTTCATACCTTTCCTTAGATTTTGTTGGCAATCACTTTGAGTTTGCATCTGTAGCTACTTGCAGAATATCTTGTGGAAGTTCTTCATCAGATGGATAATCCATTGTGGCAACTTCATTGATTCGAGAATTCTATATAGGTAATTTGTGTTTTGTTCACCATGACAACTATTAACCTGCATCAGATCAATCTTAGTCTATATATAGGGATTTTCACTTAAAATCTCCCCAGCAGCAAAATCATTTACGATGATTTTCTTCAAGGTCACGAAGACTTGTTGATAGATAATTATTCCGAGTCAAAGACGAGAGAAATTTTCTAGAGTCCGACCACGATAACTTTGGGACAGCACGTGGTCGCGTATGCATTGAATATGCATATGCGTTGCGTCACATGCTGTCCCAAAGTAACGTGGTCGGACTCTACCACCAAGAAGATGAGTAATACGGAGAAAAAAATTGAAATTTTTTTTATTATGACGAGAAGATGAACTCTACGACCTATTCTGCGTAGATGTCAAATAAAATTCGACACTGAGGTATAACTCATTTTCATCACTGAAATGTGAGAAACATTAAATAACAAAGTTATAGGAAATTTAATGTCTTCATAGTTTTGAATTCGAAGAAAACTTGAAGAAACATTTTGTCGATTAGTTCAGATGAATATGACGCACTATATTTTCACAAAAAGAGTTGATCCTACTTGTTAGGAACTAAGGTTCATTACAAAAATTCCAGAAACATCAAATACAATAATGTGTTTTCGATCATAGCGTTCGATATTACATGTCTACATAGTTTCAAATGAAACTGAGGGATGTTTGACAATAGATATAAGGCGCTTCATTTTTGACAGAATGATTATCACTTATCAATTCCATTGAAAATATATACAGGGTTGGCCACCAGTAACGCCTCGGTGTCTAGAAGGCTAACCACTTATCTTCTTGGAATTCTATCTCTCTAGGAAGTTGCATGTCAACATAGGCTACCATTTGAAATTATTTTGAAACATACAGGATGTCCCCAAAAATCACAAAACACTGAAGTTGAAATTTTTTCAATCGAACACCCTTTATATTATTTCATTTTGAGATTCTCCCTGGTGAGCTGATTTCAACAATCCATCATACTTGGGGTCTAGCAGTTATAAATACTGAGATATAGGGTGTGAGAAATCGAGATTTTCCAAGTTCAACAATTTTTTGTGTCTAAACCATTCATGATTGGTCAAAACGGCTCACATGTCCCTATCTCAACTTTCGATCAACTAACTACTGACATTTAATTGAAACAAATACAGGGTGGTGCATAATTCAGAATCTTGATCACCCGGTATATGTCCCAATTAAATATCAGTAGATAGTTAATCAAAAGTTGAGATAAGGACATGTAAGCCGTTTTGACAAATTATGAATAGTTTCGACACAAAAAATTCTTGAACTTGGAAAATCTCGATTTTTCACACCCTATATTTCAGTAATTATTACTGCTAGACCCCAAGTATAATGGGTCGTTGAAATCAGCTCATCAGGGAGAATCTCGAAATGGAATAATATATAGGGTGTTCGAAAGAAAAAAGTTTAACTTCAGTGTTTTATGGTTTTTGACATTTAATTGAAACAAATACAGGGTGGTGCAGAATTCAGAATCTTGATCACCCGGTATATGTCCCAATTAAATATCAGTAGATAGTTAATCAAAAGTTGAGATAGGGACATGTAAGCCGTTTTGACCAATTATGAATAGTTTCGACACAAAAAATTCTTGAACTTGGAAAATCTCAATTTTTCACACCCTATATTTCAGTAATTATAACTGCTAGACCCCAAGTATGATGGGTCGTTGAAATCAGCTCATCAGGGAGAATCTCAAAATGAAATAATATATAGGGTGTTCGATAGAAAAAAGTTTAACTTCAGTGTTTTATGGTTTTTGGGGACACCCTGTATGTTTCGAAATAATTTTAAATGGTAGCCTATGTTGACATGCAACTTCCTAGAGAGGAAGAATTCCAAGAAGATAAGTGGTTAGCCTTCTAGAGACCGAGGCGTTACTGGTGGCCCACCCTGTATAGGACTGAACAATATTTTCGCGATAGTCACCCGTTGTTATAAGCAACGTTATGAAAAAGTAATTTCTTTATTTGGTAGGAAATAAATTTATGGAATAACAATACATTGTTATTTTTCAATATTCCTTAATTTTCTGAATAACTAGTGCGCAATTCGATGGATGATTTCAAACAAACTTACTAAATAATGCAACAAAAGAACCTAATACTCTTATATTGTGTCCCCCATCACTCATATTTTGCGAGAATATTATATATAAATGATTTTCCCGCACTGGTGTGGAGAAACTTTTCCCACAAACAAATTTCTCTTATAAACCACCAGATAGAGGGTAGGTACCAGCTCCCCACCAAACGACGATGTAGCGCTCCGCGTCGTCGAAAAGTATCACTTTCCGCCCTTGTCAGGAAAACTACTATTTTTTCTTCGCTGACGAATAGCAAGCGGCAGGTGTGAAAAACATTATTCTACCTATAGTTGATGGTAATATACCTAAGTACTGTGACGCATCAAAAATCGAGTTACACATTGACAAAAGCAATAACTCGCATGGCTTTGAGTTTTCCACATTGGGCAGTGTAGTTTGTTCTTTATAAAAATGCGTATATTATGAATTATCTACGAGGACCGACGAAGAACACTATTTTTTGCAGATCACGCAAATGCAAATTTGGTCTATTTTCAACTTGCTCTAGCTCCTTACCCGCTAGTCCTACATTCTTGGGCAAAACAATTACATAGAGAAAATGTCATCTACTTCAACTTTCTGTAGATAGGCCTTTTCGGTAAAATGTATAGTTTCCGAGTTACGGGCAAAATCATATTACACCGAAGAGAAACCGACTATTTGAATTTTTTTCACGGGAGGCTCTTTAAACGAGTGCATTACTTCTCTTGGCGTTCCCCAAGGGTCTGTCTTGGGACCCCTAATTTTTCTTCTTTTGTGAATGATATTCCGAATAACATAACTGCTGGACATGTAACAATGTTTGCCGATGATACAACAATTACAGTCTGTGGTGATTCTCTGGAAGAATTACAGATTAACATTGAAAAAGCTCTGAATGAAATGAAAAAATGGTGCGTTAAAAATCGGCTCATCCTGAACACTGACAAGACAGTATACATCAATTTTCACATGATGGTCAAAATAGTTCCAAAAGATTTCTGTAGGGATATAAAATTCAGTGAAAGTGTAAAGCTCCTTGGTACATGGCACGACTCGGACCTCAGTTTCTCCTCTCATGTCGACTATGTTTGTAAACAACTAAATAAAGCATACTATGCAATCCTTCAAATGAAACCAATTTTGGATACAAAAGGACTCTTGAACTTATACTATGCATTTGCATTCAGCCATATATCAAATAACATCGCAACATGGGGTCTATCATCGGCTCACATGAAAATCTTCATTTCACAGAAAATAATTGTCAGACTACTATTTGACCTGGATTTCCGCGAATCATGTAGATCAATATTCAAAGAGCACTCTATTCTAACTTTCTATTCAATTTTCATCTTAAAATGTGTAACATATGTAAAAGCCAACATTTTCGATTTTAGCGTTTTGGGAAGCAACCATTGCTACCCATCAAGAAACTTCATTTTGGATATACCAAAACATAAAACATCAACCTTCAAAAAATCTACCCTGTATAACTGCATATCTCTATATAACAAATTACCAAAACACTTGAAAGATATCAATACCTACGCACAATTCAAAAACGCAACAAAAAAATTCCTATTGGAAAAATGCTTCTACTCCATGGAGGAATTCCTAACAAATCAACTCAAACACTGAATGTTCACTAAATAAATTAACTGTTTTGTTCAATTTGTACCATACCCATCATTTTCTGATGTTTTTAATCTGTATACCTATTTTAAGGTGTCTACTGGAATGTTTGTATATGTATATGTAATTTTTCATTTTATCTTGTGAAGTTTGACTTGTCATTTGTACCTGATTACTTGATATGGCCAATAAATTTACTACTACTACTACTATCGTTACCGTTTCACTGAGCTATTAATTATGTCGATGTTTTAATATAATAATTGGATTGCATTCATTACGCAAATCAAAATCCACCTCGACAAACAAAAAAATGCCATGATGAATTAAGAATTTTTGAATATAGGTGATACCTCAAATAATAAATGATTCATAAATAAACAATATATTGTTTATTATATTAAAAAAATTGAGAATTTATATGTTTTTTTTTCGTATCACTATCATATTCGGTAGGTAGTGTAGATACTATACACCCTACTGATGAATTATGTGGAATGAACGTTTCTGGCTACTACCAGGAGCCTGCCAGAGGGGCAAGTGACTGGTTGATCCTTCCCTAATTCTACGCCACTGGCGGGATTTAATCACTATTTTTTGATTTCCCAATAAATTTCAGGTAAAAATAGTACATAGATTTCAATGTGTATTACCTAATGATTATGTCGATGTTTTGGATCAGTGGATTGTATTTATTACGCGAATGAAACTTCAATCCATAACAACAAAAAAATAATAACAATCACTAACTACTAAATAATACTCGAAATCATCTCCATCGAATTGAAATGTTGTCCATCCTCAACCTAATCAAACATTGCTACATCAATTGTGTACAAGAATGAATGTGAATGAGTGCAAGAAATGGATTATTAAACATTGAATGCTAACGTGGGAATGAAGAAAGTTTGGTTACATCCTAATATTAATGAATGTTAAAAGGGGGATATCATTTCTGCAAGAGCAGAGCGGAACTCAACATACCACTAAACTAGGATTATGGAGGAAACCACTGAAAGGATCACTACAAGGAGCACATCAGCAACCCTACAAAATGGTATACGTACTCGACGGAAGACGGAAGTCACTTGACTAGGCTCAAAGAGATGAAAGGCATGCGTCATGCACACGTCACATGTCAACAGATAAGACAAGTGACATGAGACATCCTGGCAATGTCTAACAGCACCAATAGGCAAATTTGTCGAACACCCAACAAAAGGAGAAGAGCAAAAATTAGAGGTTAAGATACAAAAATATGGTTGAGTTGAAATTACACAATAAATTACTACTGTAACATGTCAAGTTTATTACAACATCGGACAGGCCGAGGTAAGGAAACACTGTTCGCCGTTCTGTCTGTCAGTTAGCAGAAGAGAAGAGACAAGAAGTTTGAGCTGTCTGACGTCTGTCGTTTAACGTTCATGTTTTCGTAAATATTTCATTCGTAAGAGAATCTCACTTATTGAAATTGTGAAAAGTGTCTATCGATTCTATTATTTACTATCACAGTGTTGAATTACTCAATAATTGGATATTTCAAATAGGTACCAAGGCAGGAGGAAAACTGATGACGATTTCATGATTGTCTAGCAAAATTTAATGAATTGAAAAAATTCAAACTGTCAAAATGTATCTCTTTGTAAAGTGCACGTACACTCTTGTAATTCAAAGGAGCATTCATCTCATAAATTCCCAACAGATTCACTAATCTTTCTTTGGAGCAAATGTGTGAAACTTCCAAGTCTGTATCCATGTTGAAAGAGTGGTTTGAATCAAGGATATGGTTTGCAAAAGAACTTTTCGTATTGTCCTCATCTGAATGTGGCTTTTTTGATTTTTCGATAAATATTTTGACATATTCAAATACTCGAGTTCAAAGTCTACTACCACTTTGACCGATAAACTGGGCGTTACAATTTGGGTCAGAACAAGAAACTTCATAGACACCTGATTTATGTAAACGGGATACTTTATCCTTATTGTTTACTAGAGACTTGGAACCCAGAGGTGTTGAAGACCCATCAAGAAATGCAATTTTGAGTTTACAGTGCTCTTTTCGTATATATATCTCTTGTGAGGTTGAACCAGATTCTTTGTCCCAAAATATCACTGTCAGAAACCTAAAACACGAATTCAACCGAAAGTCAGTGACACCTTGTTTGGAGCATGAGAATGGAGAGATTATTCTTCACAAAATTGCCTTTGGTTTTTCCTATTGTTACACTCTTCAACGACGCAGAAGTAAATATAATCGTTTTTTTTTCTATGATTATAATGTAATTTTAGTATACCATATTATTATGTTGTCCATTGCCAATAAGGATATGTCCAGCTATATTGAATTTGTCGCTATGTCTTCTCTTTATATTTTCCTATGTTCTTTCACGATAACGAAGGTTATCATACGTAACGTCGCACGGAAAAAAATGGTCCAAGTAAAATGTTTTCCTGACTTGTTTTGTATCGGGATAAGAAAAATAATACCTATATATTCCAGAAACAATTTTATTCAGCCTCTAGTAAAATGATAATTCTGAACGCATGAACTTGTAGCTATAATTTCATCCACCTATAGCAAATAGTTTTCATCTTAGATAATTCACTTTGTATAGCCACAGGAAAACCTTTTATAAGCTCTGGTGAAGTGTATTTTAGACTTTATTAACTTCGAGTTTCTGAAAAGGAAATAATAACTACAGAAATTCGTGTTACAAGCACAATACAATTGTTTATCTGCGGTACAACCCAATATACCTACGGTAATACAACATGTTCACCTGCCCAGTAATCGGGAATAATCGTCGCCCTCTCGTGTTGTATATCCGAATTGATCAGAATCCATCAGCGTCACTAGCGTCAGTTTCGTCGTGACTTCGTGAGGGTATGTCAGTTTGAGGATTTGGTGCACGTGGTAAATCGAAAAATAATTTTTGGTGTTGTATTCATTAAATTATGCTGAGGAAGTATGACTCATCACCACGAGAGGTATAGAAGGTGCCATTCAGAATCCTATTTGGGGGCGCCCGAGAGTTATAAATAGACAACCAATAGTGCTGTTTTAATTTTTATCGATCTGTTATTTACCTAAAAGTTTATCATTGTGTAGAAATGACGTTATTCATATAGTGATGAGTTCTTAAATAAAACTGTTCATTTGTGAAATAAAAATGTATTGTAAGAAAATAAGGCATGATACATTACAAATGAATCAAATGATCCTTGTTTGAATGATGCCAAGTGAATTAGGAGTGAAGACAGGAAGAAAGTTCGACTGAGTCTGGTGTATCCCGATAACAAAGATGGGATGAAAGCTATCCAAGGTGAGACATGATGAACTACCCACAAGTGAGTCATAATAGATGAGGCCAAGTGAATCAAGATAATTGTAGTTATTAAAATAAGCACCTAGCCAATTATGTCGTTGCATAACTCCAAGTGAAAAGTACACTACCCACAAGTGAGGTATTCTATGAGGCCAAGTGAAACAAGTCACCTATACTTATCGAACTGACCTCCTATCCAATGATTTCGTTGTACAACTGCAAGTAAAATGTACACTTAGGCCAATAAAACAAATATTCTGTCCCTAATAAAGCGTTTAATATCAGTAGGTTACATGTGTTCCTGAAATCACATTAATAACAACAAGTGATCAGATTCAGAAATATCATTTTTCTCGTGGCTGATGAGGCGAGTACTTGTCCCATATAGTATGCAAATTTTTACTTGGTAGTATGCAAATTTCACTAGCTGCTATTAAAGTTTTTTTTTTCGTGCGTATATGTAACTTTTGGGTTTTATGGAAATTCGTCAAATGATTCGATTTCTTGAAGAACATAATGGAGAAATAATCACCGGGTATATACTGAAACACATGTTCACTTTGATAAACCATCTGGGGCAAATAACAAGTGGCTCACACAGCATAAGAAAACTGCTTGAATTTCCACATATCCGCAGAATAGAACATCGACATTTTATCCAGTCCGGAAAAAACAGAACTAATAGTTGTCACGTGCCGAGAATGAGCCTCACGAACCATAAAAACATGTATAAGCTTTACTACAGAGCAGCGAGCCAAAACGGTCAAATTTGATTATCATTACTAGAATCAACCATGCGTCAAACATCGAGTGCGTGCCTCTCATCATAGAAAAAGGAAATGGACGAAACCAGGCAAATGTTTGTGATGCAATTGATAGGTATGTATACCTACTCAGAGGAGTTTTGGTGTCAATATTTGATATCTCTTACAAGAGATGTAGGTACCAAAAACACAGTGACTATTGAATCCGTATGTAAATAATAGGTACGAATTTTTTCATTCTTCAACATTTGGATAATAGGATGAACAGAACAGTTTCCGATATTCCCAGTCGAAAAAAAATTCTGAAAATTTGAAACATCTTATAAGCTCACATAAACAAAATCGACCGAATAATATCGCCAGGGGTGTACCACTTTCGGTAAATCAAACAGACAATAGACACAAACATCCTCATTATGGATGAAGCATTGATGTGTATATAGTTCAATAAAATTTTCCAAATCCATTCATTATTTTAGAAAATAATGCATATGTCCCAATAGTTATTTGTATAGTGATGGTATCTTTGGAGAACTTTTATTTCCTCAAAATTATTGTGACTCAATCTTCAGAGTTTCCACCAGAGCTAATATAGGTAGGTACAAAATGATCCTTGAAGTGGGAGGGGAAATATCATCGAAACTCATACATATTTTCGAATCACACGCTTTATTCATCATTATTGAATAACCGAACGCACGAATCAATTCTGCTTCAATCGATATAGATATACTCAACTACAAAGACAAAGTAAGGAAAAGTTGAATAAATGTATGATAACAGTGTTTAAATAAAAAGTGTTTCAGTCTTTACGCTATACGGAACCAGGGCAAGCCCTCTTATCCTATGATCATGTCGTTGTGAGAAACTGTTCTGAAAATAATACACACTGAGAAAAATAGTCGGTAGTAAATACCAAACGTTTAGTAAAATAGGCGCCCGTCCCTACATTCATCAATTGATATCACTACAAAATTGTATAATACTGTACTATATCAAATATCACCACTACAAAATGGGATGATACTTATAGTTTAACATGATATAATTTTGTTGTGGTATTATTTGATGGATGGAGTGACTGGCACCTACTTTACTAAACGTGAATACCACTACCGACTACTTCTCCTAGTGCAGTAATACTTTGTACTCAGAGAATGAAGAATGATGAGAGGGAATCGAAAAGGGTAACAAATTTGGAACAAGAATCCAGCAAAATTTGACTTCAATTCAGATGACGGGAGAGCAAAATGGTTAAACATTTGCAGACTTCTTTCAAGAGTGATGAGTTGGTGAACTGAATTGATGGTTCTTTTCAGGTTTCAACAGATCAAATGCTTTTACGCACCTAGAAGCAAGAGCCTAGGTCGCTTGAATCTTGAATTTTCTGCAAGGTGGTAGTCAACCGCATCCCTGATTAGAGGGTTGGCATGTGCATCGGCCTTCTGAAAGACCTGGACAATTCTCTCACGAATAAAATGTCTGATCACGGCGAGCTCGATATCCCGAGCCAATTGTCTATTGCGGACATACCAAAGAAATCGGTATTCATTCTCGCAATTTTATTCTGAATCGTTCGTGAATCAATCAAAGTAGACTTTGCGGCCTGACCTCTGATGCATTAGGATAGGCCTAATCGCTACTTTTTATATCAATACCTTGTTGTTCAAACTCAACTTGCTCTTCCTGTTTAGAAAGGGGTACAAGCCACTAAGGGCCCTCTTTACCATGATGTACTGAGCATCAATGTGGTGGCTCCAGGTGAGCCTTTGGTCTACTATGACACCTAGATACTTTACTTGACTCCGTCAGACTCGATTTCGACCACCAACAAAAATTAATGTATCGGGGGACGAAGTTCGTTGCCGACACAAATTAAATGAGTTTTTTCCGGATTGATTTTGATTTTCCAAAAACCAAAATATTGTTCTGAAAGAGATAAGGAGTCTCGAAGATTTCTTGCTGCTTTTTCTCTACCCAGAGAGTACGAAATGACAGCAGTATCATCAGCAAATAAGGATACTTTTGTCGTATTTAAATTCGGAAGGTCGAAAGTGGAAGATTAAACAAAAAAGGTGACATAACTCCCCCTTGAGGCAATTTCGCTCTGATGGGCTGAATACTATAGATAGTGGTAAGTTTCACCTGAGAGGATCGTCAACTCAGGATTTGACTCATGAGCATGACAGATTTGGTGAGAAATCATTCACGATCATCTTGTACAGCAGCCTATCATGCCACACCAAGTCAAAGACTTTCGCCACGTCACGGTGGTCAAGACAGGTGTGCTGGTGCTCAGTAGTAATCTGAACGGTGTTTTTACTAATCTGAAAAGTTCAGTCGAGTGTTCACTCCTGAAACCAAATTGAATATACGGGATAACGTTTTTATCTTCAAGATGCTCCTGAAGTCCCTGCCGGATTACCATTTCTGTCACCTTGATGATTGAACTTGAAAGACTGTTTGGGCAGTAATTCTGTGGTGAATCGTTGAATGCGAGAACTGCATTGATTATTTGTTTCAGAAAAATCAAATAGTTCTCAGGCATTCTTCCCAGGGTTTGATTTCAAATTTCATCTTACCCTGGGGACCTTTCGGTTTCAAGGCCCATAACTTCCTTCACAGAAGGAGGTCTGGTCACACGAACATTTTCAATGCCCACGATCAGAGCAACAGAAACTCGATTCATCACAAAGGCCCCCCAATAAAGATCGTGGTTGGAGATGAATTGATCTTCCAGGAAATCGGTAAAAGGTTATCATGAAAAATTTTATTTCTTTCCTGGATGAAAGGAATATGCTTTTTCTTGGATTTTTCATTCTTGACAATCTTCCATAGTGTCTCTTCTTCACCGTTCATTGATTCAAGAGTCCTCTGCAATTCCTCATCTCTGAATTTCTGATTTTAGCTCCACTAGATTTTTTGTTGCATTATATTTCCCTCTATGAGGTGGATACAATGTTGACAAGAATCCACGTTTCAACCTTTTCTTGTCCCTGATTAGATTTTTCAAGTGAATTGGTAGATAATTCATTCCTCAGAGTAAAACTTGACTGTATTACAGCTCCCTTATTAACTAATACAGTAGACCAAAGATTCTCAAAGAAAAGAACAGCATCCTCTATCATCCCAACAGAGGTGAGCTCCTCCTGGGGCAAAATCGTGTTGGTTAACTCTCTCATGAAGTCCATCCAGTGAATTCTGGAGACTTCATGAGTCAAGTCAATTTGGGGGTCGGGATCTTCCAACACAACTACCACCGGATTGTGGTAGAACTCATCGACCACAGACTTTCGATTTCATAGATCCAAGGCATGTTTTTGAGCAAGAAAATATCCAGAATGTCAGCAGCCGTGTCCTGAAAATAAGTTGGTTCATCCGGATTCAACACGGTATAATTATGCCTATCTGCATGAGTCTTCAGCAGCCTGCCGCTAGTGTTGGTTCTCCGACTCAGGACACAACCATCGAAATTCAAGAGCACATCTAGGCCCTTGGCAGCCAATGCTGACCTTGAAGGCTGATAAACAGAGATGCACCTGACTAGGCCCTCGCTAGACTGCTCCGTCTCTAGCGGGAGAGTTGCATCTATATGAAATTCACAATAATTAGTGATAGACTTCCTGATCAAGATGGCAACCTCTTCGCCGCGACAGATTGGTTTATCCTTCAAAAAAATATTGTAATTTTGGAATGTCATAGGCTCCCCTTAAGATGAGTTCCTTGTGGAAGTAAAACATCAACATTGTTTGAAAATAGATAATTCTCCAACTCAATCTTCATAACAGTTGGCATGCCAGGAGACAACTTTCATAGCCTCTGGAATCAATCATTTTTGGTCTCTTGATGAATTATTGAAATTTGCGCCCATAGCCTGGGCCTAATCATTAAACTCATTTCATTCATCTGTTTCAGAGCCTAGAGTATGTCTTTTGAATTGCCAGCACTAGACTAGACACTTGAGTAACTTTTGTTGATTGGAGTGGAGCTGATGACAGCTGTTCGACAAGCTGTCACCTTTTTGACAGGAAACATCTCACATTCCCTAAAACTTGCTTGGTGGTCCCCTTACAATTTGCACAACGTGCTTCTTGACGGCCAGCCCCACAGGATGATGGATGGAGTATATTTCTTTTTTCACCACTAGCTCTAGAACCTACCATTGATTACTAGTTCGCAAGGATTGAATTATGTGTTAATTTAAATTGTTCTTATCCATCATTCGGTTGCCCCCTTACGAGCAACCCTCAGAAGTCTTCAAGATACTTGTGCGAGCAAGAAATGACCGGGGTCTTACCTTTCAGCTGCGGTCAGAATACTGACGATTTAACCACGAGGCTAATCTGGCCACCTGAACAACAACACTGCTCAACGATATTATATCAAGTTCCAATTCTTTCTTCGAGGGGTTCTGTGAAATTTAATGTGAGGGAGGATGCATTTCAGAACAAACGATGAACTTTTCACCTCAAAATTTCAGGTAAGGAATTCGTATACGGAATCAATCGAACAGATTCTGACTCCGTATTAATATTTCCCCAATATTCACTACATTTCTCCTGTCAAATATTTCGAAGAATAAACCAAAAATGTAATAAATATTTCTTGAAATTATTGATATTTCATTGATTTTTTTCTGTTGATATAATGTTATGATACATTCCATGACATTCTACGGGATGATAATGGTATATTATTCGAATATCATGAGAACGTGAGATTACTATAGATCAAATATATCTTTTTTTGATAGTTCTGAGAACGTTCTAGACCATTCCATAATATTCGAAGAATGTTCTCCAGAAATAGCTCAAAATATTCAGAAAATATTCTCAAACCGTTCACAACATACATATACCTTCTTCTGAATATTCTTCAGATTATTCTTAGTATGTGAATAATCCATGAATAATCATTGAATATATCATTTAAATATTCTGACAATGTCCTAGAATATTATCTAATAATCTTTCATGAATGTTCACCAGGAATAATCAAAAAACATACTCAATATCCGAATTATCTATGAATATTGTCGAGGAATAACCATCGAATTCCATGATATTCCGTATATGGTTTATAGAAAAATTTATCGGATATATCTGTAAATGTTTCCATTTGTACATTCTGAGAATGTTCAGGAATATTCCATGATATTTTATAAATGTTCTGAACTAAAAAAATATATCATTGAAATATTCTTAGGATGTTGTAGTTCATGCCATATTATTCTATACATATTTTTCCGAAATCATCATAGGATTTTTCATAAGGTTACACTGAGAACTGGATATGTGATGTTCCATTCTTCATCAAGATGAACGGACTCAATATGAGAATATCTTTTCATTGATAAGTGAATGTCTCTTGAATGAAATATGCATAATATGTCGTTGTTGCTGTATGGGTTATGGATATTTATCGCACGTTCACGTATGAACGGCGTGTATGCTTTTCGAACTCATTCTAGAATATTCTGAGGATGTTCTTGATATTCTCAAGAATTCATTGGGAATATTTTCAGAATGAGTTTGCGTTTCTTCAGAATATGCTAGTAAGTTTTTCAGAATATCTAGGGTGTCTGTAAAAGGTCTTCACAAAAACATACCACATATCCCCTAGACCAAAATAAGTCGATTCAAGTAAAATTACCTCAGTACAAAGTTGCATCGTTTGGGCTCCCGAGGGCCTTGCAGTTACAATTTTTAAATCATTTTTCCCATATAAATTCAAAACAGCATATGCGATTTTGCTGAAATTTGGTATATTGATAGAGTTTTATGTGGCAAAAAGATTGGTGTTGAAATTTTGTCCGATTATAATACATAGGCGTAGAACTTGATTTTTCAAAGAATTGCACCTTCAAAAATTCTACGCCAATGAAAAAAAAAGAGTTTGAGTATGAAATTCAGATTGCGCAACTCATTTACTTCAAAAAAGGTACTCTTGATAAGACTCGATTGCTCTCACGGTTTTGACGAAATTTGCATTTTAGTAGTTTCAGAACATAAACAATAATTATTACAATTCAAACTTTGTCAAAACCATGAGAGTAAATCGAGTGTTGTCAAGGGTACTTTCTTGTAGTAAATGGGTACACAATCCAAATTTCATACTCAAACCCCTTTTCTGCCATAGGCGGAGAACTTGATTTTTTAAATAATTGCACCTTTGAAAATTCTACGCCAATGGCAGAAAAGGGGTTTGAGTATGAAATTTGGATTGGGTTCTCATTTACTACAAAAAAGTACCCTTGATAACACTCGATTTACTCTCATAGTTTTGACAAAGTTTGTATTGTAATAATTATTGTTTATGTTCTGAAATTACTAAAATGCAAATTTCGTCAAAACCATGAGAGCAATCGAGTCTTATCAAGATTACCTTTTTCAAAGTAAATGAGTTGAGCAATCTGAATTTCATACTCAAACTCCTTTTCTTCCATTGGCGTAGAATATTCAAAGGTGCAATTATTTAAAAAATCAAGTTCTACGCCTATGCATTATTATCGGACAAAATTTCAACAAAATTTTTTTGCCACATAAAACTCTATCAATATACCAAATTTCAGAAATATCGCATATGCCGTTTTGAATTTATATGGGAAAAACGATTTAAAAATTGTAACTTCAAGGCCCTCTGGAGCCCAGACGATGCAACTTTGTACTGAGGTAGTTTTACCTAAATTGACTTATTTTGGTCTAGGGAATATGTGGTATGTTTTTGTAAAGACCTTTTACAGACACCCTGTATAGTGGGTATGTTCCTATAATACTCTCAGGACATTTTGCGAACGTGAATTTTAACCGCATTCTCATGTTTTCAGAATTTCTGAGAATATCCCAATTTTCCACCCAAAGTAACATTTATCAATATACCAAATGTATTTTTTCAATTTCAAATTGATATTTGTGAATATTCAACATGAACAATAGATAATATTTTGGCTTATATATATATATATACATTCTCCCTATAAAATTTCGATAGTTGGCGTGTAAAATGCTACTGGTAAAGCCATATGTCGTTAACGACTACGGCACACGCCAGCACTCCTCTTAATTAGACCGATGCATTACAAATGGGCCTTTTTTGGAACCTCCGTTTTTTATTTATTGTAACGAGAGACACGCTCTAACCATTTGACGCTCTGTCGATTCCGATAATAGATATTTGAATGAACTGAAATTGAGCTTCTGCTTAGGGTTAGTTGATATACCTATACCTTATACATAATTTGAGTAATTTTTGCTTCCATACTCAATGTTCATGATAATTGTAACGAACACGTTTCAAATTAAATATATCCAATCGAAGATCATACAGTGTGTGTCCATTTAGTACATATAGTTCTCATGAGATATCTCTAGATTTATTGAATTCACAAAAAACTCAAAGAAATAGAAATAACAGTTTCCCACATTTTTAAAGCAGCGCATTTTGGAAATATTTTGATTGTACAGGTGTTACCAAGATGTTTTCACCGCTATTGATGAATTGAGCGATTCCAGCTCTCGCGACATCCATAATTTGAACAGTCAATTGATAAAGGTAGCTGCTGAACTTACTGTTTCGCCATTGACTCAACTCATTAATCATATTTTTAACCAAGGGATCTTCCAAGATATTCTAAATATTTCTGCAGTGATACCTTTATTCAAGAAATGGGACAAATCATCTATGGATAATTATCGTCCTATCAGTAATATATCCACCATTGGTGAAGTAATTGAAATTATCTTGAGAAAAAGGCCGTACTCCTACTTTGAAACTAGACTTTATTTTAGTGGGTCACAATATGGCTTCCGCATGAACAAATCCACAACTAAGGCTGCCTTTAGAATTGTGACAGACATAGTGGAGCGCCTCGATCAAGGTAGACATACATCATTGACACTGTGTGATTTGACGAAGACCTTCGACTGTGTATCGCACACTCTGCTCATTGAAAAATTGAAATACTATGGTATAATGGGCATTGATAGCTACTTCGTACGTAACAGGATTCAGTGTGTGGAACTGAATAGTGTTAGGTCTGATTTCAAACCAATCGAACATGGGGTACCACAGGGCTCAGTCCTTGGACCATTTCTATTTATCGTTTATATCGACGACTTCTGTCAGTTCATTGTGCCTACCGAATGTGTCCTCTTTGCTGATGACACAACTCTTGTATGCTCAGGAAAATCATATAAGGACCTCATAGAATCTGCATCAACGGAACTAATTTCAGCTAAAAACTGGTTCAATCAAAATAAACTCAAGCTAAATGAAAACAAAACTCACAATTCGATATTTTTCTCAAATTCAAACTTTCAAGAGGAAAAAGTGTGAAATTTCTAAGCCTCACCAAAGACGACAGACTGAATTGGCACAATCATGTTGATCATATAGTACGAAAGTTATCAAGCGCTCTATTTGAACTATCACAATCGGAATGTATAACTAATCTCGGCATATATCGAAGACTGGAACCTTGGGCACGATAATATACTACACTGTTTTACCACTGACCAAACCGATTTTTCAAACGCCTCGACACGTGTTTCGCTAACTATGTTAGCATCTTCAGGAGAAGATTAAAACTGAACAGAACAGTTCGAGGTACCATAGATTCTTCACGACACAGATTAATGATTTGTTATATGAATAATTTTCAGCGTGTAGTGATTGAGGGTCAAGATTATTTTTATTTTTATTTTTCAGCACTATTGCTATTGTAATTATGATTTGCCGTACATGTAATTTACATATATATATATATATATGGTAGACTCTTATTGATGGATCAGTTATAATTTATTTCGAAGTTCGACTTGGGTGGAAGGAAGAAGGAAAGCTCAAAGTCATCTCAACTACTTTATTACTCATTATTCCAAATTTTTGGGATTTTCTCTCCTCGTTTCTATAAAATAAAAATATGAATATTATTTCAATATACGTGTAGTAAGGACAAATCAGATGATTTGCCCCAAAATGTCACTGCGTTTAAAGAATTTTCCTATCAGAGAGCCTAAAAGAAAAATTCACTAGCTTGTCAGTGACAATTTGTATTGAAAAATTTTTGGAGAAGAGAAATAAAGGTATATAGAAAAAATATCGAATTTTCACTCATCTTTGGACGTTTCGGGACCGATTCTGCTCCCGTTTTCAACATGAAGAGATTTTTTTCAATTGCGAAGTCGTATAATATGTCTTGAAGCTTTTCAGTTTTCAATGACAATTGGTGACGTTGGCAATCAAAGGAGTTACAGGATGTTTTCAATTATTGTCATTGAAAACTGAAAAGCTTCAAGACATATTATACGACTTCGCAATTGAAAAAATCTCTTCATGTTGAAAACGGAAGCAGAATCGGTCCCGAAACGTCCAAAGATAAGTGAAAATTTGATATTTTTTCTATACCTTCATTTCTCTTCTCCAAAAATTTTTCAATACAAATTGTCACTGACAAGCTAGTGGATTTTTCTTTTAGGCTCTCTGATAGGAACATTCTTTAAACGCAGTGATATTTTGGGGCAAATCATCTGATTTGTCCTTACTACACGTATATATTGAAATAATATTCATATTTTTATTTTATAGAAACGAGGAGAGAAAATCCCAAAAATTTGGCATAATGAATGTACCACCTCCTCGATTAACCTACAGACAGTATTTTACTTCATTACTGATGTAAATCGGTCAAGTAGACATATTTCGGACTTATAAAAATCCATCTTTAGCCGTATTCAGAAGTGCATGGAGGAGAAACAGTATTTTTAATCAAATGCCGATGTCTATCATCATAATATCGTGGTTATATTAGTATAAGGAGAAGAAGAAGAGGAAACTTGACGAGCACTCGATGATTCTCAAACTTGAAGGTTAGATTTAACACGTTTTTGGCATTTGGCCCCGATCAGTTATCATTGATATTTGGATTATTCAGTGCGCTTTTTCAAGAGTACGGGACCCTTTGTTCTTCCTGTTTGAAACCTAATATGGTTTTTATGAGCATCATTGAGTGCTCGTCAAGTTTTGACTTCTGGGACTTGACATTTCGTTTAATAAGTGCGCGTTCTTAGAGCACATGTCCCTTTATTTTTGATGAAAACCCGTTCATTCTCAGCCCCCCTTGTAACCAATTTAACCACGATATTATGATGATAGACATCGGAATGTAATTTAAAATACAGTTTCACCTCCATTAACTTCTAAATACGGCTGAAGTTGTTCGAAACATGTCCCCTTGATTGGTTTACATCAGTAATAAAGTAGTGGAGATGACTTTGAGCTTTCCTTCTTCTTTTTGATGGGCTCATTTGTTTGAATTTCAAAAAATCTTCACATCAAGAAGTTGTTTCCACCTATTCTATTTCTAATTTGAAAGTTGTATTGCAATTTTCTACGAAATTTGTGTAATAAAAAAAATTTTAACCGCGTCCTTAAATTTGATTGAAGTACGCATAAAGTACTTTGATGATATTTCGATTGATGACTTTGGCATTCATCATTTCAGTACTGAACAAATTTCGCTGATCATTGCTTGACGATACATCAACTTCAAATTGGAAGCTAGATCATTATTTTCTGCAGAAAATCGTATATTTATCGATAATTAGTGATTGAAAGTTGGTAGCATGATGTAGTTTTGTCGATGTTTGTTAATATCACCGTAATTTTTGTAGAGTTTGAAAATTATCAAATTGCTGAAGTTGCAAGAGAACGTTCTTTCAGACACATGTTTGAAAACGGAATAGAAAAAAAATCTCTTCGTAAACGTCTCCGAAATTCGGTAATTAATTTGGCAAAAATTTACTCCAGACATTTGTTGAATTTTGAAAATTATCATTTTCAAAAGTTTTTCCATATGATTTCAATTTGTACTTCCAACAGACGGACATAGATCACAGAACAACTGTACAATATGATCGAAGATAATATTGATTATTTCAAATTTTTTAATGAAAATATGAATATTATTTCGATTTACGTGTAGTGGGGACAAATCAGATGATTTGCTCCAAAATGTCACTGCGTTTAAAGAAATTTCCTCAGAAATCCTAAAAGAAAAATTCACTAGCTTGTCAGTGACAATGGGCGTGTACACCTTGGTAGAACTTTTGACTCAAACCATGTTCATAATGATCCTTTCATACATAAATAATGATTGACGACATAATTCGATCGAAAAATTTACTGAAATGTTCAATTTTTGGACATAAATAATAGTACCTTCTGAAAACGGACCCTCTCATGACGTAGAAACCTCATCTCGCCATAGTTAAAAGAAAATACCAAACGCCGGACGGAGACTGAGGCAACTGATATATTAATTCTTTCAACTGTGATCTCGCGCTAATTCACTCTGCCAGAAATCATGTATCATTCATCTCTGTCTGGAATAGTCCTGTTTCAGTATCAGGGTTTTGACGTCACATCATCGCCTCGTTTTCAGAGGTCCGAAAAATCGGTGATTCCAATAATTTTTTATAAAACGTAGGGAGCTCACAGCGATAAACGGTTTGCGGTGGTGAGCTAGTTTGGGTGAACTTTATCGAATTATGGAATACAAATTTTTTGAGATATAAGCCCATTTGTATTGAAAAAAGTTTGGAGAAGAGGAATAAAGGTATATATAGAAAAAATATCAAATTTCCACTTATCTTTGGACGTTTCAAGACCGAATCTGCTTCCGTTTCCAACATAAAAAATGGATATTTTAATAGCAAAGTCGTATCTGTCTTGAAACTTTTCAGTTCTCAGTGACACAGTGAGAGAAAATCCCAAGAAATTTGGAATAATGAATGTAACACCTCCTCGATTAACCTACAGACAGTATTCAGGATAATATTGGTTCTTCCAGTTCACTTCGATTCTCAACCAAGAGTTAGATGGTGAAGAGGGATCGTAATAAGAAAGACTGTATGTTTTCTGATTCTTTTCAGGTCTAGTGAAATATATCAGTCGGTTTAGACTGAAGAATATCACTACTTTCCTCGAAAACGAGAAATCGGTGATAACAATTCATTTCATCTTAATTTTTTTTAATCCTCATCCCTTTCTTTTGGGGGCGGGGGTCATTGCCCCTGTACCCTTGTATTTGGGCCTGAAAAGTTGAATGCGAGCCTTCAGCAGCTATCTACACAAATATCTGACACTAGGAGATTTTAGGAGAATTCAGTAAATCAGTTGTCAGCTGATGCCAAAAAGAGTGCTCTGCTTGACAAGCTTCAACAGTTGCGCTTGGCCAGGGTATGTATTTATTTCTCGGTGCATGAAAAGCAACAAGTTTTTTTCTCGTCGTTTTCTGAATAATTGTTTTCATGATGCTTGGATGTTTTCAATGGCATTTCAATCTTTCATGCTGCATAATTGTTTGTCTCGTGAGACATCTGTTAATTTTTAACCAGATTTTGCACTCGAGAAAGGTCTCAGTTCCTCTAGTGTAATTAGTGGAGGAGTAATACCCATGAGAAAGCATCCGAAAAGCATCCGCAACTAGTTTCCTGAGATGAATTTGAGTTTTTTTTATAGGAACAGACAAATTCTCAGATCGTATCCTCATTTCTTCTTCCTATTCCTGAATACTTCTTTTCTCATTTCTCATCATATATTATTTGCGGGTTAAATGATGTGTTGTATAATAGTGCAATTTTGTACTCAGTGGTAAATTGATACAGTGAGACAACATACCCCGGAAGGTCTATACACAGTAAAAATGAGAATTTCGGGAAGAATTGAAAAAAACCATTTCCAAAGAAATCCCACTCTCCTATATTCATACAGGAATATTTCACTGAACTGAGGAAACATGTATACCACCAAGCAAACCACCAAATACCTACTCGCGATATTAAATTTGACCTTGTCACGTCGCTACAGACGTCACTTTTGTAGTCATTGCAGAAAAGTAACAATAATCAGCAGGAGGCAGATATTTTTCTACATCTAACGCTCTAACGTCAACGCATTTTGTCGTTGTTTCTATTCACATATTATAGGTAGATATACCTATTATCATTTACCTCGAAGAAGTATTTATTTTGTCATCGCTCAGATTTTGTGTAGCATCAAAGATCAAAGCACGAAACTTAAGCAAACACACGACACAAACGACAACGAATGCACTTATTGTTCACCCCGTAGAAGTGGAAAAGTCGTCCCCCACTCTAACATTTTTTATTATCAAAAAATGAATTTTATTTGAACAAGAAATCTCCACACTCTTAGGAATAATATTGACTTCTTGAGATAATGAGAGCAAGAGCTTTTAAACATAATTCATGGAATATATTGAAATGATACATATCTCCTCAAATCGATACGAATAATAACTACGTTAATTTCATGATATCACTGTTGAATCAGAAGAAGAATATGATTTCTCATCTAGAGCGATATACACTCCCTTCAAGATTCTGAATCTTTAACCACCCTGTATCTGTTCCGATCAAATATCAGTAAATGGTGAATCAAAAGTTGAGATTGGGACATGTGAGCCGTTTTGACCGATAATGAATAGTTTCGACACAAAAAACCCTAAAGTTGAAAAATCTCGATTTTGAACCTCCCATATCTCTGTAATCTTTTCAGATAGACCCCAAGTGTGATACATCGATGAAATCAGCTCTTCAGGGAAAATCTAAAAATGCGATGAAATACAGGGTGTTCCATTTGAAATATCAATGTTGCTACTACTTTCTAGTAGAAGCGGCAATACTGCATTGTCGAAAATATTTCAAATGAAGAGAGTGTATTCTAAAATATGAGCATGCATATTTTCATGGCTTTCTCTCGACTGATTCTTGATATTGAGGTAGTGTAAGTTGAAACCTGCAGCAAATTCAATCAAGCAGTGAAAGCGTTCCTTATCGAAAATGCGTTTTATTCTATAGAAGAATATATGAATAGGTAAATCCCCATCAATGTTAGCGATAAAATGTTAGTGATAATCTGTTACACATGTGTCGTGTTTAAAAATGTTATGTCACTTGCATCCATGTTAGTACCTAATACTTCTTTTTTTATATATACATCTATCGATAATGTTCAAACTTTTATATTTATTTTTATCTTTAAATAACCACTGTGTAAATGATTTTCCATTGTACTGACGTTCATATATATACACTGTATATCTTACATGATAATAAACTATTCTATTCTATTCTATTCTATTCTAAGCTCGTCGTGATATACCCTGTATAAAACTGCAAGTTCACAAAAGAACTTCCTGCTGATGTGTAGACTGTAGATGGTGGTACGTTAATGCGATACTCATTAGACGACAATAGTTTCCTATCGACAAAGTATGATGGCTCTTAGCGCTAGGAGTAAAGATCTAACTAAAAAATTATACATGGTCATCAAATGAGCGTGATGACCTATGACAAAAAGAACTGATGAAATAATGCCGCGTTAATATAGGTAGGTACCTACATATATCGAAGTGTCAGCGGTCGTTGGTATGGTAGTAAAAACGAAATTTAAATGCGAATCTTGACAAGCTATTCATCGACTTATACTAATCAGTATTATACGTCCTCATGAAAAACTCTCTAGTGGCCCATTCATACACAGGAATATTATCTGGTGGTACTCATAAGGAATAATGTCTATCTTAGTAGGCATTGTTGACATGCTATTGGCATCATATAGTTCACCAGAATGAGAGGATCAGTCGTTATCATCAATATTTTTCTCGTCTATTCCTACCGCGGATCTTGGTTTGATTAGGTATACAGTATTCAACAACATGAAGCGTCATTCGCCAACATTCGTTACATTCATTTCTGGTAGTGGTATATGTAAACTCAAAGTGGAAAGTGATATTTGAAAGGAATGAGTGAAAGCTCAAAGTTATCTCGTCATATACATATTGATGTAGTTGATTCATTGAAGATTGAAGATATTTTTTGGACTTACAAAAGTTTGTGAACAAATGAAAAAAGTGATTTCGTGTTTCATGATGACCTTCATGGTCTTCTTCCCGCCCTTTCTCTTTTGCGAAACTGAGCAACTATACGGCAGAGGATTTTCCCCAAGTTACGGAATTAATTAATCAATGCTTAGTTAACTCGATTATAAATTGTTAGAAACCTCTCTATTGAGCTACGTAAATTATGATGTTTTCTGACGAAAATTCACCAGTTATTCAAAGCCTCCAAATTGTTGCTCATATCCGAAATTCCATTTGATATTCATCTTTCATGTTTTTATTTTGATTTGATGACGATATCATGTTGAGATTATCTTCTTGATTTTGATTCCTGATGCTAATCTGTCTTGGTATATTTGGTTCCTGATATATTGATTGACCTGATGGATCAAGCATAACTGATTTTGGATTCGAACTTATCATCGGAGGTCTGATGTTCAACTGGACTGGGTATTTCTGCTGAAGCGAGGGCTGATGGACGAAAGGACTTCACCATCAGAAGTTGGAAAGTGCAAATAAGGTTATAACTTTGGATGATGATGATGACACATCGTGAAACTCTGAGTATGGCCATACCGGAGGGTTATTCCTTATCATTACCAGTCCTGTTATGATATCTAACTCATAGTCATATAATATATTTCAGGGACAATTTTTGCATGGATTGCCTGATGTTGTGGTGTCAGAAAATGCAAAATATTTTGCTTTTGTGATATTTTTGGGAAGAGCGGAATTGAATTTTCCAATTCCCCAGAATTCAATCCAGCTTCGAATGGTGCTGCTGAAAATGTAGTGAAAATAATTGAAACTACGTTAGTAAAATTGGTGGACAATAATAACTTATCACGAATCAATGTGGTAATGAAGTGTTTTTGACCAGCTTCATCACTAGACTGATTCTGATCAAAATCTGAATACCTGAGCCTGATTCTACTTGAATTTCACTTGTTCGAAAGAGCGAAACCTGAAGACCTGAGGGAGCTAAGTAATGCATTGATTCCTGACTTTCCAAAGATTTTCCTGATAGTAAACTCTGATGAACATCATTACAACCCTGAAGGCTCCAATATTTTTCAACCCTTTGCTTATGATATGAAATTTGATTGAATTACTTATCAGTTGAAATGATGGATGTTTACCTGGTCATAACTTTTTTGTTATTGGATATTTTCCAGTCGAATGCATTCAGTAGCATTAGCAAGGGTAGTAGATTCTGTTCCTGTGCCCATATAGGGTTGAATATCATTTTTTCCGCATTGTTGTGAGTTTAAGAACATGTGCATCTGGATGATAGTTCCTGCAGCCATAGTTGAGAATTCCGACCAATAAGAACCTAGGATCAAGCTGCCGTTGTATTGAGGTCAAGGGGGGAATATGAATACTGAAGACAGCTAAGGGCTCGTCTCTTCTCTACAAGTCTACACTACCTGCTCGACTTGCTCTTCAAGCTCTTGGTTCTCTTGCTGATCTCTTAGTGCTCTCATATTTCATTCAAAGCCATTGTCAAGTATTAATGTATAGTGTTTTCCTGTTTCACATGTAAGTTTGTATCATAGTTTTCACCATTATTATTCATCCTGTTCATAGATTCATTTCATTTCTGTTGTTTTTCATACCGATACTGACCCGACCTGTGTAAAGAATCCAGAACTCTGTTTTTGCGAATAAACGGTTTTTGTGATTGCATATTTCAGATTTCTTTCTCTGTTGTCATTGTTTTCAGTTCCGAATAGAATAGTTCCAATGATTTATTCAATGATTTTCAATATTTCCATTTGTCAAAATTGCAGATTATTATTAGTAGCGTTTTATTTATCCGATTCCGCCACAGGGATCACTTTGATGTGTCGTTTTATTTGCAACTTAATCGATTCCAGTAGCTACTTTTCATTCCGCCCCACTACAAGGAATGACGTGGGATGACTGTTGACAGTTGTCAAAAAATAATATTAGATTGGCGAAAAACGGAACTTTTAAAAAGAAGAAGACATTTAGCAGACATTTTTATTGTCTAGTTCACAAGTTTATGAAATCTTTGAAGTGAGACAGGATTAATATGTTCATTCCCAGCTAAAATTAATACTCTCGGTCTCAGAGAAGTTTCTCCAATCATCACAATCAATGCTCCAAATATTCATTGATAGATTTTCTAGATTCTTAACTCTTGTATCATGATTTTGAAATTATTTGGAGTCCCAATATATAAATATAACCTCTTATGTGAATTCTCCCATGCAAGGTCATGAAGTTTATCGTTTTATTTGTGAACGTCATTCTGATCCCACCACCGCTACCAGAATTAAACAAATAAAACGCAACTATTATTGACTGACGACTGACACTGACAAGCCATCAGTCGTCAATTCTTCTTCTTCTCCTTTTCCTCGGGAAATACAGTCCTGTGCACCGGTGTCTCTGTGTTTTGAGTCCCGTCAGAGGTGGTGTGCTGTGGTTCATGAAATTTTGACATGAATGGAAAAATATAATTAACCTCACTAAAATTCCGATATTAGAAAATCAGGAAATAGAAATAAAAGGAAAGATAAATAGGAATTGAATCTGTTTAATTCGTGCCCTGTACAAAAACATTTTGTGCAGAGCAGGTAGAGTAAACTACCTCAAAAACAATCTGGCGCTCGAGAACCCCTTCCTTCGTCGAATACCAGAGTAGTCTCCGCCCTGAACAGAGCGTCGAAGTAAGGGCTCAGAAACGAAAGACCGTTACAATGTCATGTCGA
This sequence comes from Phaedon cochleariae, assembly GCA_918026855.4. Classification (NCBI taxonomy): domain Eukaryota; kingdom Metazoa; phylum Arthropoda; class Insecta; order Coleoptera; family Chrysomelidae; genus Phaedon; species Phaedon cochleariae. Next base: position 22,398,572 of record OU896708.1, read on the forward strand.
ATAATTTTCTCTCGAGTTAACGAATTACATAACTCTGTAGTACAGGTGTTTTACCGTCAGAATTGATGTTTGGCAGGATAATGAAAAGTATTTTTGATTCAATGAAGCCAAAAGGAACTCCAGATGACGTGAATTCAACTCACGGATTCAAATTAATAGATAAAGTTGACAAAAGTAAACAAAGTCAAATTGAATATTCTGGGAAATGAATAAGAACCTTCAGTAGTAAGTAGCCGTTAGGGACTATGGACTTGTGAATGAAATAACTTGGATTGAAGGTACTGTAGAAAATGTGATCGGTCCTCAAATTTACATTGTTTGGTTACCAGAACAGAACAAAACATGGAGACGCCATGTGAATCAAATTATCAATTCTCCTGAATACTCCTCTGGTCATCATCATGAAGATTTTCGAAGTCGAAGTTGAAATGGATCAGCGGCAGGACAGGGATGCCACTGTAGGAGAGGATAATAACAAATAAGTAACATGTACTGGGGCAGATGGAACCACCACAGTTCCACCAAGAAGAGGAATTCGAATAAGGAGGGCTCCAGAGAGTTGGAAATCGACCCTGGTGTCCAGGATGACTTATTGACTGACTTGAGGGGGAAGGTGTGTGATGTATTTGAGTAGATTGGGGAAATGCCGGTTGTTATGTAGATACCTAGGCAGATTACATTCGTTATGAATATAATTAGGGGAATAAAATAGATATTCCTTATGGCCATCATTTTTTATCGATTGAATACAACTGAATCCATCGAATAGCAGATACATCACATTTATCCATCTTAAGTAGTCACACTGAAGTCTGAAATATTTTGTTGTACCACCTCGGGTGACATTCGAATGAGGCTTCTTGCCAACAAGATTATATTATCAATATAAGTTGAACCAAAGGTCTTGGACAATTTTTTGAGCTATTGATAATAGTTCACATCAAGAACTGAATTAAAGTTATACTAATTATATATTTGATATTTGAGTATTACTGATGATATTTTAGATCACTTTTTTCACTTTCAGAAATCTCTATATATGGTTATATGCTGGGGCATGATAGAGTGGGTGGCGATTTATTTACTGAAAATCAGATTTTAACCCCGACCCATATTCACTGAGTCAACAGAGTATCCTCATCAGCAATAACCAGAGACAAAGGGGTATCATTTTCAACCTCAGTTATAAGATCTTGAATTTAGGGATCATCAATTGCTAACATCAATGTTTTTCATCAAATTCGTAGGTAGAATGATTTTTTTCACGCTCTACAAATCTGTTGAGTCTGGTATGGTCAGCAAAAATCCTAAGTTGCTCTGTTTTCTTCAAAACACAGAACATTGGAGCATACCATGGGAATGTATTAATAATAATTGCAACCTCTTCAGGGATCCCATCATCGTAATCAATGAAAAAAACTACTAGTTTGCCTATTCAATTGACATTGAGGCTTCAATAATAACCAAGTTGGCAATAGTGCCGAATAGTTTGAAAACCCCCCCGTATACATCAGTGTGAACGATTTCAACTCGCTTCATCATCATTTATTATAATTCAAATAAGACCATTATACATTGTATTGGTAAAGTCGAAATCATTAAATAATATATACAAGAGTTTATAGAAGAACAGAGAAAGAAATATACATTTATATACTGAGATTTATAATACAGGGATGTTGAGTTGAATGATTGAAACAAAATAGTAACGATAACAATAATAATAGTAATAAACGATTCGGCATAACAAGTTACAACTCCTGGTATAAATTCGAATAGAATTCATTCAAATTGTAAAAACATTTTTTTATCAAACATTTTTGCAACTCTCTTCTAAAAACAGTTGATGTGGAAATGACTTTCAAACAATATGGTTGTTTGTTGAACACTTTAAAATCCATATAATCAGGTGAGCTCAAAGATATTTTATTACTTGTAGAGTAATTATGAAAATATTCAGAGAACATTTTTGGATATTTTTGAACACATGAATGCTCAATTCATTTATATGTATAATCAAGTTCGCGATGCATCTGATAATACTTTTTAATGAAGACATCCGACACAGCAGTACCATTACCCCACAGACAAATGCCATATCGCAATATTGAATCGACATGTGCGTAATATACATTCATGAGTTGATTCATTTCTTATACATCTCTCATATTGAGATTTTCATCTAGATTGATACCTACACTGAGGAAAATTGTGCTATTAGAGTTTTTGCTGAGATATTTCTTGCTACCATTACAAGAAATCATATTACCGTTATACATTTTCGAATAGAAGCAGCACCTTCAAATCCTATGATAGCAATAACGACTTTGCTGAAAGTGAATTTCCTGCCACAGGAAGATATACTGCTGTAGCTATCAGGCAGCCACTCTGGGACAGCATGTTTTTTTTTTTATAATTGTCTAGCTGAACTACTACTAGTGAGTTATATGCTTGTGGCTGCGAGGTTCATCGCATAGAACTGCACTCACTTCCAATAATACAACTGTCAGTCTGCCACGAAAATAATATTTGACGAACCAACTTGGGGTTATTTAGCGCCTACTCATCGTTATTCGATATTTCGCTGATTTGTCCCCCACTATGTATATATTTGTCAGACATCTTGCTTGATCAATCATTCACAGTTGGTCTCTTGATGCAAACCCATGTACAGGACGACAATCTCGACGACACGACAGTTACGAATACTTCCCCTCTTGAATTCAATTCATTATTCAAAATCTGAATCTGAATTCAAATATAAAATGGAAATATTTTCAAACAAATTAAAAAATCTTCTGTGTCCCTTTCAGTGCTTTCGTAGATCTGGGTGCTTCAGTTATTATACCAGGATTGATGAAATGATGAAGGTGAGTTTTTTCGAGGTATTCCGTCTGAAATTCAAATATTTTACATTCAATAACATTTTCCTCTCTTTGGTATTATGAAACTTTAAAATGGTCAAATATGTTTCAGAGCTTCTCTATAGAATCTGGTCTGAAAACTTATTATGAGCAAAAATGTCCAGGTGATGAAATTATTTGAATGATTTTACTGGTAACATTTTGTTTTCCTGTACGCATCTGTAATAACTTGCCTAGTTTGCGAAATACAATGGTTTCAGAAGGTTTCAGAAAAATTATTTTTTTCATTAATTACTCAAAAAACCCTTTGGTTTTTCTTGAGGGTTCATGAATCAATTGATCTATTGAATTTCAAAGATCATTGGTCTGAAATTTTCTTTAGGAATCAATAAATTGCTATTCATACCAAACATCAGGGTGGAAATTATGGGAAGTGAAAGTGGATATCAGTAAAAATTTCTTGATGACAACAATCCTGGAAAATAACTGAATAACTATCTATATGATCACCCATCAAGAGTAGCAAAGTTCCCTACCTACGATTATAACATTGCCTACTCCCATTATTAGATGCACTCACTAGCGGTAGCAAAGTCAGACTCCTACTACAGAAACATCGTCTGATAGCATCATACAGATGCACTCGCTAGTGACAGCAAGGTTCTATATCTAAAAATCGCAGGTGGGTTATAATCAGCAAAGTCGACTTTATAATCACAGGTGATAACTCGCTTGTCCCCTATGCTATTAGAGTTTCTTGCTGGGGTAATTCGATTTCTGACTATGGTTAATAGGACTTTTCCTCAGTGTAGAAATATAATTGAGCTATGAGTACTGCGTTCTCTTCGTATTGGAAAATAAATTTTCACCGTTGAAATCAACTCATACTCTGGTCATTAATTCAGTTCATTTGCTCGCAAGTGTGAGAGTTTCTGCACTGTAGAAAATTCCTCTGAGTGAATGCATATGTGGTTGTGAGTGAATTTACTGATTGAAATTTTTGAGTGAATTCTCAACTCAAACTAGATATTTCATCAAGTTCTCATATCAATGAGAATGTTTATAACAAATTTGATTGAATCGGTTCATGAATCTCTTATGAACGTATTTCGTAAACGTCCTTACTTTTGAGATACAGGGTGTCAATGTTGAAAATATGCATAATTATTTTTTTGTCCCCCCTGTAGCTTTTCGTGATGACAAAATTCAGTCTGCTATGTGACTGAATCGGTATACAAATTTCAAAATGTTACATACTGTGGTTATCCAGTAATGGATGTCCTGAATGGAGTACATACTCAGACATCAAAATTTGAAGTCTGGTCTCGTTTTTCCGTTTTTTTTTTCAAAAACGGAGCGTTCTATCCAGTATCAACAACAGGATCTTTTTTGTACATAATCTAAAAGCCTTTTATCACATTGCATCAAATTTGAAAATGTTTTGTCGTTGCCCACTTTTGAGTAAAATATAAACAATAATATTCCCGTAACGGTGCCACTGGTAGAGAAAATAAAAATTTGTATACATCAGAAATCAGAAAATGCACCTTAATGCATAAAACACGCGTACCAAATTTCATGAAGATGTTCACAATATTGCCTCAGTTATTATCAAAAACCTGAATATTTTTCAAAACTTCATCACCCTGTATCTCAAAAGTTAAGACTTTTAGGACATACGTTCATATTAAGTTTTCTCTTTAAAATGAGTCGAAGAATCATCCCCTCGAATATTAGCATGTGTTTAAGGAACAGCCTGTATATTGTCTACTGATTTTGTGGAGCAAATATATTATGACTGCTTTTGGGTGTATGATAAATTGACATTCATTAAACAGGGCGTGGAAAGAAATTCTGAATTGAGACTCTATCACGAATCTGCGATTAGAGGTCTATAAAAATCACAAGTTTCCATCGTTCAAGTTTGAACCCCTTGATTGGGTATGAAAGTGTTGAAAAGGAATATTCTCAGATAAATTATGAACATACAAAAATAGATATATTTTATATTTATATGAGGCAATACATTGAGAATTCGCATTCTCTATGTGATTCGAATATCTACTCTTTTTCAGTTAATTCAATAGAAAACAACTACCTTCCTGGCTATATGCCACGACGAACATTGAATTATATCTATTGAACACACACGATGAGAGTTTGAAAATAAAATATAAAAAAAAACTTCTGAACTTGATACACCGTATTTTGATTTTTTTTTACCATCTATTATTTTTATGTATATAGCTAGTTATTTCAATTACATAGATTTATTGATTAGGGGACCTCACTTCCCTCTTCAATGTGCGTATTGTAGAGTAATGCTCGATTTAATCAACGAATTGGATAACCGAACCATAGAGACTGAAATATGTGATAGTTTCCATAACTATTTTCAAAAGGGATTGGATAATGAAGCTCTCACTCTGGGAGTGATGCACTTCAATATACGAGGTCTACGAAAGCACATGGACGAGCTTCTTGTATATATTCAAATGGCCAAAGAATCCTTGGATATAATTGTATTATCAGGAACGAGAATAATTGAATCGGTAAGTAATTTCACAATTCCAAACCATACCAATACTATAACGAATCAACTATAAATAAATGCGATGGGGTCATGTTATATGTAAAAAACCACATATCAGCAGATGTAACAGTAGTGCAAATAAATAAAAGTCGTTTCCTAAGAGCTACATTCACCATTAAGCATCTTTCAAAGGAAAGCAGAATAGGATTGACAGCATATTACCGACCACCCGCAACAAACAACTCGAAACATACCGACGACTTGGAAAACTACCTATCCAACTTGAATAAACGAAACATAGAAATTTATGTGGGGGACATAAACATTAATTTATTAAAATATCCACAATAATGAAACGAACAACTACTTGAACATTCTAGGTTCAAATGACTTTATTTCCTACATAAACAAACCAACCAGAGTAACTAAAGATACTAAATCTGCTATCGACCATATTTTCATAAGAAAAGAAAGTTGTTTTCAAAATAATGTTTCGATTTCCCCTATAATTTTTTGTACAGATATGACTGACCACTTCACTCCATTTGTATGCCTCACCTTCTCAAAATCGAAAAGAAACAAAGACAATCATAATAAAACAAATAAAACAATCAACCATAATAAACTAAATTCTCTACTTTCAACAGAAACATGGGAAAGTATCTTGTCTGAAACGGACCCTCAGCGTAGCTATGACATATTTATTAGTAGACTTGGAAATCACATAACATCTTGTACAACTGAACAATTTATGAGAAACAATAAACAAATTATCAAAATCAAACCTTGGATTACTGCAGAACTGGTAAACTCCATAAAGCATATCGGGATTACCTGAAGAGAAAACTACTGAAAGAATATTCAACAGTTTCAGAATCAGAATATAAAAAATACAGAAACGAATTGAACACCCTGCTGAGAAACACGGAAAACGATTATTACAAATCCCAAATAAATGATGCAGGTTCGAACTATAAAAAAATCTGGAATATAATGAACAATATACGAGGTGAAGATAGAAAGAAAAATATTGAGAACAATGATATAATTCTAGAAAACAACATAACCATTAGTGATAACGTAACAAAATCAAACGAATTCAACAAATTCTTTGTGGATATAGGTACGAACATGAGCCAAAAAGTACCAAAGACAAACTTACCCGAAAACTTTTTATGCGATATCAATATCAATCAATCCATATTTTCAGAACCTATAACTAACAATGAAATTGTAACGATAATTGCGAATCTGAAAAATAATTCCGCACCAGGACCCGATAAAATAAACTCAAAGACACTGAAATCAATTCATACTAATATCTTAGTCCCCATCGTCCACATCATCAATCAAATATTTTCAACGAGCGTCATTCCTTCGCAATGGAAAATCAGCAATGTAACACCAATTTTTAAAGCGGGAAAAAATCCGAACTCAATAACTATAGACCAATATCTGTCATAAATACGCTAGCCAAAGTATTTGAACAATGTGCCAAGAAAAGAATCGTTATTTTTCTGGATAAACACCATATAATAACGGACAAACAATTCGGTTTCGTGAAAAATTCCAACACTGAGAATGCCATGATGAATTTTCTCGAAAATAGTGTGAAGGCGATGGACAGGTCAACCAAATGCTTGGCCACTTTCCTGGACCTGGCCAAGGCCTTCGATACCGTTGATCACGAACTATTGTTAAATAAATTAAATAATTATGGTATTCGAGGCAATGCATTGGAATTGATGAAGAACTACCTATCAAATCGAATTCAATGAGTAAAGATTGGGAATGATATAAGTGACGAACTGACTGTACACATTGGTATACCACAGGGGACCGTGTTGGGACCGGTGCTTTTTCTTATTTACATCATTAGCATAACAAAAATCGATAACTTCGTTGGCGATATAATATGCTATGCCGATGATACTGCGATAATTTATACTGGTACATCATGGCAACAAATAAGAGAGACAGTAGAAACAAATTTGCAAAAAATATACATGTGGTTAAACAATAATAAACTATCACTGAATGTAAATACGACAAAGTATCTAACCTTTTCCCCTACCCTCCGAGACCAACCTAAAAACTTCAAAATAAACATGCATATACCGTTCTGTGATAACCGAGATATTTGTGACTGTTAGACCGTAGAACAAACTTCATCTATAAAATACCTGGGAGTTATACTAGATCAACACCTAAAATGGACGGAGCATATCAAATTTGTTACAAAAAGGCTCAGAGTATTAATGCACACTTTCTTCGAACTACGTGACATACTATCGAAAAAAAATCATCTCATACTTTACACCTCTCTTGCCGAATCTATAATAAAATATTGTATTCCTGCTTGGGGTTCATCTTTTAAAACTGCTATTAATCCATTACAAACAGCCCAAAATATTTTATTAAAACTCATCTTAAAAAATATAGACTGTTTTCAACAAGAGAGTTATATCAAGGAACCAATATTATGAATATTCATTCACTATACAGTTATAACTGTTTGATAAGAATTTTCCATAAACGAACAGATTTCGCAAAGACAAATTCAAGAAAAACTCGATCAAAAATGAACCTAGAGTTAAAAATCGAATTCTTCAATAAAACAGTCACCCAAAATTCTTTTTTTTTACGGCCCTACAATATTCAACATTTTACCAAAAAATCTCAAAGATATTACATCTCTCAAACTTTTCAAAAAAGAAGAGAAAAATTATGTACAGAAGCACCCAAATGAATTTATATTCTTCAACTGAAATAGATATTTATCACATCAAGTTCCAAGTGTTTCAATTTATCCAATCTCTTTTGAATCCTAATTAGATTTTTTTTCTCTCTTTCTCTATGGCACATGTTATTCGAATACCATTACATGAGACATACACTTGTACAAATGCCTTGCTGATTTAGACATTTCAAAACAGGCTACAATGCCTAGCGTGAGTCTACTCCAGTGAGTCATTTTAATATCATATACAGCTCTCCATTTCACCTAAAAAAGTCTCGTATATAGGTAATTTAGATCTTAGGAAATGGTGTTAATGATTAACCACTGTATTCTTTTGTGAAAATAAAAAAATCTTGAATCTTGAATCTTGAATATTCGGAATAATGTGTGCAAATACATACTTTTGTCTGAAGGAGAATGCAAATTCTCAAGTTTTTTAGATTTTATTTTCAAACTCTTATCGTGTGTGTTCAATAGATATAATTCAATGTTCGTCGTGGCATATAGCCAGGAAAGTAGTTGTTTTCTATTGAATAAACTGAAAAAGAGTAAATATTCTCATCACATAAAGAATGTGAATTCTCAATGTATTGCTTTATATAAATAAATATCCATTTTTGTATGTACATAATTTATCTGAGAATATTCCTTTTCATATTATGACTGGATTCCACTTGACCAATATCAATTAAAACCACACTTAGCTCACTTCCCTAAACTATACAACTATACCTATTCACTATACATCATTTCAGTGAGTTATAGTACTTTTTGTCTAATAATTTGTTTCCATTCGTTATGGTGCGTGAAGGGTTGCAGCCTAATGAACTGTAATATAATCGATACCCACCACAAATAATTTCAGAACATATTATCCCTTCATTTTTTATATGGGCAACATTATTCTAATGAAAAAGGAATTTTTCGTAATATCAGGGAAAAGCTAATGAGGGCTAGTTAGCTTTTGTGTTTGACAATGAACCGGAAATATGTTATTGATTATATATCGGCATGTGATCACAGGGCATTCTACTCGAAAATTGATATTTAATGACAACCGTCGTGCTCTTGGTCACCTCTGGGAGGTCCAGGGAACCACAAATTGATAATTATACACTTTTTGATTGGGATTTCTTCAAAAACTTTTATAACGGTTTACCACACACAGATATGTGAATGAGTTGAGATATATAAATGAAAGGGAGGAAATGAAGGGAAGAAGATCACGCAAGACTTCGCGGTATAATTTTAGTTTTATTTGATTTCGAGTCATTAGCAAATAATTTTTGTTTTCAATCCTCTGGAACCGGAAAGAACCAAATTAGTTGAGCAAACATGTCAAAAATTATACCCTAATCAAACGGTAAGGCTGGCGAATCCGGAGGTCTCGAATACTCGAGACGAAATTTGAAGGTCGATAAATTATTTTTATTATTTCAATTCTATCTGAGGCGGAGTGGGTGCTATCCAGCAGGGAATTGTTGCATCAATTTATCGATTATATTATATAAAGAACGCGTAAAAATACAATGAGCAAATGAATTCATACTCAAACAACAACTCAAATATCCAAAGTATACCTTGTTTTCGTGAAATGTATTACACAGGTGAAAAAAAAGAGACCACTCTCAGTATGGATAAAAAAGTATAAGAACAATACAGTGTGATCCACAGTTTTGGCGAATAAAGCCTAGGGGAGACTTCTCAACAAAATATGAAAGAAAGTTCATATTATAAACATATGGGTCCAATAATGCTCCGGTTACGAGATATGGGGTGCTAAAAAAAAGAGTTTTCCATTAACATCTTGAAAGAATATTTATCACAAAATTTGAAGATTGTAGAGCGTATACATTTGTGGAAGAGTATTGAATTTGATATCTTATTTGTTTTCCTGAATAATAATGTGCAATACATTTTTGGATGATAAATATCTTTATTTTTCTTTATGAAGTTCGGAGATATGCAGATTGCAGAGGTATATGTTATTGTCTGTTTTCCTCGAAAATGAAGCAAGAAACGGAAACGAAATAGTAGGAGACAGAAATGTCCAAGAAGAATCCGAATGAAAACATAAACACAAGTCACTTTTTTTCTTCAGAAATTTGTCGACTTGCTCTACTAAAATGTTCAATAATTTTTCATAAACATTCATCATATTCATTTGTAGATGATATTACCTTGAATGAAAATTATATCAAGAATTGAATTGCTTCAATAGTTGTATTGTTAACTTCTCTCTTGAATTATATTCATTTGGTTCTTGATATAATAGGAAAAACCACTTATTTGCATTTGAAAATCTTTTTGATACTAACAAAATCCCATGTATTGGTCATGAAAGAACTTGATGAAAATGGCGTCAATTTGATGAAATTGTTAGCCCTCATCAGTATCAAAATAGTTATTATTTATTTCTGACAGTGACATTATAAGCTTATATCGTCATAGTTACGATATCTATAATGAGGGTCATAACTCCCTTGGGATGTTATAGATGCTATAATTCCCTCTAGCTAAAATTAAATAAGAAATGCATAGCAACAACCACGCAATAACGTAGCAATAAGGAATCTCCTATTCGCGGTAGTCAAGATCATCATCTGACGTTCTGATGACATTGAAACTATACGGAAAAACATGTCTAACTTCCAATCGGGAAGGTATCTAATGAATGAAATCAGTCAGAAATAAAATTATCTATGTATCACGGGAATTATAGAGCCTTAATAACCTCTGGCAATTGCTGTCCCTCGGGCCAGAGGCCTTCGGGACGCAAACTTTGCCATCGGTAATTAAGGCCCTCATAATTCCCTTAATACATAAATAACTATTAAATTTTGCACCAGCCTACCAAAGTGGAATTTCAATACAAATTCAGAATTAGCTCTCCTATAACTCATTTTACAGTTGCCCTGATTTTGCCGTAAGTATTACTGGTATTTACAACTCCACATGAAACAATTTACGTGCTAGTATACTATCAGCTCTTGATACAAATTTCTTCAGAATTTCAGAGAGTTCCCAAGTGACAGCTATAATTTTTTGAAAGTTCACTGTCAATCTTCTGAGAATTCGAATGAGATTGTGTAACAGTTTCAAAATAATAATTTAGAGTAGACTCATTGGAACATAGGTGTGAGCTGACATTTATATAGTTTTCTGACAACTTCCATCATGTAACTTCCCAATGTGAATTCCATAGAAGGAAGATTCCATCTCTGAGTTAACTTGTTGCCAATTGAATGTGTAATTTACTCTCGCAAAAATGTATCTTGCTGAAAAGTTGCAGTAAATTGAAATTGTTTAGTGGGGATGATGCTTTTGCGTGATATGTCAGTTCTCTTCAGAGATAGAACCTTGCGGTTTTCGCAGTCCTATGCCACTTTTTTGTGATGGCCTTATCAAATCTTGCATTACTATTTCCGTTTATGAGATACAGGGTGGTTTTGAAAATTCATACTTTTTGAACCACCTCTATATCTAAGAAGTTTCTCAGCGGAAATGTCGAATCGAAATCTTATCCCATTGAGAATTTCACGCAAATTCCAGTGGCGCACTCAAACATTTTTTTCGGGGTGTGGTTTGGCAGATACAACTCAAATTTATGAATGAACTTTTTTGAATGGAACACCCTGTATTTTGTGAGCTCATTGAATTCCTTATTTTTCCGTTTCGAAATGTTATATAATGTATCAATTAAAAGTTTTTGAAAAATGATCAAAAATCACTAAAACATTGAATTTTAATAGTGATCTATGAATTTTTCATATAAAAAACATTCCAATCGAAGAAATATTTCTTCAAACTTATTCATGAAGAGGACAAAAACGATATGAACACTAATTAACTAACAAAACAAAGAACTTATGTACCTGATAGCAACAAATAAATAGCAATGAAAAGTTCATGACGTAGAATAAGTACCTGATTAAATATCTATTGAAGCAATGGAATTTCGAAATTATTCAGTAACTTATTCATTAAAATGTTCAAATTGATGTCCATTTTCCCTAACACACAATTGGCACACTTTCTCAATACGTCTTAATCGAGGTCTTAATACAGTAAGAAGCACAACAATCTCGACTAACAGAGGCAGTTTTCCAGGAATTACAAAGAAATCCTTCAATGCATTTGAATGCATCAAAGGATGAAGGTATTGTCAAAGTTTGTGAGGGAAAATGTACATCAGTTTGAAAAATTCAATGAATAATTTGATAAATGATTCCGTAATTCACTGGTTCTAGTAAATATTTAATCAGGTGCTCATTCTATATTTTGAACTTTTTATTAATATATATTTATTGCTATTAGGTATCTCAGTTTAATATGTTCTGTTAGTTAATTAGAGTTGGTATTGTTTAACTCGCTTTATTGAACAATCAAAGGAAATATTCCTCCAATTGAAACTTTCTTTAATATGAAAAATCCATAGCCCACTATTCAAAATCCAAGGTTCAAGGGATTTTTGAAAATGTTTTAAAAGTTCATATCTATACATTATATATCATTTTGAAGGGAAAAAATTAGGAATTCAATGAGTTTTCAGAATACAGGGAGTTCCATTCAAAAAATCATTGATTTGAAACATTACCCCGAAAAAAAAATTGACCACGCCACTGGATTCTGCGTAAAATTCTCTATAGGATAAGATTTTAATTTGAAATTTTCGCTGAGACACTATGTAGATATGAAGGGGATCCAAAAAGTATATATTTTCAAAATCGCCCTGTACTGATTAAGCCATCTTGAGTTTCAAAAAAGTTGCACAGGACCGCGAAAACTGCAAGGTTCTATCTCCGAAGATAACTGAGATATCACGCAGAAGCATCGAAATTCGAAAACTGGACACACTGTACAGGACGACAATCTTGAGGACACGACCTTACAAAGTCACTTGAGACACCTTGATCAAAAGAGATCGGCCGAACCCGCTGGTTCCTTTGAAAAGTTCAAATGAACCGCGCCGCCGCCGGCGATGTTTTTCGCCGAATTTATCTCAAATTACTTTGTAAAGACTATAAAAATAATCCATTCTTGAATCGAATTCATTGTTCAGAACATGAGTTCAAACAGATACAGAATAATAGTTATTTGTTTAACTAGGCAGCAAAGTAGTAGATTGACTGTCGAGTTGAACATATAATTTTTTCTCCGATTGTTCATAATGATATAGGAGGATATTGTAATTGCAAATTATTACAATTCCCACAATCTCTTTATTTTTCCTGTAGTGTTCAATCAAAATGAAATTTGATTGAAATCGCAGTTGTCCATGATAATTATAGTTTGACAATTCATGAAAATTCTGACATTTGTGCGGAAAAATATCGGTATATTTAAATTATTATATAATGGACAGTGATAGCGACCTGGAAGTACTTACACCTCCAGAAATAGGGGAGGTGGCAAAAATATAGAGTTGAATTTGTTGCCGGAGAAGTCTCGAATGAAATATGAAGGAAATTATAAACGATTTATGGATTATTGATTTTGCTGTAACCACTTTGCTGCCTAGGCAGCAAAGTACCCACTTTGCTGCCTAGGCAGGAAAAGTAATACTTTGCTGATTGATATGTGTCAGCAAAATTAATATTTGCTGCCCATCGGAGAAAAAAAAAATATTTAAACGAATAACGAATACGAATAAAACATTCTTGTATGACCCTTTTAGTGTGCTTTCTGAGTGCATCAGTTTTTACCAGGATTTATAAAATGAAATTGAGTTTATTCAAGGAATTTTGACTTAAATATTATCATTTCACATTCAACATCACCTCCTTCTTGGCCCAAATGAAAATTCAAAAATGTCATATCGGTTCCAGAGCTTCTCTATGGAATGTGGTCTAAGAACTAAAGAACTTATTGTGAGCAAACATGTGCAGGTAATAAAATCATTTCTTCTGTGACGGTAAAAACGTTTGGCATTTCATCTCTGTTGGCAGGTTATAAAATGCCACTTTCCATAAATTACTTTTTCCCCGTGGGAATAAAGTGAGTACTTTTTTCCCGGATATATATCACATATATATACACTGATGGCTTTTGTTGTGCTATAGTTCCGAAAAATGAGTCAATAATACCGTCTCCGAGAAAGAACTGCAAGTCGTTTTATCTTCCATTCGACTTCGCAGTTACGTATATTACTCTGATATTACTGAACAACCACTAAATTCGCAATTTTTTCAAATCAAATCACAGAATTTGACTGATAGAAGTGACATCAGATATTTGATTACTTCAAAAGAATGATAAAGATGCCTACAACGCAGGTGTCCCTACTGTTAAAAACTTGAAATTTCACCTCGATAATTTTGAGATTTCAAATTTATGTAATATCTTCTCAATATTGATTCCTTCTCCACAGAAAAATATTAGATTTTAGCTCATGGAGCTAAAATCTACTACTTTTTCCCCTTGTGTAATAAATAACTATTGGATGATTCATGTATACGACTACAATAAAAGAACGAGTTGATTTCTCTATCACTTAAAGCGGAATCTATATACTGTTTGAAGAACATCGTGCGTACCAAGGGAGGAAAGGAAAAGGAGGTAACAGTTACACAATATACATATCTCTATGAAAGAATATCGTGAAAAAACTGTATCTACCACTCTGATGCACTACAATGTAGAGAAACCCTTATATATATATATATACTTGGTAGTATAGTCGTTGCAATTTTGTATATGGATGTTTCGAATTTGGTATACATTGATTTGATTTTATGAGTGAATAATTTCGCTAGTGTAAAACCAAATATAACACTTCTGTTTCGACCTTTTTTTTTTGAAAATCACTAGTCAGTATAGAATTACTTTTCCAACGATATATCATAAACATAATACTTATCCTCAATCTATTCATATGATTGAGATTTAATAAAACAATACTTTTTGGTTTCCCCTCGGAACGAAGCATCTCATGAAAGTGCGCTATGGAGACTACTTACATTTGTATTGAACATCTCAACAACATAATATATCAGTTGGCCGTGGAATTTTGAATTGAATTTGTTGAATTGTCACTGTGTTGACGTGAAAATTTTGTCATTTTAAGATTTTCGCATTTTCAAAGATTATCGAATTATCAACTACTTTCGACTCAGGTAGAACACTTATATTGTTTTAAATGTTCAACCAATATAAGGTCTGTTCGTTTGTTTTTCTGAATTTACTTAAATTGGCTTTGTTCCCATAGTTGTCTCTGTTCATGGTATTATGTAAACTGATAAATGAAGTTTAGCAGGTAGATCAAACATAAACGAACAAGCCTATTGGGGGAATGTTTGGATAATATTAATGTTGAAAACTGGGCCAATGAGTTAA
Source organism: Phaedon cochleariae (assembly GCA_918026855.4). Classification (NCBI taxonomy): domain Eukaryota; kingdom Metazoa; phylum Arthropoda; class Insecta; order Coleoptera; family Chrysomelidae; genus Phaedon; species Phaedon cochleariae. Next base: position 22,414,044 of record OU896708.1, read on the forward strand.
TATGAACATTTTGCCATCTTGATGCTATGTTAAATTTAAATCTTATTCCGATATGCTCTATCCAATATCGATTTTATATTCGTATACAAGATTGGAAAAAGATATGGTGACAACTTATAGAAACCGCTCTCTTGTAATTCGCATATATTATGACAATTCGATATTGTATTTATATTTGCCTACTATATTGGCCAAAAAGAGAATGTGATCATGTCGCAATATTGTCTTTATGTACTCACACACTTCAATCAAACAACGGAATTCGAATTCGAAATAAAAAAATCATCAGCCTAATGTATCACATCCATTTCCGTTTTCTGTATCCCAGAATACCAAGTTGAAAGAATACGGCTTCTGAGGAGTCATTTGTTGGAGAGGTCGTGCTAGTTGCGCCAGCTGTTATATAATCGCTTAAATACTAAAAGAAATGAAATCAATATCGATTTGATATTGAAAATCCAATATCAATGCAATTTTGGTTCTAACATATGACATGAGGTTATATCTATCTAGAATGGGTCTCATATTGACGAACTAATATTGGCTAAATGAAGAATACTAATATATGTAAACAATGTTCGTAGCAAAATCATGCAATAATCTTCTCAACATAGGAGAAATAGTTTATCTATAATATTTATTAGTTAATATCGATATTGAAATCAAATCAAGAATGATATAGACGTGATATCATTTTCATAATATCGAATTGATAGCGGAGAGCCAATATCAGTGCAATATTGCTGAACAATGAAATAAAATATTCACTTATATTCCATCATAAATCTGATATTGATGCAACAGTTTTTTCAAAGATTGATTCGATAATAGATATCCAATATCATAGCCCATCATCGGAATTGATATATTATAATCGTTCATATTTCGTCAATATCATATAGATATTGACAAATGAATATCGACATGTCAAAAATTTTCACGTTATTATTATTAGCACTGGATTGATGACTGAATATCGAAAATATAAATTGGTTTGATATTGGGACAATCAAGTAATTCCATATTTAATATTCTCATTTTGTAGTTTTAATAATAAAATTCTAGACCCAGAAATTGAATATTATAAGCAAATAATAAAAAGCACAGCATAAAGATTCACAATACAATAAGAGTAATAATCAGATATGACATGGAGAGTATCTCCATTGAACGAAATATAGAAAACAGAGATCTCCTGTTTTGTATTCAATCAACTCCAAAAAATTAAAAATGAAGGAAAACTGAAATTATAATATGGTGGCTCGGTGGTCAAGAGCGTGAATGCGCTGAGTTCGTATGGGGACTCCCACCGAGACATGGGTTCGAATCCTAGTCATGCCATGGATGTTTGTGTTTGTCTGCTTACCTAACCCCGCACAAGTTTCGACTTATGGGGCGTTTGGTCCCAGTGCTGGGACCAACGAGGTAATGCAATTGCAACAACAACAAGAATATAGTTCAAGGTGATTCAAAATTTGATGTAAATATCTTGAGTACGTATTGTTGTTCATATAATGATGTGGCTTAAAATGTACCTCCTTCGAGCTCTAGTCACTGTAAGTTGGGTAAAAAACAGAAGGTTATCTGAAATTGTGATCATAATAACGTATCAAGTGCAAGTATTGCAGTACTGCACGCCTCTGAAATAACAGTCTCAAATGCGTTCCGACATGCGATCATCTCCGTATGCAAGCAACCCACTGCGTTCGAAACCGATGCAAATTGCAAGATACCAACCGGATTCTTAAATTTTCTCATGGCCCAAAAGATCATGCAATTCAAAGTCAGATAATTTCTCTGTTGTAACATAAAATTTGGGCCATCAAAAGGGTGGACCCCCCACCACCTCCCTCAAAATTCGGTTTACATCATTTTTAAAGGAAAAAAAGATAGATGAGTGTCCAAAAACACAAGGGCATGCCTATTAAAAGAAAATGTAATCCATTGAAAAGGAATATTCTCAGATATATTATAAACATGAAAAAATGGATACATTTGAATAAATACATTGAGAATTCGCATTCTCTATGTGATGAAATTATTAATTCTTTCTCGGCATATTCAACAGAAAACAACTACTTTCCTGGCTATATGCCACGACGAACATTGAATTATATCAATTGAACATACACGATAGGAATTTGAGCATAAAATGAATATCGTCTGAAATTGAGAATTGACATTCTCTTCCAGAATCGGATGAATACTATGATGAATATAACGATATAAAAAATATATTACTTACCAAATTGGTATGAAAATTGGAATGTATGGGAGAAATATACTAGTATACATACTCTGTTCTTGTTGAGTCGTGAATTTATCAAAAATCATCCGTATCCATGATGTTTGGGATATATGCACATCTCTTTCACATAGGTTAGATGATTTTGATTCGAATAAAATTCATTTCGAGTTTCAAACTCTCCTCAGTAACCTGAAGTCCAGTCATTCCTTCAGCCATTCTTCACTTAATACACAATTTTCACATTTCTATAATAATATAACTAAAACTATAGTGGAACTGACATCTATCTGAGAATGAAAATTTGTTGACTTATCTCCAGTCATGTGGGTGGCAATTGTTTTAGATGTATGACAAACTGACATTTATCATACAGGGCGTGGAAAGAAATTCTGAATTGAGAAAAACCCAATCACGAATCTGCGATTGAAGGTCTATAAAAATAACAAGTTTCCATCGTTCAAGTTTGAACCCCTTGATTGGGTATGAAAGTATTGAAAAGGAATATTCTCAGATATATTATAAACATGAAAAAATGGATACATTTGAATAAATACATTGAGAATTCGCATTCTCTATGTGATGAAATTATTAATTCTTTCTCGGCATATTCAACAGAAAACAACTACTTTCCTGGCTATATGCCACGACGAACATTGAATTATATCAATTGAACATACACGATAGGAATTTGAGCATAAAATGAATATCGTCTGAAATTGAGAATTGACATTCTCTTCCAGAATCGGATGAATACTATGATGAATATAACGATATAAAAAATATATTACTTACCAAATTGGTATGAAAATTGGAATGTATGGGAGAAATATACTAGTATACATACTCTCTTCTTGTTGAGTCGTGTATGTTCAATTGATATAATTCAATGTTCGTCGTGGCATATAGCCAGGAAAGTAGTTGTTTTCTGTTGAATATGCCGAGAAAGAATTAATAATTTCATCACATAGAGAATGCGAATTCTCAATGTATTTATTCAAATGTATCCATTTTTTCATGTTTATAATATATCTGAGAATATTCCTTTTCAATACTTTCATACCCAATCAAGGGGTTCAAACTTGAACGATGGAAACTTGTTATTTTTATAGACCTTCAATCGCAGATTCGTGATTGGGTTTTTCTCAATTCAGAATTTCTTTCCACGCCCTGTATGATAAATGTCAGTTTGTCATACATCTAAAACAATTGCCACCCACATGACTGGAGATAAGTCAACAAATTTTCATTCTCAGATAGATGTCAGTTCCACTATAGTTTTAGTTATATTATTATAGAAATGTGAAAATTGTGTATTAAGTGAAGAATGGCTGAAGGAATGACTGGACTTCAGGTTACTGAGGAGAGTTTGAAACTCGAAATGAATTTTATTCGAATCAAAATCATCTAACCTATGTGAAAGAGATGTGCATATATCCCAAACATCATGGATACGGATGATTTTTGATAAATTCACGACTCAACAAGAACAGAGTATGTATACTAGTATATTTCTCCCATACATTCCAATTTTCATACCAATTTGGTAAGTAATATATTTTTTATATCGTTATATTCATCATAGTATTCATCCGATTCTGGAAGAGAATGTCAATTCTCAATTTCAGACGATATTCATTTTATGCTCAAATTCCTATCGTGTATGTTCAATTGATATAATTCAATGTTCGTCGTGGCATATAGCCAGGAAAGTAGTTGTTTTCTGTTGAATATGCCGAGAAAGAATTAATAATTTCATCACATAGAGAATGCGAATTCTCAATGTATTTATTCAAATGTATCCATTTTTTCATGTTTATAATATATCTGAGAATATTCCTTTTCAATACTTTCATACCCAATCAAGGGGTTCAAACTTGAACGATGGAAACTTGTTATTTTTATAGACCTTCAATCGCAGATTCGTGATTGGGTTTTTCTCAATTCAGAATTTCTTTCCACGCCCTGTATGATAAATGTCAGTTTGTCATACATCTAAAACAATTGCCACCCACATGACTGGAGATAAGTCAACAAATTTTCATTCTCAGATAGATGTCAGTTCCACTATAGTTTTAGTTATATTATTATAGAAATGTGAAAATTGTGTATTAAGTGAAGAATGGCTGAAGGAATGACTGGACTTCAGGTTACTGAGGAGAGTTTGAAACTCGAAATGAATTTTATTCGAATCAAAATCATCTAACCTATGTGAAAGAGATGTGCATATATCCCAAACATCATGGATACGGATGATTTTTGATAAATTCACGACTCAACAAGAACAGAGTATGTATACTAGTATATTTCTCCCATACATTCCAATTTTCATACCAATTTGGTAAGTAATATATTTTTTATATCGTTATATTCATCATAGTATTCATCCGATTCTGGAAGAGAATGTCAATTCTCAATTTCAGACGATATTCATTTTATGCTCAAATTCCTATCGTGTATGTTCAATTGATATAATTCAATGTTCGTCGTGGCATATAGCCAGGAAAGTAGTTGTTTTCTGTTGAATATGCCGAGAAAGAATTAATAATTTCATCACATAGAGAATGCGAATTCTCAATGTATTTATTCAAATGTATCCATTTTTTCATGTTTATAATATATCTGAGAATATTCCTTTTCAATACTTTCATACCCAATCAAGGGGTTCAAACTTGAACGATGGAAACTTGTTATTTTTATAGACCTTCAATCGCAGATTCGTGATTGGGTTTTTCTCAATTCAGAATTTCTTTCCACGCCCTGTATGATAAATGTCAGTTTGTCATACATCTAAAACAAGATGTAATCCGTTATTTCAAATGATCTTTTTTTACTCATGGATTTTCACCTATCTTACAGAGGCTGAAGCTAGGAGGAGGTGCATTTCTAGACACATGTTCATATGGAGAAAATCATATTTCGACCCCAACGAAATGTCCATGAAATATTTACATCGAATTTTGAATTTTACTGTGTATGGATGGTTCAATAAGAAAACTTGTGCACATGTTGCAGTCGTGAGGAAATGCCACAAAAAAATTGATGGTTTTTTCTCATTTTCTTCATGTCTCCACAACTACAATCATACGTTTCCAATGTCAATACCTAACTAACCTACGATTTTCGTTCGGAAAGTTCTAAAAAATTACAAATGAAATTCTCGTTATATATCCTATACTCATGTCCATTTTTCCATTATTAGAATTGTTTACCAGCTTGTTTCGGTTTTTCAGACAGTTCTGGAGGGGGGGTGGTTCATACCCCATGGACCCCTCCCTTTATTACGCCACTGGGTGCCTCATCGAATGTACGTATTCCAGATTCATTTGATAGGAACTTTCGTCTCCGAGATGTTAGGAATCGCTATGAAAATCTCAATATTTCAATAACTAGTTGTATAAAACCAATTTGTATATGAACTTGTTAAGTTGATTTAAAAATTCTATTGCCTTGAGGAGTCTGCTAATATATTTTAGATGAGTGGAATTCCAGCATGCCAAATAATCAAGTTTGTAATACGGTTTTCGCGATAACGCTAGGCAAACACCAATAAATTGTCCGATATATTCCCCAACAATAAAATATGTTCCAGTCTACCAGCATCTCTTGCTGATTATGGTATCTTAACTAAATACACGTTTTTATTTTTTGAACTTCCTCATATAATTCACAGCATTGGCGTACACATATCCCCTTCACTCTCCTTGAAACAATAAACATCTATAAAATCGATATAATCGTATGTAACCAGAAATAATCTCTGGGTAAGGGTATAGGTATAGTGAATCTGAGTAAAACAATAATTTTACATCACTTCGATTCCAGCAAGACAGTTAGTACTTCTGTTTCGAATGGAATGGGTCAGTATTTGATTTCTTATAACTTGGAGGTGAAAGATATGAATTCACAACCTAGAGGTTTACTGAACTATAGGAACTATTGCTTCATTAATTCGATTCTACAAGCATTAAATGCTTGCACAGGAAATTTCATCAAGTAAAAATAGGTATCCTACTCCGATTATTGATGGTATGTGTCGCTTCGTTCAGGAATTCAACCATCTGTCGCTAGTGAAGAAGACGAGTGGCAGAAACTTCTACAACAAGACGGCAAGAAAAGACCACAGCGTTTTGATCGACACAGTGCCATTCGAGCCTATCTGGATATACAAGATGTTGGCTAATTTTCGGTCGGACCTGATTGAGGGCAGGTAGGAAGACGCAGAAGAGTTCCTCGGATTCCTACTGAACGGCCTCAACGACGAGATGTTCGAATTGATGAAACCAGTTTTGGATTTGGAGAATACTTGCAGTGTTTCAAAAAGTACAGTCTTCGAAAGGACGCCAATACGCGCTATTTTTTGCGGCCAGTTGAGATCGGAAATCATGCGAGCTGAACATGTTTCCACGGAGAGTATTCAACCGTTCCTGCTCGTTCCTGACTCTGCAACTGAATGCCGACAAAGTGAAGACGATCAACGGGGCTCTATGGAGACACTTATGAATAAGGAGCAGCTGGAAGGATTGACTTCTCCTAACACAAATTGAGTGGTACAGGAGTGGCAGCAATTGATGTTGGATGTACTGCCAGTTATCCTCATTCTGCATCTGAAATTCTTCGATTTCAAGCCAGACGGTTGTTCGAAAATCATCAAGGCGTTGGAATTCCCTGTCAACCTATAAATCGAATCGAGGTTGTTATCTTCGAAGTCACAAACGCCCGAAGGATGCCTTCCAAATGGAAAATGACGCCACCGTTAGGACAGTCACAGAAGAGCAAATGTTAAAGTCGCAGGATCTCTGCTATTCTACAGGCGAAGGGATACTATCGGTTGAAATAATAATTGACTTCTAGGATGGGATTCGTTTTTTTTAACCAAATTGCATTTGGATTTCTTAATAAATATGGTTGCCATTCTGGATTTTGAATTGATATTGAGTTATGCATATACAACAGTATACCTACTTACTGACTATTATCATTTCATTCACTTCACGATTCACAATAATGAAACATGTTTAAAACAATGAATAGTGAATGAAACGAAATGGAAAATCATATAAAACAACACATCAATTACCCATGATGAGGTGAATGTTTTCAACAGTAATATCACGACACTACAGGAGTCCGCGAGGACGTGTGGTATCAATGTACGGCAACACGGTTATTGAGTAAACAATGAGAGACAGAATTATGAGAAGATATTCTGAACAGCGAATGGAATTTTGCTAGACTTCTCCACGTTCACGAAGCATAAGAAGAATTCAATATAAATAAACACGGTATATTTTTTCCACATATAATATAAATTTATTCAATAAGCTATATAACCAAAGCGATTCATTCTGGCAACTATGGCTAGTTATTTTATACCAAACTGACATCAGACTTGCTTCGTTATCCTTGGTTACACCGTTGAAAACACCAACGCTGATAGACCAATCAGAATTGAAACACAGCTAAGTATAGTGCTTTCACGATAATACAATAAATTGTCTTTGACTTGTGTTTGTTCAGATTATGTGAAAACTTTTCAGATGAGTGAAATATATACTGGAATGGATCTCAAATGGCATATGTATGGAAAATAGGAAGAGGCGGTACCTAGGTATCGCATTTTTTTCACCATCGTTTCTATAGACAAATGAGTTATGGTAAACACTTGACCGATATCTTGATGTTGGCGACAAAAAAATCTACTGACTGAGCTTGATGAGTTCGCTAGTGATGGAATAATAGCCTGGATTTCTACAGAGTATTTTCCGTGAAAGTATCTGAAAAAAAAAAGAGAAAGGTGGATGACCTAACTGCGGTATTCCAATGATGTCATGATATCTGTTAGGCATTGTACTATATTAAACCAGTGTCCTTACCCATTATGATATAAATGCTAATCAAATATAGTCAATGAAGAAATATATGGTTTGAATTCTAGGCACAATATTTTTCAAGTTATCGTGGAAAAATTCATGACCCTAATTCACTTTAACGCACTTTAGCCCTCGATCAAACCCTACTTGGGGGTGTATGAACGAGAACACCCCTATATAAAATTTTGAAACGGTAGTACCTACTTATTTTATTTTCTATCCATTCATCAGTCTATAAAATATCTACACCAATCAATGTTATATTCTGATTTCATTTTTATCATGCAAATTATAGATATATTTATTAAATAATATATTCACTTCCGATCAGCATACTTTCCAAGTTGAAAGCTAGGCTAATTTTTTTCATGAAACCATTGAATCAAGTTGGTAACTGATTTGTAGCACCAAAGCATCTTCAAATATGCGAATAACTGATTTCTGGCGACTTGAGAACGCACCCTTTCTATATCTACGCTCATGGTGTAGAACCACTATACTCGAATCAAATAAGGCGTAGAATTTATTAGAATTGAATAATCATTTCCAGCTATTAAAATAATTATTATGCATCTCGCTTTACAAAAAAAATAGTATCTACCTATTTAATTAGACATAATTGAGTTAAATTGAATAAATGGTGAAAAATGTTAATATGATGAATTTATACGGTCTATTAGTCTCTGAAATGTTGACACAACACAATTCTTCGCATTGCACTGTTACTCGTAGTTATGCTATACCAGGAGAATTATAATTTTGTGGGAAAATATCGAAATGTCATACTAGATGGATGTTCTCGGAATTTCATGAGAAAATATCGTCGACCGCAGTTTCTTCACCATACCGATGCAGGTAGTTATAATATACAATACGTTTTTGTTTTTGGATCTGAAAATACCACTTATCGATGCCTTCTTTACCTACAATATTGGAAAATAACTGTCGGTTTATCAATTAATTCATCCAATAAAATGAAAGTGAAGCAATTAGGTACCTTATAAAAATTAAGAGACTTGTTATACCGAATCCTGATTTCTGATGTTCGTGAAAGAGACTAACGAAAAATCAGTATATAATTCCTGGAAATGTACTAATAGGTACCTTCACTAAGCTAGTTTGAATATACTTTCAGTATATACTATATGAAGACCACAGGGGAAAAAGGGGGAATGTCACAATATAGTAGAAATTGACTTGACACCTCCATCTGATTGCCTAATCACTATATTTTAGTATAAACTATGCCATCTCTTATCGAGTTTTCTTTCAGGCAGATCGCTCCATGTGGTGGTGGACGGTGTATCGTCTGATACCATTGGCATCAATTCCGGCGTTCCACAAGGACCAATTTTGGCACCAACATTACTCCTTCTTCATATCAATGATCTGTTGGGAGTAACAACTTGCCCCATCCACAGATTTGCAGATGATAGTACCCTCCATACTGCGTTCTCTTTCAGAATTCCCATTTCCTGCCAGGAAACTAAGAACTCACGGCGCAGGCAGGTCAATGCTGACAATGAAGACCTTTCTGAAATCACAGCCTGTTGAACCAACAAACTGATTGAATTCAACGCCACCAAAACTCAAGAGCCTGTATTTTCTCTAGAAAGGCGGAACTCAGTATACCCGACGTTGTAATGACGGGCACCACCATCCTCACCAAGCCCACCATATCTATGCTCGGTATTTCCATCAGCAACACTCTTTCATGGGATAATCATGTCAGATCCATCGCAAAAGCTGCTTTACAAAAACTCGGATTCTTGTTCCGTGCGAAAAGCTACTTTACACCTCAACAGCTTCTTATGATCTACAAAGCGCAGATACGGCCTGTTCTAGAATACTGTTCCCACATATGGGGCTCAGCACCAAAACATACGCTGATGCTCTTAGATTCCATCCAGAGAAGTACCATTCGCTTGGTGGGTGACGCCACACTCACTCACTCTTTGACATCATTGGAACATCGTAGAAAGGTCGGCGACCTTTCACTTTTCTATCGATACTTCCACGGGAAATGTTCTTCGGAAATCTCTGCTATCATCCCCTCAATAGCAATACCAGTAAGACGAACTAGACAAGCCCAGTCAGCACATCCTTTCGTTGTCAACCTCGAAAGATGTCGAACACCACTTTATCAAAATTCCTTCATCCATAGAACGGCTAGGCTCTGGAATTCCTTGCCTGAGGAAGTATTCCCAACAACATATAACCTCCAGAAGTTCGAAAAAATTCCAATACCCACCTCATATCCCTATCCTCCCTAGGAACGCACGATGTTCTTTGATCATTATAGGGATTCCCTTTCGTGCGCTCCAAGCGATGAAAAAAAAACAGTAGTCCATAGCAATAACGCAGGATAGTCAGCTAATATGCTCTTTCGAAAATACGTTCACTTGGAAAAAACGCGGAATGTCCACTTCAAAAATGTGAAGAAAGGGGAACGTCCAAGCTTAGTGCTTGCTTGAATACAGAAGATTCCATGGTGATTAAAATAGGTTGTTTTCACACTGTCGAAAGGTCAAAGTGTACTTTCAGGCAAACATAATATGAGAAAAAAAAATACGGCCACCTTTTTTTCATCTCTTGGAGCGTACCCAAAGAGAATCCCTATAATGTTCGGAGACATTGTGGGTACTTAGGAAGGATAGAGAGAGAAGGTAGGTATTGGGATTTTTCTCAACTTTTGGAGACTATAAGTTCTTGGGAAAACTCTGTTAGGAAAAAAATTCCAAAGCTTTGCCGTTCTATGTATAAACGAGTTTTGGTAAAGAGTTGTTCGACAAATTTCGAGGTTGACGACAAAAAGGTGTGTTGACTGGGCTTGTCGAGTACGTCTGAGTGATGGGAATAAAATAATGAGATTGCAACATGGTGATTCCTACTCATATCGCGAAGAATTTATAGAAGATGATCAAATTATAGAGATGTTAGCTGTACTACATGACAACTTACCCCTCATTAGGTAGTCAGACAAGAATGGAGGAATGATAGCGAGAAAAAAATCCAGTTTTTTATAAGTTATTTGGACATTCCCCATTTTTTTCTTGAATCTTTGGACTTATTTATTGTTCTCGATGATTTTTCCAGTCAAATATGATTTTTATCTCTAGTTGTTAAACTTTTTGCTCATTATACTCCATCAAATGAATCCATGTGGTTTGATTTCAGTTTCCTTCAACATTCAAAAAGTAAGGAGTATTTAAACATTGAAATTCGTTTTTCTCGAAACTTACTTTTTGTGACATTCCCCCTCTTTCCCGTGTGATCTTCATATACTATATACAAAATACTAACAGGTGCAATTATTCACACACTTTGGCGACCCCAGCAAACATTTTGATATGGGGCATCATAATGGCCTCCCAGCAAACATTGAACTAGCGGGAGAAGTCCGGCCTAGTGCAGGCTAGTCTGGGAAAGTGACGGTGCCGGGGTATTGGTGATAGGCCGATGATTTTCCTATGCCATGTAACCATCAGTTAAAAATACGATGATGGCCTTGTAATGGTAAGATGTCTGGAACTAATTGAATACTAACGAGATCTGGCCCTTTGCTGGCCAATTTCATGTTCGCTACTCGTCCCCCTGGTGGACGTTCTGGGAAGGTCTACATCAACAATCAGCTGATCAATATTATATGTGACTAAAATGGCTGACTCTCGCGAGTGGTGATCGCGTACTAGTTTGTTTATGTCGAAATAATGTGGTCCTCTCTTTCCTGGTGGTTATTTATGATGGCAGGAGTATTCTTAATTGATAATAATAGAAGACGGATTCTTCAATTATGGTAATATTGAGTGAGTATCAATCTACCTACATAGTGTTTCGAATTCCATTATTAAATGCATGTGTTTGGTATCTTGTATCTTGTACAGAAATACCTGTGCCAAGAAAATAATGAGAAATATTAAAACCAAAATGATGCATTTTATATTTCAGAAGTACCTCACAACGAAGAATCAACTTTGAAGGAATGCTACCCATTAAGATGTGAATACCATATATACCAACCAGTAAGCAGTCACTCCGAGAAGTTTCATCGTTGAAGAACAGAGAGGTTAAGAAGATATCATTGTGTCATTCATAAAATTGTTTTCTGGAAATCTGGTATGTGTCTGATTCATGATGAGAGGGTTATATTGTGAAATATAAAGAGGTACCAGAACTATCAGATCCATTGGACCCCTAAAACCCCTACCCCTCCCCTACCTCGATAGTATGTAAACAATGTCGTTAATTGGCCATTACAGTCCCATCATTCATGTATATGCCGGGCTTGCTATGGGAAACTCAATGTGTCTATTATGTTGTTCTGGCCTTTTGCCGGGGAACTGAATATGATTGCTGGGTACCCAGCACTGGGACCAGCTGCCGGCCGCAGTGTACTGATATATAGAGTCCCGCATATGGGACCATTTACTGGGCCGCTGATGTCAGGTATGGGAAAAATATATCAGGCCATTGATGCCCCATATCAAAATGTTTGCTGGCTAATAAATTTTTCCCATACCTGACATCAGCGGCCCAGTAAATGGTCCCATATGCGGGACTCTATATATCAGTACACTGCGGCCGGCAGCTGGTCCCAGTGCTGGGTTCCCAGCAAACATATTCAGTTCCCCGGCAAAAGGCCAGTACAACATAATCGACACATTGAGTTTTCCATAGCAAGCCCAGCAAATACATAAATGATGGGACAATTTTAGGGGACGAGTAGCGAACATGAAATTGGCCAGCAAAGGGCCAGATCTCGTAAGTATTCAATTAGTTCCAGACATCTTACCATCACAAGGCCATCACCGTATTTTTAACTGATGCATGGTTACTTGGCATAGGAAAATCATTGGCCCATTACCAATACCCCGGCATCGTCACTTTCCCAGACTAGCCTGCACTAGGCCGGACTTCTCCCGCTAGTTCAATGTTTGCTGGGACATTTCAGAAACAATAGCGAACTCGCATTGAGAGACTAAAAGACTACAGAAAATAATGTGGAAAGCTATAATGAAGGTCTGTGGGAAAACGCTGAAGAGGGTGGTAGACAGGTTCCTCTTAGAGGGGCTCCTAATGATGAGCCCCTTCCACAGGAACCAACATGCATACAGAAATGGGACGTCGACTAAATTCAAAGAGGACAGGACAGACACTCTACATGCAGCACTACAGGCTAGAGGAACTCCTCTCACAATGATCAGCTGGGTAGTGTCGTTACTGACTAGTATAAAGGTAGAAGTAGTTCAGGGAGACTATAGACTGACTACGGTAGTTGGTGGGGGCTGTCCCAGGCAAGTTGCTTTTCTCCCCACATATGGTGCTCAGTCATGGATGGACTCTTCTGGAGGCTTACACATGGAGGTTTTGAGGCGCAGACGTACGCAGACGATGGATTGGACCTGGTGACCGGATGAATCCTAGGGGTTGTCTGCGAGCGTATGCAGGCAGCCTGTAGGATAATCGAAAGATGGTGTGATGAATCATGGCTCTCTGTCAATCCCACAAAAACAGAGATGATCCTATTTACCAATCGAAGAAGAAAACACGTGTTCAAACCACCTACCCTGTTTGGCAAAGAGTTGGAGTTAGTCCAAAAGGTCAAATATCTAGGTGTCGTCTTGGATTATGTGCGATTGTGAGATTAAAGCAATGGCGGCCTGAGGATGAGGGACTCTGTGAGTTGGGCTAACGAATCAGCAGTGATAGGTCACTCGAAAATTACGAAATGGGTGGAGCAGGAGATCCTTATCCCCACCCAAAGAGCAAAAGAGGCTGAGATGGTGAAGAAGTTCCACCTTTTCTATTCCAAGCAGGCAACAATGAAAAAAAACAGAGGGGAATTTTCTCCAGGAAGTTTAGTATGCTATAAAGACATATCGTACAGGTGCAAGAATTCACCTATAGAAGAAATAGGTGTAAGGGAAAGCTACGCCCCAGAAAAATTCACTACAATACTTCAGGCTGGAGTATCTGCTATTATGGCCGTAGCAAGAAGACAAGTTATGGAAGAGGGACTAGGCAGGAGATTCACATCTGCTCGGATAGTCAGGCGGCTCTCAAGGCTATTGTCATCCCAAACCAAGCTCAGCTCTAGTGCAGAAATGCGGCGATGCTCTCAAGAAACTAGATGAACTGAAGGAAGTCGAACTAGTATGTTTTCCGGGTCACAGAGGGGGGTGTCACTAAACGAGGTGGCCGACAAGCTGGCTAGAATCAGATTGACGACACCGTTCTGGGGACCAGAGCTTGTACTGATGGGCATCACAAAAAGCCAAACTCCGTCTGCCCTCAACAAATGAACGGACAAAGCGTTAGACGGATATTAGAGGCGTATAAGCGACTGCAGGCAATAGAAAGACCTGGTGGCTGGTCCAAACAAGTCAAATAAGGCGTGGTTACATGGCATGGACCGCCAAGTTCTGCGCCTCCTTATAGGGGATACTGACAAGACACACCACAAGCTGCGCAGACACCTATCACTCTTAGGTGTATAAGATAGTCCTAATTGCCGTGATTGCGGAGGAAATAAGAGACGTTACTCCACTACCTCGGAGAGTATGGAGGATAAGATTCGAAATCTTTGGAGTCGATAAACTAGAACTGGAGAATTCAGTCAGATTAGAGTGGACAGTCATCCAGACCTTCACCAGAAGGTGAGGGAGGTTCAGAAAAGACAACAAGAATGAGGATGTTCAGATATGTAGAGAGCAGGGGATGGCAAAGAGGACCCATGAGGGCCTACTTGCTGTAGCTTTCCCACCATACCTCAAAGTATGTTATTCTTGAAATTCTGTTCATTTGAAGTTGATAATACCCATACTGCAATAAGATAATAGAACCTCTCGCAATTGTGATATATTTCAGGTAGGGTGAAGTGGGTTAATTGCCACTACCTAAAAGCAGAAATGCAATGGAAATTTCTATAATTTCAATATTTATTTCTGTATTCATTCCATATTTCACGATACGGTAACAGCAAGTATTCACACTCGAATCATAATACTGTGTTCCTTATAAAATATATGTGGATGAATTTCAGACCCTATAGTCGCACTTGTGCCAAACTGGGACAAATGCGACACATCTTCAAATTTTTCATGACGTTCTAAAGATTTTCGCATGGGCAACTGCATCGGAAAGCACTTCTTCAGATATCACTTGCCGTATAGATTATTTTTATACCTTTCGTAGTTTTTTGAAAATAACTGTTACTACGTATGGGGATGTGGGTTCGAAAAAACGTAATCATAATATACTTCAGAGGAATTGATTAATTGATTATTGATAATAACTTCAACTACAAAAGGGTATAAACGAGACGAAAAAAAGACAACACATTTAATTAACAAAAACAACCATATGATAGGAAACTATACTGGTTAGGTGAACTCTAGTTAATTTCAGAAGAGGTTGTGATGAGTTGAAAATGTGAAACCAATATTGAATTTGATATCTCCTCTTCGCCCAACAACAGAATCTGGTAAAATCATAATTACCTACTGGATTCTGAGAAACTACGAACAAGTCTTCTAGCGAAGGCCAGGTGAATACTGGTTCTGCTATAATATCCTGTTATGATGATAATGATATAAAATTTTTTCAATCTCCCTTCGAGTACTTGAGTTTGGGCTCCTTCTTCTGGTAATTTCTCAGCATTTTTCTGTGAGCAAAGTAAGTATTTTGTACTCACAAACAGAGACGGGGCAAGTGCGACTAGTTGCACAAAATCCACCGGTCGCAGTTGCCCGAATCAATTTTTTTGGGGAAAGTACATACCCATTAATTTGACTTTTGGAAAAAGCATTGTGATAGTTTATCCTGGGTCAACGGATAACGAATGCACGCGCTGGTCTGCGATCTGGAAGTCTATTTCATTGGACCGTTCCGCGATGGCAAGCACGGAATAGCACGTTCAAAAATAAATTTCACGGGAATTATAGCGCACTTCACCCAATAAATTTCATCCTATAGGAAAACTATCGAGCAAATAAACTGCATAGTTGAATATTTGCCTGCGTTCATTTCGATTGTATGGATCAAAATTTAGAAAATTCTTATTTACCTACAAGGTACAGTTTATACAATACCTACAAGGTTTTAATTCGACAATAGAGATGATTTTAATGGTTGTGGCGGTTGTGGCGGTTCTGGATTCTTGTTTCCATTGACAACTTAGTGAACTCAGCAGTTTTTGTACGTAAGTTCAAGAGGAGTTGGGTCAAAAGTTATTAGGAGGAAATCATCAATACACCAATCAAGTATGGTATTACTATATATGAAATCGCCTTGATGACCATCCCTCTTTCTATGAAACACCCTGTGCATATCATCTATGACTGATTGATGGTTTCATGTCTCTCTCATCTGTTGCAAAAACAGTTATTTGCCATTTCGAATGAAATATTTTTGCCGAAAAATTTTTAATAGATTAAAAAAAAACGGGAATTTTCACTCTCGAAGGATTATGTAGCTCTGATAATAATTCTGATATGTTCCAGTTGGTACTTCAAAATTACCCTGTATAATTTCGATTCCATCTGAATATTTCCATTTAATTCTGAATAAAACCCTGCGGGCATCGTTAGAGATTACTCTAAATACCGGTATAATTTCAGAATAAAACAAATTCTCTAGATGAATGGCTCGTGCTGGTTAACATTCAATCCAATTTTATTACACTTATTATAAGGGGAGTCAGAATGTTGCTTTTTTCACCGTCTTGGATGATATGTTACGCTACATTGGAAGGTGTGTCCAGGAAGGAATCAACATGAGTTGATAGGAGCTATAGGCATGCATGAGTATCTATCTGTGGCATGCATTGTATAGAAATTTGGAAAAATGAGTCGCTCCCATTATTTATTTCGATAATTAGCAGTCCGCCGGAAATAGTGATATTAGTAGGTAGATACGAAAATTGAGTTGGTATTCAAATAATCGCACTTAAGTTGATGGAAATTGGTTTGGAAATAACAAGTCCGTGTGTTATACTTTAAAACTATATATTGTTCTCTTCAAATCAAGACCACTCGGAAAGCACGCCGATGTAAGAATCATCATATAGAAAACGTCTCTAGGAAAACTAAGTACATATAAGTATATGCTTAGTAAGCAGTCTCTCCTCATCTATACCATACACATTGCTTTCATTTATATATTTTAAATATGCGCTGCACTGTCGACATTTCTAGATATTCAACGATAATAAATACATTAGTTTATATTTCATTTTTGTCTACGTACACAGTGGACTGTGTATATCCAACACGCCCCCTCAAAAATAAATTCACAAACAAAAAAAAAATAGAATTCAATATACCTTAAATATGTATATGTCGTACACTATTTTTCTAAAAGTAATATAACCTTGCAACACTTTTGAGAGAGACAACGGACATGCTTTCCTCGTGTATTTCTGGGGTATAATATGTGGCCCAACATTTGTTGCTCAGGATTAGGGAAACCCAGTAAAACCTAATCAGACCATTTAACTTATTTACTAATAATTTCTTCAAGACCCATTCCAGTTCGGAAGTCTTGAAATTTAACTGCTGGCAATGGCTTGGTCAACAAATCAGCTATTTGTTCACCTGTCGAAAGATATTTCAATTTTATTACACCATTTTCAACTTGTTCTCTAGAAAAATGATATTTCATATCAATATGCTTAGACCGTTTGTGATTTGTTGGATTATTAGCAATACTGATACAACCATTATTATCTTCATAAATTATAATCGGTCCTGAAATATTTATATGAATACTCTTTGCTAATGATTTTAGCCAAAGTGCTTCTCTGACAGCTTCAAAAAGAGCCATATATTCAGCTTCAGTGGATGAGGCTGCTACTGATGTCTGTCTTTTTGTGCTCCAACATATTACACATCGCTCAAATAATTCAAATAAGTAACCAGTTGTACTTCATCTGTCATTTTCATTATCAATATATTTTCATAATCACCTCGAATATAGGTCAACTTCAAGTTCATTGAACCCTTGAGATATCTAAGTACCCTCTTCAGACATTGCCTAAGTTCTTTATTATTTTTGTTTAGGTACCTGCTCAAAATATTTACAGCTGTGCTAAGGTCGGGTCGAATACACAGCAACACATACATTAAACAACCAATAGGATTTCGGCAAGGGCTATCATATTTCTCTTCGGAATTCAGTGATTTATAGTCTAATTTACTTGGGAGAGGAGTGCTGACAGATTTACAATCATACATATTGAATTTCTGTAGAATTGTTTTTATGTATGCACTCTGATCTAGAGTAATTCTATTCTCTGTTCTTTCTAATTAAATTCCTAGAAACAGTTTGATAGAATTTGAATCAACCATGCGGAATTTACTCACTAAATAATTCTTGAAACTACACATTGTTTCCTTTTCAGCAGTGGCAATGACTAGGTCATCCACATAAAGTACAATATAAATATTTTCAGATATATCACCCTTATCTAAAATATAAATTCAATGGTCTACTGACGAATTTCTAAAACCTATGTCTTTCAGAGCTTTTTCAAACACTTCAAACCAACATCTTGCTGCTTGTTTCAACCCATACAAAGCTTTATGCATTTTGCAAACTTGATTTGGTTTGCTTTTAACCCCTTCAGGAACTTTCATATAAATTTCTTCATTTAATATTCCATTCAGGAAAGCAGTTTTGACATCCATATGATGAACAAGAAGATTAAATTGATTTGAAAATGCAATTATGAATCTGAAACTTGAAATTCTTGCAACTGGTGCAAATGTTTCATTATAATCTTTCAAGTATTCCTGACTGAAACCTCGAGCAACAAGACGAGCTTTATATTTCAATGGGTTTCCAAATTCGTCATTTTTAAGAGCAAATACCCATTTAAAATCAACTATATTTGTGTTTACAGGTTTCCATACTAACGACCATGTTTTGTTGATTACAAGAGAATTAATTTCATCTTGAATAGCTTCTTCCCATTTAACTTTATCAGTTCTACTCTGAATTTCCTGAAATGAAGTGGGAATTGTACATACAATAGATTGGGCGCACAAAAGGTAATCATTGGATATATTATCGTCTTCATTAAAAGAAATTGTCGAACGATTTTTTTACCTCTATCCTGGTTTTTGATTTATCTGGTTTATCAATACCAGATTTTTTTACCACTGATCTTGACTGGAAGTCAGATGCATCAGTTTCATATCGCATACGTTTCTCTGATTTAGCACTATCAGATTTATTACCCACTGATTTTGACTGAAAGTCAGATGCATCAGTTTCATATCTCAATAATTTATTTGATTTATCACTATCAGATTTATAACCCACTGATTTTGACTGTAAGTCAGATGCATCAGTTTTATCATCAATATAGGAATTTTGCGACTTCCCTTCAGGCTCAGCCATAGGCCTAGATACTAAGAAATTTGTTTCATCTACAATGACATCTCTTACGACAACAAATTTTTCAGTTTCCACATTCCTTACTTTATAACCATTCGGTTCAAAACCAACCAGTGTAGCTTTCCAGGATTTTTCATCAAATTTTGATTTTCTGGTTTTATTGTGGATATAAACGGTTGAACCAAAAATCTTCAAATATTTTACTTGCGGCTTTTTGCTATGCCACAATTCATATGGTGTTTTGAACTGTTTTAGAGCTTTAGTCGGTGTTATATTTATTAACAATGTTGCAGTTAAAACTGCCTCACCCCAAAAAACCTTCTCTAATTTTGCACCATGAATCATTGCACGAGCTTTTTCTGTGATAGTTCTTACCATACGCTCTGAGACACCATTTAACTGTGGGGTTCTGGGAACTGTCAAATGATAACTAATTCCTTTCGTAACACAATAGTCCTTCATTTCAGTCGATAAATATTCCCTTCCATTGTCACAATATAGATTGACAATTTTCAAATCAAAATGAGCCTCACTTTTTGCAACAAAATCACGAAAAACGGAAAATACATCTGATTTATATGTAATCAAATATGTAACACAATAGTGAGTATATTGGTCGACAAAAAGAACAAAATAATTTTCGTTATTGATTGTTGAAGGCGTAATTGGACCAGCCACATCTGAATGAACAATAAATAAGGGTCTTTTTACGTGCGTTTTATCTTTACCCTTCTTGAATGGTAGACGTGCTTGTTTGCAACTTATACACGCTTCACATAAATCATCATTAGGTGTTATCTGATCGATTTGACCCACATCTTCGATCATTTGTTTATTTTTCAACTCTAAAAATTTAGATTTTCCAATGTGGCCTAAACGTTGATGCCACAATTCATAATTATTAGTTTTTGTGCTACTATGTACTTGAACAATAGAAGTTGGTACATTTGTATTGATCAAGAGATCAATACCAATCAAATTGTGCAAAGACTTACCCATCATAATGGTCTTACCACCTTTGCTTATGGAAACACCCTCTGGAGTGAACACCACTGTCATTCCAGCCTGTTGCATTCTCCGTACGGACAGCAAATTGTACGGAACGTCTGGACAGTAGAAGACATCCTCAAGAATACATCCCATGTTGCTGATGACATTAATCGTTCCTCTCTTTGTCGCTGTTATGTAGGTCCCATTTTTAGCTACAGAGATTTTGATTGGAGTTTGCAATTCAACCAATTTGCCAAATATATCGTCTCTGTTTACAAGATGATCGGATGCTCCAGAGTCTAGGAGGAATGTGATTTTATTCTCTTCTTTGTCGAAACATTCGAAACCTCCAGCCATAAATTCAAAACCAGATGCGTTTTCACTTGGTGCTGATCGTTGCTGAGATACCTGGATGGTTTGAATGGTTCTCTTTCTATCAGCTGGTTTGTATGTGCGTGCCTTTTTGTAATGAGAACAATTCAGTTTCAAGTGACCTTTTCGACCACAATGATAGCACTTCAAATTTGAAGTTTTCTTAGTGAATTTGAACTGTCTTGGTTTATAATGTCCTGGACAATGATGTTTGAATTGTCCAGCGGTCTCAAAGTTTTGCTTTCTTGTTGATACATCACTATTTTCAACGTGAAGTATTTTTGCGCTTGTATCGCGGCTTTCAGTGGTAAATTTGACCTCATGATCTAGCAGTCTTGTTTTCACAAAAGGTAAAGTCAAATTATCCTCAGATAATGTTTCTAGTGCTGTTATAACTCCATCATAAGATGTAGGGAGAGTCAACAATAAATGAGATACCTTATCAGTCTCTTCTAATTTTGCACCTGCTGCCAATAGTTCTGTAACTATATCATCGAAGGTTCTGAAGTGTTGCATTAGAGACGTGTCACCTTGCAATTTGAGTCCCAGCAATTTCTTGCGTAAAGCCAGTTGCGTAGCTATACTCTTGCGTTCATAAATTGCATCCACACTACACAAAACTTCCTTTGCGGTATTGTCTGTTTTTGCGAAACCAAGGAAAGAGTCAGCCAAATACTCCACACAAACACTTTTGGCTGTGCGTACAGCTTTATTCCACACATCAGTCATTGGATCAGGGATTTCCTCATCGATAACTTTAATAACGTCAAGTTCAGTTAACAAAGCCCGTATTCTGAATTTCCACACACCATATCTGTCCCCGTCGAATGATTTAATGTTTCTCTTCACTTTCAAATTTTCCATAGTCACTTCAGATTACACGAAGTACACAAATACACACTTATGAGCTAGCACACTGGATTAGCAATCTGGGCCCATAACCTGATGGAAATTGGTTTGGAAATAACAAGTCCGTGTGTTATACTTTAAAACTGTATATTGTTCTCTTCAAATCAAGACCACTCGGAAAGCACGCCGATGTAAGAATCATCATATAGAAAACGTCTCTAGGAAAAGTAAGTACATAAGTATATGCTTAGTAAGCAGTCTCTCCTCATCTATACCATACACATTGCTTTCATTTATATATTTTAAATAAACAAATTTAATGTGGCCCTCGTGCGCTGCACTGTCGACATTTCTAAGATATTCAACGATAATAAATACATTGGTTTATATTTCATTTTTGTCTACGTACACAGTGGACTGTGTATATTCAACATGAGTTTGATCATATTGCGATCGAGTTGTGATAATTATTCTCGCAAAAGAAAAATTCACATCGCTGTCCATCATGAATCATAATATTCAATTGAAAAATATATTGAGAAAATTCCAGAGGAAAATGAAGAGGGTGAACCAAGGAAAGATTTCCACCCCATTTTCAGGATGTTAAATCGAGATTTGGAAAAATATTCAAACACGTCGATTTTTCATACGAAGGGAAACCAGTTGTCAGCTTTTAGCTGGTGGGTAAAAACCCTCAAAATTTCAATTGGAGATAGAGGTCATGACATTGAGTTGTCTATGACCCATAATTTCACACCTTCTACATCTTGATTAAAAATTGAAACTACGGTTATTTGGTACTGATATCAAGAAAGGAAAGTACCGCTTGTACTCCTGCTAAAACAATTCCTAACAACACAGGAAGGTCAATCAATCAAATCAATCAAAAATATGCTTTATTGTCTAAGAAAAATTACTTATTGACAAAGCGTTAGATTATACTATCACAAATAATGAGTTACCTGATAAGTGAGTAGTAGTAAAATACTATAATAATTATCCTACATATGAATATAAATATAAAATATAAAAGAATTTATAAAATCACAATACAAACACATAAACATAATAAAACTTCCAGAATGGTTATGATATAGATATATATATATATCACCATTTGTCACTGTAATATTCTTCTAGGTAATAGTATGCTTTCGTACTCAATATATCTTTAATTGCCTTCCGGAATTTAGATAAGTCAGATAATTGCTTCAAATTAATTGGCAAATGATTAAACATTTTTTTACTTTCAAACATCAATGAATTTTTTGTTAAAGAATATTTTGGAATCGGCAGAGGTATATTGTTGTTTTGCCGTGTCTCGTATGTTCTAAGACTTGTGATATTTTGATGTTTCTTTTTCATCAAACAGACAGATTCGAGTATGAAGATGCTGCACAAGGTTAATATTTTGTGGAGCTGAAATAAAGGTTTGCAGTGATCGCTGTTTTTTGCTCCGCACAAATAGCGTATTGCTCTTTTCTGCATTACAAAAACGGAATTGAACAGTTGTTGGCTGCAGAAGCCCCAGAAAGGAATACCATACCGCAAATGCGACTCAATCAATGCAAAATACGATGTTTTAGCAACCGAAAACCCAATTTCCTTCCTAATTAATCGGACAGCGAAACAACCGCTAGCTAGTTTTTTGTTCAAGGACGTTATATGATTATCAAATTTCAATTTGTCATCTAGAGTTATACCCAAGAACTTAGTATTCGACTTATTAATAAATCACCATTTTCCGCAAACAGAAATCGTAAATGCATAATGCTTTCCATTTTCAAACACTCAAGAATGATAATAATTATACATGAAATCCTAACAGAATGGTATTTAGTCAGGTTTCAGTTTGGTACTGTTTATAAATCTGTTTAGTACATAAATCTTCAGAAGGCATATCAGCCAATAGAGTAAGGTGCGTGCCTGATAAGCTGAAGGTCCCGGCTTCAATCTCTACTCGACTTACTTTTTTTTGTCGAAGGGATGTCCCTCGAATATCCTTGGGACGTCCTATAGGGATAGCCTTCCTTCGTACTTGGTACATCCCAGGGACGTACCTGAAGGACATCCCTTTTTGTCTGAAAGTTGATGTTCCTAGTATGTACTTTGTCCCGACGAAGGATATCCCTGGGATGTCCTAGTATAGAACTAGGGACGTCCCTGATGGGAAGTCCCTAGAGGATTCATTTGTGTTGTTAGGGATATAGTCTTTCGGATATTTTGATGAGTTATAATTTTGTTGTCATGAAAGTTATGAGGCGAAGTCATAGGTTCATGAGAAAATGAATGGGACCTTCTGTAATAGGTATAGCACGACTATTTTCTTCTATTCATGAATATGAAGCTATGGTGGTGGACAAGGTTGAGAACTAGTTGTTTCTCAAATAAGATATCGACGTATTCGAGCGTCGAGAAACACAACCTGGAGCTAAAATCTACAACTTTTTTCCTTGTATAATGATTAACTATTATATTACATAAAAATGATGGAATAGTACTATGCTGACTATGCAAACTTCTATTTTGGGTTGAATATCCCGATAAAATCTGGAATGACTTTCTGCTCAGAAAATGACCTACTCAAAGATGAAACCATAATATACCGAATTTGAATGTGAAATATTCCATCGTTATTGAGTTTTATTGCGCAATAAATTTTTTTTTCTCCAAGCGGCAGGGATAGTGGCTTTTTTCTGCAATCGACACAAAAGTCGTCCATTTTGATACCAAAATTAGCTCTTGAATTGACGTTTCTATCACTGACACAAAAATAGGTATGTTGTTAGGCAACATATTCAGTTCCTAGGACTCCTAGGAGCTAAAATTGAATTTTGCTTTCGTTCGGCTTCGCTAAACGCTTCGCCTCGCAACTACAAAATCCGCTTGTCAAACAAAGTGTCACTTTTGATCCTAATAAAACAATCTACTATTTACTGCCGCTTAACACGCA
Source organism: Phaedon cochleariae (assembly GCA_918026855.4). Classification (NCBI taxonomy): domain Eukaryota; kingdom Metazoa; phylum Arthropoda; class Insecta; order Coleoptera; family Chrysomelidae; genus Phaedon; species Phaedon cochleariae. The sequence goes on from OU896708.1 coordinate 22,438,723, forward strand.
GAAGAGGTGTACTTTTTCAAAAAAAAAAAAAATTATAGGAAATTGGTTTTATATCATTTGGAGAAGAAATTCTATGTTTCTTAATATCAACACCCAGTATTTGAACTGAACAGTTGAAAACCGTATGTCTCTATCACAGTAATGATGAAATCACGAGGACTATCACCTGTCAACCTTTGTTGGCCGGATTACGAAACTCCCTGTTTACGATCTTTGGATGAAGCCCATGGTAACTCGAAGTGTAGTGGTATAGCCCATAGAAGAAAACCCTAAGTCATTCATGAAACTTTTATTCAGAATGATCAAAGATCGGTCATGGAAGTACAAGCTTTTATATATTATAAACCCTTCATCAGCCGGTAATCAGGTTCATAGTTCTAGAAAAACCAATGATGACTTAGAATATAGATCCAAAGGAAATGAAACATTTGAAAATCCAATAATGTCGATAAAAACAGGGCATATATTTTTTTATTATCTCTTCTTGAAACACACAAAAGGATATCCATGTTTGGAGGATAGTAAGGATAGGCAGAGGAGGTCGGTATTGGCTTTTTATTTTCACTTTTCGAGATTATAAGTTGTTGTTGAGAATAGTTTCTTTGGTAGATAATTTTGATGCTTTGCCGTTCTATAGACAAAGAGTTGTTAGATATATTGCAAAGTTGACGACGAAAGGATGTGCTCACTGGGCTTGTCGAATTCGTTTTACTAGTATTGCAATAATGCGATAGTGATGAAGTGAAAGCAGTTATTTCTGAAGAAAATTTCTCGTGGAAGTATCTATAGAAAATTGGGAGGTTGCCCATTTTTCTACAATGTTCCGATGATGTCCCTTATCTGAATGGAATCTAAGAGCATCAGCGTATGTTTGGGTGCTGAACTCCATATGTGGGAACAGTATTCTGGAACAGGCCGTATCTGTGCTTTGTAGAACATGAGAAGCTATTGACAAAGTTTTTGTGAAGCACCTTTCGCGATATACACAGTAGATAAGTTGGTCATTGACTCTGTTTTCTCAAAACAAAGTCGAAGTCTTAATTTGCAGGAATGAAAATTTATGCGACACACGAATTTTAATACTCTAAATTTCTGTAACATAAAGCTATATTATTTATAGTCTCATCGACTTTCCGTGTAATAAATATCGATATTAAACAAGATGAAAACTGGTTTTTGATGATATCGTTACTCGCTACTCATGTGAATCAGAAGTAAGGTAGATTTGGGCACCGTAATTCGAACATAAAGTCATAACACTAAAAATGGTTTATTGTTATGGGTCATATAATATAGGGTGACCCAGAAATAGGTTGGGACATTAACATTCCTCATCGCCATTTCCATACAAATTGATAAGATTCAAAATTGAGGATATAGAATATAATTATGTCGAAACGTAGATCATGGTCATGTCATAGCTCTTCAGGAAATTGAACTTCTCAGCTTATAATCCAGTGTTGCGATAGGTGGTTCGGAATATTTTTTTCTCATCATCATTACTTTACTAGAATGAAAACATGAACTTTTTCAGGAAAAAAATTCCTTGTATAATAATTGTGGAAAGGTTAGTAAGTGTGGGATTTAAGTAGGCCACACATTAGAAGCTTTTTTTTTAGCGCTTGGAGCGCACGAAAGGGAATCCCTATAATATTCAAAGAACATCGTGCGTTCCTAGGGAGGATAGGGACAGGAGGTAGGTATTGGAATTTTTTTTGAACTTTTGGAGATTATAATATGTTGTTGGGAATACTTCCACAGGCAATGAATTCCAGAGCCTAGCCGTTCTATGGATGAAGGAGTCTTGATAAAGTGCTGTTCGACATCTTTCGAGGTTGACAACGAAAGGATGTGCTGACTGGGCTTGTCTAGTTCGTCTGATTGGTATTGCTAGTGAAGAAATGATAGCAGAGATTTCCGAAGAACATTTTCCGTGGGAGTATCGATAGAAAAGTGAAAGGTCGCCGACCTTTCTACGGTGTTCCAATGATGTCAAAGAGTGAGTGAGTGTGGCGTCACCCACCAGGCGAATGGCTCTTCTCTGGATGGAATCTAAGAGCATCATCGTATGTTTTGGTGCTGAACCCCATATGTGGGAACAGTATTCTAGAACAGGCCGTATCTGCGCTTTGTAGATCATGAGAAGCTGTTGAGGTGTAAAGTAGCTTTTCGCACGGAACAAGAATCCGAGTTTTTGTGAAGCAGCTTTTGCAATGGATCTGACATGATTATCCCATGAAAGAGTGTTGCTGATGGCAATACCGAGCATAGATATGGTGGGCTTGGTGGAGCCAGACATTACAATATCGGGCATACTGACTTCCGCCTTTCTAGAGAAAATGCAGGCTTGAGTTTTGGTGGCGTTGAATTCAACTAGGTTGTTTGTTCCCCAGGCTGTGATTTCAGCAAGATCTTCATTGACAGCATGTTGGTGCCAAAATTGATCCTTGTGGAACGCCGGAATTGATGCCAAAGGTATCAGACGATACACCGTCCACCACCACGTGAAGCGATCTGCCTGATAGAAAACTCGATAAGAGATGGCATAGCTGAGGTGGTAAGCCGTATGATGGTAGTTTGTGGAGGAGTCCTTCGTGCCAAACACGGTCGAATGCTTTCGAAATGTCCAACGCGACAGCTAGAGATTCCCCGTGTTTTTCTATTGAAGATTGCCATAAATGGGTGACGTAGGCAAGTAGATCTCCAGTAGATCTTCGGTGGCGAAAGCCGTATTGTCTATCATTGATGATTCCTGAGCTCTCCAGATATTTGATAAGCTCAATATTGATGGCTTTCTCCATCACTTTGGAGATTACTGATAACAGGGCAATGGGCCTGTAGATGTTGGGCAGGTTCTTGTTCCCTTTTTTGGGGATTGGTTGGACTCTAGCTGTCTTCCAGCATGATGGAAAAATACCCGACCTGTACGAGATGGTAAACAACTTGCAGAGAATCGGTGTTAATTCTGGTGCACATTTTCTGAGGATAATGGGTGGAATTCCATCAGGACCGTTAGCCTTATTCGTTTTGAGACCAAGCAAAATTCGTCTGATAGTGCGTTGACGAAAGACGATTTCGGGCATTCGACTCTCAACGGGTGGAATGTCTGGCGGCAGTTGAGAGTCGAATGCCTGAAATCGTCTTCCGTCAACGCACTATCAGACGAATTTTCCAAGTTGCAAATTGATTGAGAACTTGAAAATTTGTATGCTCTTATAATCGGACATTTTCAATCAACCTGAGATATTGAAAAGAAATATTCTCAGATAAATTATGAACATGAAGAAATTGTTATAGAAGGTGTGCCGTGACTAGATGCCCATAGCTTAAGGGCATATTCCTTAAATAATTTCAAGTCGAAAGTGCCTTATACACCTCTGTCCAAAACTCTATAGTGAAGTAATATTAACACTCTGACTGCCAGCATACATACTTTTTGTTAGTTTATTTCGTTTTGTCAGTCGTATATGACTGACAGACTGTTATGCATAATTTTGCGTCGTCAGTCGTTCATAACTGACACCACTACTATCATTCACGGCCGTGTCAGGCTTTTTGGACCCATTGGAATCGCAGCGCTGCATTTCATAAGCCTACAAAATTTCGCGGCGCCTGACATCCCTCAAGTAAAAATATAACAATAAAATTGGAAATTATGTCTTTATTTGAAATCTCTAATCCTCCCTATAATGAGCCCGATGTTCTTTGAACAATATAGGAATTCCCTTTCGTGCGCTCCAGGAGATAAAAAAATACATTATCGAAATTCAAATTGTGAAGAAGTGATGCATGAACATTGCCCGCTGCTGGACAGCAGCTGACTATCTTTGATTACCTAATTCACGATAATGATCTTCACTTTTTTATTGAAATTTCTTCGTTAATTAATCAAATTTCAATACATTCAAAAATAGCCGGGCACCGTTATACGGTAGTGAGCGAAACGATATGTTTCATTTCAGATACGTGTCTGTTTTTTTTATATAAACATCAGGTGAGGATCGCGAATAGAATAGACTCAGTTACCCGATAGAAATGAGATATATCATGGGATTATTCATAATCGATGACGATGATAATGATAGCCGACTTTTATTTTTGACTGCATGCATGGATTCACTCTATGGACGTATTCAAATGATTTCTCGTGGTTCGTAATTATTAAACATTCAAGACTTCGTTTAATGATCGGTTTTTTCTTGGTCGATTTTTTCACATGACCAATTTGCATCAAGAGACACCTAAGAATAATATTGTTGAACGTGTGAAGGAGTCCATGCTGCTGAAAGTGAAGTGGTAGTAGTTGAAGAAGGAATAAATCTCTAAGTCATCTCTATGACGTTTAATGGGTTAACATGGTTATGTTTCATTAGGAGGGACATGTTTCGGGCTCGTAATGAGCTCATCATCAGCCAAGAGTACCACAACCTCCTACAATGAGTATAAAACGAATAACAGGCATACTATGATCGATCCTCGAATGGTACACTTCACACTCTGCAATATTGATTTTAATTTCAATTTTGATTTTCCATCTGAGTGTGCCGTGACTATCCTGATCGAGTATAATATATTCATATCGACTGGTGTCAAGTAGGTAGGTATCTACGAACGAGGCAAAAATGAAAATAAATCCAAATATTTATTTCGGAAATTTCATCACTTTCGGAGAAATTTCTGAACATCAATTCCGGCATATTGACCAATTTTGGCGAAGTGTCCAAATAGCTGTTTCGTCATTTGGACTACTTTCGGCGACATGTCCAAATATCTGTTTCGGCGCCGTGAACACTGGCGTTTTTTGGAATAGTGACTGCTTTCGGAAAAGTGTCCTCCGATCTGTTCCAGTGACTTGTTCATTCGGCGAAGTATCCGGATCCGATGTGAGACACCGTCCCTGATAGTAGCCATAGCACCATACTATACGGAAATTATTGCCACGATGGCAAGTCAAGAGCATATAAAATTGTTTTGCCAGAAGCGTGGTGGTCATTAGAGTAGTGTTCCTTTCTCCGAACGAAAAGACAGGGGTTCGATACCTACTCCAGCAAAATTTTTCTCGATTTTTTTTCGAAGTAATTATTCGAAAAAATACTATAGAGGCGTTCATTGGTTAGGATAGTGATTCGCTATTACAATTATGTTTCTTCTCAGTATCTCGCGTTCAGCGAGCGAGGCGCAATATTAACTCGCTATGGTGCTATGGCTAGACTCTGGTGATAGTAGTATTCATAATATTCGACGATTCTCCATCCACCTCCACATGAAACAATCTCTTTGGAAGGAGATTCGATGAACAGGTATAGCTTTGGTGGTAGTGATGTGATAAGAGTTTGTGAAATAGTCTTCGTTACCAAAAGCGGTCAAATACTTTCGATATCTTCAACTCAACAGTTCGAGCACATCAATGTTCTTCAAGGAAAGCCTGCCAAATGTGTGAAATTGGCAAGGGAATTATTAGTTGATCTCCGATGACATATTCCAACTTCACCATTATCCAGAATTCCTAGTATTTTCAGATGTTGACTGAGCTCGATAATAAGGGCTGTCTCTATCACTTTGGTAGGTGATGACTCATTGCTCATAGCCACGCAATATGCCTGGAATTGCGGGTCATGCAGATTGTTCTGTTTTAATTTCTGAACTTCAGCTATTTTCAACTGGATGGGAAGACAGCCGTCTCGTATAAGAGATTGTAAATAGCAAAATAAATTACAGAGAATCTGTGAAAATTTTGTCGTATATTTTTTCAGAACAATTGTTGCAATTTCATCATCAACACCACTAGAGATAGATGTTCGTTCTTGCGAGATAAGAACGCGATCTATTGGGACACTTTGGTGTTTCCGAAAAGGTCCCATTAGGGATTAGTTGCTGACGTGCAAACGTCCCCCACCAGTACCAGTACCAGTACCAGTAGACAGCAGTAATGTTTTTGAATCAGGGTGGTAATGTTTTCGACGAATTAGGAATATTTCTTTCCATTCCACTTGTTAACATTTCAGATATATCAGCAGTAAACTATGTATGCTCATCACAATCCAGCAAAACCTGCTCCAAGGAATCTCGAATAAAATATGCCAGTCTGATGTTACAAGATATTAAAAATAATCATTATTTTGTCGAGAATTTTTCAAGATTGAATCTCTTAGTGATATTTATGTATTCCTCTTTATCCAATTTTACATATCGTCGGCAAAACCCGAAAAGTGTGATTCTTCATTTGAGTAAATTTTGCAGGAGAGCATTAAAACATGCCAGACAAGAAGAACTGTTTAACTCTTCCAGTATAATTCAATGCGTTTAAATGAGAAGTAATGGAAATAGGAGGACGAAGCAATATGCAACCACCGACCTTGATTTTCGAATTCACAGAATATCAGCAGTTAGAAGTAGTTGTTGATGACCGTTTAATTGTATATTCTTTTCACGAGCACCAGTTTTCCGGTACGGAGTTACACGGTTTTCTGAATGACCGTTTACACAGATAATTTGAATTTTGGGAAGATACCCATTTCTCTTCAAATGATAGATATGAATTTAATCCATCAGGTGTCTTTATAATCTCAATTTCAGTGAAAAGTGGGGTAACTCAGTTTTCAGGTTTCGCCGACGATATGTGTCTTGAATTTGAACTTTGTGTAATAACTTCAAGTTTTTGTTATTTTTTAAATTTCTACGAAATATCTGTACAAATAAATGAAAATAGCACCGACCATAATTATTCATTCCATTAGCTTCATCATGCTACTAACTTTCAATCACTAATCATCGACTGAAATGAGGAAATATTCAAATCCTCAAGAATTTTTGTAATGTTTGATGTAAAGTTGATGTAGCGTCTACATCATTCAGGAGCGAAATTTATTTAAATTGTTTTTTTCTACAAACGTCAAAAAACGACAAGGTTCGAGCCTTGATAACAAATTGCGAAGTGACACTTTTTTTCAGTTTCCTACGTGAAGTGAAACAGTGCGCGAAGTACCTACTTTGCGCATTGTTATGTAAAATATCTGAGATATTTATATTTCAACTTTATGATCATCAAACGAGCAGACATCCACGAAATCATTTATTTCTGAGTGTTCAACAATAACTTATTTGTTCTATCTCTTGGAGCGCACGAAAAGAAATTCTTAGGGAAGGCCTTTTTAGCCAGTTCAATACTGTTTTTTATATCAAGCTAAGCATATTTTTACTTCAGAACTATATTTGTTGACGTTTGTAAAAAAAATGTTGTTTGCAACTCGAGCGCGAAATACTTTGGTCATCTCGACTATTTTTTAAACTCAGCTACGCCTCGTTAAAAAATCAGATCTCGATCACCAAAGTAGCATTTCGCGATCTAGATACAAGAATAACTATATTGTCTACAAACGACAAAAAATGACAAGGTTCGAAAAATGCGAAGTGACACTTTTTTTCAGTTTCCTACGTTATCACGACACCATGGCATGTGCGCGAAGTAGAAACGATGCGCGAAGAATATATTTCGCGCATTGTATGTAAACTATATGAAATTCTTCTATTTCAACTTTATGGTCTCCAATCCAGCGAACATCCAAGGATTCATTTTTGCGAGTGGTATAATTCACTTTGTTTACGGCAAATTCATTTATATCACATTTACAATACAGAGATTTCTTTTTCATACATTCCAAAGAAACTTAAAAAAACACTACTTGTTTGACACTGATACTTTTGGGTTTGTTCAACTTATTTCCATATTATGATCATTTTCGAGAAATTATATGATTGGAGTTTGAGAGAGAAAATGACCATTAATCCCTCGTATTCATGACAATATACTGCAAGAACCACAAGTATATAACTTATATTATAGATTAGTAGTGAATAAATATACCTCAGTTCCGTCTTTATGCAGCAGCTGGATGTTTGAGGAATAAATACTCCAGCTGATTTCGCATAATCAAAATGGCAATGTTTTATGTCTTCTATAGCGAAGAGCATTTGTGATTCTATATATTTTGAAATTCAACGAAATTGAAGAAACAGAATATCGCAGTACCTTATTAATTCCTTCAGATTTTTAGGATTTTTCTCCTCATCCCTATAAATGGAACTGAGCTGATAACGCAATAACCAACAAATGAATGATGCAAATTATTCATTGTTAATGATATTTCACTAATTCAATAACTTCGTGTATGGTAATATACAATGTGTCCCAGAACAACGTACCATAAATTCTACAGAGTGAACTTGACACCAAAATTGACTGATTGAAATCAACTTACCTTTATACAAAAATGTACCATTGAGCCGTGGGAGGGCGATGAAGGATATTTATATTTCATTCACAGATTCTCCTGAATATATCAAAGTACTTAGAAGGTTCTGCTCTGAAATTCGTATGGCAATTTACTATCATGAATGTTTATGGAAACCATGTCCTACTAATTCAATGAATATACAGGGAGATAGATATTCCACATTCTCTCTGATGAAAGTTTTGGAGTACTCCACTGACCATATTTCAATATTTTAATGAACGCAGAATTAATTGTCGAACTTTTTTCTGACTGCTGTTTTTTCATGATTCTTCGCAGTTTATTTCAAGAAATCTAACAAAGTTCATTTTGGTGCACGGAAAAAAAGGATTGGAGCATCAACAAATTATTTATGCCTTGAATTATTTTTGTTGGACTAAGCAATTTTTTGTTGAATCAACCAGATACATGATTATTTCATGGAAACAGCTTGTTCAAATCAAGAATGTAGTCAAATTGAATCAACAGTATAATATCAATTCCATCAACAAAATACTTATATGGTTTTATAAAAAAACAAATTATGTTAATCCAAAATAATGTCGATGTTGATTCAATTATAAACATTTTGTTGATTCGATCAAATAATGATCATTTTGATGGGAATATATCTTTGGAACAACATACAAGTTTTCTCATTCCGATGTAGCAATGAGCTTGTTTCGAACGGATCATTTGCTTGAATAGAGCAACGAAATATTTAATATCAATGAAATATTTTGTTCATTCTACATCAACTTAAATTTTCGCCTCTAGATGGCGATCATTTCGCCTCGTCTATGCCTGCCTCGAATTCATTATATACGTGAAGCCTGATTCTTCGTGCTTAAATATGAACTAGATGAATCGAACTTTTGATGATTAGCAATCCTAAATAGTTTTTCATCAGCTGAAGAGAAGTAAAGACTGATGATCTATGCTAAGAGTCGACTTGTTTCCTAGTTCTGTTTATTCAATTGATTTGAAATTTCAGAAAATTCCCGAATATTGAATTTGGTTCAACAAAAGAATTTGTCGAATGGATATATAGTTTCTCTTGAATCAACAAAATATTTCATTGAATTAACCGAATATTTTATTGAATCAACCATATATTTCTTTGAATCAACCAAATATTTCGTTGAATCAACTAAATATTTGATTGAAGCAATATCTTATCATTTTGAATCAAACAGAATGATTGTTTAAGCCAATTCAATATCTCTCCAAAACTATTCATGGATGTGCTTGATTGAAGAAGATCCATAGTTCATGCAAGACATATTTACTTGATTCAAACTTCAAATTCGCTCTGAAACAAGATATAGATTTACTCATTTCAAGATTATATTTTGTCGAGCATATATATGACACTTTTATTTGCTCCATTCAATTAAATTTTGCTTGATTCAACAATTCCGTTTTTTCCGTGTGCTTCTCCATACGTTTGTTTATTATGTCAGGATTATCTATCATATTCTGGAAATTTCTACCTCATTTGTGTTGAGTAATTGACCACAATATCCATGTTCACAATTAAGCAAGCTCATCATGATTTGTAGGAGCTGTTGATTCCAATTTTCATTCTTTTTTCTCCCAAAAAACTTTTTTCGAGAAAAAAAAACTCAATTTGAAGATGACCAACAACCTTATTATTATGCTAAAGTTTTTCATCAACATGATTATTGTGGTCAATAACTCAACACAAATGAAGTAGAAACTTGCAAAATATGATAAACCTGACACATAATCTTCTCCTTCTCTTTGGGTTTATTGGATTTATAGGTTATTAATTTTTTTCAAGAATAAATACTCGGTTATGTAATAATATTATCACTCGACTCGCCACATAAGACACCAATTGTCTATCACAATGGCCTGAAGCCAAGTCATCAGTGTTCATGAGATTCGATCGTATGTACTCCTCTTATCCAGCATATCCGTTGCTGATTCGGCCTGGTTACCGGCGTAGAAATAATGGAGCACAATTGACTTCAAGTATGGCCTCCTTATCCGATGAATCCGTCATCATCCGGCCTCTATACCGGCGTAGAGATAAAAGAGCCTGACATTTCTCACACACACTTAATAAACTTCACATTAAATGTTGGATTTCAATCCAGATCAGGTAATAAGAGGATTATGGACTTCACACGCATTAACCTGACTTTTGAACTGGAGACGCCATGTTTCTCCTACCGTGGCCAAAAGAGAATGCGAAATACCAATCCCCCTGTGTATTGATTGAATTGATATGATATGTTTACCATGTATCACTGAGAGAACAGTTTATTAACAATAAAGAAATTTTATTTATTGTTAACGAATGACGTTGTTGAATATGGACTAACTAACATGATTTCATCACAAACTAATGGTATTTTAAAAAATTACAAACGAATATACAGGTTAATATTAAGGTATAATAATCTTGATCTCATGAAATATATATTAAATATTAACAAATATCACTTTGTGGAGACTATACCCCATTTTGCATTAAAATAGATTTGTTTATAATAATGTAACGTTACTTTAAATTCAATCAACGTTTTTTTAATGCAATCGACTGTCACTTATATGTTAAGTTATCTATATTAAAACTTATTACACTGCGATTTAATTTTAGCTTTTCCAGTGTTGTACAGGAAGGAGGCATTGTTTCAATGAAGAAGCATTACTTATAGCATAAGGAATCATTTTGTTATTGATAAGTTATGCTTCGTCAATATATAATATATTGTTTGGTTATTGATAGTTAATATTTTGAGTCGATGATCGATGGTTCCAATTGTTTTTCCCTAACAGAAAGAATAAAGAGTATCTGAGAACAAATTTATTCAAGCCAAATTTTACAGTATAGTTACATCACATATATCTTGATATCAAAATATCTGAATAAAAAGAGCTAAAATCAGACCAGAAATCCAGGTGGTATCGAGCATCCACTATATTGATATGAATGATCTGTAACATAAAAATAAACAAGTTCTTGATAGAGATAATATATCTTGTCCCATTTGATAATCGGTACGGTATTTTTTCATCTCTTGGAGCGCACGAAAGGATGTTGAAATTGCATTTGATCATTCAAAATGATTGTAAAGTATAAGAAAATAAGGAACTATCAGGTTTTCTAAGGTCAACGATGTTCATTAGGTCGAAAAGTCATGATTTTTCATCTGATGCATCAATTTCGAAGCACTCGGACGGATTGAAATGGATGAGATACAAAAATTTTGGCATGTTTATGGATATCTCAACAGTTGTCGAATACTGATTGACAATAACACAGGCATGTCAACTATTAACAAATATTGGTTACTATCTAATTAATTTCATATTCGAGCCTTGTTTCTTCAATCAAGGATTTTACGGATTTGCATCCATCCTCATAAAAATATTTACTTATATGAATTTGCACTTGTCATCTCCTAACAATTGATCTGTACAATCATCATCCTATGTACAGGAAGATCAACCATTTTACCTTGCGGAATCTTCCAACAAAATTTCCCAGACCCCACCCTCTCAGTGTTTCCTTCATCTTGGAAGAAGATATAACAAGCTTTAGAGAAAATGTATCAGCATGCCTAATAGTTATCAAATTGATAAGAATTAGAGTCAGACGATGAGGAATAGGTATATAGGAATTCAATAATTAATAATAACACTTGATGGAGGAGTGAATGCTAGTATGATTTATTCACCATACAGACTCGCTATTGTGTCTTAGAAATTGAAAACAATATGATAAAAACTCACCAGCCACTTCGTGTAATACCTATGCTCCAGCACAGACTGATGAAACTCAAATTCACATTCAACAGTGCACACCACAATTTTCTGTGTTAGCAATTGATATTTGATTATTAGGCCACTCCAAGCGTCCTTTGCAGTCTAACATGTTGACTCCGACTACCTACTGCATTCCAACCTCGAGCATGCGCCGAAGAGAATATCACTACGTCATGGGAAGGTCAATAATTGTATAACGAATAATTTGTTTCTCTCAAGAACAATTTCTTATTATCTAAGCAATTAAACTGTGGAGAGAATTTGTTACCAGTTAATAAATGGTAATTCGAGAGTAAGATTCCATAAAGTTTGGATATAACGAACAGGTTTGTGACAAACTCATGGAAGTTACTCCCAAAAATATATGTTAATATTGAAAAAATCAGCTTCTAACGAATCCTTTGTTTTCGGTCAACGATTCTTTTACAAAAAACATATGGTAGTATTTAATGAGGTATATTGATGACAAGAAGATGGCGTTAATATTCAACGAAGCATACTCAAACAAATCAGTTTTTTTATCATAACAAAACCTTTCCCTCAGTGATAGTACATTCGAAGGATTTTGAAATATTCAAGAAAATCTGGATATAACATGATTCTTCAACGCCCTCTCACGGTTCAATGGTGCATTTTCGTATGGAAGTAAGTTGACTTCAATTTGCCTTATTTGGTCTCTAGTTTATCCTGTACAATTTATAGTACGTTGTTCTAGGACACCCTGTATTAACCGAGAATCTTTAATCGCTGAAACGATTGTGCGTATGAAGGAATATTCGAAACTGAATTTGTCGAAAATGTTATGCTCCACAATTTGTATTTCAGGCATTACCCGGAAAACAGATTTTTGTGACATTTGATGACTTTCTGGGACAACTAATAGAACGCCAAAATAAAAGTGTAATATGAGTTATCAGCTCATTTCCTCTCATTCGAGGTTGATGCCTTTTTTTGATCAAATGACTGCATTACCTATCCAGCTTCTTGTCAGATAGATAGCTCCATATGTGGTGGTGCACGGAGTATTTTTTTCGCTTCTTCATCTCTGGGGGCGCACGAAAGGGAATCACTATTATGTTCGGAGAACATCGTGCGTACTAGGGGGGGGATAGGACGAGATGAGGTAGGTATTGGAATTTGTTTGAACTTTCTAATTTTAAAAGTCTCTGGGAATAGTGCCTTCGACAGAGAATTTCAAAGTTTTGCCGTTCTATAGACAAACGATTTCTGGTATGGTGATGTTCGACATATTTTCTCAAGGTTGACAACTTAAGCAGGATGTGCTGACTTGGCTTGTCTAGTTCGTCTGACTGAAATTGCTATAGTGATGGAATCATAGCAGATATTTCTGAAGAACATATTCCGCGGAAGTATCAGAACAGTGAAAGGTAGCCGACTTTTCTACGGTGTTCCAATACGAGAAATAACAGTAATATTGTCATTGCTACGAATAGACTTCAAAAATCTCAACAAGGATTCAATTTCTGTGGTCAGAGTTTTTTGATCAGGTTACCTGATGATGTGAAGAAATTAAATTCAATGCCCTTCAGAAGCAAATTGAAACAATATCTGATCTATCTCTATTCAAGAATTTACAGACTTATTGAGCCATCACATAATATGGATGAGTCAATTCACAATTCTGAAGTAATTTATTCCTTTTTTCCTTTTTTTTATATCAACGAGTGTAAACATTTCATAATGTAGTAACCCTTTATAAAATGAATGAAACTACAAATACAAATGATGTCTAATGATAAGTGAGTACAGCATCACTCACCAAGCGGATTGCTCTTCTCTGGATGAAATCTAAGAGTTTGGGTGCTGAACCCCAAATGTGGGAACAGTATTCTAAAACAGGCCGTATCTGTGCTTAGTAGATCATGAGAAACTGTTGTGTGTTGCTGGTGTCCTACATGGGTTCACCTTTGTACCAATAACATTGTTTCTTGTATATCATAATGACCTGTTGGAAACTAGATACCATTGCAAGTGTGAGATTAACTTGATTATTGCACTCGACAAGATTGTTTTAACTGACTTATCCAATTCTGTTCGGTTCTGTTCTGTTCTATTATAAGTTATCAATTGTTATCAATAAGCCATCTTTGAAATTGTCGTAAGATAGATGAGTAGGTAAGTACCTATGCCATGTGAAAAAGCAACCAGGCATAACACTTTCATTTCAGTTTGAATATTATGGGTTCCGTTTTTCATTAATTGGTATTAGTGAATTCCAATATTCAATATCTTTCAGTCTGTTTTACATAATTATTTTTTTATTGAACCTCGCAATTCTTCACGCGAATAGGCTGATCTGATCAGTCTTTTTTGGGTCCAGGAATCTTAATGTATTATATTCCTGATGAATTTTGCAGAATAAGGTGAGAACACATATTTCTATTCAATCTTTTTTTAATTTCATGGTGGAATTAAGAGTCAACTTGCCGAAGTAATTGAAACGTAGGCAAACTCTTAACAAGGCATACACTATAATCGATTTTTCGGAAATCCGCTTTATCTCGTTAATTGCCGTCTGTGAAGTCGTTAAAAAGGTGGTAACCTTAAAGCCCTAGAGTATAACATAAGAAGCATAACGAGGGTCACAATGCAGTAGGTATCCATCAGTATCTTTTTTACCTGACTACAAAAAACAGTAGAACCATGAATGAGCAATTCTAAACCTCGTTAAAAACAGGAGAAGATTCGTCATATTTCAATATTTTTGACCTCACGCCAATAATAATTTTATTATGATGATTAATACACGCCTATTCGAAGAACCATTGAGATTTCTTCAATTTCCTAAAACCGACCATTCATCAGGCGTTTCTGGTGCAAGTTACATAGCTTTTCCAATAACCGATAAATATGCACCTTGCTCCAAATCAGCAAGCTCTAGCGATTTGTTCACTCTCTTGACTCTTGATTGTTTGTCATGACAATGTTTTTATTCATGAATAAATTCCAAATTGTAACCAAATTGCATCATCATTTGATAAATTATCTCGAATCAAGGGAAGTAGAAAAAATCGCCCGAGCAAGCTTTCGCGATATGTTCACTCGCTTGATTCTCGATTGTTTGCCATGGAGTTTTCTAAAGAAAAATTACACAAGATTGGTTTTATATCATCTGAATCAATCGGCAAATCACACGGCATCAAAGTAGATTGCGACAGTAAATCTACTAACTGAATAGCCTCCCTGTATTGCCGTAGTTCTGAAATATAAATTTCCGAAGTGGGCTTTGGTTTGGCGGCCGTTGCTATAGCTGCGAAGTTTAACTTCGCCTACTGTGTAGAGAACGCAAAGTACCCTCTTCGCGTACGATTGCATTTTGATAATGTGCTATTCGACATATTAGTAGAGTGCCAATCGAATGCTATCGTGTGCTATCGTTCACCCCGTGGAAAATCGGAGGTAAAAAGCTGTGACATGGCTAGAATTGTTACCTACCACCTCCAGATCATGATGGATCCACTTGTCGTCAAAAAATCGTCCTGTGCGTTTGGGGGGTAGGGGGTAATTTATAAAAAAATATAGATTTTTTTTATTCGTGGAAAATATTAGTATAGTTATAGAAAATTTTGAAATTTACTAATTACATTACGATATGTGAGAAAATCATATTTCCAACGGCTATAACTCGAAACATGTAAATTTTCGTTAATATGTAAAATATACCTCGCATTATCTCAGTAACTACAACGTTTATCAAAAAAATACTTCAAGTAATGTCGATGCGCCTATGTTTCAAGATGCGAATGGTTCCACGATTTTGAAAATCGAAGGATAAATAAGGAAGATATTGAGAAAATCATAATCCAATGCAGGTACCACGGACGAACGCGTTTCGCCGCATTCGTGCCCCTATTCTCCCCGCAATGCCCGCGGCTATCATGGTTCCATACACTTTCTTTATAAATACACAACAACCATGGTCTTTGTTTATACGTCCATGATATCAACATTGAGGATGATTGAGGCGTGGACTATTTCATTCAATGGTGACTTCTGACTTATTGTGAATATTTGGTACTGTGTGCTCTGTTTCAATAATTAAATAAGTACATCTATTATTGTAAATTTATCATAAAATATAATATTTTTCTCCAGATAAAAGATGGAAAGTAGGTACTAGCAATTCAGACACTGGTCTTGAATATGTCTTGAAGTTGAAGATTGCTTTCCAGCAGTGTATATAGAATCATCGAGAAAATGTTTCATTTGTGGAAAAGATGGTCAACTCCTCCGTTGTACAGAATTATCGATAAAAACATTCGGAAGTTGTATGAATATAAGAAAAAACCTCGGAAAAAACTATGCGAGACAAATCGATGTGGAGCTTCAGAGAATTGATGATATTTTCAATGAAAATAGAGGTCAATTGATCTACTGGCACAGGCACTGTTATTCCATTTTCAGGAGCAAGCGGAATATTGAAAACTGGAGAAAATAGTGTCAGGAATAAAACGCTTTCTATATAGTGAAATTGATGTGAAGGATATGAATCACATGTTATCCTGCCAAAACAAATAACACTTCGTGAATTTTTGTATTTTTGATGTGTCTAGATGTATTTTCTACCAAAAACGTTCAATTAAGAGATAACTTTATCAAATTTTGACCTAGTATTGACTACCAACATTGTTTGTTGCCATGGAAGTCAAGTATCATATAGCCAATGCTTTGTATCAAATTGGAAACATTATAGAGGATCACTGAGTGAGAAAAAGTTGTCAGTACCACACATGACAGAGAATGTGATAATCTGATAAAATTAATAGATGGTGCAGATTTTCTAATGGAAAAGGGTATACTTTCAATATACCAAGAATATGTCGAACTTGGTGGCACCACTGGTACACGGAAAGAATTAGTGTAGTGAATTCTAACTGAACTATAATGTTGAAATTATTTTGGTTAACGTAACCAGATTTTCAGTTACCATGACGTGGCCTCCAGATATGACATTGTCATGGACACATAATTCATATAGTTACCTTGATATAGTTAGTATAACCATAATTTATTGTGAACCTCACTAGAAATATCCATAGGCATCCAAACTATATAATATCGTCAATTAAATAGTTGGTATAACCATAATAAAAGGTAATCATCACTATAACCACCGGGAGCTATCCTAACGATATAGTGATTGTCACATGAATTGTCCTAGTAACCAGAACATAGGGTTATCCACTTATTTTACTAGATTTTCCAGCCAATCAGAACGACTATCCTCGCGTCATATCCCCACTTATCACTCCTCATAATGCATATTCCTTAGTATTATTGTATTACGGAAAGATTACGGTTGAAGTTGAGCAGGTTGGGCGAAACAAATACACTTGTTCATTGTTTTGATTATTTATTTTCATTAATGTGAAGTTTGTGTTTATTCTAATCATGGAAACGTTATTCGATTCAGTGTGTGGCTGACTAGTCTCAAGCAATGGGGAGTTCTGTGGAGTATTTATCAAAATCATGGTCATTAGATCACCTTGTGCTAATAATTGGAGGTAAGTTAATCCAATTCTCATCTCTCTCTGTGTACCAAATGAAATAATAGGTAGAAAATGATAGGAAGGTACCTATTCCATGATCAATTGGGTATTTTGTAAATAACCTACATGGTAATCTAGCTAAATGCTCCGATGACAATATGATATCGTTAAAAATAGAATACTGCTATGAGTACCTACCTACACGGGTTCTTGTAGTGCGAGTAAAGGGATAACAATTTAACTTGAAGTAACAATACGATCTAGGTAGGTATCACAATGAAAATATTTTTATTGACTGATTGATTGCCTACTCGTTTGTCTGTTATTACCAGTATCGAAGAACCAATTCACTCACTGTATAAGTGCATAGCAACGCATTTGAATTCATCAGTGGCCGTTAAATTTTTCAGTTAGTTTGACCGCTATCAGTGATAATTATGCACTTTGTACATTTTTCCATATTCAGAATTCCTTCCGAAAACGCAGTTTGGTTTACAATAATAGTTCGACCGCGGTTTCCTTGCGCCCAAATATATAATTATGAATATTAGAAGAGCTCTATTGATAATTTATTGTTTGTTTACAATTTCAGAGCAGGGAATAGATGAGCTTTCAATTATCTGAGTGAAGAGGTACTCAAAGATTTGATACCAACAATCGGAGACCGATTGAAATTTTTCCGTCACTACCAAGCATTCCAGGCAACCGAAAGACATCAAGCCAGCCAGTCATTGTGACATATCAACTGCACATTTTGTGTCAAAAATCGTGGAGGAAATATTGAATAATCCGGAGCTGTCATTAGATGTAATCCTTTATAGTTGATCTTCAATATCCAATAAAGTATTCTGAACATTATATATTTGATGGAAAAATAGTTATTTGTTTTACTAGGAAGAGAAGATATGTGAAACATATAATTTTTTTTCCAAATTTGTCTCAATTTCACGCCATGTCCAAATAATCCATCAATTTGTGTTCACCCACTGTCATTGTCAATTTTGATTACGAATTTGATACATAATATTACTCGCATAGCAACAAACTTTTTTTGACTATAGGCAGTACTTTTTCTGCCTAGGCAGTAAAAGTACACCTTCTATGTTAGTGTCATTAAAAAGCCATTTTTAATTTCATTTGGAGAAAATTATTTTTTTTATGAGACATTCAGTCCGACCGTACAGCTGACATTTTGGAGCAATATTCAACTCAACATTTATCTGTGTGAAACTTTCCTTAATGAAATCCTGAAACCATTTCGAATCAACTATCTTGATCGGCAAGGAGAGTTCAGTTTTTAAGTATCTAAGAATTCCATGAAATCCCTCCAACAGAAGAAGAAGGATTCTTAAAAAATAAGATCTGCATTCACACAAAAAAAGAATCTCTTGTATCGAGCATGACTGCATTGGTCTAAGAAAATGATTTGTTTGTATATAACGAAAGAGATGATATTCTTGTTCCGAAACAATGATTTATTCAACAAGTCTCTTGTAGGAAAATTAAGATATGCATGGTTGGAGACGTCTGTTATGTTGAAGTGAGGATGGAATTAATTCATATTGACAAAACCATTTACTTATTTCAGGAAAACCATAATTTTGAGGTGAGAAATACATCCACCAAGTGAAAACAATCATTTTCCTAATTTGCAACTATGGATTACTAATATTGAGAATTGTTCTCTCTCATTTCAAAATGAACTATTTATTCTAGTCAAAATTCTGTCAATCTTCAATAAACGCATTGATATTTTCGATCCAAATTTATGAGTTTTTCATAATGAATATTTAGCTCATTCTCTCCAATGGGACTATTTTTTGTTTCAAAATATTGACTGCTTATTTGAAAATATAATAATGTTTTTGATTCAAAACTGTGAATGAGATAATCAAACTCCACAGAATATTCGTGAAGAAATATATTTTTGTTTCTTCAGTTGACAATAATCCCATGTATAGGTACATCTTGGATCAGTTTAGTCCATCATGACCCCAAATGGTTATAGAATAATCCCATGCATGCATTCATTTCGTCCTCTTGAATTTTTGCTGAAAACGATAACGGTCACAAACAATGACATAAGTGTTATAATTGATTAAAAACTCACCTCTATATAATATGTAATATCGTGACTCTAGTAATATCATGCCTTCTGGAAGATATCGGGTATATAGATTCTAGATACTCGGCAGGAAACTTTCTCTCACCTAATTTCAAGGTTCTTTCGCAAGTCTTTGCAATACCTCATTTGTAGATAGTACTTCTTCATTCATCAACCAGTCGTCATTTTGCTACAAAAGAATTTCGATAATACTAAATTCCTGTTATTTTGATTGGAAATTTGTTGATTCACTCACAATGACTATACCGAAATTTGCAAATATCTACTTACCAAGGGAATTCAATGTTGTACCTTCACCAGCTCTCTACAAGTTCAGCATTTGTTAGATATTTATGTTCTAAGACAACTCACACCTATAATACACACTCAACATAAAACATTCAAAATTTTCAAACTTTCGCCGCTGTGGGCCTGTCCAAATGATGTGAGCATTGTCAATAACGATTGTAGACTGGGGACTGAGTTTTGGCAACAGGATTGCTTACCCTTGATTTTCGAGGCATGTAATTTTCATTCAAAGAAATACCTACTCATAGACTTGAATCAAGAAAATAAAGTATTGAATCAAAATGTTGCTTTCTTTAATTAGAGAAAATATTAATATCATCAAGTTGAAGATATTACATTCCCTTCATTTTAGAAAATTGATATTCATATTCTTGAATCAAGTAAGTATGACATAGAATAGAACTATCAGTGGTCTTCTATTTGATGAAATTGTAATATCAATATGATGAAATTAGAATGCTTCATTTGAAGAAATAATTATTTATATTTTTGTATCAAGAAAATTACGTATTGCCTCAACATATTCGGTTTTTGCAATTTGAGAAAACTGAATATATCATTCGAAGAAATGGGCATTCTTTAATTTGAAGAAATCTATACACATAATTTTGGATCAAGCAATAAATGTATTGAAACAAAATAGTACGCTTCTGCGAATTGAAAAATCCGTTTTGATTGAGTTGAAGTAATTAATTTATTAACTGAATAATTGCATTTTTGGTTTGAGAATATATTTCAATAATATGACACTATCATCTTGAACATACCAGATTTTTTGACTCAAAAGAATATGCTCAATTCAAAGCAGATATACCATTGAATTTTCAAGAGAATGAGATTTCTCATTCGAAGAAATTTTTTTTCTGTGTGTTCTAACTGTTATATATTATGTCTCATGAGAGGTCATATATTGAAATACCACATGTTCTAAAACGCCCTGTGAAAAATGATAACACGACGATACGATATGGTTAGATTAACAATAATATGTTGTTAACGTAACGATATGGGTATAGTTGGAGTATTAATGTAATGAAAATTTGGTGACAAAATCATATAGTGATTGTGACATAGTGGCATCGTAAGTACGACAATATTATATTGTTATGGTGAAAATACGATCTAGTTGGGACAGCAAAATAATCCAGTTAGGACAATATCATTCAGTTATAGAACAACAATATAATCAAGTTAGAATAACACGATATTCTTGTTAGAATATCAAAGTTTTCTAGTTATGGTAACAAGATAATCTACTCATGTAGTTGGGATGACAAGATATTCTGATCCCTAGATCAATATTATATTGTTGAATTAACAGAACTGTCTGGTTACGATAACACTATTATTGTTATTCTAACGAAGAAATAATGATTGGTTTGCGATATATTATTGTGAGTATAACAATATAATATTGTTAGGAAGACGAGATAGATATGGTAGAGGTGACCGTGCATTGATGATATCATTATAACAATATGTAATCAGCTATCAGAACAATTTGGAGCTAACTATATAGAAATAGTTATACTAACAATATATCTGGTTGTGCCTATACTAACTTGAATTCTGGTTAAAATTCTGGTTACGGTAACAATAATTTTTCTCCGTGTAGGAGAATCTTCATCGAATAGGTTAATCGAGGAGGTGAAATATTCACTTTACTCGATTTTTTGGGATTCTCTCTCCTCGTTTTTTTGGACGTTTCGGCAACGAATCTGCTCCCGTTCTCAACATGAACTTCAACTTCAAAAGAAAAATATTTTGCATTTTCATGTTGAGAACGGGAGCAGATACGTTCCCGAAACTTTCAATGAAACGAGGAGAAGAAATCCCAAAAAATCAAGCAAAATGAATTTATCGAAGAAATCATAAAGCAATCAAACATATCAAAACGTTCTAATGAGTCGTATATTGTGATTCCAAAAGTGACAAAAACTCATCTGATTCATACACATATACAGGGTGTTTCAAAAAAACCTAACCCCCTTGTTGGGTAGGTAGAACATTGCAAAATAAGTTGGGTTTGCTCAGTGAAAAAATGTCGTAACGGCATCCGCTTTCATGATACAAGGTGTTGAAAAAAATATTTTTTAACACATTTTTCACGATTATCCCGAAACTACTTGCAACATTGTAATGAAATTTTGTATGGATGTTTCTTGAAATCTGACACATCGCATGAATTTGTTTTTATATCTGACTCTCATAGAGGGCGCTAGTTACACGGCTCGTACCGAGTAGTTTTGAACATAACTTTTCTGAGGTTAGATTTTTCAATCCAAATATGATATAAGCTTGAACATCATTCAATTTTACACCAAAATGGTACTCTTGGTGAAACTCGATACTATGTTCCGTTTTCGGAATATTTCGATTTGAAAATAATGGAATAGTAATGATGCTGGCTCGGATGCTGGTATAAAATGAATTTTATTGAGTTCAATTACCTATTTATTCAGGTTCAAAAACAATAAAATTATTCTCGTGCTGAAGTTATTGATGGAAGAATCATAAGTAGAAAATTAAGAGATATTTGACTAGGAACATGAAATATTGAATCAGTTAGAGTAAGTGTTCAAAGTGTCCTACGTTTCGAGGAATACACGATTCTATATTCTTTTTTTAAAAATGTATTATTCTTCTGAACAGTTGAGGATCAGCTGTTAGGGGTCATTTAAGTGATGTTCAATTATGTCTCACAGCTCTTGACGCGAATTTACCTATGTAGCATAGACTTTCTGCTCAAGATACAACAAAACTGTGTAATACATGTTCTTAGTCAAATCTGTTTCGATATTATTCTTATGATTCATTGTTAAATCAATAAGTTTTGCATCAGAGATGTTTTGTTGTTATCGGTTTTCAATTAATAGGTGATAATTTTTCATAATCCTCATTCTAATACATAGGTTTATACCAGCAACAGTTACCACTTCATTATTTTCAAATCGAAATATTCCGAAAACGGAACACAGTATCGTATTTTACCAAGAGTACCTTTTTGGTGTAGAATTGAATGATGTTCAAGTTCACATCAAATTTGGATTGAAAAATCTGACCTCAAAAAAGTTATGTTCAAAACTACTCAGTACGAACCGTGTAACTAGCCCCCTCTATGATAGTCAGATATAAAAACAAATGGATGCGATGTGTCAGATTCTAAGAAACATCCATACAAAATTTCATCACAATGTTGCCAGTAGTTTCAACATAATCGTAAAAAATGTGTAAAAAAAATATTGTTTCAACACCTTGTATCTTGAAAACGGATGGCGTTACGATATTTTTTTACTGAGCAAACTCAACTTATTTTGCAATGTTCTACCCACCCTAGCAAGGGGGTTAGGTTTTTTTGAAACACCCTGTATAGAACAAAATGAAAACATGTAGAGATCGTTCCAGTCTCTTGAATAATGATGCCATGCAGGACAAGTGTGTGCCGGATCAGGTGATGAATTGAAAAATGGGCAACAGTGGAGCTTGTACATCTATGGAGACGCATGTGCTGAATTATTGTTCAAGAATCAGTCTAGTATATTGGCTGAATGGTTATTGCAATCGGGAACTCGTCTGCGTTCCTTGATGAGCTATGCTCTAAGCTGCCAATGATGTAGAAAGCTTCGGCATGTCGCCCAGCTTCATCCCTTCTGTTGGAGTGTACGAGTGTACGAGCCGAGCGACAGTGTCGACCACGAGATCTGTCGAACAACACTTTATCAAAACTTGTTTATCCAAAGCTATATGTCCAAAGAATGGCAATGCTCCGAAATTATTGGTCAAATGAAGGAATCCCGAGAAACGATAACTTCCAAAAATCAGAATCTCTATTTTCCATTAATTTAGAACTAGTGAGTGTTTCGTATTGGGAGCCAAACTGGAAATTGGACCTGGAAATTGGACAATGGAAATTATCATTCCAGAATCTGGAAACAATTATTTTTGAATTTGACTACTTGCTACTACAGGATGTTTCCTACGGTGCGAAACTCAAGACGGTGATTCGTTAAGTCGTTTTAGGAAAATCCCCATGAACCTACCCAACTAGCATTTTCAGTCACAGGCACCATGGTTCAAGAAACTATTACCTATATTTAGTGATAATAACGTATTTATCACTTATTTCAGAACTTCATAGTATAAATGTCAGTGATAGTTATTTAGTGAGTGAAAATTACGTAGTTTTTACACTAGATAATAACTTCAAAGTGAGAAATTCTCATGGCTTATTACGAAGTAACTATTTCGAAACTGTCACTCCTCAAAACTACTCTTAAGGTTTCGGAACTTTGGATATATTATTACGGTAACGCTTACCACCCCAAGAAGGCTTCACAGTTGCAATTACTCTATGGTCACCAATTAGGTTTCTACGACGTTGTCGTTACTTGATCGATCACCTAATAATTTAGTCAATTCTTGGTGATATTTCAAGTAACATATTGGTAATTCCTACTCAAACAATTCCTTCATAGTTGAAACAACTTTTCGGTAATTATATTCAGTTGAAGTTACCAATACATAGGTTATCATAACTGACGAGTTCCAAAAGTAACTTTCTGATTCATTTTCGATTGGAAGCCATATTGATTGATGTGATAACCATTTGAACAGGATATAATTTTGGTTTTTCTTGTTGATAAACATCATTTTATGAAGAATAATAGCATTCGTTCGATCACAAATTGCATAATAATGGAAATTAACATGATTTACGATGATTTTTGAAAAATAGCCGAATGAAATAAAACCATATTTTTTGGTGAAATGAGCCGTATTTTGTGGGCGCATCTTGAATTTCGAGGCAAAATCATCACATTTATCGAAAAACTGAATGTTGTTCGAATTTTTCAAGTTCGAGTATCAATTATTTCGCGTGTTTGTCCTTGTATTATTTATTGAATGGTTAGGCATATTGGACTTGTTCATTTTTCGTGAATGTGAACTTCATGGATGAAATGAAGAATAATAAAGAGAGAAAATAATATTTTTATGAAGTGGAAAAGAAATATAAAGTCAGGTAGGAAAATTTACTACATCTTTACGTAATTTCGACGTCGACGGGTCGTAAGCATTACGTAATTGTGTGAGTTCCCGCTACGTCGGCAAACCGTAATAATTACTCGTGATTTGTTCCCCATTTTGGTCGTAAATACGTAGTAACGACGTAATTATAACGTAACCGCAACTAGTGAATATTACTTAATAGTCGACCCAATAGTCGTAATTACGTAATCGCGACTATAAATGCTAGTTGGGTATGTTCGAGTTGCTTTGTTTCTGAAATTTACAGTGCGTTATAGTTATTCGAAAAGAAACGGTTTTTATTATATATATCATAAAATAACAGCGATTTGGTTGAAATAAGGTACAAGTATTCGGAACTATAAAGCGCTCATTCAGCCCCAACTATATAACTTGAGATTATTGAGTACAGTTGGTATTTACCACAGCCAATAATATTGATAAAAATTCGCTCCTGACATTTTCTGTAATTTTCCATTTCTTCAAATAAACAACTGAAATTCGACTTCTTGGTCTTTTGTGTTTTCTTCATATCTAGCTTCGTTTTCGAAATAATAAAATTGAAGCCCCTTCAATGCATATCATGAACATGCTGAAAAAAAAAAAGGATTTTGTATTGATGTCGGAAAAATATTTTGCCCATTTGGCTTAATCAGTTCAGAGGCACTTCGAAAGACAACTGAGTTAAAATCTGTAACGCCCTGTATCTCATAAATGAAGCAACTAGGGACATATGTTCATTGGAACTTTTCACTCAGAATAACCTAATGAATCACCCTCTGATACTTCGTACCGTAGTTAGGAAACACCCTGTATACAGTGTGTTACAGTTCAATCCACTTAACCCCTGTTCTGTCTTATTCCTATGACGATTAGATTTTTCTCTCTCATGATACACTATACTCAAAATTATCTACTTTGCCGAGCAAAACAAATTATCGAACACAATTTTTTGGCCTCCAGCGATTCTAAACACTCCAGCAAAATTTGAGGAGATGGATTAGGCATTTTTTTGAAATAATTTCAATAATTGCAATCGATTGGGACTATACCCCTGTCTATAATATCTCATAAGCAGTGTTTTTTATCCACGTTACAATTTTTGGATAATTGCATCTTTCAAGCCATCGTGTATAATAATAATTCTTATAAGAATTTTACTGCAACCAGGCATGATGATATTCAGGATAAGATCATCTGTCTAGAGAGTGAGATGAACTACGGATGAAATCACTAGAAATTCAAATGTTTTATCAAGAAAAACTAAAACAACAACCATTCCTTTTTGTATCCTTGATCAACTCTCCATCATTATCTATATACACTTTCCATATTCATCTCTTTTGCACGATATTTTCAACTCTCCTCAGTTCTTGTGGTATTTGTGGTGGAATCTCTTTGCAACTTTTCCCTATTTCTTGACATAAATATCTCACTCTGCAGCCAGATGATCGAATTCCTGACTACCATCATGTCTGGTATAATTCAAATTCCCAGAAGACTTATCATCTCGCTTATCATACTCGGTGACTTGAAAAATTTAATGCTTCAAAAATTGCGATGATGATAAAAAACACCCCTCGAAAGATATATTGTTATGAAAATTGATAAAGGAGTATATGTGGCTAGTCCGAATCGATTGTCATCACCAAAATTTTTGAGAAAAAATGCCTAATCATTTTTCTATAATGTTGCTAGAGTTTTTGTGATCCCAGCATCAGGCAGATAAATTGTGAATGTTTTTTTTGCTCGAAAAAATAGATGATTTCGAGTGGTATATTATGAAAAAAATATCTCAAATCTTCTCAGAAATACCAAAGTTGAAGAGTGGAGTGGAGCAAATTGTAACACACTGTAGGTGAAGATGGTTTGTAGAGAGAATATGGAGTATTCAAAAAACAACTCTACAACCCCATTCTCACTATTATACTAACATACTAGTGAAGAAAGTTTTACCCTTTCTGATCCTTATACGACCACCTTCAACCCTTCAACTAATTCACCACGTGACACAGGAAATGATCCTCCTCTCTTTTGACCACTCGAGCACTTCGGATTTTTTCAGTTACCTTTTATATCATCCATTATACCAGATTCTCTTGTGATTTTGAATATAATCTATTAAAATAATATGGGAAACGGAAATGGCTCTCTTCTCGTCTGCCGTTACCTTCGAAGAGTCCACGTCTACCCTCTGTCACGTTATTACCTTACCTGCTTTATTGAAATATAGTAGTTTCGTAATCATAATGAAAACCGACGTTCATGGGAATACAATAACAACTGTTCTGACCTTTTTCAAGAGCGGGATGATTCTATAGTATACGATACATACCTGTCCCATATGGCATGGCTTTGGTCTAATAATTTTCTGCTCTTGTGGCACACGTCAACACTTGGTGGGGTGGACGAAGTGATATTCAATCGGAAAGTTATATAAGTTAATAGAAAACTCGATTATTTTAGACAACTTCGTCGGTCAATTGCAATAAACATTGAGATTTTCTTCTTGTGGAAATATTGATCTGTGAGTTTTGAACTTTCACCACTGCGGAAATTTTGAACGACGCGAAATCCACATGTTCAAAATTTGAAGAAATAGGAAATTGCTCGAAGGCTCCGTGATTACATACATGTCCTAAAATACTGGTGATCCTCTATCTATCCTCATTTTTGTCAGAGATTTTTCATGCAACTTTTGCTCCTCTTATGGGCACCATATTAATTTTTATACCATTGAAAAGGGCTCATGAGTTCCCCCACAGCCATGTATAACATGTCGACATTATCACATGAAACGGCGATAAAAAAACAGGTGAAAAAATTCAAATGTGATTGGACATGATAATGAAGAAACAAAAATCAATAATTGTCATACTGATGTACAATATGAATACTTTCTCATAGTCATGTACAACATGCTACCACGAATAAAAGTTTCTCGGTGAATTATCAAGATACTATTACGTATTGTACTTATTACCATTATATATTATTACTTATGTACATACCTATACTTTTATACGATACTATACTTGTCCCATGATGGCATGGCTCTGGTCTAACAATGTTCTGCTCTTGTGGCACACGTCAACACTTGGTGGGTGGACGAAGTGATATTCAATCGGATATTTCTATAAGTATATAAAAAACTAGTTTTTTCTGTGACGGGAAAAAAGTTTGGCATTTCATCTCTGTTGGCAGGTTATAAAATGTCACTTTTCATAAATTACTTTTTTCCCGTGGGAAAAAAGTGAGTACTTTTTTCCCGGATATATATCACATATATATACTCTGTTAATGGCTTTTGTTGTGCTATAGTTCCGAAAAATGAGTCAATAATACCGTCTCCGAGAAAGAACTGCAAGTCCTTTTATCTTCCATTCGACTTCGCGGTTTCGTATATTACTAAACAACTACTGAATTCGCAATTTTTCAAAATCAAATCACAGAATTGAACTGACAGAAAGTGACATCAGATATTTGATTACTTCAAAAGAATAATAAAGATGTCTATAAAACGCAGGTGTCCCTACTGTTAAAAACTTAAAATTTCACGTCGATAATTTTCAGATTTCGAAATGATGTAATATCTTCTCAATATTGATTCGTCCTTCCTTCTGTCACAGAAAAAAATAGTGTATTATACACGGGAAAAATATAAGATTTTAGCTCACGGTTTTTTGTCTCCCTCCGCTACGCGTCGGGAGACAACACAACCTGGAGCTAAAATCTACTACTTTTTTCCCTTGTATAATAAATAACTATTATTGTAGACGACTTTGTTGGTCGATTGCACTCAACATTGAGATGTCCTTTATTGTGGACATATTGCTCCATGAGTTTTGAACTTTCACCAGGGTGAAATTTTTAACTACGAGAAATCAACATGGTCAAAATGTAAAGAAAAAATGAATTGCTAATATGCTAGTGATCCATACCAAACGTTTCTCACCATCGGAAAGTTTTCATGGACACATAAGTGTCATTGATTTTCCTCTAGAAGATTTGGATATGAGTAATTGAGCAGCAAATGATGAAGTCTCTTGTCGGTACAATCTATGTATGCTGTGTCTAGTCATAGTGAAATAATATTCTCCGCATACTACCAAAGATATACTACACAGCCTATTGTAGACACGCAATTACAGACCTGTAGCACGAGTACAATGACCAAAGTGTTTCACCGAAATCTATTATAAATGGAGAATTATACATCCTCTTTTATGAGCAGAACGTTGCGAGGTCGTCGCTTTGAAATCAATTCTACATACTCATCTACAATAATTTTAAGACAATTTATTGTTATTTACGTTTTGGATGTGAGGTTGATTGTAGTATAAGATTTACCTCATGATTCATTGATTGATCCATGAACTATAATAATTAATGGATATTGAACTAACACTACTCATTATCCAAAACATCTGAATGTCATCAAGGATACTACTACATATCGTACTTCTACTAGACACCGGAAGCGACTGCTTATTTTCCTAAAAGATATTCTATTATTTCGACATGGTCATAGTCTGGTTATAATATCAGAAAAATAATAAAATTGAAAAATCTTCTGGGGATTATAATTTCAACATTTCGTTAGTGGAAATAACGATATAAATCTCAATTGCCTCATCATTATATGATCTTCTCAATTATATAGAAGATATGATATCGAACTCTACTAGGCATTTGTAGGTATATATATAAGTATAAAATTATAATACACAGTGAAAAATTTCCGGGTGTAATTTCAACCGAGTGGATTTCAGAAAAAACTCCGATTGAATCAACACTTGATTAGCAATTTCATACCAATATTATTAGAAATTTGATAATACCGTGTACAGTGGTGTCAATTCACACAGTGATAGTGAGAAATTACACGGATGTGGTAATTTAGAGGAGTTCTGAAATATCCATTCGAGAGAAACACCAACAGGATGAAAAGTAATTACTTTCGATAGTGGTATCATCCAAGTTAACGCAAAAAATACACTTATTATATTAAATTATCACCTAGTTACACCCTCACCAATCACAAACAAATCAGAACCGTGTATGAATTATGAGATTTGGGGCATCATCGTCTTGCATTCTCCCATGTGAATAAATAATGTTTGCTGATTATGAAATTACCCACTGAAAAACCTGAACTCATTGAAGAATGGATGGACATTGTGTAGGTATATCATCATCCAAGAATTCTGGTATCCAGATTGATAGGTGACAATAAGAACGGATGATTTCGTGAAAATAATGCATTAAATAAATTTTAAGCTGATTCATAAATTATATATGAGGATTTTTACATTGCGAGCGATATAGAGTACTCATATCGAACCAGATTGAACATAAAATTGAATATCAAAGTAGAAATTTTGTGCACAGAAAAATATTTAGTGAATTTCTTGATAGATGGTGACACTAGCGCTCCTTCGACGCACGTTTCTCGACAGCCTACAAATAGTATCAGCTCAGAGATGTTTTGTAAGTCACAATTCTCACTACATTGGATCGTTTCATACACTGAATACTAATGTTAGTATATCAGAGTCGTGTTATTCAACACTCAGATGCATACAAGAAAACACTGCTTCTTAGCGTGATAACACTCGATAAGTGTGTTTTTACAACAAGAGAATATCCGACAAATATTCACATATTATCATAATATCATCAGTAAAAGCAAAAACGCAAAATATACAGTGTCAAAATAATCACCAAATGATTGTACAGTCACCACTCTGGTGTTGAATAACACGAATCGATCAAATTAGCTCTAGATACTATTAGTGTAGTTCTTGACTGCATGTAAGAACGAATGACACCCTATGATGGTGTTGAAAATATCAGAGTTAATTCCCACTAAAATGATCAGGACCTCAGGGGACACCCAAGGGTGTTAGCTGGTGTGAACTGGTGTAAATTGTTTTTCACTGTGTATGTTACATTCAGTTTCCCTAGGTAGGATTAGGAGAAAAAATTCATCTAATTAGGACCTCGAAGTCCTGTTTGAATTTCTTCTTCAATAAATAAGATACTATACCAGTCCCATATGGCATGGCTTTGACCTATTAATTCCTTTGCACACTTCTCCAAATCCACGTCAACACGTGGGGAATTGAACAGATGGTTTCAATTGGAAAGCCATAATTTACTCAGATATTCCAATTTCGGACTATTGTTTGAATACGTTGACGTCTGTAACTTATGTAATTTACCAAATTATGTTCTTGAGGATACCTTCTCAAGAAAAAAATATTATAGGACCATGAAACACAATTTCACCTTCACAACGTTGACTGGGCTTCTCTTCTCTTCATCATCTGTTGATGTTAATTGGTTAGTTTTTCGACTTCCACTTTGTTATCGGTATTTTCAATAATATGGCTCTTGACATATCAACAAAATGTATGATGCACTTTCATAAGGTTGAATATTGCCCTGCAGAATAGTCTGCTCTTTAATCGGTGCTTATATCTGGGTACCTAAAAACTTTTCACGATTTTGTTAATTATTTTTCATGGTTATTACTCTCCGAGTCACGAATAGGTATCAATTTTAACGATTAGTAGCTGATGAAAGACACTTGTTTGTTTAAAACATATTCCATGAATTATCTCTGACTACCAAAAGTTTTGTAGATGACTTTGTGTTTTCTCATCTCATAAACATATATCATATCATTTCCCATAACAACTGTTTTTGACGTATGGCATACATAGTTTTGGCATCACAGTTGTTCACTTTTTATAGCAATCGTTAACACGTCACAATTTACTGATAGATCCATCAGCTCTCGATACATAAAATGAACCTATGAAAATAATCAAGGAATTTGACTACAAATTCTGGTGTGGGTTCTTCGTGGATTCTTCATTCAAGACATCCGTTAGGATTTCTGGATAATCATTTGATATTCCTTGTGCGTTTGTTTCCGGAATCACTGAAAATACGATGATTTTTGATTGTCGATTCTAATTTGCGCTAGATTTATTTCCACGTTTTTCAACATACCTACTCTCGATTATCTTCCAGCATACGGCCTATTCGTAACGTTAACTCTTTCTCAGGTGAAGTTTCACGATTCAAATTTGAAAATATCATGTTTGTATTGACTCAACCCTTAGGCATGGTTGATTAGTTATACCGGGTGTCCGAGTGTACCTGTACCAATAGATTATCTCAGCCATTTCGAAAGATGAAAATTTGGAAATTACATGATCAACTACAATTCTAATAATTTGAAATTATTATTGAAGTCAAAATCAAGATTACAAAAATATCATAGCCTACTGCAATTCGTTCAATTTGAAATTTCAACTGTCGTTTTCTCTATCCAATCAAATTTAAAATACGAAGTGTGATACATCGTTGAAACGGTAATTTTGAGTAGAAATGAAAAATTGCGAAAAATATACAGGGTGCTATTTGAAATAAAAAAGTTAGAGTCACTTCCGTTCGAACTGGCAGTGACTTTCAATTTTTGTTTTTCTCAGTTGAAGCTTCCTTGAACGAATTGGAGATTATAAAATTTTCGAATTTTTATTTTTCGAAATGGCTGAGATAATTCATTGGAACTGGTAAACTGGGACACCCGGTATAAGTATTGTAATTTATATTTTCATTCCTATAGTGGAGTTTAAGAACAGCACTCACTGACACTTCGCCATTTCATCACTTTCATGTTCTACTATGATTTATATTATCTTTGTGACCTTGATGTGATGAATAAAGACGAATTATTATTATCATTATTATATATATTGGATCTTTCTGGCATGTGAGTGATATTCCAGTAACACTACACACTGACTTTTGCTTGGACGATAGCTCATACCAGGGTGCTCATGTAAACAATTCTACAATTATTTCCAATGTGAATGCCCTTGAGAGCGAAACGTCTTACGACAAATGTTCATGGACAAGTGTCATCTTATTTCCAGATTTTCTCTGAAACCCTGTAATTTGTTGATGGACAAACCTAAAAAGATAGTTGTATTATCAAGAACCGATGTCTACTTGAATTGAGAAACAGAAAATATAAATCTCCATATCCTATACAACTCAAAATACCTGTTCATATAATTTGTTACCATCACAATTATCTGCCTATTCAGTTAGTTCCTATCCACTTCTGAACAAGAGTGAACATAAATCTGTATGGAAAGAACAATATATTTTCATCTTCTGTCAACACCAAAGAAGCGGGTGGATGCGCCCTCGAGATCACTAAACAGGGTCATAAATCTGTAAACAGGACATTCTGACTTCTGCTTTCACGATATATGATTTTTTCTCACAGATATGCATGTGATGTAGGTACCTACACCTGCATGCATTCTTTATCAGTAGGATCTGAATGTTGAACCCTTTTTATTTCATTTAGGAAATTGGAGACGATATTCTGAGGAAGAGGAAGTTGTTTTTCATCAATTTCAAGTTTGGGAATTACCAAGTTATCAGTTCCTGTCCGTTACTAATCTGATTCATAGGCTATATTCAAAAAAGGGCAATTCGTCTCGTGGTTGATGCCTCGCTCACAAACTCACTCACTTCTCTGGAACACCGTAGAAAAGTTGGCGATCTGGCTCTATTTTAGAGATATTTCCATGAACGATGCTTTTCTGAAATATCAACAATTGTTCCTTCCTTGGCAGTCCCCGCGAGATTAACCCGTCGAGTTGAGGCTTTGCTCCTCTCCGTGGTCACTTTGGAGACCTGCAGAACATTTCTTTCCGAAGACTCATTTATCCAACGAACAGCAAGGCTCTGGAAAGCATTGCGAAGGGAGGTGTTCCCCGAGGCATATAACCTCCAGAAATTCAAGAAGAACACCAATTCCTACCTAATTTCCCTTGGTTCTCACGATGTTCTCTGAACATTACAGGATATTCCTGCTCGTGGGAACCAGAACATGAAAAAAATAGTTCTCCCAGGTAGTATCATATTGCGAAATGAAGTTATGGAGAAACGATAATAGTGCAACTGAAAATGATTCAATAACATCATAACATATTTTCAGATATCGTAGAGAATATCCTCAAAAGCTTCGTCCAGTTTATCATTTGTGGTCCTCATAACGCTTTCATGATAATATTTATTTTTCACTTTTGAATGAGAAAATAGTCATATGACAACATCTCAAATAGTACCTTCCTGATGAATTTATCCGGTAGTGTGCGGCAAGCTTGATGAAGGGAGAAAAAGGATTGAAATACGCTGCACCAAGTTATATGATTTATCGTAGTGCTTCTTCAATCATGATAGCAAGTTGAAAATGAAATAGAGAAAAAAATCAATGAGGATATTTTGATGATGAAATTTAGCTAAGCATGCGGAATGTGAAGTTTCGCAGTTGAATTTCATTTTTTTGACTGGATAGAAAATATTATGTCATTGAACATATATGTGGTTATGTGATGATCATACAAAATACCATGAAGCTGGGCTTATAGCAGCTTATTGAGGGGCCCACACGAATTCCCGATAGCAATAACCATTCAGCCAACGTACTGGATTAAATCCTCACCAATGATTCAACACCTCACTCCATAGAAGATCGAGCACCTCTAGGCAATTCTGACCAACTCATCTCCACAACCTGCCATTTTCAATTCCATCAACTGCTCCAGCATCCCTACGTCTTGTATGGCACCAGGATCCAGGAGACTGGGACGGTATCCGCATATTTTTCTCCGAGTTTCCTTGGCACATAATATGTTTCGATTCCAAGGATCCTTCATGGTGTGCTGGTACAAAAATCCTTACCTCGTGGCTAGCACAAAATATTTTGAAGTCAGGAGTAGGTACTGCAACCAAACAATTGAGGCATGAAAAAAAAGCTAAAGCAGTCGGCAGGAATCTCACTAGTGAATTGCCACCATATTCTCTAAAGCCGACGGCATATCAGCAACAACACCGCAAGGAAAATCGGATATTTTTTGTGAGATGTTCACAGCAAAGTCCACCTTAAATTCTAAGAGGAGAGTGCCGCCAGATATTCCACCCATTGGAAGTCGAATTCCCGATATCGTCATTTATCAACGCACCATCAGACGCATTTTGCTTGGTCTCCAAACGAACAAGGCTAACGGTCCTGATGGAATTCCACCCATTGTTATCAAAAAGTGTGCACCAGTATATTTGGAATCGATTCTCTGCAAGTTATTCAATATCTTGTACAAGTCGGGTGTTTTCTCAACGTGTTTTGGAAAATTGCTAGAGTCCAAGCCATCTAGAAAAAAAAAGGAACAATAACCTGCCCAATAAACTGGAGTCGTATTGCTCTGTTATCAGTAATCTCCAAAGTTATGGAATCTGGATAGCTCAGGAATCATTAATTGATAGAAATATGGCATTACCATCGGTAATAATCTGTGTCACCTATATATGACAAGCTTCATTAGAGGAACAAATATATAGGTATATCTAGAGCATTCGACCTTGTTTGGTACCAAGGACGTCTCCACAAACTACCATCATACAGCTTACTACCCAGCTATGCCAGCTTTTATAAAGTTTTCTTTCAGGCAGATCGCTCCGTGTGATAGCGGGTGGAGTATCGCCTGATACCATAGTCATCAATTCCGGCGTTCCACAAAGATCAATTTTAGAACCAACATTGTTTCTACTTCATATCAAATGATCTGTTGGGCGTTGAAACTCGCTCTATCCACAGCTTTGCAGATGATAATACTCTTCGATCACACTGCGCTCTCTTCTCGCTCGAAATCCCATTTATTTTCAGGAAACTAATATCTCACGACGCGGGCAGGTCAACACTGTCAATAGAGATCTTGCTAAAATTACAGCCTGAGAAACCAATAACCTTGTTGAATTCAACGCCACCAGAACTCAAGCCTTTCTCTAAAATTTGTTCCAAAATTTGTTCTATCCGTCATTCGGTTGCCCCCTTACGAGCAACCCTCAAAAGTCTTCGAAAGTCTTGTGCGAGCAAGGAATGACGGGGGCCTAACCTTTTGACGTGTGATCCCAAACACTTTCTTGGGCCATCAGAAAAATTTCTGCAGTCGACGGGGATCCAACCCACGACCGGCAAGCGAATGCGAATTAGAATATAGACACTCTGTCCGCACGGCTACCTGGCCATCTCTAGAATGGGAGATCTCAGTATGCCTGATATATCAAAGTCTGGTATGTACCACCATTCTCACGAAGTTCACTATATCTTTGCCTGATATTTGCATCAGCAATACTCTCTCAAGTAAAAATTATGTCAGATTCATCGCCAAAGTTGTTTCATAAAAATTCGTATTTTCATTTCGTGCGAGAATGTACTTCAAACCTCAACAGCTTCTCATGAAATTTGCACTCGATTTCGCGATTTGACAACGCGATAAGAATTATGCCATCCGATACCAATTTAATGGTAGATCCCAAAAACCTACCGCTGTCACCCCTCCATCATCTAAGCCCAATCCATTGCACAGCGACTTATTCGCTGCCATTATTCCACCAAGAAGCAAATGAAAGGGGATAACGCCCCCTTTGCGAATATCCAAAGATAAAATCATATGGACCAGTGTAAAACTCATGTGGTGCTCGCACTACGAGTTTGCAAATCTACTTGTTGATTTTTACACTGATCCATCGGATATTATCTTTAGAGAGGGGCGTAATATTCTAGGAAATATTAACGCTCTGCCACTGACTCAGATCAATTTGAGTCGCGGCATGTTGGGATATTCGAAAAGGGGACATTATCCCCTTCCATTTGCTTTTTGTTTCAACCCGTTATCACATGACGGAAGTATGCCCGAGATAGTTGCAGCAAATGAATCGCTGTGCGGTGGATTTGGCTGAGATTCAGGAGTGGTACAGGTAGGTTTTTGAGATCAACCATTCAATTGGTATTGGATGGCATAATCCTTTTCTCGTCATCAAATCGTGAAACTGAGTGCAAATTACTGCACAGGAAAGTGCAATTTTTCAATTATTTCTTTCAGGATAGTGATTGGCACAGGTGCCGTTCGATAAAATACTATATTTCTACATTTCATCATCAGATGACGATCGAAATTTGCAGCCGGCTCTTGGACTAATGGTAACAATTTGAGAAAATATCGTCTCCTGAGGAATCATGCTAAAAGAAAACCTTTACTAGGGAACTTTAATGTGTTTCTAGATACTGAGGAGTATCTATAGGAGAATGTAATTAATGTTTACCTGACAAATTTGCTAAACACTAATCTCAAAAAGCCTGAATATTTCTTTCAATGGATCGTTCATGACCTTATTTTGAGTCACAATTGAAATTATATGGCGAATCTTACCAATTGTAAATATACCAAATATATAGACTATGAATTTATGTCCAATCACCTAGATAACATGTTTCTTCGTTCTGAGTTACAGGGTGTTTTCTTTCAATAAATTTCCATAAATAACATTGTTTTTTTGTGCAGATGAATGTTTCATTTTAGTAATGAATGCTACCGGTGCAATTGATGCACATCAAAATCAAAATATTCAAAATGATTGTACGGCTTCATATTTAACTCAAAATATCTCGAAAAATAATTACTTTATCTTCATGAAGAATAAGTGATCCGACAGTGGCGTAGAACTTGGGAAGGATCAACCACTTGCCCCTGTCGTACGCCTGGTAGTAGTCCGAA
Organism: Phaedon cochleariae; assembly: GCA_918026855.4. Taxonomy (NCBI): domain Eukaryota; kingdom Metazoa; phylum Arthropoda; class Insecta; order Coleoptera; family Chrysomelidae; genus Phaedon; species Phaedon cochleariae. Next base: position 22,476,383 of record OU896708.1, read on the forward strand.
ACGTTTATTCAATATAATTTAGTAAGATATAAAGTCGCTCTCTTCTCACCAAATATGACAATGATATTATTGTATTTACCTGCAATATTCCTTATTATATCCTAGCTCGAAGAACCAAATTAGCAATGAAATAGTCAAATTATAGTTTTTATTATCTGACCCAATCAATCAATCAATATATTTTTTTTAACAACCAAGTCTTTCTAGATTATTCACATCAATATACTGGGTGACAAATTATCAACTGAAATATCATGATTAATTACATATAAATATAACATTTCTCCCCCCAGTAATTGAACTGCAGTGGGGCAATTACTTATTCACTTCTAGAACAATCAGCCTAGATACTGGACGTCGAAATATAACTCCAGTGCTACTCTTCACGTCGACTATTCTTACATGGCCATCTTTAGCTGGGTACAAGCTGACAACAACACCCTTTTGCCAAAGATTTCTTGGTCCTGACGGGTTCACCATCACCACTATATCACCTAATTGTATTCTTCTTTTTTCTGTAAACCATTTTGTCCTTCTTATCATGGTAGGCAGATATTCTTGAGTCCATCTGCGCCAGAATAAGTCTGCCAATTTTTGGGCGGCTCGCCAGCTTGACATCAAACGCAGGTCTCTTTCATCTGTTTTCGTGACGGGCAAAGCAGCATAAGAAGGCCCAATCAGAAAATGGTTCGGGGTCAAAGCTTCTGAAGAGTCGGAGTCTAGTGATACGTGAGTAAGGGGCCGAGAATTCAAAATGTTTTCTGTCTCAATCAGGAATGTTCGTAGGACATGTTCAGGTGGATACCTTGATTTGAGAACTTCTTTTAGAACTTTCTTCGTTGTTTGAATGAGTCGTTCCCAACTGCCTCCCATATGTGGAGCAAGTGGTGGGTTGAAGTTCCATTTGACTTTCTTCAAAGTACAGAACCGCATTATTTCGTCTTGTTGCAGACTTTGAAGACTTTCCGTGATTTCCCTTTCGGCGCCTCGGAAGTTCTGTCCATTATCACTGAACAGTTTTTCAGGAAAACCTCTACGGCATCCAAATTGTCGAAGAACATTTATGAAAGAGCTCGTGCTCAGGTCCTGAGCTATTTCTAGGTATACTGCACGTGTTACCATGCACGTGAAAATTACGCCATACCTTTTTTCCTTACTCCTTTTTACAGGCACTTCCAAGGGTCCGAAGTAGTCCATCCCTGTTTTAATGAAGGGCCTTATGGTTGGTTCAATTCTGCATGATGATAACTGTCCCATTTGTGGTATCTGTGGGACAGCTCTTCTGTTTTTGCAGTGCTGGCAGTTATTCCAGACACTTTTAACAGCTTGTCTCATTCTCAAAATCCAATACTTCTGACGTAGATTATTGATAACAGTTTCTTGACCATGATGATGTACATTCTGATGGTAATTTTCAATCAATAGTTTGGTAATTCTATGGTCAGGATCTAAAATTATCGGTTTCTTCATGTCTTCACTTATTGTTGCATTATTCAACCTACCTCCAAGTCTTATAAGATTGTCTTCATTCAAAAATATACAAGATAATGTGTATAGTCTACTCTGTGGACCCAAAGTTGTGTTGTTTTTCAACTGACTAATTTCTGAAGGAAATGAATCCATTTGCACTTTCCTGTATAACAAATTTTCAGCTGAGGCAATTTCATCTACGGTGAATTCTTGTATATTTTTTTTCACCCGATCTCAAATTCTCGATAAATCGTAATACATAAGCAGTTGTCCGTACAAGTTTAGTCCATTTGGAAAATCGGTTTGGGTCTGGGATTATTATAATATTTTTGACAAAATTTATCAGAACTAGTTCATCTTTCTTGAATTCTAAGACATTCATATCGATTTCAGGCAGTTTTTCGTTTTCGTTGGGCCAATTGTCTGCTGGCAGTAACAAAAATTTGGGTCCATTGAGCCATCTGTCTTCTTTGGAGAAAGAAATTTCTCTTGTTCTCTTGGTTGCTTCATCTGCTACATTATCAAGTGAACTTACATATCTCCATTGCGATACAAGCGTTAATTCTTGCTTCAGTGCGAATCCAGTGAAGGACAGTTTTCGAATCGCTCCAATAGAACTCTGACGAGATATTGAGATTTAATGAATTTTTCAGAGTATGGGCTGATCGAGCTGCTATCAAAGCCGCCTGAAGTTCTAATCTGGGTATTGATATAGGCTGTTTCAGAGGTGCGACTCTCGTTTTTGCACTGACAAAACTGGTTTGGATATGTCCATTCTGACTTATTCTAAGATAGGCTACCGCAGCGTAACATTTTTCCGAAGCATCGCAAAATATATGAAGCTGAATATCACTCTCATTCCGGTCCAATTGAAAATATTGCCTGGGAATAGAGAAATTAAATATCTTTTTCAATTCTCTCAGCCAAATCTGCCACTTCTCATTCACTCGATCAGTTATTTCATCGTCCCAACCTATTTGAGTACGCCATATGTCCTGTAAAAGAACCTTCCCTTGTATCACAAATTTTGCCAAAAAACCTATCGGATCAAAGATCGACATTACAAGTTTCAGAACTTCTCTTTTAGTTGGTCCTCTTTCATTTTCTAGAATGTCTTTGGGAATTTTATGGAATTTGGTATGAAATTCGAAGGTATCTTTTCCAGGATTCCAATAAACACCCAGTATTCGTTCTGTCGTCATATCATCATTCGATTCCAAATTTTTCGACCCTTCAGAGATTAAATCACTCTGTATACCTTCGAGAAGACTCTTGTGATTTGTGATCCAGTTACATATAACGAAACCTCCTTGTCGATGTACAAAAATTATGTCACTGATCAGTTTCTTAGCTTCCTGTTCAGTGTCTGCACCTCCTAAATGGTCATCCATGTAATGCTGTTCTATAATTGCTTTAGATGCTTCGGGGTATTCCTTCTCAAAATGTCTTGCGTTTCTGTTCTTAGCCTCTTGTGCTAAGCAAGGTCCACAAGTCGACCCAAAAAATACAACCATAATCTCGTATATATCGGGTTTTCTACGTCTGTCCATTCCCCTCCATAAAATGCGTTGAGCACAACAATCTTCTTTTCTTACCATGACTTGTAAGAACATTTCTTTAATATCAGATATAAAGGCATACTTTTTTATTCGGAAGTTCAACAAAATTGTGTACAAAGAGTTGTAGAGATCAGGGCCAGAAAGGAGACAGTCATTTAGACTCACACCATTGGACTTACATGAGGCATCAAACACAATTCTCAACTTGTTGGGTTTATTCGGGTTCTGAATTCCAAAGTGTGGAAGATACCAGATTTTGTCTGACCTAATTTTTGCATCATCTTCAGATAATTTTCTAATATATCCTTTGTTTTCCAAATCCAGAATTTTCTCGCAATATATTTGCCCGAATCCAATATTTCTATCCATTTTTCGTTCTGTACATTCCAATCTTCTCAGAGCATTTGTTTGACTTTCTGGCAAAACTATGTTTTTATTTTTCCATAGCAATCCTGTTTCATATCTTTGTCCAATTCGCATCATCGTTGCATCTAGAATCTTTTGTGCTTTCTTCTCATCTGGAGATAATAATTTATCTGCTGATAGGTGAACAGAATCCAATTTCCATTGCTCTTTCACCATGTCATGTAACAAATCTAAGTCATCTTTCTCGTTTTTATTGAATAGGCTCATATGACATAAAAGTTGTTTCGGTCCAGATCTTCCCAAATTTCCATGTAAAATCCATCCCAGCAGCGTCTTGCTCATCACAGGTCCATTCCAAGAACCATTAACCAACTTCCTGGTAACCAATAGAGGCCAGTTATCTTGTCCAATGATGATTTTTGGTTGAGCATTCTGCATGGAAGAAATTCTACCGTCGACATATGGATACTTACATCTTACAGCTTCTACATCAATTGATTGGGATGGCAAAGACAATTTTGTTGTTCTAACGTGGCGCAATTGGAAACTTCGTTCACCTTCTTTATCAGATATAGTGAAACTAACCATTCTGGAGTCATTTTGTTGATGAACTTCGTCTTCATTTGCCCACTGAAGACATAAAGGTTGCACTGGTCCCATAAGATTCAACGAGTCAGCAAACTCTTGATCAATTAAAGTTATGGTTGATGCGTCATCAAGAAGAGCATACGTTTTCACCCTTTCACCACCTTTATTTATAACTATCTGTACAATTTTCAATAAAACACTTTCATTAGTACTAATGTGGCAATTCAAATGTGGAACATCATTAGCAGAACCAGTTACATCATCTGAACTAATACTTGGCTTGTTGATGACTGAATATTCTTTATGCAACAAGGCATTATGAGGTTTTTTACATCCACCTACACCACATAATTGTCTATTTCTACATTGTCTGACGTTATGAAACGGTCTCAAGCAAGAAAAGCATATCTTCTTTGATGTAATGAAAGACCACCTCTCATCCGGAGAAAATAACTTGAATTGTGCACACTCTGTAAGAAGATGACTGTCTTTAGTGCAACATGAACATTTCTTAGCGACATTGTCATAGTTATTGCTCGTTGCTAGAGAAACATTTTTTCTGACAGATTTAGATTTCGAGTTATTTATTTGACTTGTTTGACACGAGAAGTCATCAAATTTCAAATTGCAAACTTGAGATGCTGTATTCGCCTTTCCGTCGAGCCACAGAGCAAATTCAACGAGTTTGCCTTGCGGTTTCTGTACTTTGAAAATGTGTTCAGTCCAAGATAATTTATATGAGGTTGGCAATTTATTGAGGAGTTCAGTCAACAAAAGAGGATTATGTAAATGGTCTTCCTCCTTCAAAGATTCTATCGTTGCAACAAAATTCTTGACTTCATCTGAGAATTCCACGAAGACATCTAGCCTATCTTCCTTGATTTGAGGTAATTTCTTGATATCATTCAATAAAAGCATAATTATTTGTTCAGGACGTCCAAAACGACTTTGAAGTAGTTGGATGACTTTACCCACATTTTGTGGCATAATGAGCAAAGAACGAACTACCTTTCTAGCGTTACCTCTTAAACATTTCTGTAATCTAACTTGATTTTCTTCATCTGTATACCCGCAAAGCGCATTAGAATTAGTATATTGATGAAAAAAGTTAGGCCAATCCGTCGGATTTCCGTCAAAAAATGGCAGTTCCCGTGAAAGAGATTGTCTCGTTAGAATTTTGGAGATTTGAGGAAGATTCATTTGATCTGGCATAACAGTGGCTGAATGAATATCATCAATTATTGTGTCTCTCACCCTGTCCTCCGTCTTTATCGTCTTAGTGGAACGCTTTTCCTCTTCTTTACTTAATCTGTATTCCCATGGAAATTGTCCTTGTATCCATTTTTCCATGTTAGGCCCATTCAATTCAATTTCAATTCAATATTTATTGCTTCCAAAAACGAAAGTTTTACAGCAAGAGTTTGAGGTTTTGACATAATATTTATAATGAGGCTATATCTTATTCCTATGGAAAGTGGTTGTCTATAAGAAAGAGGATACACACGGCGTGTCCAGAATACAACATTGCCCAGCCCTAAAGGATACAGAGGTGGCTAGAAATACAATAAAATAGTATAGTTCAACAAGCACGAAACGATAGACATCTTCCGCGAGAATGAAGTCATACGAGCAAGAAATTTGCGTCCGTGCGTGTCACACACCGTACTACTTGAGGTTTTCGGTAGAGGCTTATGGTACTAGGACACATTCTGCTTCAGGGCGTAAGAACTTAACACTTTATACGCAGATATACAATTTGGAGATTCTTTTAGCTCTGATGTGAGCCATGTCTCACAAACACACAGTATATCAAAGTCCTTGAAGTCACGGCAGAAGTCTTCCACATTACCGTACCAATGGCAGTTCCAAAATATGATTTTCAGTGATTGCTATTGAGAAGAGCCGGCGAGGGAGGATTTGCTGATCTTCAGGTCACGCTTAGGTGAGTCCTCTCCGTCTCTATTCCTTTTGTTTGCATTTTTTTCCGGTGCAAGTGGGACAATTCTTGGAATTTTATTTATATACTTTATAGTTAGTTGGGTCCCTTCTTCTTGGGATCTCGACACCATTTCTTCTCTCAGTTCTTTTAAGTGCTTTAATTGTTGAGGTGTCATATCGGATTTTATTTTAATGTTGGGGTATAAATTCCGTGGTATGTCATTCTTTTTCCTTAAAATTTCAACTGCATTATCAGGCGAACTAAGGGTGAGTTTGTATGGACGAGTCTTGTTGGGTGCTAGTTTCCCAATGCGGTTACCAGATTTGATGTAATTTTTGACATCAGGTGCAATGGAGTCGATAATACTCCTGACGGCTACAGTATCATTATGTGAATCTTTGTTCTCAGGCATACCTAAGATAATCACATTTTTCTCGCGCCTCAATCGCTCACTCGTTTCAACGTGAAACTCGTCAATTGAGACATTGATGGCTTTGTTATCTAGTTTATGCTCGAGAGTACTAATTTTGTCTTTCAGAATGGCATTTTCCTCGCGCAGATTTGAGATATCCGATACGCAGGTTGCTATGGAAGAGGCTTGTATCATTATAGTTTTGTTGAGCTCTTCTATTTCATCATTGCATGAGCTGATTCCGTTCGAGACAGTGGCTAATTGTGCCATTAGCGCATTAAAATGGGTCGTATTCAGCGGTGAAGAGTTGGTGCAATTTGGACATGTCCAGGTCGCGGAGACATCGCCTTTTAGTGTCGTGGGCTCCAGCCGAGCGCACTCTCGATGGAAAGGCGCTTGACATACTGAACATCGTAGGTAATTATTATTGCCAGCTATCAACGTCGATTTTAGGCAGATTTGACAATTAGCTGGAGGGGGCATGATACTGCTGGTAGGAGGCCTGCACAGATTTAATAGCTGTACACCGGATCAAGGTTATATCTGTTTATATGCACTAATATGACACTAATTAACGTAATACAGGGCCACTAGCACTGAATTCTCAACTATAGGCAACTGTATGGACTCACTCAGAGGGATTAGCTGCAGTTGACATTACTCACGCACCTTTAGACACTACTTTCAAGGAATCTATCGACGAGCTATAAAATGCACGTGCTGCCAGCGCGAAGCGACAGCTCAAACTTTTCAGCTTTTTCCATGTTAGGCCCATTAGAATCATGCATCACCGACTCAGACTCCTTTTCGCTTTCACTTTGATCCCCGATGTCTTCCAGTTTCAACGCCAATTCCAAATCTAACATTTCCAGTTGTTTCTTAAGCTCCTCTTGCTCTATCTGCTTTTTCTTGATCGCATTTTCTATTTCCGCTCTTCTAATCTTCGATGCTTGACTACTTCTACTTTTTGTCGACTTCGAAGGAGCTTTTTCAATAATTTCCATTTCATTTTCATCGTCTTGTTGATGGGTCTTGGTAACATTAGTTTCTGATCGGGTATCTTTCCTGAGTACTTTCTGTTTCAGACTTTCGCTGCGTCTTACGAAATCAGATTTTGCTTGTACATTCATAGCTTCGATTATCGTATCCAAAGTGCTGTTCAGTTAATATCTCGAAGGACCATTTATTGTATTTACCTGCAATATTCCTCATTATATCCGGCTCGAAGGACCATTTATTGTATTTACCTGCAATATTCCTTATTATATCCTAGCTCGAAGAACCAAATTAGCAATGAAATAGTCAAATTATAGTTTTTATTATCTGACACAATCAATCAATCAATATATTTTTTTTAACAACCAAGTCTTTCTAGATTATTCACATCAATATACTGGGTGACAAATTATCAACTGAAATATCATGATTAATTACATATAAATATAACAGATATGTCGAATAGTTTTGATGTACTAGGCACATACATTTTTTAATTTTCAAATGAAACGCTCTGTAACTCAGACAGAAAGCACATTTCATCTAGAATATAAGAATTCAGTAATCTTTGTACGACAGCAACAGTGAAATGCGCATTTTGCGAGGTCAAATTTCTGAAAATGAAAATGAAGCTTTGTTTTCATTATGCAAACATTTTATTGTATTCCTTCTTTATTGTGAAATTACGAAAACATCATATCACCGATATCAGTATATTTTACATAAAATTAAACGTTGTTTGGTAAGATAATATACTAGAGAAACACTGTATGAAAGGAACACTAGAGTTGGATGGCAGATTACCTTTTTGAACCATTCAATTACTACCAATCATGGACGTAAATACTCTATATTTATTTCAGCCTTGATATAGATTGGGAGCTATAAAATCATACTGGCAATTATTTTGATGAAAAAGCCTTCATACTTTCAGCCATAAGGTGTCCAAAAATGCTATTTGGGAGAATTAATTATCGAGATCAAGTTAATGAACTGTTGTCAAATGATCAGTATCATTCAGCAATAAATTGTCCTCCTCATTCAGCAATAAATTGTTCTCAAATTGTTTGTATCCTGAACCATTAGAAAACAATATAGTTTTTCTCAACACCAACTCATAAAACAGGTAGTACGAACAGTTAGTAAATCAGATAGTATGAACATCTTCAGATTAGCACCCTCAATAAGAAACACTAAAGGGTGTAATAAATTTGTAATAACAAGGGTCACTGTCATTCTGATCTGATAAGAAAAGTATAGTCTTATGAGCTCTATTACAACACCTCATGCGTAAATCTAACTCTGTCAAGATAAGATATCATGAAAAACAGTAGAATCTAAACGTGATAAAAAGATGTAGGTATTCCCTGTACAATATACTCGAAAAAGTTGGAAATATATTGAATGAAATTTTCAAAATTTATTCATGAAGCTTAGTAGTCTTCTCTGTATCTCGAATGGAATAAATCCCTTTTTGACGAAACATTGAAATTGTTATCATTGAAGGCTATTGAACTATCCTATCGATTAAACAACTAACTAATCAAGAAGCTGACTGATAATACAATTTTTATTACAATCATCTCATGAAACAGGTGGTAAGAATAGTAAGTATATTGTGGACATATCTTTCGGTTCAGCAACCTCAATAAATTTTGCAGTTGGCCATGTTATCATTCCTGACGATTAGATGATGAAACAAGTTCTTTTATATACATCATAGTGATGGGGTGAAGAAATAAGTGAGTAATTTTCAAATTTCATATCATTGAAGTCATTGATATACAGGGTGTCCCTAGACCAGTGGGACAGTTAAATATCTTCTGAACCAATAGGAATTTTCAAAATATTATAATTTCACATCATATCGCATTATGAGTGCTAACTTCAGGAATGACTATATTTTATACGAGGGGCGCAAGAAAGGCTCACAAAATCGAACATCAATTTTTTCAAATGGAACACCCTGTATTCCACTGCATTATCATATTCTCCTTGAAGAGCTGAGTTCAACGACCTAGCACTCTTGGGGTCTAGCGGGAATGATTTCCGAGATATAGGGTGTGGAAAATCGGAATTTTTCATTTTTGGGAATTTTTTGTGTCGAAACTATTCATTATTGGTCAAAACGGCTTACATGTCCATATCTTAACTTTAGATTTACTATTCACTCGTATTTAATTGAAACAAATACAGGGTGGTGTAGAATTAACAGTTTCAGTCAGAATTCTACACCACCCTGTATTTGTTTCAATTAAATACGAGTAAATAGTAAATCAAAAGTTAAGATATGGACATGTAAGCCGTTTTGACCAATAATGAATAGTTTTGACACAAAAAATTCCCAAAATTGAAAAATCTCGATTTTCCACACCCTATATCTCGGAAATCATCACCGCTAGACCCCAAGTGTGCTAGGTCGATGAATTCAGCTCTTCAAGGAGAATATGAAAATGCAATGAAATACAGGGTGTTCCATTTGAAGAAATTGATGTTCGATTTTGTGAGCCTTTCTTGCGCACCTCGTATAAAATATAGTCATTCCTGAAGTGAGCATTCATAATGCGATATGATGTGAAATTATAATATTTTGAAAATTCCTATTGGTTCAGGAGATATTCAACTGTCCCACTGGTCTAGGGACACCCTGTATATAAATTCATTGGGGTAACGCAAGGGTCAGTACTTGGATCACTACTGTTCACAATTATTTTCATAAATGATCTTCCTTCATTCTTTAAGCAGAGGACACTCAATCATTTTCGTTAATGGCACAACTAACTATCACTCACATTTTCTAATATCGAAGAACTTCAAGACAGTATAAAATTAGTATTAGATGAAGTATCTTGCTGTTGTGATAATAATAAACTCATCCTGAATAAAACTAATAGACAATTCAAAAACTTTAGCCTGAGGACAAATGTGTTTCAATAGTTATTTATCATACAAGGGAGAAAAGTTGTAGATGTTAGCTCTATGTTGTGATGTCTCCTGGCGCGTAGCGGAGGGAGACAAAGAACGTGAGCTAAAATCTGAAATTTTTTCCGTGTATGATACACTACTTTTTTTTTGTGACAGGAAGAGGGACGAATCAATATTGACAATATATAACATGATATCAAAATCAGAAAATTATCCACGTGAAATATGAAGTTTGTAACAGGAATGACACCTGCGTTGTAAACACATCTTTTTGCAGGCATCAGTCTTTTGAAGTAATCAAATATCTGTCAGTCTCATTCTGTGATTTGATTTTCGCAAATTGCGAATTTAGTGGTTGTTTTGTGATTTACGTAACCGCGAAGTTGAATGGAAAAATGGAAAATGACTTGCAGGTCTTTCTCGGAGACGGTGTTATTGGTTCATTTTTCGGAACTATAGCACAACGAAAGCCATCAACAGTGTATTTTCATCTGATATGTATCCGGGAAAAAAGTACTCACTTCTTTACTTGAGATAAAAATAATTTGTGGAAAGTGACATTTTTTAAACTGTCAACAGAGATGGTATTTCAAAGTAAGTTCCCATCACAGAAATTGGTTTGTGTGATTATACAAAATTTTGATGAAAATCCATCGACATGTTTCGATAACACCGTAGCTTCTTCAGGTGAAATACTGGTACAATTAACTGAACTTACATTACCGTTCTTCGCTTTTATATCCAAACCTGCAGAATTGGAATTACCTTTGGAAAGGTTCGATGATGATCAATCTACATTCAAATATGATATACTGGATTATCTTGAAACGGCTGATGGCGCATACATCTTATTACATACCTACTGAGAAAACAAATACAACAGCGGTGAACTATTGAGGTTTAGTGATCGTTAGGTAAAATGTTAAAATTTTTGCGTTTGTTGATTTCAAATGACTAAAAATGATTGCGTTTTATTCCTTCATTCTCTACGTGTATAATTTCGGAATTATCATCAAAACAATGATTTTCTTCTAATATATGGTTCGCGTATGTTCAATTTGTTTCCTCTTTCATAAAATTCATCTCATGTTCATGAATGCGCTGATCAAACGTTTGACCTGTCTGTCCGATATATATCTCAGGACAAGATCCATAGTTAACTTTGTATTTTTTTCTCATCTCTTGAAAATTCCTATGATGTTCGTAGTACATCGTGCGTATCTGGGGAGGATAGAGAGAGGAGGTAGGTGTTGGATTTTTATTTTGTACTTTTGGGGATTATAAGTTCTTGAGAATACTTCCATTGGCAAAGAATTCCGAAGCTTCGCCTTTTTATAGACGAACGAGTTTTGGTAGAGTGTTGATCGACATATTTCAAGGTTAACGACGAAGGGATGTGTTGAGTGGGCCTTTCGAGTTCGTCAGACTAGTATTGCTAGTGATGCAATTATAGCAGAGATTCCTGAGCAACATCTCCCGTGGAAGTATCTATAGAAAAGTGAAAGGTCGCCGACTTTTCTATACGGTGTTCAAATGGAGTCAAGAAGTAAGTGAGTGTGGCAACACCCACTGGGCGAATGGTTCTTCTCTAGATGGAATCCAAGAGCACCAGCGTATGTTTGAGTGCTGAACCCCATAAATGAAGACAGTACCTAAAATTTTACTCATCTGTGCTTGGTAGATGATGGGAAGCTATTGATGTTCAAAATAGACTCATTTTCCACTTGTCAATTATTGATTAATGATACCTTGGCAACTGTTGCTATTAACAAACCCATATAACGCCCGCTAATTGTTTTTTTTTCTGTAGTTCATGAAATTATATACCAATTCTTGAAAGTACGCCAAAAACAAGATCTCATCTACGGCAATACTTTCATTTTTCAACTTCCATTGATTGAATACTCCATTAGATTAGATTTTTAATGGGGCCTTCGGGCTATCTGCCTCCACACTGCGACCTTTTCAGATCTATTGTGTCTGCTCTCAAAATCGATTAGAGTTCTTCGGCTAGCCCCGCCTCCTCTATGAGACTCCATAGGCTAGCTTTCAGATCTCCTGTGTATCTCTGGGCTCCTGGTTTTTCCTCCCCCAGCGTAAGGAACCTTAGTCTTGACAAGCTCTCACAGTGGCAAAGTATGTGTACTGCTGCTTCTTCCTCTTCTTGACAGAACCTGCACAGCAGTTCTTCAGTCAGACCTATCGTACTCATGTGTTTGTTGAGCCTACAATGCCCTGTGAGAAGTCCCACTAGTATTCTAGTTGAACTTCGTTTCTGGCTCAGTAGATATTCTGTGAATGTTGGCGATGGTTTTTAAATAAACTGTTCAGCCTGTCTCATTCCTGGCGAGTTGTTCCACCATTCTTGAGATTTGGTTTGCATTCATGATTTGATACTAGTCTTTTGTATAGCTTTCGCAATACCACAGAAGGGTTCTGGGCCATTAAGAGCTTTGTTTGCTCCTGCTCGGGCAAGTGAGTCTGCCTCTTCATTGCCCTCGTACCCTGTATGTGCTGGTACCCATGCTAGAGTCATACTCCATAATCCTTGTCTGGATTTCTCCGGCAATAAATTCATCGAAGTCTTGTCTGCATTTCCTATAATACTACACGAAGAAAGCAGCAATGACATACACTAAATTGAGAGATGACAGAAATATTCAACAAACGTCAAAATATCAACGAATGCTATGCCTACCATGAGAAGAAAAATGGAAAGAAAATGCTAGGAGGAATTTATCGCTCTTCAAAATCGATTTTTCTCTAGAACAAGATATTTTTTTCGTGAAAAATTAAATCTTGTATGCACCACGAGCGTGGTGGGCAGCATTCATCTCTTGGGCCAAAGACCCTCGGGTGAATGTTGCCCTTCGGGCGATAGGGTCTATATAACGCACTTGGTTCATGAATAACTATTCCACACGGAACAAGAATCCAAGTTTTTGGAAAGCAACTTTTGCGATGGATCGGACATGATTTTCCCATGGGAGAGTATTGCTGATGGTGATACCGTGCATAGATGTAGTGGTCTTGGTGAGAATGGTGGTACACAGACATTGTTTTATCAGGCATACTGAATTCCGCCATTCTAAAGAAGATACAGGCTTGAGATTTGGTGGAGCTGAATTCAACTAGGTTGTTGTTTCCCCAGACTATGATTTCCGCAGGATCTTCATTGACCCCTGATTTTTCGATTTTAGAAGTTTTGTCTTCATCATTTTTGTAAACCTTCCCAACGTATTATTTGTTCAAGAGGCAACTTTCAAGTCATGTTTATGTAGAAATGAAGCTAATTCATCAGTTGATGATCCGAAATAGGTTGAAGTTCTATAATTTCGATTATTGTTTTTGATGGTGGAATGAACTTCTTGAACTGCTTCATTACGGAGTTATATAGAAAGAATACTGCCTATTAATTTAACGCTGTATCCGTTGGTAACTGCAATCTGTTATTTTGATATTGAGTTCTTCATTGAAATTCATTTCTAAGAAGAGGAACACTCACTAGCCTGGTGTTTCATACTATTCGACGGTCATCTCACGAAGTGACGTAGGTATTTCACTTTTCTCAATTTCACAGGAGAGCAATTCAAAGATTTTCAACATCTTATTTTGCATATATCTCAGAGCTTTGTCCATGAAAGATCATCGGTTTTTTATTAATTAGGAAGATAACAAGAAATAGTTGTTATGATATGGTAGGATTTCGCAGAAGGAAGTCCAAAAACGAATAAAAAATATGAAGAAATGTCACTACGTGAGATCATAATGTTTTTCGATGTGGCCTCAGATACTCCTGTGAATATAAAGTGAATTCAAATGAATATTAGATCTGAATAGTCATTTTCATTGATGAAAAACAAAAATTCATTCGACTTGTGTAAAAAATTCACACGTGAAATCCATCAGATTTCGTGAATAATTAATTTGACAACAGGAAATGATTATTGTTGTCAACTCCTTCTCCGCGCGGGCCGAGGTTGCCACTCCGATTTTCATTCCATTAGTAAATACCTTGTCAAATATTCAGTAGATATCAATAGATCTGTTTGAGATCTATCTCATTTACCTACTGTTAGTAAACAGAAAACTATTTCATTTCCAACGGAATAGAACGAAACAAAACTATCATTTTCATAGAAGAATAATTCTATTGCTAATTCTCAATTCGAATATACCCACAAATATCAGAATATCAGAAAATACATAGATACTTATGAGATTTCAGTACATGAAAAACAGGAAAGAATAGATAAACAACAAAAATTCAAAACGAATAGAAAAATGAAACGTAAGAAACAAACTACAGTATAATAAATTGAATTTGATCTGAATCAGATGGAGTATTGTTCTTTTTTGGTGTATATGTTACCGTGAAAGTCCGAAAGCCGGTGACTGTCAGGATATACCAGTGAATGTCAACATTCATCATATACCCATGGTTTATGTTCGAAAGAATTTTTTATTGAAAGAAAACAAGATGAAACTCTATTGGTTATTATTTATTTCGATTAAATTATGGAAGAAGTTTTCGAATCAACATAAAGAAGTTGTTGAACTTAAGACAAACACAACAAACATAATATCAATATAAAAATAAAATGCATTTCATTTCTTGAACTAAAATGTAAAAAACAAGGTGAATGTATGGCAACCTTATTAATTGTAACAACTTAAGCTACCATGACACTTTGACTTACACAAAATGCTCTTGTTTTTACAGCTACATTCAGACGTGGAACAATTTTTTCTGCAGTTACAGCGTGTATAGCCTTGCCCTCCGCTTTTTGAATTAGCAGAAGCTTCTTCTTTTACCGACATTTCTTGAGCTGAAATCTCATCCATGGAAATTAACTTTTCTTTGCAAATTGATTACGGGTGCAAAGCTGCTTCAAGGTGTCATTTTTGTTGGCTATTTACTGCAGTAGCCATCGAGTACAAATTATAATACCACTATCAATCAAACCTTGTATAAGACTGGCGACAAGCTCACACGAAAGCGAAGGGAAGCGAAGAAACCACACAATTCGTTCGAATATTAGATCGTGAAATTTGATTTTCTGTAGATGTCGACGAAAAATTAATTTAACACATTAAGAAAAAACATATCCATATCCAGATATGACGTACGGACTATTATATTTAGATCGAAAAACGAACGGTATATTCTGGTTCTGACAAACTGATAGGTACCTAGTGAATACCATCCCTGAATTCTGCTCACATCAGAGTTTAATGATATACACTCCTACACGGACTTCAACAAAAATTAAGGAGTAGTTCTGGAGCATTATCAAAATGGAAATCAAGAATTATAAAAGATTGTGTATGAAGGAAAGTAGAGTTCATCAAAGAGGACGGTAAGTATATCTAAAGAAAGACATTCGTTAATTCATACCACTTCTTCGAAGCATATGCATGAACAGACATCATGAAAAATGAAAAATTTCCATAGTTATTGCTCATTACCTTACCTATTTGTCGAACCCAAGATATTATATACGGTTAATTTCCATAAATATCACTTTATGATGTGTTAATATGCCAACATATAATTCTCTGACAGTTTTTTTATCGTTAAGAGGCTTTTTTAGGATTCTTCCTTCTTTCAATGCAATATACAAATCAGTTTGGAGATTTCAGTACCTATACAGGGTGTCCCGAGGGGTGTCCCTTCGGGAACTGCATCGATCAATGTATAGAAAACCATAGGTGGGTAGAATTTGAAAATTTGGGAGTTCACTATATTGTTGATAAGTGCTATCCGGCTAAAATATTTTGAAGATTGTGGCACTCCTGGTTGCACCGGAAGTGGACCCCAACTTCGTTATTTCAAACGGGACACCCTGTATATTATCAAGGTTTTAGATTTTAGGCATGATACTGAACATGTTTCATGTATAATGTCCTATACCCAAGTCTAACCGTTTTCGAAATATTTCAAATTTTAAGTTGAAAATTGCAGTTTGCAGACCGAAAAATATTTTATTTTTTTATTTTTTGGACATGATCATTTATTTTCAATTATGTATCGATTCATAGGTAGGAGAGGACCGTACTCAGTAGAATTTCGATATCAATTCGATCACAGTTATACAGGGCGTTCACCAGAAAATGATATAGATCAGGTTGAAAAAATTATTGTAAGTCAATTTTTTCAAATGGAAACCCCCTAATTTTATACTCTCATTCGATTCAGAATCGAAAATAAAGCAAACTTTGGATAAGGTTATCTTTCTCAACAGTTTTCGAAATATTGGCGCATTATAATATGTCTCAGTTCCAGAAAATCTCGTATTCTTATTTTATATTATATTTTTTCTTAGTTGGCCATGGCGCCCGCAGTTGCGTTGGAAACAATCAACTGTCACGGCAATGGCATTGTTATCAATCATGTCGGCTCGTCTGAATCATCCGAATGAAGATTACTTGAATCTATTTATTATTTTTAACTGAGAAATGTTAATTCGCCAATATTTCGAGAACTGTTGAATGTAGGCATAAATAACCTAATTCAAAATTGGCTTCATTTACGATGCCCATTCGAATGAGGAAATGAAATTGGGGGGTTTACATTTGAAAAAATTGACATACAATAATTTGTTCATCCAGATCTATATCATTTTCTGGTGAACACCCTGTATACCTGTAATCGAATTGATATCGGGATTCTACTGAACTGGGTCGTTACCACCGATAAAACAAGGCCTGCATGCTGCGTGGGTGACGTCACTTAGTCAGGCCTAACCAGCGGCTCGAAACGACAAGCGCTTATAGCGCTATAAGGCGACCGCGTATTTCGATTTTAGTTTTAGATCATTATTGAGCCGATTTTGCTTTTTTTTGAAAGGCTTCCGGTTGAAAGAGGATGCCAGCCGTCAACTGAGCCCTTCTTCGCATCCCATTCGATTTTATTATGGAAAAACGAAGTTTCAAAGCAAAATCCAGAATAAAACACAAATACCCACCTACAGCAACCCATTCGAATTAAATATATTGGCAAAAATTGTAGTGATTCAATCTCATTAGAGGTAAACTTCACACCTACTTATACAGGGTCCGCAGAACATAAACTTATCATGAGATTGATCAAAAGAAAATTGGGGAAAATGTATTTTGATAGACATGCCGTTTGTTATACCTAATTACCTATATTTATCTTGGAGAATTCCTATTACCTAAAAAATTAGCCAGTGAGTGTTTTCAATTTTCTGTTGTTGGATTTTTTACCCAATTGGTCGTTAGACTTGAAACAGTAATTTTTAAGTAGAGTGTTTGTAGTACATGTTAATATAATAGTTGATAGTTTGATCATTGGAATGAATTCAGGGATTCTGCATTCATTGCCACGAGGCGAATGACCGTTTTCAGAAAGAAATTTGAGAATGTATTGAGTTAAAAATGCCCGTTTATTATGAACATTCAAGAATATTTCCTCGAATTCAGAGATGATTTTGTTGAATATAATATACGAATACAAAACTAACTGCACAATCAAATATTGCGGATAGAGTAATTTTCCTCTAATCATACTTTTTATGAGAGTGTAATTGTCTTCTATTATTAATTCATCATTATAAATTAAGTTCTGTTTACAAAATTCGCACTGAATTTTTCTAAGTGTAATATAGCAACAATAACCTGCTAAATAGGTTATTACCGGCATGTCATCACTATATTTATCTACATCAGATTCCTCGACTATGATATCTGGATTGAAAGAATGATTTTCTTGGAAATCAATATTTTCGTGGAAGCGCCTGATTTGTATATTACCGTAAGTACGAGATTTTAGCGTGAGCAGTGATTGAATTCTGAGCCTTTTTTCCGATTCATACAATTGTCGAATAGATATGTGATATTGTCCACCTGAAAGTTGACGATATTTCCCGAACCTATGTTCCAAATCATCTGTTTGAAATTTTCCTAGTAAAACATAATTCATCTTGAGTTCGTTAAAACAATATTGTATAACTTCTATCATTCCATATATAGTGTGAATCAAAGCAGTATGTGTTTGGTTTGTTAGTTTATTAGTAGAATTTGCAGATTTCCAAGTTTCTAACCAATCTATCATTTTATGCAAGAAAATGAATTTTTCATCGGAACAAAAATTTATAGCTGTGATAGGTTCTTGAAACACATTATTCAAACGTTTGCCCTTGGGTGTATTGACATTCACAATTTTCCACCACTTGAGTATCAGGTTGATAAATCCAGAAGTGCCTTCAGAGTTTTCAATGTTTGATCCAAATTTTAAAAGAGCCTGTACTATGAAATCATTGAAAATTTTGAGAGCCGAAGAGACGTTTTGTCTTTCCATATTCGAGGGAAATAGCGCCTTCAGGTTCAACGAATATCCAAATTTTAATAATTTATCGTGTCCTAATTCGTGAAGGGTTTTTAAACTACTATGAAAAGAAGCAACTCTTTCAACCCCTGTTTCAAAATCGGGATAATTCAATTTCTGATCTGGTTTTGAATTGAGCCAATTATTCCTTATGCATTTCAACAAATGTACAGAATCAAAAAGATAAAAAAGAGGACGTGATGTATCTGCGGGATGAGGATAAACAATACTGAGTTTTGGTTTTTCTGCAAAATTACTCATAGCTTTACTGTTGACAGCATTATTGTCACTGATAATACAGAATATTCTGTAACCAATTTCCTCTAATCTATTTATGACTCTCTTTATTAAAGAAAAAATCATGAGGTGATCTATTTTTGATGTTGGACTTATATGAACAACTTCTTTCACATTTGACATAACGCTTGCTATCATGAAGACAAATGCGGAATTTGCTAAACATGAATTATTAAATGCCGTTCCTACAATATTGCCTGCCTTGTAATCTAAATATGGCTTTATATGAACTTCATCCATCATCAAAATGACATATTTTTCACGCTCACCTAATAACTTAATAGTTATTTAACCAACTAGTGTATTAATGAGGGCGATTAATGATCGAGATATTTTAACGTGCGAGCGAAGCGAGTGCGTTAATGTTCGAGATCATCAATCGCCTTTTAATATACGAGTTGATTACAAAATTTTTCCGTCGACTATATTTCTCATTTCTCCTGCAATGAAGAAAACTTGGTTCGCCAAATCATCATCCATCCGGAAACTGCTAAGAATCACCCAGTAGCCTTGTTACTGACATAAGACACATTTGACATTTGTCGAAATGATCAACATAGGAAATAAATTCCTTGTGTTGGAAAACAGGGATTAATATCGTGTCAGAAACTTGGAAAGGCGAACCCGTTAACGGAAAATCGTCGATGAAATCTATATTTTCGATTCAAATGCAGATTCCGTAAGTTATAGCATATACAATGAATGCACGCGGTGTATGTTTGGTTGCCTATAAAACAATCGTGTATTAATAGACAAATCGTTCATTAATAGGGGTCATCAATGAACGATTTCATATACATTAAACTTAGTCGTTAATACGAGGTCGACGGAAATAGTTATTTAACCAACTAGTTTATTAATGAGGGCGATTAATGATCGAGATATTTTAACGTGCGAGCGAAGCGAGCGCGTTGATGTTCGAGATCATTAATCGCCTTTTAATATACAAGTTGGTTACAAAATTTTTCCGTCGACTATATTTCTCATTTCTCCTGCAATGAAGAAAACCTGGTTCGCGAATTCATCATTCATCTGGAAACTGCTAAGAATCACCCAGTAGCCTCGTCACTGACATTAGTGACATTTGACATTTGTCGAAATGATCAACATAGAAAATAAATTCCTTGTGTTAGAAAACAGGGATTAAAATCGTGTCAGAAACTTGGAAAGGTGAACCCGTTACCGGAAAATCTTCAATGAAATCCATATTTTCGATTTAAACGCAGATTCCGTAAGTTATAGCATAAATAATGAATGCACGCGGTGTATGTTTGGTTGCCTATAAAACAATCGTACATTAATAGACAAATCGTTCATTAATAGGGGTCATTAATGAACGATTTCATATACATTAAACTTATTCGTTAATACGAGGTCGACGGAAAATACATTTTCTGCATGAGATAACGACATTTGTCTTTCTTCGAATGTAGGATCTGTTAACAACGAACTACATATCGATTTGACTGTACCTGAATGAGGTAATATGAGTACTCCAAAATGTCTTAAAAATTTATAAGCATGTGGACTTATTGTATGAATTATAGAGGCTAAAATTATAGTATTATTCGAACGATATCGTTCTTAGCAGGATGTATGTAATTTAATTTGCTCAGAAAGGAACAATAAAGCTGAAGTGTTTTCGGAATCTTCATCAAGATCTGAAACCGAGTCAGAAATATGTTTCAAAACCCTCTTTTTCTGATTATCAAGACATTTTCCCGAATTATGTATCTCGTTTTTATCTATTTCAATTAGTAATTCCTTGATTTGATTGATATTATTAGAGATAAAAGGTGTTTTCAGATTGGCTTTTAGAGATGTTTGTATCGCTAGGTCATACAAAAATGATTCCACATTCAAAACAAAATCAATCACAACCGAATATGTAATTACGGGCCCTGGAGAATGAGACAATTTGATTAATGTGACTTTTTGCAAATCGATAATTTTGAACCACTTTTCGGGCAACTGAAAAGACTCTAATACAACTAGAAATTCTTGAAATTCTGTGTAGCAAAATGATTTTTGGTAATTTTCGAATTCAGTTTTACTTTTGGTAAGTGCTTGTGCCAAATTTTTAGTCTCTAGTATCTCAAGTTTTTCATCACGACTTGTGCGTACTTTTACATCTTTCGATAAATGAGATGGACAGTTGGGAAATTGAGTGGGAATAACATCTCGTTTGAGCCTAGGAATTTTCAAATCTATTGTTACAGTTTTGCCAGTTTTTGAATCGGTTGCAGTAGATGAAGTAATAATATCATCTTAGTAAAATGTATTTCACATACTTTACTGTACTTAGATGGAGTCGTAAAATCCTTGCGGTGAATTGCATGTACCCACTTTTTCGATAGTTCCTTGTCCAACGGGAAACTAAAAGCATGAACTTTTGGACCACCTACATAATTCCCCCGACAAAAGGGAACACAACACTTGTAAGGCATTGTTATTTTGCCTATCACAACACGAAATATTTCACAAAACAGTAATTTCTCCGCCAATTATTTTGATGAATAAACAACAAGAGAATTCGAGCACACGCGATTTACCTACGCCACCGTTCACAAAAACAAACTGACGATCGATCGACGCGAATGCCTTGGAAGATGGCCTGAGTATGCGACGTCACGAGCTGTTTACGTCAGAGTCTGCTGGCCTTGTTTCATCGGTGGTAACGACTGGGTCCTCTCCAATGACTAAATCAATACACAATCAGAAATAAATGATCATTTCCATAAATAAAAAAATACATTTTTCGGTCTGCAACGCACTTTCCAACTTGAAATTTGAAATCTTTCGAAAATGGTTAGACTTGGGTATAGGAATCATGGGTGAAATCTAAAACCTTGATAAGATACAGGGTATCCTATTTGAAATAACGAAGTTGGGGTCCACTTCCGGTACACCCGGAAGTACCACAATCTTCAAAATATTTCAGCCGGATAGCACTTATCAACAATAGTGAACTCCCAAATTTTCAAATTCGGCCCATCTATGATTTTCTATAAATTGATCGATGCAGTATATACCTGACAACCATGAAGACCGTTGGCCATAGCCGACCAGAAATATTGAGCTATTATAGTCAAGTTTTCTGAGTTGAAGATCCTATACTTTCTGAATATAAAGGTTTATCGAACCTTTCCACAGGTAATTCTGATCCTTCAGGTTGGGAAAGAGGGATATAAAGGTTAGGCAAGCGAATGTAAGTTCAGTTTATTGTAGCAGTATTTCACCTGAAGAAGCTATTGTGTTAGCGGAAAATATCCTGTAATTAGGAATTTTGTGGAAATCTTATTGTTTGTGAAGATTTTACATTTGGAATATCAACAATGGCCATATCTGTAATAAAATGAAAAAAGCTTCGTTTGCACTCTCACAGCTTTGCAACATTTTCATCGGCTCGTGTTTTGTATATATTTTGCATTGCCTTTGCATATTTACATGAATGCCAAAATGTCTATATTTGGAGGAAATCTAATGAATAACCTACTTCAATTTCAGGAATTTTCAACCTGCATCGAATTTGAACCTATCAGTATTATAATATAATACAATCCTGTCGTTAATTACTGAATAAATTCATTTTTCACAAACTATTCATGTCTGAAAAATGTCCTGATACAAGTTGGTTTTTAGGCTCCATTTGTCAGATTCAGAAAATTATATAATATAAAGGTTGCTCTACGTTGAGTGTTCTGCTTCATACTGCATAGGAAGCATGAGTATACATTTTTCTACATGTAATATAATATGTAGCAGATGATAATTGACGCAAATAAACGGAATAAAACGAAGCAAAACTAGCATTATCATAAAAAAATAATCATATTCATAATTCTCAATTCGAATATACTCACAAATATCACAAAATTCAGTTACATAAATGCTTATAAGATTATGAGTACATAAAAAACAGTTACGTATAGATAGACAACAAAAATACAAAAAAATAAAAAATGAAACGTAAAAAAAAACTGTTATAACAGAGGTATTTAAAAAAAAGTAGCTTGATCTAAATCAGATAAAGTATTGTCCTTTTCTGATTCATACATATCTCATACAAACTCATTCTGATCAGGCATGTATTGTCTAAAATCAAAACTTCATAAATTCTGGAACACATCTAATCTCAGCTTAACACATAAGAAACGTTTCATTCCAGTTAATACTTTTATGGAATCATGACTACCAGAACAAATATATATCACTCAAAAATTCATTAAAAACCAATAGAATCGGGGCGACAGTTCCTCATTGATTATCATAAAATGTATAGAACTCTGTTTACCTTCGAGATTGTATAATATGATTGTCTCATCGGGACTTTCGACACCTCAATGATTATATTCTACACACAAAGTGACGAAAAACCTATAACTTTAGAACAGTGTAATAATTTTTGAACTCACAAACCTCCGAACTAGTTCAGTGTCATGAATACCTACTCCTCGACCTACTCGGACTCATTTCAGATCAGGCATTTATTGTCTCAATGAAACTCGTGAATTCTCAATCATTCGGATTCAAATGAATGCTCATATAGGAATCGCATTAAATCAGTAAAGGAATTCCTTAGTGAAACTTCCAAATCCTGATCTATTTTTTTTCTGACGATACCCAATAGAATTATATTTGTGAAATCTCACATAATTCTCATATCTTCTAAGGCTTGAACACTTTTTCAATCGAAAGTGAAATATCTCATTGAATCTTGTAGCAAACTTATGAAATTTTGAAAAATATTATTGAAATTCGATCTGAGTAAAAATTATTACAAGACACAGCAGCTTTTCGTCTGGCGAGCAATGGTAGCGGATTCGGACTATTGAGTGACAAAGGGCACCACTTGATTTGATATAGACAAAACCATGTAAGTTATAGTAGATTGTAGATTGTAGATGGGTCGTATAGGCTAGGAGACCTTTCGATCACTGCGGCCTAGAAGATCTATTGTGATAACCCCTATCTAGTTTTGGTCCTCTAACCCTAGGTGGTTCAGCCTTTGGCGGACTATACTACTTCACATGAGCAAAGTATGTGTTCCGCGGTTTTGGTCGCATTGTTACAAAAGCGGCAAGTGTCAGTCTCCGCCAGGCCCATCTTTTTGAGGTGGTACCTCAGAGGGCCGTGTTCTGTGAGAAAGCCTGTGATAAGCTTTAGCTCTGGTTTGCTGAGTCTGAGAAGCTCTCTGGCTTGGTTCTGCGAATGGTTGATGAACCTTTTCGCATGTCGTTGACCTGGAGTTGCTCTCCATCAGTAGGAGTACTTTTCAATTTCTCCCCATTTCCTGAGTTACAGTAAGATTTAGTCAAACTTTCTGAAAAAGAAATTGAAGAAGAAACTTTTGGTGAACTCAAATATTGTTGATTGAGGATGAAGTTGAGTTTTAATACCTACAAGGTAGATGCATTGAAAATATTCTCAGTCATAATTATTCTTTATGATCTGTGTATTTATGAACCCTAGAAATCCCCATTATAGTACTATAAACCGGATGCACATATTATTATTATGCTTTAATCATAAAATGAGCATTTAGCAAACTATCTAATATTATGAACAAATAATGGTGAAGAAAACTAGACATTGAGACATCCTCAAGAAGATATAATGGTAGATCCCATAGTGAGTGATAACAAACATTTTCGGGTCGCTTTCTCACTCAGACCAAGGGCGGCTAGTAGAGAACAACTAGCAGGGTAGCATCCTGGTGGTATGCTCAGCTTGTTCGGCCAGACTCTCCAACCTCCAGTCCCCAGGAGAAGGTTGGTGACGAAGGATGACCCAAGACGATCAGGTAAGGTATCCTTCTTTTAATGAAGCCCAGTATAGGTGAGCCTCAGGTTGCAACCTGCAATAGGCAGGTTCCAGGTGAAGACTCTGCATAGAGTGATGAGCCCGCGTTGAAACAGCCTGTGAAGCTGGACGAACCTGAGAAGTCAGATGAGCCTGCGAAGCCTGATTAGTCTGCGAAGCCTGATAAGCCTGCAAAATCTGCAGAGCCTGTGGGGTCTGTAGAGCCTGCTAGGTCTGTAGAGCTTGTGCAGACTGAAGGGGCAGGGAGGCTTGACGATCCTGTGCAGACTGCAGATCCAGTAAAGCCTGATGAACCGGCGTCGTCTGAAGAGCCTGCAGGGCCTGAGATGCCTGCAGAGACGAAAGGGCTAGAGAAGGTCGACGAGCCGGTAGAGTATCGTGTGAGCCTGCGACGTCTGATGAGGCTTCAAAAGGTCTCCTGTTCCAGAGATGAAGTCTCTCAGCTGAGAGAATAAAATGGCCGCGTGGTCGACACGGGGTACCGCGGAGGCCCACAGATCTATAGGCATGATTCCAAAAAAATAACCAGCCCCTCATTGTAGAAAGAATAGAACACCTGATTTTGAAAAATTCACCCCAAGAAGGGAATGTCTCACTTTCAGAGAAGTTCACCAATAAAACAATGGTCGGTGCCAATTTTGCAGAGAACGAAGTATAACCTCCTGCGCCTCTTCAGAACTTTCCATTCAAAAACTAATTATAAAAAAACAGGATACAACTCATATGCAAACTCTGCTCACCAGAGGAAATACAGAAAGGCGTTAAGCGTCCTACATGTGACCAAAATGCTGACTTGTGATTCACCTAGACTGAAATGACAGCCACGAAATGAACGAGCCTCCCCGACTTCTTCCGACTAGGATTCCACAGGAACAGAATGAACAGATTCGACACGAACTTGAAAAATACAGGGAACAATACGACTTTTCGCCTTTCAATGGATGACTAGCGACAGTACCCTAAATACCTAAAAGTATCATGGCTGCAGTTGTTCCACCTAACTATGCATTTGACAATTTGACAATCAACTTGTCAACAGTGTCAAATGGAATTCCTATATTCTAATGACAGCTAAACAATAATACACAAAACAATATAACCATTGAACTCACTTATTTTTGATGATTCGCCTTTTGACCATGGAAGGAGACACATGGCGTCTCCAGGTCAAAAGTCAGGTTAATGTGTGTGCAAGTCTATAATTTTAATTTTTATAATTACCTGATCTGGATTAAAATCCAATATTTATTGTGAAGTTTAATAAGTGTTAGTGAAAATTATCAAATCAAACGTGATCAGCATGAGCACATACGATATAATCTTTGACATTGATGAACTCGGCTTCCGGGCATGGTGACAGACTACGGTGTCTTTAGTGCTCGAGTCGAGAGATAATATTATTACATCACCATATATATTCTTGAAAAAATTAATTACCTGATCTGGAGAAATTGTTACCGAAAGGTGACAGAAATCCAATAAACCCAAAAGAAGAAGAAGAAGAAGAACTCACTTATTTGAGTATAAGGACTATCAAATATGGAAGAAAAAGGAAATATACCAGCTAAATAAACAAATGGGCGGACGAGGCACTAGAAGTATATTGGAGGAGTATAGGCGGCTGCAGGCAATCGAGAGACCTGGTGGCCGGTCCAAGCAAGCCAAGGACGGCTTGGTTGCTGGGCAGGGATCGCCAAGTCCTGCGCCTTCTTATAGGGATACTGACAGGGCATAACAGGTTACGCAGACACCTATCACTCATAGGTGTGGAAGATAGTCCCACTTGCCGTGAATGCGGAGAAGATGAGGAGACATCACTTCACTTCCTCGGAGAGTGTGAGGCGTATGGAAGGATGAGATTCGAAATCTTTGAAGTAGATAAACTACAACAGGAAGATTTGGTCGAATTAGAGTGGACGGACATCCTGACCTCCATCAGAAGGACGGGAAGGCCACAGCCTCCCCACAATACTACTACTACTACTACTACCAGCTAAATAATTCACAGAGGCCAACCACCAATCGTAGTCATCATCTTGGGATTAATCCTTGATGAACAGAAATCAAACCCAGACTAGAAGAACATCCCGAACCAGGTGAGTACTAAATGTTATTCGATGAAATTGTTATGTTTACTTTTATTTTCAGGTCGTAGAAGTCTTATCAACTAAGGGTTCATTAACACTATCTAGTGTCATACAAATATGGAATATGAATAAAGAATATCAGATACAGTGTCTCAGAGCTTTTATACTCGAATTATAAAGATGGAACTGAGAATTCAAGGATAGGTAATTTTCACCTTACAATCTCATAGTCTCCTCAAACCACTAGTGCCTGATAGAAAATCTCATACTCCATATTTGTATACCCTCATGAATTACATATACATATCAGATATCATTGAACTTTTCAAAAGTTTATTGATCTATATTTCTTCCTGAGACTTCATAAGGAATTTTTGGCAGGATAGCACGTCTCTAACAAAAGACTGCTCATCAGAGGCATCAAATTCCGCAGCATTCGTTCAACTTGGTATTCTGGGATACAGAAAAGGAAAATGAATCTGAAACATAATTTTTTTAATGAGACTACGATGGCTTCGATTTTCAAAACTAAATTTTGTGAGCAAAAACGAAATACAAGATCGAATATTATTATTCAACATGAAGATGATATTGCAAAAATCACATCCTTATTTTGGCTTATATGTATAGTAGGCATATATAAATTTAATAATGTATTTACATAATATCATGTTATATTTCATATTATGAGAATTATAAGACAGTGGTTTCTGTAAGTTGGCATCATATCTTTGTTTTACCTTCCATATATACACGAATATCAACTCGATATTGGAGAGACCATATCCAGAACAAGATTCAAATTCAAAACATCACCAAGATCGCAGAATGTGCACATTGATTCATTGACCCGATATTTGAAAATCATATATTCCCAACATCCACTCTATATTGGTTCAATATTTAACCAATATCAGTGTGGGAAATCATATTTCCACTGTATATTTCTGTGTCATATGTATATAATACACCCTGTATATATCTTCATCGAATTTTGAGTCGAGGCGATCTCTAAGCTTACAAATTACAAAACAGATGTGGACTTTCCCAAAACTCAAATATTGTTTGTCGAAACAGTTTTATGATCGTGTTCTCAGGCTTAGCGTACTCCAATAAAATTCCATCTGGAGGTACCAAACAAATGATTCGGATTTTCTTAATTATTTCATTTCAATTTGAGTTACACTACCAGGTTTTCTCTTTTTCTGAGAAACGTGCTAGGGTTTTCGAACCGATCTCACGTTCTCAAAACAACCCTCAAGAACGACAGTCTTTTCTCGACACTCGAAGTGGTTACTCGGTTCGCGACAGCTTAACTGACCAGAGACGCCTCGACTACGAATTCACTATTTTTCATTTTGTAAATATACATCATATCAACCGCTACCATACAGCTTTCGGCACTGCCAAAAAGATCCTCGCAAATATTCAAAAAGGTGTTCAGTTCTTCCCCACTGAAACGCCAAAGTGGTGACCCCGACGTGATTGTGTATTTTTTTGCGAGTGACATTTTTTGTGAAGTGACGCGTAGCCAACATGGTGAACAACGAAGCCAATGCACCAGCCGTCAACCCTGTTACATTCACGGTCGCAACGTCGCTACCTGAATTCAACCCGGCTGATCCTGAGATTTGGTTTACTCTAGTGAATTACAATTCACTTCAGAGTCGATTAACGACCACGCCAAACGATACCTGAGTGTCCTTAAGGCGTTACCTCGTCGGTACAGCAGCGAAGTGAGAGACATTATTGTGCAACCTATCGACGATCGCTCTTACGAGCGGCTGAAAGAAGGCTTGATTAAGCGACTCAGTACGTCACAGGAAGAAAAGACGAAGCAACTCCTTCAGCAGGAACAGATGGGCGACGATAAACCATCTCTGTTTCTTCGACGTCTTCAGAATCTGGCAGGTACAGCTATACCAGAATCGCTAGTTCGTACCATTTGGCAAAGTCGCCTGCCGACCGAGATTCAAACAACCGTAGCAATCTCGACAAGTAATACCTTGTGCGAAGCAGCTGAAACCGCTGATCGCGTGCACGATATTTTATCGTCACGCTCAACCATTTCTGCTACATCAGCTCCTGATATCAACTATGCCAGCGATATACGAAAGCTTGCTATTGATCTAGAGCGAGTGATCGTACGCCTAGATGCAATTGAGGTACGGTTGAACAGTTTGGAGCGAAACAGATCGCGATCCGGTTCCCGTCCTCCACGCTCCCGTACACCAGGAAGTTCCCAATCCGGCGTATGTTGGTATCACAAAAAATTTGGCAGTAAAGCAAATAGTTGCACCAAACCATGCAGCTGGCCGTCGGAAAACCAATCGGGCAATCGTCAATAGCGGGTAGCCATTGCCCAATTCAATCCCGCCGTTTATTTGTTCGCGACCGGTCAACGAACTTACAGTTTCTGGTGGATACAGGTGCAGATCTGTGCGTCTACCCTCGTCATCTCCTCCGTGAACCACGTGAAAAGTCATCGTACGTACTTTCCGCGGTCAATGGAACCAATATATCGACATATGGGACCTGTACATTCACCCTTGACCTTGGCCTACGGAGGGACTTCACCTGGAGGTTCGTCATCGCAGACATTTCAAAGCCAATTCTAGGAGCAGATTTTCTTGCACACTATGGACTGCTCCCTGACCTATCCAACGGCCGCCTAGTTGATTCCACTACGACACTCACATTTCCAGGAGTAGTAGTAGACAGCGAAATACCGTCTGTAAAAACTGTAGTGGGCTCTTCCCTATACCATGACCTGCTGAACCAGTTTCCAGACATTACCCGGCCTGAAGGGACTCCCAAGAATATTCAACATGAAACCAAGCACCACATTGTGACAAACGCCAAAAAAGGCGATGAGTGGAGACCATGTGGCGATTATCGTGGACTCAATGCCAGGACGATTCCAGATAGCTACCCTGTTCGACATATTGAAGACTTTTCTCAGTGTCTCCGCGGTAAAACAATTTTTTCTACAGTGGACTTGGTGCGCGCGTTCAATCAAATTCCGGTCGCGGAAGAAAATATTCCGAAAACCGCGATTACAACCCCATTTGGACTATTTGAGTACCGATTCATGACATTCGGCCTGCGAAACGCAGCTCAGACTTTTCAACGTTTCATTGACGCAGTTCTCCGTGGATTCGACTTTTGCTATGCTTATATAGACGACATCTTAGTTGCTTCGGAATCCCCAGAACAACACATGAAACATTTGAAAATCCTGTTCGATCGTTTGGCTATGTACGGCGTCGTTATCAATCCCGTAAAATGCGTATTCGGTCAACCAGAAATTACCTTCCTAGGCTATCGAGTCTCCGAGGCAGGTACTCGACCCTTGGCCGATAGAGTGGACGCAATTCGAACTTTCCCGCGACCGGACACTGTTAAAAAACTTCGACAGTTTCTAGGTATGTTGAACTTTTATCGAAGGTTTTTACCTGGTGCTGCCACCAGTCAAGCTCCCCTCAATGAACTTCTGAAGAACAATGTGAAAGGTAAAGCACCTGTGAATTGGACACCAGTAGCAACCGCGGCTTTTGAGGCATGTAAAGAGAGCCTTGCACAGGCTACATTGCTGGCCCACCCAAAATTTGATGCAAATCTCGCTATTTTTTGTGACGCGTCAGATTATTCTGTTGGTGCCGCGCTACAGCAGTGGAACAACGGTTCGTGGGAACCCCTCAGTTTTTTTTCGAAAAAGCTCAGTTCCACAGAGCGGAAATACAGTGCTTTCGACCGCGAACTTTTGGCGATATACTTGTCTCTTCGACATTTTCGTCATATGGTGGAAGCTAGGCAATTCACAGTGTATACGGACCATAAACCCATCACATTTGCCTTCCGCCAAAGAGCTAGTCAGTGCTCGCCGCGACAGTTTCGATACTTAGACTTTATTGGACAATTTTCCACAGACATTCGACACATTTCCGGTGAACAAAACGTAGTAGCGGATGCTATGTCGCGTATCGAGGAGTTAGAATCTACTATAGACTTTGAAGCCCTTGCTGCCTCGCAGGAAAACGATGTCGAACTCAAGAAATTCCAACAGGAACACTCTTCCCTGCAGCTAA
The DNA here is from genome assembly GCA_918026855.4 of Phaedon cochleariae. NCBI lineage: Eukaryota > Metazoa > Arthropoda > Insecta > Coleoptera > Chrysomelidae > Phaedon > Phaedon cochleariae. Next base: position 22,507,283 of record OU896708.1, read on the forward strand.
AACGCATGCAAATCCCTGGAACAGATTCCATGGTTGTATGTGATGTCTCCACTGCAGCAGTTCGACCGTTTATCACCACACCCTTCCGGAAAACAGCATTTCACTCCATACACCGTCTCTCGCATCCAGGAGCCAATGCATCTGTCAGGATGGTTACACAACGTTTTGTGTGGCCCTCAGTTAAAAAGGACTGCAGAGCCTGGGCAAAAAGTTGCTTGGATGGCCAAAGGGCAAAAGTGAGTCGACATGTCACAACAACTGTTGGTTCGTTCCTGTCACCTTCGTCCAGGTTCGAGCACGTACACATAGACATCGTGATAATGCCATTGTGTGACGGATATCGTTACTGCCTCACAATGATCGACCGATTCACTCGCTGGCCTGAAGTCATCCCTCTTCAGGATCAAGAAGCAGCAACTGTAGCAGGCGCTTTTTACAACCATTGGATTTGTCGGTTCGGCACACCTCTCAGGGTTACCACTGACCAAGGCCGCCAATTTGAGTCCCACCTTTTCAAACACTTGAACCGTTTGACTGGTACGACTCACTTACGAACCACGGCATATCATCCAGCAGCAAATGGCATGATCGAGCGCTTTCACCGCCAGTTAAAAGGAGCCATCAGATGTCACAACAGCCAGCAATGGACAGAGACTCTTCCCACAGTCCTCCTAGGTATTCGCTGTGCCTGGAAAGAAGACATCCAGGCTACCGTTGCTGAGATGCTCTACGGACAGCCAATCCGGATACCGGGAGAATTTCTGACTTCCAGCAACGCCCAATCAGGTGACAGAGCGCCCGAATATGTTCAAAGATTGCGGAAACACATGCAAGAGCTGCAGCCCACACCTGGTACACAGCACGGTACCAGGAAGACCTTTGTTTACAAGGACCTTGCTACCTCAGAGTATGTGTTTCTCCGCCATGATGCACCGAAAGCCCCGCTGCAGCATCCCTATGACGGCCCCTTCCGAGTCGTTAAGAGATCAGATAAAACGTTCGTCATACACGTTCGCGGCCGTGACGTCACTGTAACAATAGACCGTCTCAAACCGGCCTTCATAATATCAACGGAATCTGAGAACGAAGCTGATGCTCCACAGACCCGGGATGAGTTCGTCATGATACAGCCCAACGTGAACACTCCTGCAAGAGATATTCCACGAATCGCCGCCCCACAACCAAGACCTGATCAGGAATTACGGACTACCAGATCGGGAAGACGAGTACGATTTCCTGAGCGGTTACAGGCTGGCTTTTCTTGAGCCTTCATTTCTAGCAGGGGGGTGTGTGGGAAATCATATTTCCACTGTATATTTCTGTGTCATATGTATATAATATTTAGATTTCACTTTGTAAATAACTATTGATATCAATTGTAAATATTATCCATTATTATCATGTAAATGGTACACCCTGTATATATCTTCATCGAATTTTGAGTCGAGGCGATCTCTAAGCTTACAAATTACAAAACAGATGTGGACTTTCCCAAAACTCAAATATTGTTTGTCGAAACAGTTTTATGATCGTGTTCTCAGGCTTAGCGTACCCCAATAAAATTCCATCTGGAGGTACCAAACAAATGATTCGGATTTTCTTAATTATTTCATTTCAATTCGAGTTACACTACCAGGTTTTCTCTTTTTCTGAGAAACGTGCTAGGGTTTTCGAACCGATCTCACGTTCTCAAAACAACCCTCAAGAACGGCAGTCTTTTCTCGACACTCGAAGTGGTTACTCGGTTCGCGACAGCTTAACTGACCAGAGACGCCTCGACTACGAATTCACTATTTTTCATTTTGTAAATATACATCATATCAACCGCTACCATACAGCTTTCGGCACTGCCAAAAAGATCCTCGCAAATATTCAAAAAGGTGTTCAGTTCTTCCCCACTGAAACGCCAAATCAGTATCTCTTTACCCAACTGGCTTCGTAAAGTGGGGCGTTTCGAAACTTCCGTCAGGTTTGAGAAGTGTGATATTCATTTTTCATTATCGTTTCATTCCTGTTTAATATTATGATCAACTGCTTTCAACTATGGAAATGGAAAATTTTTTCAGTGACCTGTAGAACCTCATCAATCATTGTTGCGCCGACGGCGTTGACTGTCGCTATACGCCATTGCGCAAGGGAATCCTTGATTTCTTTTGAAAATACAGGTCAAAAAATTATTAAATTATTAGTTATCTCATTCATTATTATGTTAGGAACTGTATCTACTGCATATCGATTATTTGGAAGAAATTTAGCTGATCATCAGTCCTATATATATGCTTTATTAGTATACCTAATCATTTTTTCTCGGGATGCAAAATACAGATAGTTGTGTTGAGAAACAATCCACAAATCATTGCTTGTATACCTTTTTCAGTAAATAGTTACATTTGCTTACATAAAGATCGGCACGTAGGTATACTATTTGATATATAACTGTAGACATGACATGTGCAAATAGTTGATGATTGACGACCCAATAGTTTCTGACCATGAATATGTATGATGTACTCGAAATTATAATATATGCAGTCATAATTTTTTCTCTTCAAATACATAATGAACTTCAATGCAATATTTCACTCTTGTGAAACGGGAACCTCGAATAAAATTATGTACCTAACCTCTACACAATGGCTCGAAAAACATTGTCAACAGTTCAGGGAACTCACATGATTTTCTACAAAAATTTCAGATAGATACCTATATTGTATTTTCAACAGTGAATGGCAGTCATTGCTTGTGTGGATTGAATAATGACGACAGAACAATTCAATTATTATATTGTTCCATCCTATCTGCTAATTTTGCACATCTTGACGATACTGCATAGGCCCGTATATACGAGGGTGAGGAGAAAGATTGGGGTTGAATAACCGCCCCCTGACTATTATTGTCTCGATTATTGTTGATCTAATTGAGGAAAATTGATGTCATCAAATTTCAAAAGTTCTTCACAACAAACATGAATATTTGAAATAACCTATACAACACAGGATATCCTATGGACTCACAATTCATAAAATCCATTTATGTCGAAATATCCTTGAATAGATATATCAAGACGTCCATAGAATTTTTATCTGAATACCTGAACTGATTCCGAATATCCGTAGGATATATCCTTAGGATATCTTGTACAGAATATCCTATGGACGACTAATTATTGTCCAATTCGTTTCAATATATTTCGAATATCCTATGGATGTCTAAATCAGATATCCGTCATTGGATATCAGGAATTGATGCAAAGAAATAAATGTATTCTGAACGAAAAACGTATTTGAGAATATCTTGGAGATAATGGGTTGAATCATCGAAGTATATATGTATGTTTCCATCCCGTCAATAAATCAATTCTTCAAATCGTTCTCAAATATTTAATAATGCAGAGGCAATTATAGAATTGAAGCAGGGGTAAATAATCAAATAGGTCAAATTCCGATGTTTGAATTGTTATAAGAGGAGGCGCCGTGGCCAAGTTTGTCTATGCGCTGAAATTCTCTAGATAGCCGTTCACGATGCGAAGGTACCCAGCAAACATGTATCGCGCGGGCCTTTAGACGCCCTCCAAAAACTGCCGACAGTCAACATCAGCGGGCCACAATCATGATACATCGTCGGCCCGGCTAGCCCGTGTCGCACCGGCCGCTAGTAGGCCGCCCGACTATCTACCGACACTATTCGGTTAGAAATAAAAAAAAGATATAGTCGGGAGTCGGACTCGAACTTGCGATCGAACGGATATCCAATCAACTGTCAGACGCTTATACCACTAGGCTACTGCGAAACTTGAAAGATACTATTACGAATCCATCAGTCAACAGAATTGAAATAGTACAATACTTCAATTATATTTGATATTTGATCATATACGATATACCTATCATAACTTGTTGATTCGACGACGTAGAATAGGTTTAGTCTGATAATGTTCTAGCCACATTACTTTTCCAGTGTTTGATCTATTACTGTGAATCAAATATTTTTCGAATATAGGTAAAGAGCTGAACTTCGCATTGGAGCATCATTGTTATAATATAGGGTAATGAACAAATATTTAGCTCAAAATCATTACCACAAAAATGGATTGGTAGACAATAACGAGTTTAATTATTGTTATATAACATATATCATTATTCTTGATGTCGGACGATAGTTTGCTGGGATCAATCATAAAACTCACCAACTTTTTCTAAATAATATTAATATTATCACGCCGTTTAACAAATACCTGAAGACAAGTGACAGACAACTGACGCGATCTACGGACACAGAACTAAAACACGAAAATAAATTAGCAGTACTACCAATGCTCAAAAACCCAGTGATGCCAACATTGCGTTTGGTTCAGTTACCACTGACCTGTAAACAACATACATACTGCGTCAAAGCGACATCGGCACGATTGTCGGGAATTTTAAACGGGCAATTTCTGGCTGAATAACAAACATCCATTATAAACATGCGTACGTTCAGCCATGGCGGCAAAACCGATGTCGTTTCAACATTTTAACGACATAGGTGTGCCGCTGCCGACAACTAACCGCAGTTACCAGCAATCGGCCGCCTATTTACCGCTCAATCATGTTTGCTGGGTACTGTCGGTTCGAATCCGGCTATCGGCTGAGCATTTTTCTTCAAAATGTGTGATTCATGGTTGTAATCCTGGCAGCACTTTGATGTCCTAGAAGTGGTTCGGATTCCACTATAAGCTGTAGGTCCCGCTCTTCCTAACCCCGCACAAGTTTCGACGTCTGGGGAGTTGGTCCCCAACTTCAAAGTAGCGATATACAAATTTCACACAAAAAAAAGATGTATCATTACTCTCGATGATAGAAGTGTGCTCCCGAAATATTTACAAATTGAACGAGATCAAAGTCATAACTTGAAGTGAAACTTAGTAAAACAGCTGTCTAAAACTCAACGCAACAAAATTGTTCCATACAATCTGATCCATTGAAAAATAAAAATGTTGTTCAAATTCATGATGCCTATAAGAAGAGCTCAGATAGAAGAGATCAACACGCTGGTAAGCGTGAATATAAAACAATTGTGGAAAGAGGAGTCCTTCATAAAAAGCATCACAGATAATGTTCCGGAAATAATAATGGAGACCTTGAATGAAAAACTCAGTCTATGAGCGAGAAATATTGAAAGTGAAAAAGGAAATAAGAAAGCTGGATGATGATATACATGAAAACGAATTAGAAAGAACAGTGAAATTAGACAAATTTGAATTGAATTTGAATCTGAACTCTGAATATCTAGAATGTTAACAAAACCATAGAAATAGAGTATGAAACGCTGTATCCACATTCAAGAAGGAATAATCTCATGATTTTCAACTTGAAAGATCAAAACAATGAATATACAGAACAGAAAATAATTCGAACTATAAAGGAAAAAATTTATATGAATAAATATTAATGAAAGGAATTGAATATTGAATATTGAAACATGTGAGATAACTTATGTAAAAATGTTCATTATAACTGGGTATGTAGCACTATAGTGAATTTAAATTAAACCTAAATGACGGGACTATTGCATTTGTGAAGTACAATATATCACTCATCGATCACACTTATTAAAAAGAGACAACTAACGTTCATGATATCATTTAGTCTAAACTCTTCACCATATAACATTTTAACATTATATAGACCAACTTCTTCAGATTAAAAACAGATTTTATTGGATTTGCCCGAGGATTTGCCATGCAGAGGTATTCAATGGAAACTTGCAAAAAAATTTTACTACAGTTTTCACACGTGATATAAATATTGATATACACAATTTGCAATCAACAGAAACAAATTAATATCTCAATATGACAGGAACCCAATGCTTAGACCACTTTTTTATCAGACGTCACGAAAGTAGTTGCGATGAAATTGATAACCGACCATGACCCCATATTTTTGAAAATTCATAAGAAGGCGTCAATGATCATGAATGGAAATATATAAGCCTTTTTATTTATTTTTTTATCGCTTGGAGCGCACGAAAGGAAATCCCTATAATGTTTAAAGAACATCGTGCGTTCCTAGGAAGGATAGGGAAAGGAGGTAGGTATTGGTTTTTTTTTAACTTCTGGAGATTATATGTTATTGGGAATATTTCCTCAGGCAATGCATTCCAGAGCCTAGCCGTTTTATGGATGGAGGAGTTTTGATAAAGTGCTGTTCGACATCTTTCGAGGTTGACAACGAAAGGATGTGCTGACTGGGCTTGTCTGGTTCGTCTGACTGGTATTGCTAGTGAAGGGATGATAGCAGAGATTTTTAAAGAACGTATAAACATTGATTATGAAACCTGCGGAACATCTCTTTCCAAAAAGACTCGTTCATCCAACGAACAGCGAGAGTCTGGAACACATTGCCAAGGGAGGTGTTCCTTGAGGCATATAACCCCCAGAAATTTGAGAAGAACGATTCCTACCTTATTTTCCTTGGTTCTCACGATGTTCTCTGAACATCACAGGATATCCCTTCTCGTCGTAACCGGAACATAAAAAAAACGATAAACTGAACTCAACGAGCTGGAATAGCGTCCTCAATAGCGAAATAGTTAACAATGCAACTGACAACTTCATTTGGATTTTGACAAACCATAGAAATGAATCATCAAATATCAAACGTTCACCAACAAGAAAAAAATATAAAGCACTGAAACCTTGGATAACACATGGTTTTGTAGTTTCCATATGAGAAAGAAAAAAGCTTCACAAAGAATATAAAACAGATGAAAATAATCAAGAATCAAAAGAAAGGCTAAGACAATATAAAAACATGCTGAAAACATCAATCAAAAATACAAAAAAACATTTTCTTGAACGTCAAATTGATGAAAATTCTAACGACATTGTAAAAAAATCGAAAATTTCGAATGAAGTTACAGGAGAACAAATCAACAAAAATAAACCGCAGTCGGAAGGATCTATATTCTTGTCTTCTGTAACTGAAATGGGAATATTGAATCAAATTGAAACACTAAAAACAAATGCTGCACCTGGCAATGACTCCATACAAACGTACTCCACAAAACAGATTGCCACACCACCACCACCACTTGAAAACATTATAAACTTGTCAATGACAATGTGTAACTTTTCAATGACAATGTGTAACTTCTCAGAATCATTCAAAATAGTATATTCTGTAACAAGTGTTATAAACGTCCTTTTAGTAACGAGTATTTTAAGCACGAGCGGAGCAGAGCGAAGCGAGTGTTCAAGAAACGAGTGTCTAGAAGAGTTTATAAACGCGTTACATACTATGCTTTTTCTACGAACTCCTAAAATTACCAACCAGCGGGACACGTATAAGTGATATTGGTTGTAGATATGTCCAGTCCATTGCTTACTAACCTTTGTTTCACGTTTATTGTCATGCTTAGCGCAGAATAAAAAAATTGATCTCAAAGATGGATGCTGCATTTTCACACTTCTTGGAGATCTGCAAGTACCAGAACATTCTTTTCGATTTCACTTTCGTCTACATTTCGCATATATTTTTAATGAAGAATTCTGATACAAACGAATATTGTTTGAATAATTCTGATACAAAATATGGAAATATTAGTTGACAGTTGATACAATTGACAGGCCAGATATGTCTCGAATTCCTGAAGCTGTGTTTAATGAACTGCGTTGCCATGGTAATGTGTTTAAGGAATCGTTTTGCCATGATGGTAACTTGTTTAATATTTTGAATAAATCACAGATCGGCAATCCGTGATTAATCGATCATTAAGCGTGGTACATATCCGTACGATAAATGCCATTTTAGTTATGTGAGTAGAAAAATAACATTATCTCACCATCAAATCTGGATCAAATTATGATGCTGGAAATTATCGCCCTATATCTGTCATCAATAACTTGGGGAAACTTCACGAGAAATGACCTAGAACGAGTCTCAGAATTTCTCAATAAGCATAACATTCTGTCAGATAAGCAGTATGGATTCTCAGGACGAGACTTAGCACTAATGACACGATTTTTGGAGTAACAAAGACAATGTATAATTCAATGGATGAAAGCAAAAAGGTAATTGCTGTGTTTGTTGACTTGAAGAAAGCGTTCGATACGGTTTCCCTTAAAAAAACATATCATGGTCCAACACACGTAATGACGTAACTCAAAAAAATCGGAATTTAAGATAGGTACTTCGTCAAATGACTTATATTCTTATACTCTTTGATCTCACGAAGTGGCGTAGCTCCATATTCATTTTAAATATCGAATAGTTAGCGTATCTCAAATTATTGGACTACCATGCAAATCTCACGAAGTGACCTAACTATGAGAGTTACGTCAATACTTGCCGCGGAAATTGAAATATCTCGGGTGAGGTCTCAATAAAAATAAATATACGGATCTGATATTCATTTGAATTTACTTTATATTCATGGCATATCTAAGGCCACATTGACCAACATGATCTCACAAACCAATTTTTTTTTTTCGATTTTAGCGATGCTTTTTGAAATCTTACCATATCATAACAAAACTAGTTCTAGTTCTTCCGCTAATAAATAGAAGAACAATGATCTTTCATGAACAAACCTCTGAGCTATGAGTCAATCAAGATGTTGAAAATCTTTGGATTGCACTCCTGTGAAATTAAGAAAACTCAGATACGTCGTTACGTGAGATGACCGTCGATATGTGGTATATCAGAGTTAAAGCGGCAGACCCAATTAAATCTTACCTAGAATATCGGACCCAAACAGTTAGAGTTAATGATATTACAACTATTTACGGAGTGCCACAGGGGACTGTGTTGGGGCCGTTATTTTTCAATGTATACATTAATGAGATCCTCAATTCAGATTAGGTACAGGTAAAAAAAGGTAGGACATATGCTCGTGACACTGTCGTTTTATCTAGTGCTGATTCATTGGAATCTTGAGGAGAAATATCCATGAGCTCCAAAATATTTCCGAAATAATTCAATTTGTCGTACTACTAGTGAGAATATTAGCTGCTAAAAAAATGAATTTGATTGAATTCTTGATTCCAACTTCCGATTCAAGCGACTTGATCTTGAAAAATTGAAAAAATGCTGCGACGGAGTTTTTGTAATTAACAGTTAAGTACAATATTAACATTCAACTATATGAGACGCTCTGTATTCAATAGTAGTGCCTGAAGAAAATTGTGTATCTTTCGTATGATTTTTAATGCTCGTATGTTGAAAGCTTCATTACGAGCTCCACTTCATTAAATCGTATCCAGCCAGCTGAGCAGAAACAGGTACTCAAAATAGGTATATCTATTCTAATAAATAAACATAGGACAGAACGTACCGCTTGACCAGTCAAGTGAAAGAGACGCGTGTCTTTATTCACTTCGGTAAAGCACCCAGATGACTCCGGTCCGGTTTCTGGTACCATCAGCCACGCTCCGGCAGTCACGTGACATCGTATCGATAACGACGTGCGGCTCCAACCGACAGAGGGTTAATTGAATAATGATGGGGTCGCCGCCAACAGGGATAATAGATGGGATTCGGAGCGGGGTTGCCGGCTGTCAGTTTCTGGAAAGATGTATCGGATAAGTTATTCAAGTCGTGTCATTGATTCATGAGATTCACGTATTAGAATAATAGGAATTATTATATTTAGTCAAATGTCATTGAAAGTACTTATGTAATACCTACTAGAAGAATTTTGGACTTGTTCAACCACCCTCTATCAATATCCCAACGATATTATTATATCATGGCTATTTGATATCAGCAAATATTGACGGATTATTCTGTGACATTTCTGACAACCAATAGATACTTATTCTTCTGTTCATCCTGTACTCATATATCATTACATTATTTTCACGCGTATATATTATTATTTGTTTATTTAACTTTTCAAACGGTTATGGCCAATACTATGGGCTTGTCAAAATCTGGCGAATTATCAAATTTAAATCATTAGAGGAGATCATCCATTCAATTTCCCAGATTTTGTTGGGATTCTTTTTCATCGCTTCTATAAATAAAAAGATGACTATTTTTCCAAAATACAGGCTGGGTGATTCAGGTTTTGAGGTACAAACTCAAATTGGTGATAGATCTCATCATCAATGAGTTTATATTAACATGAGTACTATCTGGATCAGTAGCAGATCTACAGAGGGTCAAAGTTTAGATATGTTTCTCTATCAGTTAAAATATCTTGATCACTTTTGAAGATATCAATTGGAAATCTGGTGTGTTTAATACTTCATGTGAATTCATCATTCAAAGCATTCTACAGATTTTTTAAATCTACAGGGTGATACGTTTTACTACTTTATCCCCACCAAACTTTTTCGTAATACGCCTCTGACATTTTTCAGTTCCCGAATAGGCTGGATCGTTCAATTTAGAGGCTTTCTTTGTCTCTCAATTTTTCTCGAGAAACCAACCGTTCTCGAGATAAATAAGAATATTCGTTTTAAAACCTGCCAATTGTATTGTATTTTTCTCATAAATTTCATTGGACAAGATTATTTAACAATAATAGAATACCCCAAAAAAATAATCACATTCCGTAAGAATATATTCTTCCTGACAATCTGAATGCTTCTTTATTTCTCTATTTCTCCGAATGATATTGAAATATGTTGATATTTTCCTAACAAGTGCGCAAAGTGTTACTTTCCCGCACGCACATACAGTTGGGCGAACGACGCGGAGCGGAGCGGAGCGAATAAGTTTTTGCGTGCGGAAGAGACACTTTGCGCACGTGTTAGGAACAACGTGTTTCCTACGAGCTTCATATCATATCATATAAAAATCTGACATCATGTCAAAGTTGACAAGTGCACTTGATGTTGCTTGACAATATTATTCTCCTTTGAAACCGTGAAATTATTTTTTTGTTTTGAGGTGAAATACAAATATCGGGAAGGAGGGTTGAAAAGTAAAAGGGATAACGGCTTCTTATAGTGTATACAATAGTTTACAGCAACTAAAATGAATATAAATGTTCCATACCAGTGTGATTTTTGGATACTTTTACTTATCCGCACGCCGTGCGGATGATACCCATATCCGCACTGAGTGCGGAAAAGTATTACTTTGCGCACGCAAATGAGTGCGGAAAGTAGGTACTACTTTGCGCACGCTCGTAAGAAAAAGATATTGGATGACGAATATCGATACGACTGGATGGAGCAGCTTCTTCCCTCTCTATCCTTGCTACTGATTCAGATTGGAATTTGGTAATTTTTTTTGCATCATAATAGGCAAAATTAACATGTTATTGCAGGGATATGCTTATTTATCTCGAAAAAGGTGCGTTTCCCGAAAAAAATTTAGGTACAGGTGAAATCTTCAATTGAACGATCCACCTTATTGGGTAATAATTGGAAGATGTCAGAGACGTACTACGAATTATTTTGCGGGGAATAAAGAAGTATCTACCCTAGAAAACGGATGACCCTGTCGATTTTGAAAATTTTTGAAATTCTTCATATGATAAGTGAGAAAGTATCGACCGCACCGAATTTCAAATTGATATCTCCAGATATATTTCAATTAATAGAAGAAAATAATTAAACTTTGACTTCCTGTATCTCCGCTACTGATCGAGATAGGACACATATATATTTCGATCAAAATTATGAGATCTATCACCCATCATTTCAGTTTGTACTTTGAAACCTGAATCACCCTGTATATGTGTGTAAGGATAAATGAGGATTTTCTGAAACGAGAGGAGCTATGTGAGAATTTGATACTTTTTCAATATAATAAAATTATTTAGAATCGGTCAGTACATTATTTCACGATTTTCTTTATTTTTGTTCGAATTTCAATTTCGACGTTTCGATTGTCTAGAACTGTCACCCATTTGTTCCCTCACTTGGGAGTTTTACATTTTCGAAAGTAGCTTTCCGTAACACTGTATCATAAGAAGTATGGATTGAAGATAATGAACTCTTAAAAGAATTCCCCAATAGAATTTTTCCTTTATTGGAAGATCTCTATAACCCTCACCTACTATAGACAAACAACTGAGGACGTTGAGTAGATTCAGATATTTTCGATTAAAATCATTTTTGATCGAATTTTAATTTCAACGTTTCGCTCGTCAAGAATTGTCACCCATTTGTTCTCTCATTTGGGCATTTTTACATTTTCAAAATACGCTTTCCAGCTTTCCTTAGCTTCTCAACACTGTATCATAAGAAGTAGAGATTGAATATGATAAACTTTCATAAGAATTTCTCAATATTATTTCTCCTCTAGTAAAATATCTCTATACTACTAGACAAATAACTGAGGACGTAAGGTAGATTCTGATATTTTCGTGGGAATATCTCATTCAAATCTGGCAACCTGGCTATGATATGACGTGATGAAACGTTAAAAAAGGATATGCTTCTTTTCGAATTGGTTTGGCGAATCGAGTAAGAAAAGGTACCTAAGTAGTTAAAAAGTTTTTTAAAAGGGTATATAGTAGCTATTTACCTGATGATGTTTAGTTTCGCTGCGTCCTCGTCATTAAAAAATTGAAAAAGAGAGTTGTGTGATGTACACCAAGTATAGTTTGTAGTGTATGTTTAACCCTGTTACAATAATTTCTGCAAAATATCACTTCATTATTGATCAAGTAAGAAATTCTATACATATTGTAATTGGTCAAGGAAGCATGCCCATTTTAAATGAGAAAAGAGTTATGCTACTATCGAATCGGTATAAAACCATCACATACAGGGTTCTCCAAAAGGTCTGTACAAAAATCTGATATAGGATTCTAGGGCAAACTACAAGGTTCTACTCTAAACTATTCCGCAGTTACTTCTCAAATTCTTAAAATATTCATCTCAATAATTACTTATTCTGCAAAATAAATTTGTACTGGGTTTTTTTTTTAGGATGAGAAATGGATATCTGGGTTAAGTGTGAAAGGGCCGAGTCACGACGAGTTTCAATACCTTTGTTCAATAAAACATTGCGACACCTACTAGATATAATTTTTTTAGCAAGACATGGCAAAAATATAAAGATTTTTCTAGCTACTTGCTATAGAACACGTCATTCTTCATCCTATTGTCCATCTGAGAAGTTTTTTTTTTATTACTGGTCAATAATGAGACTTTCACTCCTACAATAATTGACATCACCATTCCATCGTCTCTAAAATCAAAGAATAGTAGGTTAGTCACCAAAATGCTCTGAATTTTTATAGGCAAGGTGATCGACCGTTTGGGGCACTGATTCAGAACAAGATGGCGGCAAAGAGTGTGTTGTTTTTTTACATAATTTATTGATATTTTCTAGCTATTCCATCGTGTAACTTGTGTTTATTGTTGAACTTATCACTGGAATCATAATTATAATTATTGTTGGATCATACGATTTCATCGTCATGTGAGGAAAATAATGACTGACTGACCTAACCTGACTGACTGAATCATGGACCAAAACATTTTTATATTTTTTCATCCGAGCTTTCATCAAACAAGTGCATTTCTATGGGATATGAGAAATCGAAAGCATATTCACTATTATCGATGAAATGGAAAGATGCTGATATATTCACCATCATCCCTATAATACTGCACTCATCAAGTGTCAAGCAAGAAGATCCAACAATTGGCGATACCAGGGAGGACAGATTCCAGACATTGAACAATATGGTGAACATATTGAAAACCATCCCTAAACAATGTGTTATGTGAAACCTAGGTGGGGCACGATTCATCATGTGCTAAATATTATAGCCATTAGAATCATGTGCATTTGATCCATGCAATCGAAACCAGCAGCAACCATCAGCTCTAAACCAAGAAATAATTCAACGCCAAAAAGCATCCTGACTCAACTGTGGATTCAGTTGTGGATACGTGATTGACGAATCTTTGGTATATACAGAAGGATATACAACTATCAATGCCCCATCTTCAGCAATATTACTTTCAGGCTTCGAGGATTGTTTATATACAGCACCACAGCCTTGCAGACAATAGCACTCTCAAGCTTGGTTTATTGCTGGGCGATTTTGGCGATGCTAGCGATGAAACTTGGTGATATTATTATGGGTCAATTTGAATTGGGTAGCCACATCGACCAATGATAACATTACACGGTTCATCGCCAACATCACCAAAGCCAAAATCGCCCAGCAATAAACAAAGCTTCAGTACTGCGTTCTCATCTACAATTCTCATCTCATATGACACAGGTAGGTGAACGCTGTCAATGACGAACTTGCTGAAATTGAAGCCAGTGGAAACTACAACCTAGTTGAATTCAACGCCACCAAAACTGAAGCCTGTATTTTCTCTAGCAAGGCAGAATTCAGAATGCCTGGTATAACAATGTTTGGTACCACTATTCCCATTCCATCCGAAATACTCTCTCATGAGAAAATTATGTCCGATCCATCGCGAAAGCTGCTTCACACGAAATTGGATTTTTATTCCGTGCAAGAATCTACTTTACACCTCAACAGCTTCTCATGATCTACAAACCTTAGATACGGCCAGTTTCAGAATACTGATCTCACATATGGGGCTTAGCACCCAAAAATACGCTGATGCTCTTAGATTCCATTCAGAGAAGAACCGCCCACCTGGGTGGGTGCCACACTCACTGATACTTTGACTTCATTAAAAAGCCGTGGAAAAGTCGGCGACTTCCACGGGAAATGTTCTCCAGAAATCTCTGCTATCTCTTCATCACTAGCAATTCCACTCATACGAAATCGACAGGCTCAGTCATCACATCTTCTCATTGTCAACCTTGGAATATCTCGAGGAATATCTCGAACAACACTTCACCAATACTCGTTCGTTTATAGAACGCCAAAGCTTTGAGATTCCTTGTCAATGGAAGTGTTCCTAAGTCCAGAAGTTAAAAAAATCCAACACCTAGCTCCTCTCCCTATCCTCCCTAGGTACGAACAATGTTTATCGCACACGATAGAAGTTTCCTTTAGTGCGCTCCAAGAGATAGAAAGAAGTCTGCATTGTTTTCGCTTAGCTAGTTAGGAGTAGGATTCGGATAGTTGAGACCTGTTTCATGTTTAAGCCTGCTGGTTCAAGCCATTAATGCAACTTATTCAAGCATAGATTACCATATACCCACAGGATTGACATCCCAAAAAGCAATTTGAGGTATATGCTCTTCTAATCCCTGAGAATCATGAATCTAGGCCAACATATGGAGATTTTCGAGTGCCACGACTACAATTCGAGGAATGTTTTGTTGTCTGGCTAATATAACAGAATGATGATACCATTTCCATGTTGATCGACAAAGATTAAACGAGTGCAAACTAAACTTCTGAAATACATATAACTATTGTTCTTGTATGTATGACAAATTGATAGTCATCATAGAGGACGTGAAAAGAATTTCTGACACGAATGATTTTTTCGGAAGTTCCAAGCTCATCAAGATCAGAGTTTATACAAGTTTACTCCTCCTATACATTTCAATTTCGATTTGAATTCTGAACATATTGGCAAGTCATATTTTTATATCATAATACATCATATTATTTCATCCGATTTGAGAGATATTGTCAATTCTTAATTTCAATGTTCAACAGATATAATTTAATGTTCGACGTGGCAAATAGCCAGGAAAGTAGTTGTTTTCTGTTCAATATTCAGAATGATATTATGTGCATATACATATTTTTATATGGAGGAGAATGCAAATTTCAGAAGATTTTGTTTTAAAATCCTTATCGTGTGTGTTCAATAGTATTACTCAGTGTTCGTCGTGGCATATAGCCAGGAAAGTGGTTGTTTTCTGTTGAATAAAACGAGAAAGAATTGATAGTTTCATCACATAGAGAATGCGAATTCCAATGCATTTTTTTATACATATATTCATTTTTTTCTGTTTATAAATTCATCTGAGAATATTCCTTTCCATATAACCATAATTGTGAAATATGATGTGAAGGTCTGTTTCCACAAAGTTTCAAAAATGGGTAGAAAATATGGATTGATAATTGAATCTAGGTTTGAATGAAAGAAAATAATGATGAATCAGTCTATATTCATTCACTCCCAAGTCACCAAGCATTTTATGAATTATGATTATGATATTTACAATCAATAGTATAAATGGATAGGTAGGTTGTCCTTTCTTCTGTGATCACAGGCACACAAAAATATTGAAATTACATCTATTATCATCATTTATGTCACTCTTTCTTTCAGTTCGATTTACTCCAAATTGGGTTTTATTTCGTCCTATTTTATAAAGGTGATGAGAAGTTTAGTTCATTATCGCTTTTATGAAATTAAGCTCCATATATTATGGTGCAAGAGGCATCCTGTTTGTAAATGAATTTGGGATTTTGGTTCTGATAATTGATCAAACGGGATAGGATAAGGATCTTAATATTCCCAATTGAACTAACAACTATTTTTGTATTCAAACCATTGGTTGTCAGAGAGTTCAATGTTAATAAAAATAGTTTCAGAATATGAAAGTGGCCGAACATAACACCTAACTTTTCACTCACAAGTATTATTTTTTTCTCTTTCCAAACTTACTTTTCTATTTAATTGGCTGGTGATGAGCTTATGTTCATGCCCAAAACATTGCTTCCTTTCTGCTGATCTCTGAACAGATCCAGAGTATATGAATCATCTTCCTACTTTTGTTTTTTTATTGTCCAACGGGTATCTAGGTACCTTTTATTCTCCGAAGTCAAGATCCCATAACTCTAAGCCGTTTTATATTCATTTTTGTGCCATCGCCTGAAGCTATAAATCAAAATTTGCTATAGAACATATAATAATTTCGAAACTGGTATAGTTCTATCAATTCTGCAAGTACAATTTGTCTGTATATGTGTCATGAAATATGAAGATCAAAATGATCATTCATCATCCGATACCGGAGTGAATTTGGAATTCTATTTATGAATATTCTTTTTATCCGATATATTGAAGTTGAAATTCTTGTTTCCTTTTTTGAACCCTCGCACCTAATCAAAAAGCACTAGCTCATTCATGAAGTTATCGTATCACAGCATATAAAGTACAGATGTACATGTATGAAACATTTTCACTAGGTATCTGGAACAAATTCTCAAATTATGAGATAGATTGTTTCAAATAAGTAGAGCAGGTTTCTGTTGTATTTGATTTATTGATTTTTCACAGAACGAATTCCATTGATCAACTGAGGATATGTGTGAGTGTGAACATCTTGAGGTGATAATAAAGGCACTGACCATTTATCATATTTCTGTCAATTGCATACAGGGAGAAAGTGTTAATAGTAGAACCAATAATAAATTCAGTATATGAGTGAGTTTGAAGAGGTTTGAACCATGAGGGTTTCGAGAACATCAATTCCTACCCCTGAAGCTATATCAAAACCCATTCAAATATCACCTCTCACATTCATTATGCCTAGCAAACCATTCGAAACTGATATAGGAAATCCGATCAGAACATGGTGAGTACCTTATTGTACCTCTTCTAACATGGTGGAGGTGCATTGTTCTTTCCTGTATTATGATAATTGAATATTAGATATGTATTTGTGAGTGGTATCGTACGAATGATGTGGTTGATACAATAGCTGTCTGATGTTATATGAGATTCTTTGATCAAGATATTATTAGCATCCACCATCTCAATTCAGGATTGTCTTTAGGAACCCTGGAAGGGAACATGAGATTGTGGAAAACAAAACAACTGTTCACAAAGCCCACCTCAATGAATATTTTCTTTATGGAAAGCGTCATCGAAATCGGATGTCTCCAATCATTGACCATTTCCAATCAAACCGCATGAAAAGCTGTTCAATCATTGTGTTGAGAAAATTCAGTATCTTCCTGAGAATACAAAAAGAACGAATTCACCTGGGATTTCAGATTTTGTGAAACAATAATATATCAAATGTTGCAGTACAATCCACTTCACTTTGAGAATAGAGCAGTATCTATGGTTATCAGGTAGGCAAATAAAAATCAATATCCATTCGCCAAAAGATAAGTATAAAAGTCAAGAATTTACGTACAACTGAAATCTGCTGTCATGAAAGGATGTGATTCTGACATGACATTATAAATATTAGCAAGGTTCTTCCTGTTGTTAAATCTATCATTGCACTTCTCAGCCAGTGCAGAGATAGGGTGCAAAGAGACAGGGCACAACAAATATTCCATACGAAACAAGTTTACAGAAAATGTCCTGAAAAAACATCATTGAAATAGCGAATCACTATCGGCTTCAACAGTAAATGCCTTTTCTTCGATTAATCACTTACAAAAAGAAGGCAATCCTCACCACAAGGATTATTTGTTGAGAGATTTGTTCTTTAGCTTCCTTTTGCACGGTGGACCTTTTCAGTATTGACTTCGTGCGTTAAAAGTTCAGGAATCAATGAAATTATTGAACATGTCCTTACCAATATACAAAATAACGAAGATTCTTCTCCACACTTCATTCTGTTGGCCTTTTCACATTTTTATTGATATCTCGAACAAAGCTCTCGCGAACTTGGATGACAGTGAGTGATATCGGGAATTCGAGAAAATTTTTCATCAAATAATTCAGGTTATTATAAATAGCTCATTTGACAAAAGAGATAGAAGACGCCAGCCACCGACCCTTCGAAATTTTATTAGAGGATGACCCGTCAGCACAGTCTAGATGTTTAGCCGTCATTGATATAGATGCTCATTAGCGTTCATCAGCTCATATTTTTAAACTACCCCTGATATTAGGCAATAGCCTATTGGATGTATAATTATTTAATAAATGTATGAATGAATAAACAACGCTGCTGTATTTGGAAACGAATTCCCTTCAAAATGATGTATCGCAATCTATTGAAAAATATGGTGAAACCTTAGCCGTGGCACTTGTTGGCATTCGATCGAGTCTGGCACCACGGACTCCTCGCCAAGCTTCCATCTTATGATTTGCCTCCCCAGCTATACTCTCTGCTAGCTAGTTTTCTCAAGGAACGCCTCCCTTGGCATTGTGTACCAGAGCCTCGCTGTACGTTGGATAAACGAGTCTTTGGAATGAGATGTACTGCAGGTCTCCAAAGTGACCACGAAGGGGTGCGAATCCTCAACTCGACGGGTTAATCTCCAGTACACAGCTTCGCGTATGATAGTTCTCTCCATACGCCTTCTCTCCCAGGGCTCCAATACCAGCAAGGCAAATCGGAAACGAACGAGGAAGAAATGTTGACAACATAAATATGGACTTGGCAACAATTCACGAATGGGGATTCAATAACTTGGTAGATTCCAATGCAAACAAAACACAAGAATGGATTTTCTCTAGAAAAGCTGATCTCACTGTGCCCAACATAGGATTATCAGGAGTAACCATACCTTTGAAGACATCCATTTTGATGCTTGTTATTACTATCAGCAATAACCTGTCTTGAAAAAGTCACGAGAGAACAATTGCTGAAAGTGCATCCCAAAAACTTGGTTTCTCTTTCGGGCCAGGAGCCTATTTCACTTCCAGTCAGCTGCTCATGATCTATAAGGCACATATCTGACCTGTCCTGGAATACTGTTCCCATATTTGGAGTGCAGCACCCAAACATACCCTGATGTGACTGTTGGATTCTGTCCAAAAAAGGGCAATTCGTCTCGTGGGTGATGGCTCGCTCAAAAATCCACTCATTTCTCTGGAACACCGTAGAAAAGTTGGCGATATGGCTCTATTTTGTAGATATTTTCATGGACGATGGTCTTCTGAAATATCAACAATTGTTCCTTCCACCTCCAGAAATTTAGGAAGAACATCAATTCCTTGGTTCTCACGATGTTCTCTGAACATTGCAAGATATCCCTTTTCGTGGGAATCAGAACATGAAAAAAAAGTAAATTGAAAATTTTGAAGTATTGGGTGCTGGTTTTGAGGGTGTTGACAGCACAATTACGACGCATATTATGGTAAAAGAGTTTCTCCTAGAAATGAAAATCGTCGAGTCTAAGCGATTTAGAATTTTTACTTCGGAGGTGAGGGGGGGCGATACATAAGTTTAAGCTTTACTGTCACCTTTGTTGAACAATTAAACACTCGAATTCAACAGCTTGATTGGTAAAAATCAAAAAATCAGTTTCACGTGCTTCCACTGAATGTATCCGTAGTAAATTTTGCCAAGATGATGTACTGATTGAGTTAAACTTTTCGCATTGCGTTTCTCCAAGATGCCTGATGACAGATAGTCAGGTTTTTTTAACGTACCTATCTATTCATGGAGTATATTTCACTGCGACGAAAGTTTGTCCATATTCTTGGCGATTCTAGTAGTTTAATTTTTACCGTTCATTTTTCTGCGTGACATTCATTACGGAACTTCATCTACAATCAACTAACTTCCGAGTTCTCTTCAGCGTCCAAAATCACCATCTTGATTGAATAAATCAAAATACGTAAGTAATAGGTAGGTATACTTATGCAGCATAGCAGCATACATTGAATGCATCTGAGATTGTATTTCATTGCAATGAATTATTGATGATATAATGTATTCAGTGTTATAAACAAATGAGCATTCGATTATTTTCCATCAAATCAAACAGATAAATTCGAAATATTATTAACCTTCCTGACATATGAACTTGATATAACGTGACTTGGCTTGACAGCTTGATGATATTTCATATTATGATTGATATTCTATATACCAAACGGTAAACTCTGATCCTGAAGAAGAATGATTACATTCATTATGTGAAAAAATCTATAATTCAAACAGTGCTAATATGCATATTCTACATCGTATTTCATTATTGGTTAGTACGGAGGTTGCCAAGAAAATTCATTAGGCAATGCAAACCACGTGACATTTCAGCTGGCAAGATGGCGTTTGGTTGGCAAACAAAGATCGATCATATAGAGGTACCTCTATATGATCGATCTAAGACTAGCAAATTTTGCTTTCGCTCGGCTTCGCTAAACGCTCCGCCTCGCAAATGCAAAATTCGCTTGTCAAACAAAGTGTCGTCACTTTTGATCCTAATAAAACAATCGACTATTACTGATTACTTGTTTACTCCTACAGTTTTTTCTGCCAAATCATTGGATCGTGGATATTCAGTACTACATGTAATAGTATTCGTGAAACTTCTAAGTTTTGAACTACTTTACTTGCTTAAGATTTCTTTTATTTGATTGATGATTTCACTGTCACAAAGTTCGATCCATTCACTATACGAATTGAAAACAACCAAATAATCTCGATTCCCATGAAAAAAAATGGCTGAAGATATTATTCTGTTCCAAAGGTTGTTCTATATTCTGCATTGAATTTTTTTCACGAATTTTACAACCTTCGATGTAATTTTCAATGTATCTATTCATTCCTGGACAATAAATGATTTGTCTGGCTCTAGCTTCCGTTTTTTTCAAACCAAAATGGTTTTTATGCAGCAAACCTAACATTTCAGAAAACAATGATTTTGAAACTATCAACTACTTATATCTTCTATAGAAGATGCATATCCTCTGAAACAGATAGGTCACATTTCTACTTTCTGAAATGTTACAAGTCATGATGAAGCTTTCCATTGTATTTATTTTATCGACTTTTCAATAAACATTTACAAAAATCACTCAACCTTCATTTAGTTCCTCTCGATAACCCTATAGAGACCGGTTATCTCTCATTCCAAGTTTAGAAAACTCATTCCACCATTTCAGCAAAGATTTCTCTTTAACCCAGATACCCCCGAAATTATTTTTTTCCGAATATACATATTGTCTTTCACATAATCAAC
The DNA here is from genome assembly GCA_918026855.4 of Phaedon cochleariae. NCBI lineage: Eukaryota > Metazoa > Arthropoda > Insecta > Coleoptera > Chrysomelidae > Phaedon > Phaedon cochleariae. Next base: position 22,529,009 of record OU896708.1, read on the forward strand.
AATTACTCCTCTCTGTAACTTTCAGTTGTATAACTGATAGTTTTATTGATAATGCCCGTCCTTCATGAAGGAAAATGGTATAATGAGGTGTAGTAGCGTTGCCCCCGATTACGCTTGGAGCGGACGAAAGGGAATCCCTATAATGTTCAAAGAACATCGTGCGTTCCTAGGAAGGATAGGGACAGGAGGTAGGTATTGGAGTTTTTTTTTGTGGAGATTATATGTTCCGAGGTTGACAACGAAAGGATGTGCTGACTGGGCTTGTCTAGGTCGTCTGATTGGTACTGCTAGTGGAGGGATAATAGCAGAGATTTCCGAAGAACATTTTTCGTGGAAGTATCGATAGAAAAGTGAAAGGTCGCCGACCTTCCTACGGTGTTCCAATGATGTCAAAGAGTGAGTGAGTGTGGCGTGACCCACCAGGCGAATGGCTCTTCTCTGGATGGAATCTAAGAGCATCAGCGTATGTTTTGGTGCTGAACCCAATATGTGGAAACAGTATTCTAGAACAGGCCGTATCTGCGCTTTGTAGATCATGAGAAGCTGTTGAGCTTTTAGCACGGAACAAGAATCCGAGTTTTTGTGAAGCAGCTTTTGCGATGGATCTGACATGATTATCCCATGAAAGAGTGTTGCTGATGTAAATTCCGAGCATAGATATGGTGGGCTTGGTGGGGATGGTGGAGCCAGACATTACAATATCGGGCATACTGAGTTCCGCCTTTCTAGAGAAAATGCAGGCTTGGGTTTTGGTGGCGTTGAATTCAACTAGGTTGTTGGTTCCCCAGGCCGTGATTTCAGCAAGATCTTTATTGACAGCATTGACCTGCCTACGCCGTGAGTTCTTAGTTTCCTGGGAAGAAATGGTAATTCTGGAAGAGTAACGCAGAAAGCTGTGGATGGGGCAAGTTGTTACTCCCAACAGATCATTGATATGAAGAAGGAATAATGTTGGTGCCAAAATAGATCTTTGTGGAACACCGGAATTGATGCCCATGGTATCAGACGATACACCGTCCACCACCACGTAAAGCGATCTGCCTGAAAGAAAACTCGATAAGAGATGGCATAGCTGAGGTGGTAAGCCGTATGATGGTAGTTTGTGGAGGAGTCCTTCGTGCCAAACACGGTCGAATGCTTTCGATATGTCCAACGCGACAGCTAGAGATTCCCTGTGTTTTTCTAATGAAGCTTGCCATAAATGGGTGACGTAGGCAATCAGATCTCCAGTAGATCTTCGGTGGCGAAAGCCGTATTGTCTATCATTGATGATTCCTGAGCTCTCCATATATTTGGTAAGCTCAATATTGATGGCTTTCTCCATCACTTTGGAGATTACTGATAAAAGGGCAATGGGCCTGTAGTTCTTGTTTCTTTATTGGGGATTGGTTGGACGTTACCATTCGATCGGACACGTCCTCGCTTGGTATTTTCCTCGTGAGTTTCTGAAATACCTTTAGCTAGCGATTGACGAAAACTATATGGGTCCATTGTTCCGCCATTATGGCGATGAACCTACCAAGCATTCTGGATAGCCGTATCCAGGCAATGACCAATTATTAGAAAGTACTATCTGATGGTCACGCAGTATCAGCTGTTTACATCTTCTCGTATTTCGTGAAATGATACATAGAAATTTCGTCTTCACTATCATCGCTATTCGCTACCATCATCGATATTGAAGATAAGTTCAGTATGAGCAGTCAATAGAGCACCTAGGAGATGTTTTGTTGTAACTATTTCGTCATCGCCAGAGGCTTCATTGGTAACATCTTCCTTAGCGTAGGTTGGAGGAAAGACAGCTATGGCGTCTAGTAGTCTCGCATCAACATCATGGCAATGCTCAATTCTGTCTAACAATTCATAATAATTGAACATTTCATTGTTATGATTCTGGACCACTGTCCTTTAAAAAGGACGGTGACGTTTGTAGGGTTATGTAGAAAAAATGCACGAGTGAAATGACTTATATATTATCAGAATATGAAGATTTGACTATACTGAATCAGTGTTTCATAATTGGAAATATATTTTAGTTTAAATAATTCAATTATCCTTACCTCCAGTTATTCAAGAGAGCACGATTAGTACTTTCCATAAAACAATCAATATTATTCAGAGTTGATCAAGATCTGAAATATCGGTAATGTGCAGAATATATCCAAGGTATTCTTCTATATCAACATACCATAGTACCATTTCAATACAAGTAGTTGGAACTATTGAAAAATAAAGATTTCCCAAACGACCTCTTGAAAGGACGTTGCCAGGATTTGGGTTAAACTCTGAACGACATTTAACGCATTTTAGTTAATTCTAGAGATAAAATTCCTTTACTCCATAAATCTAGTGTTTACAGGGTTTCATGTTCGTATCCCAATTGCAATTCACGGTATATAGGTCAGAGTGGTTGAAGAAATCAAACAAGAGTCAATGAACATTGTAAAATGATCGAAAAATCCCAACTATCTCATATATAGATGGATATATGATTGATCTTTTGCCAATCATATTCTTAACTCCAATCACAGTTTTGACATTGAGAACGGTCTTGGAATTTTGCATATCTATCAGAAAGGACAGTTACTCAATTAATCAATGAACAGACACTCTTTGAGTGCCAAAGTTTTTTTAATTCTCCAAGATTTCAACAACCTCAATGTTCTGCTAGTATCTGACTTCACCTTCTTTGGTCTTCAACATTACTATACTTAAATATTTTCAGAATGTTTAGATTTCACATTGTCCAGTTTCATGAAAGTATTCGTGCATCTGCTAACTTTCTGTTCAATCCGAGTTTTGAGCTCCAAACCCCCTCCTTTGCTTGTTTTGGTATGTTCTATGGTCAGTGCCTTCGTCTCTCAAATGTCAATTCACATTTCAATTGTCATTGTCAACATTAATGTTGTTCATACTGTTACAAAATGGAGTACAGGATAAGGATTTGTTGTAACTTTTTATCGAACCCAATTAATTGGTGGGGTATCCAGATGGTCTCCAAGATCAAGTTTCCTCCCTAAAGGCAAACAATTCTCGCTAAATGAAAGTATGTTTGTTTCTTCAATTAGATAAAATTTAAACTATAAAATGATTTCTCATCCCCATGTAAGTATGTCTGATATGTTGTCTTAGATATACATAACATCTTGTATCTTCTGTAGGACAATTTTCCACCTTTCGACTGACGATTGACACTATTGATGTCTGAAACATGTTTTTCAAACTCCTCAAAATTAAACTTTGTGGAGATGATTTCGTGTTCGTCTCTTATTACTACATATTTTACAAAGTCACCCTATATATAGATTATGTTTGGGGCACATATCTGTCGCTTTAGATGATCAAACAATGTCGTTGCAGAACATGTGTATTATTGTGTATGTGTTATTATATCGATCATGTTCAGAAAATGAGAAAATTATATCGCGAAATATGTTCCTAATAGATACATTCAATATCAGAAGACCAAGAAATTCCATAGTACATGTACAATTCCATAATTATTAATAATTTTCTGATAATAATCTAAGACCCAGTATTCATTCATGAGCAACGGGATTCTCTTGTGTAATCCGTATATGAATGTAATCAAAATAGTTACGAAACTTTTGTTTAATATTTTGTCGAGTTGTTATGTACGAAAGATGACATGTAATGTCAATTTGTAATAAAATATTGTCTGAAAAAAAAAAGTTTGATATTCATTCAGTCATATTCATCGTCAATCTCATAGTCTCAATACAGTCCATATCACATTACTCAAGATTCAAGGAATTAGTGAAAACTATCACGAAATTCTACATGGTCCTATGCGAGCTGGATGTTCGCGGCAATCTCAAATCAAGTTGAAACCATCGGAAGCAAGAAGCGCAATCGTCCAGTCGGAGCATTTTCGTCGAAAGAAAAACGGCCAGTTTTGGTACATCATTCAGCATCAACATCGTTCAGTATCCCAGTATTGTTCTCTGGTAATAACAGACGTTGGAAACTGTGGAGTTGCATATATTCAAGAGGCATTCATGGTATCTATCTGGTGAACGAACGACAGCGATTATTGTGAGTCTCGTCTCCTTCATTCCTTTCCTTGCATCCCATGTCTCAATATTGATACTGCTTCAGCTTGTGTTGTTATTATTTAACATTTTCGACTCATATAAAATTTGAAATTGCTACAAATATTCAAGACCTCAAGTTCAAGCGCGGACTTGCAAAGTCTTCACTAACTCGTTTTAAATCTTTCATTGACAAAATGGAAGATTGAATGAATTAAAGGCGCGATTACAGAAAATAGAAGAACTTTGGAGTGAATTTCATGATATTCAAACAGAACTCGAACTCAAGGATCAGGAAAATGATCACGCTCAGGACAGAATTGAATTTGAGGAAAATTTCTTCGAATATACAAGCCTAGCTAAAGAAATCATTGAAAAATCTATTACCTCAGTTTCTCAATCCACAAATATTGCTTCTGTAGCATCACGAAGTGTTTCAGATTATGCGAATTTACCCAAACTAAACTTACCAGAATTCTTTGGAGCATATGATAAATGGCTTCAATTTTCAGACACATACAAAGCTATGATTCATCAAAGTAATTCACTCAGCAAAGTTCAAAAATTCTGGTATTTGAAATCTTGTCTCAAGGGTGAAGCAGCTAATATTTTATCAGCGTTAGAAGTATCCGAATCAAATTATGATGTAGCTTGGGAGCTTTTAACTACACGATTTGAAAACAAAAGAATAATTATTCAGCCCATTTGGAAGCTATTTTTGAAACTCAGGCCATCCAAAAAGAATCTCATTTTGCATTAAGAAATCTAATTGATACTCATACTCAACATTTAAGAGCCCTCAAATCTTTAGGACTGCCCGTGGACCAATGGGACACATTAATTATACATATTATTTCATCGAAATTAGATTTTGCCACTAGAAGAGATTGGGAGGAATTCTCTTTGAACAGTTCATCTGATTTACCTTCATTCAAAGATTTTAAATCGTTTCTGAATAAAAAATGCCAGATATTAGAGAATTTAAAGTCAAATATCAAGCCAACTCAATCTCATATGCATAAACCAATAATATATAAAAAACCTTCTGAACTCACTACAACTTTTACTCATATCACGACAGCTCCTTTCTGCATTTATTGCCACAAGGATCATTATGTTTTTACATGTAGTGACTTTTTAAAGTTAACGCCACATGAACGACTCAATCATGTAAAAAAGGAACGAGCCTGTACAAATTGCCTTCGCAAAGGTCATTTGCAAAAGGATTGTAAAAATTCTTATGTATGCAAGAAGTGTTCGATGAAACATAATACTATTCTCCATTTAGATCGAAAATCAGTTACTGAAAATCAAACGATTACGAACAATGAATCTCAATCAATGAACAGCCCAAGTGGAGAGATACAACCACCAAATCAATCTCTTTCATGCATATCTCATTCAGTACCATCTCAAGATGATTATTATATATTATTATCAACAGCAAATTTGTTTATATTTGATAAAAATAATAAACCACACAAGTGTCGTGCGTTGCTGGACAATTGCAGTCAGTCGAATTTCATATCCCAAGATTTATGTGACAAATTACAACTTCCAATCTCAAGAATCATTCATGAAGTGGAAGGATTCGGTTCAAATGTCACGTCAATATTCCAGAAAACTAGAACTTCAATCAAATCAACTATTAATTCCTTCAAACTAAAAGACATCACATTTTTGGTATCACCTCAAATTGCTAAAGATTTGCCTTCTCTATCATTTGATAAAGAACAACTCAATATTCCCTCAAATATAGTTTTAGCTGACGATAATTTCAACAAATCAAGACCTATTGACTTGTTAATAGGAGCGTCTATATTTTGGAAGCTGATTTGCATAGGTCAATTCACTCTCGCAAATGAACATACTATACTACAAAAAACTAATTTAGGCTGGATATTGTCTGGACCTTTACCACTCAAACACACTTCAATTCCCAAGTCAGTTTGTAATCTATCTATAAATAACCAAGATTTACATGATCAACTAGAACGGTTCTGGAAACATGAGGAATGTTTTCAAGATCCACAAGGATTGAATCCAACATACTCAAACGAAGAAAAAGACTGCGAAAAGCTTTTTTCTGAAACAACTATTCAAGATCAATACGGGAAATATATTGTAAAGCTTCCTCTCAAGGAAAATGTTAATCAACTAGGAAATTCATTTGATACAGCCTTAAAAAGATTTTATTCTATCGAGAGAAAATTGAGCAATAATTCTGATTTTAAAAAGTTATATAATTCATTTATGAAGGAATATGAAGATCTTGGTCATATGACAAAGGTTTGTGCAAAAGATTGGGACAGTCAATTCCCTGTCTTCTATTTACCACATCATGGGGTGATGAGAGAGGCAAGTTCTACTACGAAGCTTCGTGTTGTGTTTGACGGTTCCTCAAAGACATCCAGTGGTCTTTCTCTCAACGACGTGTTGAAAGTTGGTCCCACAATTCAGGATGATTTATTTACTATTGTAACTAGATTTCGAACATATGATTATGTTGTTTCTGCCGATATTGAAAAAATGTATCGGATGGTATTGATTGATCATTCACAACGAGATTTACAACGTATTCTATGGCGTTCTGATCCATCAGAACCTATTGATCATTTTCAACTCAATACTGTGACATACGGCACTGCCAGTGCATCATTTCTTGCAATGAGAGCTCTACAGCAGGTAGGTTTAGATAATAAAGATAAATATCCCTCAGCCTCTGGAATAATCATGAACAGTTTTTATGTTGATGATTTATTGACAGGTTTCAATTCAATTGAAAGGGGCAAGAAAGTTTTATCAGATCTCATTCTCATTCTTAAGGCAGCAGGATTCAATTTGCGAAAATTTGTTTCTAATAATCCTAATATTTTTCATGACATTACCAATACTATATCAGATTTTCCAGAAAAATTTATCTCAGATGATAAAGTCATCAAGACTTTGGGCTTGAGTTGGGATTCTCATAAGGATACACTTCAATATAAAGTAAATTTGAGTCCAAGTAAATGTATTACAAAACGCATGATATTATCAGTGTCATCACAAATATTCGATCCATTAGGCCTTGTTGGCCCATGTACTATTAAAGCTAAACTTTTAATTCAGAAAATATGGCAACTTGGTTTGGACTGGGATGAAAGTCTTCCCATGGAATTGCATGAATCATGGTTGCAATTCTTAGAACAACTCCATTTTTTGAATGATATAAAGATCTTTAGGCATGTAATTTGTTCAAACCCATATTCCATTGAACTGCATTGTTTCAGTGATGCATCTCAGAAGGCTTATGGTGCTTGTTGTTATTTACGCTCCACTAATCAATTTGGCGAAACATATGTTCATTTGGTATGTGCCAAATCGCGAGTTTCTCCGCTCAAAACTATTTCTTTGCCTAGGCTTGAACTCTGTGGAGCAGTTCTTCTGATCAGACTCACACTCAAGGTTCTCAAAGCATTACATAACATCAATATCAATAAAATACAGTACTGGACAGATTCCACCATTGTATTATCTTGGATTAATGCAGCACCAAATACTTTACAAACTTTTATTGCAAACCGTGTGGCAGAAATTCAAAATAATTCAACAAATGATCAATGGAGTCATATTTCTAGTGGTGATAATCCAGCTGACGTCATATCTAGAGGTTTAAATCCTCATGATTTAATATTTCATTCAATATGGTGGTCAGGACCTGACTGGTTATCTAAACAAAAAGCATGCTGGCCAACATCTAAAAACTTAATTTTACCTGAACCATTAGAGCAGAAAAGAAAAGATTTCACATTCATTATTCGGTCTAATGATTTCCAAAATATTCTCGATTGCTATTCATCTATCCATAAATTACAAGGCACAATAGCTTATTGCTTTAGATTTGTCAAAAACTCAAAACTTTCAGACAAGTCAAATAGACAAGTCGGCCCACTGACTAATTCAGAATTAGAAAATTCATTAATATTCTTGTGTAAATTAGTTCAAGAACATTCATTTCCTTCAGAATTGCACTCCTTGAAAAAGGATAACATGGTAATGACAAACAGTAAAATCATTTCACTCAGTCCCTTTTTAGATCAAAATGGTGTAATAAGAGTAGGAGGTCGATTGAAAAACGCAAATATTCTGTATGAACAAAAACACCCGATTATTTTACCTAGCGAAGGAAATTTCACAAAATTGATAATTAAGCGAGAACACAATAGGTTATTACACGCAGGCGCGCAAGCCACATTAGCTTCTATCAGATTACAATTTTGGCCCTTGAATGGTCGCAATACAGTTCGTGGAGTTATTAGAAAATGTGTGACTTGTTTCAAGGCTAAACCTAGTGATGTAAAATATAAAATGGGAGATTTGCCCCGGTCAAGGATCATTCCGCACAGGGCTTTCTTAACTGTCGGTGTGGACTTTGCTGGGCCTCTGTTTATCAAGGATAGCAAAATGAGACGCAAACAAATGCCAATCATAAAATGTTATTTATGTATTTTCGTATGCTTCATCACTAAGGCTACTCACATTGAGTTATCAGATGATTTATCAACAAACGCATTTCTGAACTGTTTGAAACGATTCGTGTCCAGAAGAGGTATTTGCACTAACATTTATTCCGACAATGGATCAAATTTCATTGGAGCACAAAGGGAATTGAAATCTATATTGAAAGCACTCGAGGTAAGTAGAGATTTCAAGGAATTCTTAAATCTCAATAGAATACAATGGCATTTCTCGCCACCACATGCACCAAATTTCAATGGTTTGACTGAAGCTTGTGTCAAATCTTTCAAATACCATATCAAAAGAATCATCGGAAATGCGCATTTAACATTTGAAGGTTTATACACAGTTATAACTCAGGTTGAAGCAGTTCTTAATTCGAGACCTCTGATTCCTTTAACCCACGATCCTAATGACCTTGATGCCCTGACTCCTTCCCATTTCCTTATTGGCGAGCCCTTATGTGCTATTCCTCAAGAAGATGTCAGAACAGTAGCTTCAAATCGCTTATCCCATTTCCAACTACTTCAACAATACCTACAGCACTTTTGGCAAAGGTGGTCACGCGAATATCTATCACATCTACAAGAGAGAGCTAAATGGGAAAAATCATTTCCAAACGTTCAGGTTGGTGCTTTGGTACTCCTCAAGGATGAAAACTCAGCTCCTTTGTGTTGGAAGCTGGCGAGAGTTGTGGAGGTGTTCCCAGGCGACGATGGTATTGTTCGTGTAGTGAATGTTAAAACCAATGCTGGTATTTACAAAAGAGCAGTGTCTAAAGTGTGTGTTTTGCCGATAGGTACTTGACTTGATTCGTAAAATTCTTTGATGATTGTTCATTGTTTATGTACTTTGATGCTTTGAAAGCCAATCCTTTCAAGGGGGGCGGTATGTACAATTCCATAATTATCAATAATTTTCTGATAATAATCTAAGACCCAGTATTCATTCATGAGCAACGGGATTCTCTTGTGTAATCCGTATATGAATGTTATCAAAATAGTTACGAAACTTTTGTTTAATATTTTGTCGAGTTGTTATGTACGAAAGATGACATGTAATGTCAATTTGTAATAAAATATTGTCTGAAAAAAAAAAAGTTTGATATTCATTCAGTCATATTCATCGTCAATCTCATAGTCTCAATACAGTCCATATCACATTACTCAAGATTCAAGGAATTAGTGAAAACTATCACGAAATTCTACAGTACATGCATATTTCATCAATATTATAAAACATCAGATCATGTTCCATAAATTTCATCAAGTTTATGTTGTACGATATACAGGGTGTCCCATAAGTACCTAATGTATCAAAAGAAGTGGGGAGGTAGGGAAGGTTATTTGTAATCAAACTAACGGTATATGTTGTGATCAAATTGTGGATGGTTCAAAAGTTATTCAATTTTTCTGAAAAATGCGACCAATTCGAAAAAAATTGATAGCAAGAAAGGTGTTTTAAATAACCCCATATGTTATAACATTTCGGAATCTGTATTAAATGGTCAACTTTTTCATATGATCGGTTATCTTCGTGGGGTAGTTTTCAAATCTGCCAGCAGCATTTAAGAACCGACTCAAATATTTCATTCGATGACGAAATTCAAGGAAAACAACATTTTTCTCAGGTGATTGATAAGAAGTAATGCATATCATGAAATTATTTCTGGTGAAAGGTGCATCCAGTTGGTGGAAACTTGTGATAGAAAAAATCACAAATGTGACTTAGTTTTATTGTGATTAATTATTTTCATAGAAATGAAAGAACATTAATAACTTCTGAACCATCAACAATTGGATAACCACATATACGGTTAGTTCGATTAGAAATGACCCACCTTACCACCCCACTCCTTTTGATCCTCGACTAATGGGACACCCTGGATATGTGTTATCATAGTGGAACGATTGTAAATGACATTTCTGAGCCATAGTTTTTTTATGTTCTGGTTACCACGAAATGAGATATCCTGTAATGTTCAGAGAACATCGTGAGAACCAAGGCAAATAAGGTAGGAATTGTTGTTCTTCTTAAATTTCTGCAGGTCAATATGCCTCGAGGAACACCTCCCTTGGCAAATGTGTTCCAGGGCCTCGCTGTTCGTTGTATGAACGAGTCGTTGGAAAGAGATGTTCTGCAGGTCTCCAACAACTTATGTATTTTTGAAATTACTTGACCATCGCATGCCACCAAAATAATGTTGGCAAGTTCAAGCGGATTTTTTAAATTGTTCTTACTATATTCGTAGCGCCACTGATGTCTGCAATGCTATACTATATATGGCCAGATTCTTGGAGATTTTATTGAAACGAAAGCTGATGTTCCTTGTCCGGCTTATTTTTATCATCTTTATGATCTTTACGGCTTATGTAAAAATCTGTTAATGATCAGAACGATGTCACTTACATGTCAGCACTCTGTAGTTTATGATTATCGTAACTGCCCCTGTTTCCAGTTCGAAGACGATTTTATGCAAATTCAGAAATTCGTCGTGCTACTGCGGAAAATCGAGCACTGAGCAGGTGAACTTCTACACTGAAGCCAAATGTTTTGTTAGGTCAGGTAAATTCAATAAGGTGCAAGCAGGCACAGAAATTTATGAGTAGGAACCTACCCAGGTACTTAGTTTTCCATATGTAGAAGAATCAACACATCTTCCTTCAAACGTCAGGAAATTTTCACATCCTGTGCGTCAATCCAGACATACATACATATAAAGCTCAGGTTAAAAATTTTCATGGCATATTCTCCAGCGAAGCCGAAAGTAGCGTTGTTATGATACTATAGTTCTTCATTATTCCAGGTTCGTGGGATTTCCTCTCCTCGTTTCTAAAATATAAAAATATTTGAATTATTGCAAATAAGTCACCCTCTAGCAATGATTTATTCATAGATGTATATATAAATTCATATGATAGTGTTATTATATTCCATTGGAAGGAGTTTAGAAATGTCTCGATTTCCCCTAAATCATTGGCGAAACGTAGCAGAATCTTTCTAAGATTTCATTTGAATTTACTTTTTCATTTCTAATTTTTTTGTGGAAATGAACACGATTCGTTATATTTCCGACTTCGGATAGTAAATTAATGGAATTGAGGCGTAACTCAAGTATAAAATGTGCTCATAATCCCTTTACTCACTTTTGGTACAGAAATATCGAAAGGATTTTTGGAATTTATATCATCTATGACAAAAAGTACAATGTACACAATATCTATACCTGACTAAAGATAAAGAACTACTAATGTATTTATGAATTATCAGTAAATAAAACATGAAAAATAATTTTAATCGATACCTATACTATTGAATCTGCATATTTGATCGTAACATTGAAGATTGAAACATTTTTATAAAAATTCTTACATAAAACCTTAGTTACTGATAAAACATTAGTTACCATAAATGAATACGTTGGTAAAGAGAGCATGATACGTTAGATACCAAATAATATCAGAACTAATTAGTTTTCACATCATTGATTTCACGAACACGTGGAAAAGATTTTGACAGTTCTCAAATTTCTTCATTGTTATGTCCTCTGAAGCCTGATCAATGACCGAGCAAGCACTCCTTTCGATTTCATGCAGTTCATCAGTATTTAACTCACTGCCGGAAATATCGCCGATGTGAATTTTGCGAGCAATAGAAACTTTTTTGGTCACACTTTCTTCTAAATTCCCTCTAGCAACCTTCACCGATTCCCATCCACCAAGTTCTTGTAGGTCTGAAATATCTCCTTCAGCATGGAATATCTCGGCCATAAGGATGAAGCAGAATATTCCTCAGAGCATTATGCGAAATACTCCAGGAAGACCGTTTCTTCAGCAATTTGAATAAAATGTATTTGCTGCGCCACTCACAAAACTGCCGATATTCCTATCCATAGAGGCAAGTTCAACCTCATAGTGTTGGGTACAGGTATTATATCGTCAGGAATATCAAAATCTTGCATGATCTCAATGATTACTTTCTGAAATGCCTCCAACCTTGTTGATTTTAATTTCGCATCGCCGTTGTCAATAATATGGTGAAGCTTTGAATGTAACTCGATCATTAGTGACTTAACACCGTCTCGAACATTATGAATCTCGTTTTATCAATAGCTATAAATCAAAAATAAAACAAAAAGCTGACACTCGTGACAGATGTCGAGTCAAGATATCACCGTATATTATTAGTATATTCCGTAATATGTGTTGTAAGAAGCATATTACGCACGAACGGAAAAGTAACGCACCTAGTTGCGGAGCGGCGAGTGCGTAATTGCTTTACAACACGTATTACGTATATCAATAAAGTTTGAACAAACAGTCTGAATTATAATTCTTGACAGTTATGTCATGTGTGCTGTTGACGGCGATTACGCGATCATGACTGGCAGAATAAACGGAAACTGTGCGATATGCTTACTGTGCGTGAAGAGCTACTTACTGAGGCTGTATCTCGTGTGTTCTTGCCTACTTTCTATAGTGGTCGTAGGTAAAGTTATTTATGGAGCCAGCACGTGAAATAGGCCTACATGGAATGTAATAGCAATAGTATAGCAATAGCGAGCAACAGCGAGCAATAGCGAGCAATAGCCCGCGGGCCGTAACGTACTTTACCGCTCTCTATTCTCAAATCCCTTATAATCATACATATATCAATTCATGATATACCAATATTTTTATAATTTTCAGTTGTATATTGTAAACCTATACATGTTTTTCTCCAACCAATTCCATGATATCTTCGCTATCACTTCACTAACGCACTTCTTTGAATGATTGCTTTCTTGCATTTTGAAGTTTCTAGCAACAGGATGATAGTTCAGCTTGTTTATCAGATGTTTTGCTAGACAATCTAACAACCATCAGCTTGCTAGACAATGTCATAATTAGGTAGGGATATACTGGGTATGCATATTGTAACAGTTCAAGGACCTATCATGAAATGGATTTTATTGAGATCTAGTCATTACCTTTGACTCAAGAAATAAACCACTTATGCATAAAATTTTGTATGTAACACGTGCGTAGAATGCGTTTATAGCCTTCAGCGTGTAATGGTCCTCGGCTAACGCCATCGATCCATTAATCACGCCGCAGGCCATATACGCCAATTTCACACACGTGATTATTCAATAGAACATTTATATATGTGAACTCTAACATAACTCCAAGAGAACTTGAGTTCCAATGAAAAATGGATATACCAATTCAAAGGGAGAGTAGATTTTCACGAATTTTAAAACTCTGCAACGTTATGTCCAAATCAAAAAATCAAACATGAGTCTATCAATTGCGAAATTCTTCATCGAATTTATTGACTATTCTTAGACATGAGCATATTAACAGAATATCGATAGAACCCATTTTAGACAAATCGTAGGAAGAAAATCAATGAGGAATATTCTCAGATATATTATGAACATGAAAAAATGGATATATACATAAAAACAATAAGAGAATTGGGCAGCGAAACATAGAAGTGGTGATTGAGTCGACGTTGAGGAAATAAGTTACATGAGCAATGAGCAACGTCTCCCTTCTCCCAGTTACGTGAAGTCAGTTTGGTAACAGAGCTAAGATGAGACTGATAAAATCAAGCAGATTGAAATAAAGCACAAAAAAATTATACTTGCCAAATTTGTGATGAAGTTGGGCAATCATTGAAAGTTCGTTGTTTTGAGATCGGAGTTTTCCTCCAACGAATTGTCACATAAATATTATTCAACTTCCTGGTATAAGGTTTCTGATGTCTGAAATGGCTATTCAAATTATTCAAATTATTTCAGTTTCCAAGAAACATAAGCAATTCAGAATTATCAATGAAGCAGACTATGACGTAGTACCTGACATATGGCGATATGATAAGTTCATTGTATTTTTTCCTTTACTCCTACGTACCCGAAAATAAGAATAAGAAGAAAGCTGTCAGTATGGTCTCACCTCAAACCCAACAAAAATGTAAACAAAGTACCTACATCTTAGTATGGTGAACATCAGGTTAACAACTAATATTACCAGACTTTTTTTAGCAATTTCTCGGAGCAATTGAAATAACTCTTCAACCTTTCAACATAAATTCAAATTCGAATGATCAACCTCAAAGTCCAACTGTCAGCATCATTGTTATTTTGCATATTCCCATAAATTCATAATCGTCAATATTATATTTATATACATGTTCCGTCTATAATTCCCATTTCATCAGGTATTTGGACCATTTCTGACTATCCTGCTAGAGCGAAATATCCCGAATCATTAGATTTATCGAAGAATTTTGTAACGCTGTACTGGCGTGAGACGGCTCGCATTTTAGCTGATAACCCAGTGGATAGACACATAAAGGGGGTTCACCTTACAAACGGTCCGGTATTCTTGATATGTTATCTGAATTCTGATATGTTATCTACGATGGTTATTGAGTGTTCAAAATGCAAAATGCACCATTTTCCCCCCTCCGCGCCCTCCGCCATATTGAAAAAACCCAATGAAATCGGCACTTCTTCCAGATTTTTGCGTATATCTTCGTTTTGGTGCATTTAAGCTACAAATGAGCTTCATTCAATGTTGTAGAGGATTGAATTTCCTATAGTTCTCGTTTCGAATTCTGTTTCTAGGACTGATAGTTACGGAGATAGGATTTTTTTTATAAAATAAAAAGAAAGCATGTTCCGGAATTTTGTCAAGTACGTTCAGCGACACTATGGCCCCAATGTGATGGTGATTTTTGATGGCTACACTACAGATCCTTCTCAGCAAGGGACCAAGATTGCTGAACGAGCAAGAAGGTACAAGACAAACTCATCATCAAACGTGGTGTTTGACAAAACCACTGTCAACACCGTACCTCAGTATAAATTCCTGGCCAATGAGGGGAACAACGACCGATTTGTGAAGCTGCTCTGCAATGAAATGCAAGCGTCAAATACAGTCACAGACCGAGCTTCCGAAGATGCTGACAGGTTGATAGTGGCTACAGCTAAATGTGTGTCCCCCTCGTACGACGCCGTCATCATTGTAGGAGGAGACATTGACCTACTCGTCCTACTGACTGGCACAACACCTGCAGTGAACAATGTCTACCTCGAAAAATCAGCGAGAGGGAAACATCCAGGCGCAATCTACTCCGCCTCCTCCAATATCGGGCTGCGACACCACATCTAACATTCCTGGTGGCACTAAAGAACAATCGTTGAGCTTCCTTCGCTATAGCAGATTTAAAACAAGTACCACCAAACTCAATTTGGCTAAACTGCCTTCAACCACTGACTCCGCACATTTCCACTTCCTGAGGACATACCACCAGGTCATGGAGTGGATGGAGATTGTCAAAGACCCTATCGAGTGGGGTTGCTGAGTAAAAGCTGGAAGACTGGAGTCCATTAGGATGAGTAGAGACGCTGCTTCCCTAAACCTGCTCACGACCATCTCATGCAGATGCACAACTGGCTGTATGGGAGCGTGTGACTGTAGAAAGGCGGGCCTACATTGTTCCGCACTCTGCAAATTCTGTGCTGACCAAGAATGCAATAACAGGGATGAAGTCATCGTCGACAACGAAGACGATGCCGATCTAGTAACTAATTCACAATTTGATGAAAATAAAGACACAGACTTGAATAACTCACCCCCTACGAAACGAGCGAAGCGCATGTGATTGTTTCCTCTACAGTTCTCATTTCAATTACTACTGATTTAGTATTATTATAACTGTCCTTTGTTCTTACTTTACTGGAGAAAGTTCCTATTTTTTCCGGTTTTTTCAATATGGCAGTGGGCGCGGAGGAGGGGGAATTGTGCATTTTGCATTTTGAACACTCCATAACTATCCTAGATAACATATCGAAAATTCAGAACTACCGGACCGTTTGTGAGGTGAACCTCCTCTATTCACTGGATTATGAGCGTACATGACTATTTTAAGTAGTACCTCTGAAAATGGTGAAGGAGCCAAAACTATATCAACGATTTTTTTCTGATCTCGAATTTGATCGCACGACAAAAATAAAAAACTGTGTTGAATTCGCATGAAATATAAAGAGGAATGATAATTCGAATGTTGAAAATTTGCTCATTCGGCTGACAATACTATCGAAAATTCTGTCAAAAATCTGGAACCAATCAAATTCCTTCGAGATAACAGGATTTTTGCAATTATATAACATAACATTGATTCGTGAGATTCAATTGAAGAAGATTGTGAAAGTTGATCAATGTCACTTTCAGGTAGTGCTTTGTTGGATGAAATTGATCTTTAAATAGGTAATACGTACTGATTAGGGGACTTTCGTTAATACAATTGATTACAGTTGAATATTGTACCTATGAAAGATGACGATCTATGTGATGATGAATTGGGTTCGTGCAAATACGGGAAAAAGTGATGTGAATTCAATGAAAGTGTCTGACTGATTATCTGCAAACCACGTCTATCACGTTCATCATCAATGAGGAGTTGAACGAATTAGAAGTGGAAACTAATTTTTTCGGTAGATATCACGAAATGGGGTACCATCCATCATTGTAATCTGATATGATAATATATAAAAAAGGACAATTCGTCTTGTGGGTGATGCCTCGCTCACAAACTCACTCACTTCTCTGGCATACCGTAGAAAAGTTGGCGATCTGGCTCTTTTTTATAGATACTTTTATGGACGGTGCTCTTCTGAAATATCAAAAATTGTTCCTCCCTTGGCAGTCCTTGCGAGATTAACCCGTTGAGTTGAGGCTTCGCACCCGTTCGTGGTCACTTTGGAGACCTGCAGAACATCTATTTCCAAACACGCGTTCATCCAACGAACAGCAAGGCTCTGGAACACATTGCCAAGGAAGCTGTTTTCCGAGGCATATAACCTCCAGAAATTCAAAAAGAACACCAATTCCTACCATATTTCCCTAGGTTCTCACGATGTTCTCTGAACATTACAGGATATCCCTTTTCGTGGGAACCAGAACATGAAAAAAGTTTGATTTTAATAAAACCATCAGCATCTGAACTAAGTGAACTAAGTAAGTAAAGTAAACCACCTTGAGATTGAGAATTGGCATTGACATAAAGAATTTCCAAACTGATGGATTGAATTTTCCTGTGGAATTGGGGTGATTCGGTTATCGGATCATCTGGAATAATTCGACTGGTTCTTTGATCAATTAATAGTAATCGTTGGGTGCTCATTTTGAATCTAGCATTGATGGATGGCCTTCTACGGGGGCTTGTGAAGTTGTACATATTGTATATTATTGGAAAACCATAATGTCTGTTTTGTAGGGAACGTTTGCGTATAAATCGGCGGCAATAGCATTAATACAACAAACATTTTTTTCTTCAAATGAATTCATCAGTAGATTTGTAATGATACTTAACAGGCAGAAAAAGTGTACTTTCACTGCCTAGGCAGAAAAAGTTTGTGCTATGCAACATTCCAAGTAATTTGAACCAAATTGGAAATCAAAATTGACAATGACTTCGAGTGAACAAAAAATAATGGAATATCTGGACTTTGCGTGAAATTGAAAAGAATTTGAAGGAAAAATTCACTCACGATTGTATTTGCTGCAAATAAAAAAGAACTCTGACCATTTAGTGCTCATCATTATCAAAGTTTTCATACTTCAGTGAGCGGCTACACTAAATACAAATATAACTTGCTCCTTGCCACAATCAATGTAATATTATTGGAGTGTCATTGATAGATATAAACAAAGTGAGTGTTACTTACAATCAGTCTTCGTTTTATCGTAAGTCTATTTAGGTCGTAAATTCAGGTGTCATTGGAAAATTACAGGCATGCGCAAATCACCAACGGCCAATAGTTTGGCTTCCTACTCGTCCTGTAGGTAGAAAATTTCAGTGTGCATCAGAACACCAAATTGTGCAAATCTCATCAAACAGTTGAAAAGGATTTCTAAAATCATACGAAGCCATTTTCTTGAAATTAGATTGCTTCATACAAGAATTTTCCATTTGAATGGAGTGATACATATACTCTTCTCGAATTCATCGGCTAACTTGCTTCGTTTCTTGAAATTTCTTGATATGAATTTGCTCAACATAAACAGCATATTTCTTTTTCTGCAACCAACGCAAAAGTCGTCCATTTTGATACCAAAAAAATTAGCTCTTGAATTGACGTTTCTATCACCGACACAAACTTGCTCGGCTTTGCTAAACGCTCCGCCTCGCAAATGCAAAATTCGCTTGTCAAACAAAGTGTCACTTTTGATCCTAATAAAACAATCTACTATTATTCGAGAATATCGCAACTTCAAGTGACATAAATTCCAATTTATATTGGTTCAAGAATTCAGAAGATCTCTGCTTGTCTGAAAGACTTGCAGTGACGTATATACAGCGGTACACCTGCGCCCATTCGACTCTTTAGTCGTTAGCCGCCATTCGTCATTGCTGCTGTTGTTTCTTCTGAAGACGGTGCAAAGCACCTTTGTTTTTCAATGGTGAAGTGTTCAAGAATCGAGTGCACCGAGTCATGGATGATGGTGGTGTAGTATCATCTTCACATCAATGCGGCATCCCATATTTGAGGATAATTTGCGGGAGTAATAACTTCGTATATTTTCGTAACATAGTTATACCTAGTGAGGTGTTTTCCCTCCTCATTTCATCAGAAGCATGCTGAGAACCCTGATATCAATTGTACCTGAAACCTCATAACCTGCACAACACACATTCGTTCAGCAGTGACGATTTGACCAGTCGCATTCATTCGATGAACGCACTAATGAATATAGGTAGGTAATTGTCCATTCTTTGTATATTTCAGATTCGGTTCCTGATTTGAATGATTGAACCAATAATAAAATGTCCTCTTCCTTCGTCTACTTTTATATCCATAATAACTTTTATACATGCTCTATTGTTGAACGCAGAATGTCTTGTAACCAGAATGTATCTGTTTGTCTTGAAATTTCGGTTGTTTTCGACAATGCCTGGCTGTGAGGAATGAAAATCCTGTTTCTTTTGAAGCAAGTTCTATAGGTATACGGTTGTTGATTCCCATTCAACAAGCATACTCTGCAAAACACACACAAAATTTTTCAATTGATGATTTTACTGATTTCTCTATAGGTTCTCGTGGTTCAACATTCGAGCCTGCTCAAGCACAGCGACATTCTGGGGAAGAAGACGAGGACAACAAATCACAAAAATCTAGAGAAATGGATATTCTTTCTCCTAGATTAAGCTACACATAGTGTTTAATCCAGAGCTGGGACCCGTACTAGCTCGCAGTGCCCTAGCCTGCACGAACCTGTCTCCTTAGCCCAGAGTTGTAATTTATATGATGCTCATATATTGTTCATTCCTCTTCTTATTGTTCATATGTTTTTCATTATTCGGATAACGCATATTCAGATTCAAATGAAACGAATATATAAGAAATGTTATATGTATTCTTTCACCATCTCATAGTACCAAATGTATACTTTAATAATGGAAAATCAAACCTTTTTTCTTTTACCGAATGAAATCGACCTAACAACAAGTACAATATTTATTCACGATTGATACATTCGTGTCATTACTGTAGGTACTTTGTGTCTGGTCTCATTTTTTCTAGAGGCAATCAAAGTGAGATCCAGTCCCAAATACAGGTATTTTTTTATTGTCAGTAAGTTTTAATAATGGTAATTGATGTTTTTTCTCGGTGTGATATCTTTGTGTGAACGGCTCAGAAATTTTAATTTTTTTGTGTGAAATGGATGCAGCAATTATTGGGGATGACTGGAATGGAAAATGCGTTAAATTCGCGTCAAATTCGTGTGAAATTCCTTGTTAGTATATATATATTTGGGTATTATCGATGTGAGAATTCCATTTTTTGATAATTTCGAATGAAATTTGCGACATCTTGCGATTTTTGAATGCAGGCCTGAGTTTAATATATCATTACGAATGAAATTGAGACGTATCCAAATATTCGTGATGATCTCATCACATACTACTCACAAAATTATCTACTTCCTTCGAATATAAGAATACAACTAACTATATACATAATATTATGTTCTTCACGTTATACACTTGAACGACGAGGAAGGCATTGCGAATCAGAGGATCATCGCATTCTACTAGAAAAATATAACTGGCTATGGTGAACTATTAAAAATAATTATTTTATCAGAATTTCTACCATAAAAATAGTACAGATCGATCTGTACGCTTCGCAACTGGTGCGCGATTTTCCTATATTTCTAATTGATACTCTATTTATCTGAATATCAGATTGGATAATGTATAAATGTCTATCATTCTAGCGGTACATAAAGTTAATTGTTTGAAGGGAATATAAATCTTTTTAATTTATTTTTTGTAGAATATGTGACGTATGCATTGATACATTTCGAGATCACGTAATACATGATCGTCTCTAACAATATCCCTGATTTAACGACTCGGGAAGTTTGCATATTTTTGGTCAGTCATTAGAAATACTTTATCACTTGAAATTTCATCTGATTCGTCTTTTGTAGGTACAAAACACATGTGCGCGCGCTGGACCAGCGAATTTGAATTAAATAGTTTCGACGTCTGAGATATACGAACAATATATTTACTTTTAAACGGGACAACCCGTATGTTTAAAAAATTCCTGTGACAGCTTTCTATTGCCGATGCGGCACACAAACTTTCAATGGCCAATATTGAACAGTTTGCACACCAACAGGGTGGTGATAAAAATGAAAAAAGTTAAATGTTTGTGATATGCAAATAGTAGATTGTTTTATTAGGATCAAAAGTGACACTTTGTTTGACAAGCGAATTTCGCATTTGCGAGGCGGAGCGTTTAGCGAAGCCGAGCGAAAGCAAAATTTGCGAGTCGAACAATGTCACTTTTGATCCGAATGAAACATGCTATTTTTTCTGCAACCGAAACAATTAACTCGAATAAATATGTGAAATAACCACCAATGCCGTGCCATATGTATGCAATGCAACAATTATTGACAAATAATCCATGTGGTGAGAATATTCTACCTGCATTAACAGCAGGTTATAGGTTTTCTAGGATGTTCGAATTGTAGTTTCAATATGAATACAACCACGGAGTGACATATTTGTGTATGGACCAGGTGCTCTAATGGCAAATACCGCGCCAGTGCCAGCTATAGGAACAAGACGTGGAAAATGTTAGGTTAGTGAGCATATCAACAATGATAATAGAGATTATTTATTCCTCTCCATACTACACTGTGTTTGACTTGATAATCAAATGAAGCTAAACAATATCGTTGTTTGAGACAAAAAAACTATTGCTTGCCGTGATTATTCAAAAACAAGTTATCCTTCCCGAGAATAACGAATGAAATACAGATCACGCAAGTATTTGAATCTTGAAGGCTTCCCTGATCAAAACAAAAATACTTGACCGAGATGTTTATAGTTTGAATAGTAAACTATAATAAGGTGTATTTATATCTCCAGCATGGGAATGAAATGCCAAATCTGCTAAAATCGGAAACAAATCAGCTATGCGTCTCAACCCAAATAACCCACCGTCACAATGTTGTTTATTCTTGATGACGTCCAGTAGATCCTTTTTAGTTCCTAGGAGCTAAAGTTCAACTTTAGCTCCTAGGAACTAAATATGTTGCCTAGCAATATACCTTTTTTTGTGTCAGTAATAAAAACGTCAATTTAAGAGCTAATTTTGGTATCAAAATGGACGACTTTTGTGTCGGTTGCAGAAAAAAATAGTTATACATACGTAAAAACTCAACAAGCGATATGCTTTTTACAAAATTCTCAAAAACACGACATGTTTCGCTACAGTAGCGTTTGCAGGTGATATACTGGACAATAAACTGAACGGTATGTACGTTGGTTTGATAGATAGTATTCTTTCTGAAGAACTCCATAATGAAGCTATTCAAGAAGTGTATCCTACTATCAAAAATAATTATCAAAATTATAGAACTTCAACCTATTGTTTTCCAGAGATGTTATGGAATTCAATTCCAAGTCAGTATTCCCAAACAGGTTCACCTCATTTTATTGTCCTTTTACCATGAATTGTAACATATTGGTTCTTGTTTTATTCGAAACATAAGGAATGTTCATGCTTTTGTATACAAAAACATATAGGTTCAACAAATCTGATAGTTCCACTAATTTCATTCAACCATATAGACTTCATAAATATAACGTCGACGAAACCGCAAAACCGATTATCTGAAAAAAATTCGAAAATGGGATTCTGGCGGCAATCGGTCTGTCTATCATATTGGTGGGGATGCATATGCAAAACCTCACAACTGGTAAAAAATTGTAAATATTTTAAAATCCATGAATACAGAACCCCTTATCTGGAAAACAAAATAAAAGGAGTAGTCAAAAACAAGTATCTAACAGTTGGCAACGTGATTCACGCCTCTGATATTTTGTGTTCAATTTCTTTTCACAGACATCAATCTCTGCTGGTGAGTGACTTTTTATAGAACAGATATGTGAAACAGTTTATTCTTAACTTATAATAATGATAATAATAATAATAAATACGTTTATTATATACCCAAAATTAAATATACAAATGAATTGATGATTCGAACGGTTTACATTTTGAGAGGGTAGATAAAAGGCTGTATGGTTCACAGATATCAGAAGTTGAACTTCTGAGCCTGATCTTCCACCAAAGCCATTTAAAGTTATTTTCAATAATTGTTGAATGGTTACCAAACTACAATAAATATGTCTAACTCTATAATTGAAGAAAAGAGAGGAGATGTCAAGAGAGAGATTGGTATTTCAACACAGGATGTGAGAATTTATCTCAAGTATCTGTAAGGCGAAAAATTCAGAAAAATTAAGTTACGTGTTTTTGAGAATTACTTTTCTGAATAATTGTTGTTGCTTCCGCACAGAAGCAGATGTCAGAACCAAGTATCTCACGCTGACAAACGTAAACAATGACTTTTCTCAATGATCAATGTACAAACGTAAGGATAATAATAATCAGGTGGCTTGCTACTATTTTTTATCGAATGCTGAAAATTTTGGTTTTTGCAGTTACTTGGTTTTGCGGTTTCGTCGACGATAAAGTGGATTAAATGTATACTATCCTGTGGAAGTGAGCCACAATAAACTGATTTGAAGTCGCGATGGAGCACTTGATTCTCATTGAGATTTATTTATTATCGGATGATTCGAATGAATTCAAAGAATTCAGCTTCATCGTATAGTAGATTTCACACAAATTATTATCCACAGAATAGTCATTTTACGTCTACTGTGTTTACATAGTGAATAACTCTAATAGCTTTTTCAGATTAGACTGGTTATTGAAAGTATTTACCGATGATAATTATGTTGTAGATTCATAAAAACAAATCGGTACTTATACATACCTATATCACTTTATCGGTAGGAAGGTGCATTAGGTATTTACGACAATTTGATGGTTAGATCATTTCATCAGTACAGGGTGGTCTATCGAATATCATAATCATAGTAATCACAATCTTAGGAGTCTTCATCCTTCACGAACAAGTTATGGTCCTATAGATTGCAGTAGACCAGTTAAATGGCTGAGGTCATAGAAAGGTAGATAAACTGAGTTGAGGATGATATAAATGCCTGTGGATCTGGAGACACTAAATGACAGGCTTCCTCACTGGTCCTTGTTCTCTGAGGCCTCAACTTGGGAAATCGAACAGAGCGGACACACAAAGATGCAGAATCTGGAGAATCAAATATATAAGCAAACGGAGTTGTCGAAAATGATCATTACACTCGACCAACCCACTGTGTTGATTGGCCCAAGCTGAGATTTATAGGTGTAACTCAGATCAATGAAAGCTGGCCCCAGAATTAGTGTCACAGTTTGACAACAAAAAAAGTAGGTGATGTTAGGAGAGTTCTTTGACGTGGAGGGAGCTTTCGACAAGGCGAGGATAGCGACGATACGTTCGGCACTAGGAACCAAGAGAACTCCCCCTTCATTGGTCAGCTGGGTGGTATCGTCGCTGACTAGCAGAAAGGTGGAGGCAGGACAGGCAGACCAAAGGATGGGCGTCGTAGTGAAGGGGGGCTGTCTTCAGGAAAGTTGCCGCTTCCCCTACCTATGGTGTTTAGTCATGGACGAACTCCTGGGCAGGCTCACATGAAGGATTCGAGGCACAAGCATACGCGGATGATGGACTGATCAGCGTCAGCGGACGATTCTTAAGAGTCGTCTGTGACCGCATGCAAGTGACCTGCAAGACAATTGAGAGGTGGTGCGATGAAACAGGGCTCTCAGTAATTCCGACGAAAACGGAGATGATCCTGTGCACCAAACGAAGGAAAAGGGATGGGTTCAAGCCACCCACCATGTTTGGCCGAGAGTTGGCATTAGTCCAACAGGTCAAATACCTAGCGGTGGTTCTGGACTACAGACTTTCATGAAGACCGCATGCCGGTAGGATTGTGCAAAAGTAGGTGGCTATCTTATGGCAACTAAGGAGATTTATAGAAAAATCTTGGAGCATCAACCCCGAAATTAGGCGCTGGCTGTACACAGCAGTCGTAAGACCAAAAATCCATTATGGGGCGGCAGTGTGGTGGCCGGGCGCAGAAACCAGTACTATAGGTCGGAACCTAAGTAAGGTCCAGAGGATGGCATGTCTAGCAATAACAGGTGCAATGAGGACAACGCCAACGGCAGCATTAGGAGTAATGCTGGGGCTACCACCGCTTCAAATCTGGATAAAGAAGGAGGCGATGGCGGCCCACCTGAGGATGCGGGACTCAGGGAACTGGGCAAATGACATGCAAAAATAGCAGAGTGGGTGGAGCAGGAGATTCCTATCTCTACTCTCAGAGTGAATAGAGTGCAGGACAGGCTGAGATAGAATAGGAAGTGCAAACTTACTATTCAAAGCAGAGGATACTGGAGAAACAATACAGTGGAGTTCCGCCCAGGAAGCTTTGTATGCTACACAGACGGATCCCGTCTGACTGACAAACAGGCCTCGAGCGCAGGGATCTATATCGAAGGAAGAAACATACGAGAAATCTACGCTCTAGGAGAATACACCACAGTTTTCCAAGCTGAGGTGTTCGCCATCCTGGTCGTAGCAGAGAGGCAAGAGGTGAAAGAGGGACCAGAGCAGATGATCTACATCTGTTCGGACAGTCAGGCAGCATTCAGGGCTATCTGTCATTCCAGACCGAGCTCAGGATTGGTACTGGAATGTGGAAATGCCCTTGAAATATTTGCAGAATCGAAGAAAGTTGAACTGGTATGGGTCCCGGGTCATAGTGGGGTTCCCGGAAACGAAACAGCAGACGAATTTGCTAGGGCCGGATCCGCGGAGCCGTTTCTGGGACCAGAGCCTGTACTAGGCATAGAAAGGAGCCAAATTACGTCAGCCCTCGATGAATGGGCGGAAAAGGCACTAGGAGAATACTGGAGGAATATCACAGGTTGCAGGCAGGCCAAGGAATTCATGGACGGTCCAAGCAAATCAAGGAAGGAGTGGCTGCTTGGCAGAGACCGCCAAGTACTCCGCCTCCTCATAGGAGTACTCAGAGGACACAACAGTCTAGGAAGATTCGTACACACAAAAAAAGAATTTCTTGTATTGAGCATGACTGCATTGGTCCAAGAAAATAATTGTTTGTATATAACGAAAGAGATGATATTCTTGTTCCAAAACAATGATTTATTCAACAACTCTCTTGTAGGAAAATCAAGATATGCATGGTTGGAGACGTTTGTTATGTTGAAGTGAGAATTTAAATAATTCATATTGACAAAATCATTTACTTATTTCAGGAAAACCATAATTTTGAGATATGGAATCCATCCACCAAATGAAAACAATCATTTTCTCAATTTGCAACTATGGATTACTATTATTGAGAATTGTTCTATTTCATTTCAAAATGAACGATTCATTTAAGTCAAAATTCCGTAAATTTTCAATGAACACATTGATATTTTCGATCCGAATTTATAAGTTTTTTATAATGAATATTGAGCTCATTCTCTCCAATGGAACTATTTTCTTGTATCAAAATATAGACTGCTTGGATAAAAATATATTAATGTTTTTGATTCAAAACTGTGAATGATTCCCAATGAGATAACTAAACTCCACAGAATATTCGTGAAGAAATATATATTTGTTCCGTTAGTTGACAACAATCCATGTATAGGTATGTACATCTTGGATCAGTATTGTCCATCAAGACCCAAATGGTTATAGAATAATCACATGCCTTGATTTCGTCTTCTTGAAGTTTCGCTGGAAATGATAACGGTTACAAACAATGACATAAGTATTATGATTGATTGAAAACTCACCTCTATAATATGTAATATCGTGACTCCAGTGATATCATGCCTTCTGGAAGATATCGGGTATATAGATTCGAGATACTCGGCAGGAAACTTTCTCTCACCTAATGTCAAGGTCTTCTCAAGTCTTTGCAAGTCATTTGTAGATAATACTTCTTCATTCATCAACCAGTCGTCATTTTGCTACAAAAAAATATGGAATGAATTAATAAGCATATTTTCATATCAGGATACTACTAAATCCCTGTTATTTTGATTGAAAAATTGTTGATTCACTCACAATGACTATAGATATTTGGAAAGGTACCTATACTTACCAAAGGAATTCAATGTTATACCTTCACCAGCTCTCTACAAGTTCTTCATTTGTTAGATATTCATATTCTAAGACATTTCCACCTATACACACTCGATAAAACATTCAGAATTTTCAAACTTCGCAGCCTAATGCCGTTTCGCCGTTGTGGGCCTGTCATAATGATGTGAGCATGGTCAATATATAATGATTGAAGACTGAGGCCTGAGTTTTGGCAACAGGATTGCTTACCCTTGATTTCCGAGGGCATATTATTTTCTTCCATAGAAATACCTATTCATAGACTTGAATCAAGTAAATAAAGTATTGAATCAAAATGTGGGTTCTTCAATTAGAGAAATTATTAATATTATCAAGTTCATCAAGTTGAAGATATTATATTCCTTTCATTTGAGAAAATTGATATTCATATCTTTGAATCAAGTAAATATGGCATAGAATAAAACTATCAGGAGTCTTCGATTTGATGTAATTATAATACCAATATGATGAAATTAGAATGCTTCATTTAAAGAAATAATTATTTATATTTTTGTTTCAAGAAAATGGCGTATTGCCTCAACATATTAGGTCTTTGCAATTCAAGAAAACTGAATATGTCATTCGATGAAATGGACATTCTTTGATTCGAAGAAATGTATACTTATATTCTTGGATCAAGCAATAAATTTATTGAAACAAAATAGTACGCTTCTGCGAATTGAAAAATCGTTTTGATTGAGTTGAAGTAATTAATTTAGTTATTCAATAATTACATTCTTGGTTTGAGAATATATTTCAATAATATGACACTATTTTCTTGAACATACCAGATTTCTCGACTCAAAAGAATATGCTCAATGCAAAGAAGATATACAATTGAATTTTCAAGAGAATGGGTTTTCTCATTCGAAGAAATTTTTTTTCTGTGTGTATAGGAAATCTAGGTGAAGGAAGCGTAGATATGTGGAGAGCAGGGGTTAGCAAAAAGAGCCCATCGGGGCCTACTTGCTTGGCTACAGCCTCTCCATCTACTACTAATACTTGACAAAAATTCACAATCTCAACGAAAACTTGAATATTCCTGGTATATACAGTAGGGTTCAGCACACGGAAGATCATACTGGTAATTATACATGGGAAAAAATAATCATCGAATCAACAAAATATTTTGTCAGATATTCAAGACAAAATATCTTCTTGTTAGTGAAACGAAGTTTTGTCGTTGTAAGGGTGTGGAAGAGATAGCTGTATTTAGGGGAGTCCTCACTTTGGCGCTGTTCCGACAGTGAATACTGGTACCTGTTTCGGATATATCAAGCGCCAGATTTTCTATAAAGTTGATTTACTTCACCTGCTCATATAAACTGAGTTTGTACGGAGGTTTGGGTTGGACCACTTGTGAGAGGACTTGGATTCCCAGAGCCCAGCAAAAGTAGGCTTCAATTACAAACCCTGAGCCTAGCATGCTATAATCATTCTGGATGATTCCAGGAATAAAGAAAATCTGATCTCTGTCGGAAATATTCTGGTACTTTGAGGTTATGTCAGGAAAATTATTTTTTGAAACTTTTTCATTAATATGACCTGGAGAATCAGGAACACAGTATTGAACGACTGAAACAGATTCAATTCGTATTCATTTCAATTTCCTAATTTTTCTTATCAGGAAATTCTAGTTTGATAGTTATCCCCTTTCCAAGTCGAATTCTTGAATACCGAGCACATAAGCACGACAGGAACATTCACACAAAGAAAAAGAACTATAAACAAACTAAACTCGTCAAAATCGTCGTGGTGGCCTGATTTCAAAGTAGAATAACTCATGAATTTCCTACCTAATTTAGAATCAGTTGTCACCCATAAACAGCCTGATCCTTGAAAAGTTCGTAGTGGCTATATGAAACTTCAGTGATACCAGATAGAATTCGTACAGGATGATAATTGAGTGTGAAATTGCAATGTGGTCGATACGTTACCGTGTGAGCAGAAAATGTTTTAATTTTTTTTTCTGACCTGTATCTTGACGATTGAAGCTTCTGCTCTTGGAACGTTCTAGGAATTTTCATATTAAGAGCTTTCATAATGTTCATTCAGAATGATGCATTTTCTAAATGGTTGATTGGATTAAATTGTAAGTTGAGATTATTGTTCGAAGAATCAACCTCGTACGTATAGTCTCCGGATATCTGATAGTATTCGAACACAGAAACTCCTGGAAAACTGATACAAGAAATACTGAATGATCGAATGGAAAATAACGTACTCCTTATTGAATGAATATTGATTTTCTCTTAGTAACTAGTGAAATAATGGAGTGTAACATCGTCATGAAAAAGTCTGCTGTAACGCCTCGAAATTGTTCCGTAATTTCTCTGATCAAACAGCATATGAAGGTATGCATTTTAAATTAGTATGAAGCATTTTCGTTATGATGAATTGAAAAATCAGAAAAATATCAATTCAATCCCCAGAAATACGAAGTTTATTTTCTTCTTGATAATGAATATGTCCAAGTTGTTCCAGGTTGAACAAGAATGCTATTTTCAAAAATGTTGCAGATCGCTAGGTTCCGAATGAGTAATACGTGTAGGTCATTGTCGAAAATTGTGAAATGTATGGATACAGAAACTCCTCAAGGGGTTGAAACAATATGAAAGAGAATTAAGAATTGCCATAAGACAAAATGTCTTTCATAATGAAGAAGAGAATTCAGAAGCAATTTTTTTTTATTTTCAATCGAATTTGGGACGTTAATGACCAGCGTGAAAGCAGCCACGTCTTCCAGCCACAACTCCGCTGAAATTTTACGGCGCGCTACAAAACACCAACGGTAGTCAATTATTAAAAACGTGGCTGGTCAGCCACAAAATATCTAAAGCCGTTCGAATTCACTGGACACAGATTTTTTCTATCACATACAGTGTGTATGAATAAGATTGAATAAAAACACACAATATTTTGCTTGGCATGAATTTTCTCATACTATTCCACCTCTCAGACTTACGAAAAAAACGATAAATTCCAAACTTCGAAAAATCATGACTCTCTTAAGGGAAGATATATCATTGATTATCGTTCGAGAATATACAGTGTGTATGATGGTAAATGAGATTTATATCATGCAATATTCAGTCGGACAACATTTTTCCCGAAATCGACTACTCAAACTCGCAAAGAAATCGATAAATCTGAAATTTTGAAAAATCATAGCTCTCTTAATAGACGATATATCATTGATTTTTCTTCGAGTATATACAGTGTGTATGATGGTGAATAAGATCTATATCATGCAATATTTTGCCGGCCAATATTTTTCCCGAAATCGACTACTCAAACTCGCGAAGAAATCGATAAATCTGAAACTTTGAAAAATCATAGCTCTCTTAATAGATGATATATCATTGATTTTTCTTTGAGAATATACAGTGTGTATGATGATGAATAAGATCTATATCATGCAATATTTTGCCGGCCAAGATTTTTCCTGAAATCGACTACTCAAACTCGCGAAGAAATCAATGAATCTGAAACTTTGAAAAATCATAGCTCTCTTAATAGACGATATATCATTGATTTTTCTTCGAGTATATACAGGGTGTATGATGGTGAATAGGATCTATATCATGTAATATTTTGCCGGCCAAGATTTTTTCCGAAATCGACTACTCAAATTCGCGAAGAAATCGATAAATCTGAAACTTTGAAAAATCATAGCTCTCTTAATAGACGATATATCATTGATTTTTCTTCGAGTATATTCAGTGTGTATAATGTTGAATAAGATCTATATCATGTAATATTTTGCCGGCCAAGATTTTTCCCAAAATCGACTACTCAAACTCGCGATGAAATCGATAAATCTGAAACTTTGAAAAATCATAGCTCTCTTAATAGACGATATATCATTGATTTTTCTTCGAGGATAAAGAGTGTGTATGATGGTGAATGAGATCTATATCATGCGATATTTTGCCGGCCACGATTTTTCCCAAAATCGACTACTCAAACTCGCGATGAAATCGATAAATCTGAAATTTTGAAAAATCATAGCTCTCTTAATAGACCATATATCATCGATTTTTCTTCGAGGATATACAGTGTGTATGATGATGAATGAGATCTATATCATGCAATATTTTGCCGGACCAGATTTTTCCCGAAATCGACTACTCAAACTCGCGAAAAAATTGATAAATCTGAAACTTTGAAAAATCATAGCTCTCTTAATAATACATCATGTATCATTGATTTTTCTTCGAGGATATACAGTGTGTATGATGGTGAATAAGATCTATATCATGTAATATTTTGCCGGCCAAGATTTTTCCCAAAATCGACTACTCAAAGTAAACTCGCGATGAAATCGATAAATCAGAAACTTTGAAAAATCATAGCTCTCTTAATAGACCGTATATCATTGATTTTTCTTCGAGGATATACAGTGTGTATGATGATGAATGAGATCTATATCATGCAATATTTTGCCGGACCAGATTTTTCCCGAAATCGACTACTCAAACTCGCGAAAAAATTGATAAATCTGAAACTTTGAAAAATCATAGCTCACTTAATACTCCATGTATCATTGATTTTTCTTCGAGGATATACAGTGTGTATGATGATGAATGAGATCTATATCATGCGATATTTTGCCGGACCAGATTTTTCATGAAATCGACTACTCAAAATCGCGAAGAAATCAATGAATCTGAAACTTTGAAAAATCATAGCTCTCTTAATAGACGATATATCATTGTTTTTTCTTCGAGTATATACAGGGTGTATGATGAAAATCGACTTCTCAAACTCGCGAAGAAATTGATAAATCTGAAACTTTGAAAAATCATAGCTCACTTAATACACCATGTATCATTGATTTTTCTTCGAGGATATACAGTGTGTATAATGATGATGAAATCGAAATTAATCAGAAGTGCAAAGTTATCCACTGGAACATTTCCTACAAATTATTACCCAAATTTTTTTCTGCAAACCCAATAGTACAGGAAATAAATTAAAAAATATGAAGAAAAAACAATTCGAACGACCCATAGGGTACCATGAAGACATATTGAAAAACAAAAGATTATCGATAGATGAAGATCATCGACTTCCACGGAACCATGAAATATTTTTTCCTTTTGTTGATTGGAAGATGGAACAAAAGTGTTGAAAATTTTATTCTCAGATGGTTCCAAATATCTCGAAAACAACTGGAAATATCTGAAAATGTTATGAAACCAAAGTTATTCCTTTTGATAGAATCTACATTCTCTGAATTCAATAGTTCGGGAGATACGATGAAAAAACTTGAAAATATAAAAGTTCCTAGACAATCACTTGCCAATAGAAAACGAAACAAAAAACAAAAGAAAGTAAAAAAAGCACACTCGACTGTCTTGATTTTTTTCCCATAAACTAGTCACCTAGCTCACTCGACTGTCTTTATTTTTCGCCAATAAACTGGGTACCTAGCTCACTCGACTGTCTTAATTTTTTGCCCATAGACTACGTACCTAGCTCACTCGACTGTCTTGATTTCCCACAAAGAAGAAATATGTTGGCAAAGTATCAACTTCATTTCGTGTTTGTTTTTTCAGTCCCTATTGGCAGTCGAGTGGGCTAGGTACGTAGTTTTTGTGAAAAAACCAAGACAGTCGAGTGGGCTAAGTACGTAGTTTGTGGGAAAAATCTCCAGTTCTCTGAACTTTCATAGCGTCGTATACACATCTTTGGTGCCCAATGATAGTTTCAATAGAAAAATATGCTCATGATATGGTGCCATGGCATCTACTTCCATCTTAGGTACATGAGCAATGATAAAATATCATCTGCTTTTATAGCGTCGTATAAATTATCTTACCCCTATTCTAATCTAATACCTAATGAAAACTACATCTATACTAATCTGATACCTTCCATGCGGGGATGTCCTTAACCCCAACATGGCGCGTCCCAATGGCTGATAGGGAACTTGCTGCCTAGCAGGAAAGGTGTCTAATATACTGAATAAACACCCGCGGATCAACGAAGGACATGATATAGGGCAGCGGCTATATCATTACTAGCTTTGGTTATGAGGGATCATTTTCCTCATAATCAAACTAGATAGATAGAATCTACCGCGAATTTCAGGCTTCGCTCAAGGTGTTACGCGACGCGTGCCGAGGGGCATACGACATGTATGGTAGCTGTGCCTGAACCAAACAGCTATCGCTCACGGAGCCTCTAGGATACCAGGCGACCTCCTAGTAGTACCTTGCCTTGCTGCGGTAATGCGGGGCTCTGCCGCAGCTGACTACTTTCCCTAGCTACTCGTGGGAACAATATGAGTAAAAATACACAAACGGAAATCTGCGAAGGGGACAATCCCCTCGCACAGGAACCAGTGCCGATGGAGGCGTCCACTATCGACCCTCCAGGCACCCAAATCTCGCAGGATAACGAGAGGGAACCTTTATCCCCCACTCCTGAGAAAAGCGACCTGACAGGAGGAGAGGTCACCAGTGCGGTGGCCTCCCTGGACCTGGACAAGAAGGTCAGATTTGCCGGCGCGACGAGGAAACGTCTAAGCCGATTGATCAAGAGCGGAGTTCCATACAAAACCGCCTTGGATCAAGTCCTGAAAGAGTTGGATGGGAAGAAGGGAGGGGATCAATCCCCCCCACTTCTAGCCACTAAACGAATGCGTTCGCAGGGCAGCACTCCAGAAGCGGCGGCGAAAAAGCCCCGTACAATAGAGGGCCCCAAAGAACACAAAAAGACGTTTGCAGCTGCAGCGCAGGGAGTCAAGGTGGGCATAATCCACCTGGACCACCCGGATGCTCAGTTGTCAAACGACCAGCTCCGCCTGCTACAGCGAGCCGTTATGGCCACTGTAGACAAACTACCGGATGATGGTCCCCAAGTCCGGTTCCAGAGCTGCACTATTCGGCCTGGATTACTCCTTCTCACCTGCGCTGACGAGGTGACGGCCCAGTGGCTGGAGGAAGTGCTATGCTCCCTTCAGCCGTGGGAAGGCGCCAAGTTGAAGCTGGTGAAGAAGGATGATATACCTAAACCCCACATCTGCGTGGCCTTCATCCCAGATAATGAAGGGCTGCCCAGACTGACGGGGGAGCAGGTGACGAATCGTCTACGTAAGATGAACCATACACTGCGTACCCAGGAGTGGACTATACTACACAGGGAAAGCGCAGGTATGGGACAGACGTGGACATTCTCAATGGACGATGGATCCATTAAGGAATTGGAGCGGCTACACTTCCGCCCACACTTCGGTTTTGGACAGGTGCAATTCCGGTTCAAGAACTCGAAGAAAGATCCGGCATCGACAGCGGGGCCGGAGTCCTCGAGCAGAATCGCGAGACCCAAAAAGGGGGACAAATCCAACTTGCAGGGGACTGCGGGCTTGGGGACTTCGGACAAAGCTGCCGAAAAAACCAAAACGGCCTTTACAGGCAAGGGGAAAAAACCCCTTCGAGGTAAGGCGCCGAAAAAACGAGGTGGACCGGAACCTGAGGCAAGAGGGGAAAGTAATCCTCCTTGCCCTCCCTCCTCGTAGGGAAGATGGCTACCCACATCTCGTTCCTTCAGGCGAATATCCAACATGCCAAAGCGGCCTCTTTCGTCCTTGGCAGGAGGTTCGCCTGTCAAAAACTTGATGTGGCATTGATCCAGGAACCCTGGATTTCCAACACAGGCCGGATTAGCGGCCTGGGAAACTGCCCTGGTAAGTTGATTGCATGCACTACAGGTGGCAAACCTAGGGCTTGTATACTTATCCGGAATAACATCAACTACTTTATGTTAACAGGTTTCTGCACCCCCGATGTGGTTGCAGCTCAGCTCTCGGCCCCGGTGGGGGACAGCAGCATAGACGTAGTAGTCTGCTCTGCATACTTCCCGGGCGACCTGAGGGAACATCCTCCTCCAGCAGCAGTGCGAGAGCTAATCGCCTTCTGCTAGAGGAAAAACAGGCAACTGATCATTGGATGTGATGCAAATGCCCACCATTTGGACTGGGGAAGTAGCAACATCAATGAAAGAGGTGAGTACCTATATAACTATATAATAGGTGAAGGGCTAGTCGTAAATAACGTAGGCTCGGAGCCAACTTTCGTGAACAGAATTCGCGGAGAGGTTTTAGACTTAACAATCAGTACACAATTTATGAGTACGAAGATCGTTAATTGGCAAGTATCTACGGAGCCCTCATGTTCAGATCATAGACATATACGATTTGATGTGAGAACAGGACACCGACCAATAGTACAATTTCGTGATCCTAAGTGCACAGACTGGAATGGGTACTGTGAATCTCTCCAGAAGCACCTTGATCCCAGAATCAGTACTATCAAAAATAGTGCCGAAATCGGAGTGGCGAATGAGCGTATAGCAACCGCAATTCTAACGGCCTATCAGGACAACTGCCCACTAAAGGAGAAGAAAGACCACAGAGGTACACCCTGGTGGAGCAAGAGCCTGTACAAAAAAAGGCAAGAAGTTCGACGTCTCTTCAATCGAGCTAAAGATGCAGGGTGCTGGGACACTTACCGCACATCTCTAACGGCTTATAACAAAGAAATAAGGAAAGCCAAAAGAGACTCTTGGAGGAGATTCTGTCAGAGTATATCAGATGTACCTGCCAGCATGAGAATTCACAAGGCTCTCGCCAGAGATCCGACCCAAGAGATCGGCTCGATAAAACGACCGGATGGCTCTTTTACGGACTCTGGTAGGCAAACGTTAGAGGTTCTTCTACAGACTCACTTTCCCGGCAGCCTGCTCCTGGAGGACCGTCAGCAGATTCCACTTCCAATGGGATCGATAATACGACCAAAAAAGGAGGACTGGAAGAATGCCTCAATGGTGGTCACCCCAGAGTCAGTGGAATGGGCGGTGAATTGTTTCTCCCCATTCAAGTCTCCGGGAGAGGACGGAGTTTTTCCTGCCCTCTTACAAAAGGGCAGAGAAGTTTTACTACCTCTCCTGGTTAAATTATATAGAGCGAGTTTGGCGTGGAGCTACATTCCGTTAGGCTGGTCAACAGCGAGGGTTGTGTATATACACAAATCGGGTACGGCGAATCATTCCCTACCCAAATCCTTCCGACCGATCAGCCTTACCTCGTTCCTATCAAAAACTCTAGAAAGAATTCTAGACAGGCATATTAGAGAGGGGAATCTAAGGGAGCATCCCCTAAATCCCCATCAATATGCCTACCAAACAGGCAAATCAACGGATTTAGCACTGAACAATCTTGTAGGAAAGATCAGCCATTCCTTAGATCATAAGGAAATTGCGCTGGCAGCCTTCCTAGACATAGAAGGAGCGTTCAATAACGCCCTACCACAATCACTCTACATGGCAATGCAAGGTAGAGGAATCAGCAGGCAAATATGCAACTGGATCAAAACCATGATTGGAAATCGGTACGTCATATCATCACTGCATGGAGGGTCGATCAGGTTTAGAGCGGCAAAAGGTTGTCCACAAGGCGGGGTACTTTCCCCCCTTATGTGGTCATTTTTGGTTGACTCTCTGCTGAGCGATCTCTCCATGCAGGGGGTGGATTTCCAATGCTATGCAGATGATCTCGTCCTAATAGTAAGAGGGAAATTTGAAGCGACGATCTCAAACGGCCTACAAGAAGCCCTCAATACTGTGTACAGGTGGTGCGAGAGGGAGCAGATGTCTGTGAACCCCCGGAAAACTGTAATTATCCCTTTTACCAAAAGGCAAAAGCTAGATAAGCTTCGTCAGCCTGTCCTATATGGAGAGAGCATTCCGTTTGCGACGGAGGTGAAATATCTAGGGGTCACCCTAGATAAAAGACTCACCTGGAACGCCCATATGGCAAAAACTATTAACAAAGCCAGATTTTCCCTCTGGAACCTCAGAAGGGTATGCGGCAAATCATGGGGAATGAACCCCAAACAGATTTACTGGATTTACCAAACAATGGTAAAACCAATGGTCACGTATGGCTCGGTAGTCTGGTGGACCAAAGGTCTGCAGGGAACAGTCAGGGCAAAGCTTGCTGGTCTCCAGCGGCTGGCGTGCCTGGCCATTACAGGGGCGATGTCCTCTACTCCAACGGCAGCGATGGAAAACCTCCTGAACCTCACTCCCCTCCACATTGTCTTGGAGAGGGAAGCCAGGATGGTTTCCTACAGATTCCTGTCATTGGAAAATCAAATCAGAGGGGGGCGACTGCTGGACCACTCCGGGATACTGTGTGAAACAAAAAATCACCAAACTCTAGGAATGGTTTCCGACATGTTGGCCACTTAGACACACGTGAAAAAGTCTTTCAAAGTCCTCTTCCCGAAGAGAGACGAATGGGCAAGCGGATCAGTCCGATTCCCAGAGACCGAACACGTAATGTACACAGATGGTTCGAAAACCCCTCGTGGAGTGGGAGCCGGTGTGTTCAGCAGAAAACCGAAGACGGAAATTTCCGTCAATCTCGGCAAATATGCTACAATCTTTCAGGCGGAGGTATTCGCAATTGAATTGTGTGCTAGAGAGTTGTCGAATAAACCTCTAGTAAACAAAAATATCAGTATTGTATCAGACAGTCAGGCTGCTCTTAAAGCACTGAGCTCCAGCAAGATAAATTCCAAGCTTGTATGGAGCTGCATTGAATCCCTAGAAAGCCTGGGTGCTAACAACAGAGTCACTTTACTGTGGGTGCCTGGACACCAGGGGGTGGAGGGTAACGAGAAAGCCGACATCCTCGCCAAACAGGGAACCGAATCTGTGTTCATAGGACCAGAACCATATTTTGGGGTCACCGCAAGTGCGGCGAAAACAACTATCTCGGGCTGGGCGGAGGGAAAAACACTCACGTACTGGTCCGAATTACCAGGATTAACCCATTCGAAGGCGTTCCTGCCTAAACCATCGGAAAAAATAACCAGGCAGATCCTAGAATGGAGCAGGGGTAACCTGCGAATTCTGACTGGACTGCTTACGGGACACTGTCGTCTAAGATACCACCTGGGAAGGATGGGTCTGAACCAACAAACGGACTGTCGGTTCTGTTGTGTGGAAGACGAAACGGCTGAACACATATTATGCTCATGCTCTAGCTTAGAAAGACTAAGGTTCGACACATTTGGCTTTACCAACCTAGAACCTATCGATTTCAGACAAATCTCACCCAATTCAACCATGAACTTTGTAAAAAAGATGTGGATTGTACGGTGAACTGTAACCTCTAGGGGTGAGCCACAATAGACCCATCTGGGGTCGCAGTGGAGGGGAGGTGTTCGCCCCACTCACATGGAACCTAACCTAACCTAATCTGATACCTTTCAAAAACTACGTACCTCACTTGTACTAATCTATTATCCATTCTGCTACACTACAATATTTTATGTGGATTCTTATGGATATGATATTATATTGATGTTCCATCGAAAGTTGAGATCAAAACGAGGATGATTATCACATAACTATTATGAGGTGTCATCTCGGGTGTCATGCTTGCCACCAGCTCTATAAAGAGTATATTCTCGAGGAAAAAACAATGATATATGGTCTAATAAGAGAGCTATGATTTTTCAAAGTTTCAGATTCATTGATTTCTTCGCGATTTTGAGTAGTCGATTTCAGGAAAAATCTGGTCCGGCAAGATATTGCATGATATAGATCTCATTCATCATCATACACACTGTATATCCTCGAAGAAAAATCAATGATACATGGTGTATTAAGTGAGCTATGATTTTTCAAAGTTTCAGATTTATCAATTTTTTCGCGAGTTTGAGTAGTCGATTTCGGGAAAAATCTGGTCCAGCAAAATATTGCATGATATAGATCTCATTCACCATCATACACACTGTATATCCTCGAAGAAAAATCAATGATACATGGTGTATTAAGTGAGCTATGATTTTTCAAAGTTTCAGATTTATCAATTTTTTCGCGAGTTTGAGTAGTCGATTTCTGGAAGAATCTTGGCCGGCAAAATATTACATGATATAGATCTTATTCACCATCATACACACTGTATATCCTCGAAGAAAAATCAATGATACATGGTGTATTGAGAGAGCTATGATTTTTCAAAGTTTCAGATTTATCAATTTTTTCGCGAGTTTGAGTAGTCGATTTCGGAGAAAATCTGGTCTGGCAAAATATTGCATGATATAGATCTCATTCATCATCATACACACTGTATATACTCAAAGAAAAATCAATGATATATCGTCTATTAAGAGAGCTATGATTTTTCAAAGTTTCAGATTTATCGATTTCATCGCGAGTTTGAGTAGTCGATTTTGGGAAAAATCTTGGCCGGCAAAATATTGCATGATATAGATCTTATTCATCATCATACACACTGTATATCTTCGAAGAAAAATCAATGATACATGTTCTATTAAGGGAGCTATGATTTTTCAAAGTTTCAGATTTATCGATATCCTCGAAGAAAAATCGATGATATATCGTCTATTAAGAGAGCTATGATTTTTCAAAGTTTCAGATTTATCGATTTCATCGCGAGTTTGAGTAGTCGATTTTGGGAAAAATCTTGGCCGGCAAAAAATTGCATGAAATAGATCTCATTCACCATCATACACACTCTTTATCCTCGAAGAAAAATCAATGATATATCGTCTATTAAGAGAGCTATGATTTTTCAAAGTTTCAGATTCATCGATTTCTTCGCGAGTTTAAGTAGTCGATTTTGGGAAAAATCTTGGCCGGCAAAATATTGCATGATATAGATCTTATTCACCATCATACACACTGTATATACTCGAAGAAAAATCAATGATATATCGTCTATTAAGAGAGCTATGATTTTTCAAAATTTCAGATTTATCGATTTCTTTGCGAGTTTGAGTAGTCGATTTCGGGAAAAATGTTGTCCGACTGAATATTGCATGATATGAATCTCATTTACCATCATACACATTGTATATTCTCGAACGATAATAAATGATATATCTTCCCTTAAGAGAGTCATGATTTTTCGAAGTTTGGAATTTATCGTTTTTTTCGTAAGTCTGAGAGGTGGAAAAATATGAGAAAATTCATGCCAAGCAAAATATTGTGTGTTTTTATTCAATCTTATTCATACACACTGTATGTGATAGAAAAAATCTGTGTCCAGTGAATTCGAACGGCTTTAGATATTTTGTGGCTAGCCAGCCACGTTTTTAATAATTGACTACCGTTGGTGTTTTGTAGCGCGCCGTAAAATTTCAGCGGAGTCGTGGCTGGAAGACGTGGCTGCTTTCACGCTGATACGTTAATGATGAGAACTGAGATGTGTATATACTCATGAATACTTGTTACCATAGCATGTTACTGATCTAGCACTCAGAATATGATGGTGCTCAGAAAGTCGATTTCCTCAGTCAATCATTATGGAGTTAAAATAAGATAGAAAAACTCTTGAATTTTCATTTCTTGAACATTTTTTTTAGAGGGTGACTCGTAAGGTATTCATAGTATCCCACCTGCTATAGCGTGAGAATTTATATTACGTCTACAAGTTTTTATGTGATTGACCTGAAATGCAGGACTGCAAAAAAACGTTCGAAAAACTCAAACCCGCGTACATTGATTGTTATGAAGTGATTCATAAAAAATGGGTAATATTTCATCGTCCAGATTCTACAGCGAATAATATGAATTTCATGTTCGATGAATTTGAAGGCCTAATATTCTTCGATACTTATTGAGATACAGGGTCATGAAATTGTGAGTACATAGTCAGTAATGTTGTTATATACTTCACAATTCTTCTCATCCATTGGGACAAAAGACAATCCATCATGAAATTATGTTTTTCTGAGGTAATAAAATCAAAATAGCTCTCATTGGTCACGTATTGAAAGGCGTTACGCATGATAT
Source organism: Phaedon cochleariae (assembly GCA_918026855.4). Taxonomy (NCBI): domain Eukaryota; kingdom Metazoa; phylum Arthropoda; class Insecta; order Coleoptera; family Chrysomelidae; genus Phaedon; species Phaedon cochleariae. The sequence goes on from OU896708.1 coordinate 22,570,029, forward strand.
TTTATTTCAACAAAACCCGTCAAATGTTTTATTGATATCTGACTCCCAGATACCAAGCAGACATATTTCCAGCAAATTGTCCTTCTGAAGACCATATAATAGGTGCTAGATCAGTGAGGTGCAATGGTAACAAGTTGAGTATTTATGAGTATATATGTTAAAAACGTCACAAACGATAAGATTTCCACGGGATTCTCAATAATCTGTTTCGCTGACACAGTAGCTTCTACAAGTGGAATACTGGTACAATAAACTTGTTTTATTACTTACGAGTTATTGTCCGAGTATTTTCACTTGAAGAAGCTACCGTGTTAACGAAATATGCCGTTTTATTGAGGATTATGTGAAAATCTTATATTTTGTGAAGTTTTTCACATCAACTATGAATCAAGTAACTGCCAAGTCAATTCAAAATTTATGAGTATTCATAATCAGTTCTCACTGACTTCTCAAATTCAATTGCGAAAGAAAGGAATTTGCTTCTGAATGCTTTGATATTACCCTTCATCAGCCTCATGAGGACTTTCCTCATCTATACATTTCACAATAATCATTCTCGACAATAATCGACAATGAACTCATTTCTTATTCGAAACGTAGACGATTTGCATCATCTTTGAAAATATTCTTGTATTCTTAATCTCACCTTGTATATTCATCAACGAGAATGAGATGAATTTTATATTTCTATGTACCTACAATGCTAATTTATTTCAACTCTCTGATTTATCATCACGGAAATGTATCATATTGATTTAAAATGCATTTCTTCATTATATTCTCTTGGACTGTAAGACTCCATTATTCCAGTAGTCACAGAGAGAAAATCATGTTTCATCGAATGAGGAATACGTTATTCTCCATTCGATCATTCAGTATCTCTCGTATCATTTTGTATAGACTTCTCCAAGAGTTTTTGTGTTCGAAAACTATCACATTCTGGAAGTCAAAAAGAAAAAAAACAAAAAGAATCGAATGTTAACAGTAAACGTTTATTCCCAGAATAAAAATGATACTGGAGCTTTTCGGGGCACTTCATTCAGGATCGGGTAATTATATCGTATCAGGAAACATCAGAAATTATATGAAATTATATAGAGGGTGGAATGATGAGAAATATCCAGGAACTCATATGTCCAACACAAAATCACTATACAATAATATTGTACATTGGTGTTGAAGTACTAAAAGATCAGCAAGAGAGCACGACAAAGCGAAAATCAAGAAAGTCAAGTCAGTCCGTCGTTGGGTATGCATCCCTCCAGCAGTCTTGGTAAAAGGACATCTCAATCCTGGGTTCTGATTGGTTGAACTCTAACCTTGTCGGAATCTGCTGGAGTGACCTTGGAAGCACATGTACACCTCTAACTCAAAACGCAGAGAAATTTCCCCTCAACCCTAACTGAGCAAAGGGGAAGAATCTACTACCCTTGCTTATGCTACTGATTGAATTTTACTAGAGAATGAATATTCGATAACAAAAAAGTTTTAATTACATTCATCATTCTTTTTTTCAACAGATAGGTAATTCATCTGAATTTCACATCATGAGCAAAAGAATAAAAAAAAATGAAGTGTGTAGGGTTGTAATGATGTTTATTTCTGACAGTGACATTATAAGCTTATATCGTCATAGTTACAATATCTATTATGAGGGTCATAACTCCCTTGGGATGTTATAGATGCTATAATTCCCTCTAAATAAAATTAAATAAGAAATGCATAGCAACAACCACGCAGTAACGTAGCAATAAGGAATCTCCTATTCGCGGTAGTCAAGATCATCATCTGACGTTCTGATGACATTGAAACTATACGGAAAAACATGTCTAACTTCCAATCGGGAAGGTATCTAATGAATGAAATCGGTCAGAAATAAAATTATCTATGTATCACGGGAATAACTGAGCCTCAATAACATCAGGCAATTGCTGTCCCTCGGGCCAGAGGCCCTCGGGACGCAAACTTTGCCATCGGTAATTAAGGCCCTCATAATTCCCTTAATACATAAATACCTATTATTGGAGTTTACTATCAGGGAGTTTTGCAAGTCATGAATCAGTGAACTACTGAGCTCTACCTGGTTCTTGAGTTTCAGGCAATGTGAATGTTCAGTGTCAAATCACAGTCTAGTAAGTCGGAAACGCGAAAGCAACTTTCAGCTGTTGGTCTTCAAGCTTCCACGAAACGAAACTTCTTCAATTTTCGGCGAACTGAATGCTCCTCGAACCTCTTGGATTTCTTGACAGCGCGCTGATGTTTAGTGATGATCCTGCAATGTTTTGAAGTGAATAAATTTGTCATCAACAAATAAAGTTCTTTGTTCACTGTCACTACCTGCCCTACGCTTATTTCTGCCAGTATAAAACGTTGCACTACTATTTTGATGGTAGAACACAACGAACATGAGGTACTCCTTCAGCATATTCATAATTACGTTCACCTTCCTAATATCAACAGTCTTTGCGCAATCCTCCGCACTCAAAATCATGATAGGGGAATAAATTGGTCCTTAATGGAAAAAAAAAATATTTCTCTGATAGGTTGAAGCAAGAGCTCCATGATCTTTGGTACTTATTCAATTTTTTGGTTGAAATTCGAAGTGCTAAAGGAACGAGTAGACTTCTCCAATTTTTGAAGTTTTTCAAGAATCAATAACTTTTTTAGGAATTCACCGATTCTCTATCGGAATGCGCTTCTCCAAGGTTTCCTAGTTATGAAATACCAAGTGGTGAAAAATTGTGTTACATAATTGAGAAAGTTTAGGAGCTTTCTTATTTCTCATTTCCTCAGGAATTATTTCATCCTTCAATATTATTTAGAAATGATTTTGTAATTGTCGACCATCTTTTGTATAGGATGGATGTGAAATATAAATTCCCCCGCACTCAAAACCATGGTAGGGGAATTGGTCTTTAGTGAAAAAAAATCTTTCTCTGATAGGTTGAAGCAGAAGTTCCATGACCTTTGGTACTTAGGAAATTTCTTGGTTGAAATTTGGAATGCTCAAAGGAACAAGAAGACTACTGTTATTTTTTGAATTTTCCAAGAATATTCAACTTTGTGAATTTACCGATTCCTTATCGGAATTTAGTGTTGTTAAAATGCGTTCTCTCAAGGTTTTCTAGCTATGAGATACCAAGTGGTCAAAAAAAGTGTTAATAATTGGGACAGTTCAGAAGTTCTCATATTCCTCAGGAATCATTCCATCCTTCAATATTATCAGGAAATGGTTTAGGAATTTTCTACCTTCTTTATTTGTAGAGGATGTGAGATAATAATTTCTTCATTTCTTCAGAATATTGTTTTTCCGCATTTCTGCGGATTCAAAAAGCTTCAGGCAATAGTCAAAACACTGCACTGTGAAACGGTCGATTTCCTACCTGGAGAAGATATTCACGATTCAAGACGCACTGGCGAATGCAGAATCTGTAGAATACGCCTTGTCAGATAAAGAAGCACTTCCGATAATACTTCCCATGAAACTGTCAAAAGAGCATCAGATGATAGGAGAGTAGATAGCACGACTTCCAGATGGTTGTCACAACTGTATACTGGACTGGGGGAGAATGTAATAGCAGTTTGACTCACGAAGAAATGGTCTGAATTACCATTCATGGGACCCGAACCCTTCTGTGGGATCAGTGGAACAACAATAGTTGGGAAATTGAATCAAGAAATATATCTTAGGAGAGCCAGATACTAGCAGGGCCTTAAAGGTATGCCACAAGCGAAGACACTCCTGGGAACCTACAACCAGAAAAGATATACCAATCAATCTAAGAGAAAATAAGATTCGAATACTAACTGGAGTCCTATCAGGACACTGTTAATTGAGAGGACATCTGAAAAAACTCTAGAAGTTAGATAGAACAGAATGCATATTCTCACGAACTATGTAGTTCTTCGCAACGCCAGGGCGCTCTAGAAGCATATGAAATCGAAGAAGGAGATCTTACTTCTTCGGAATCATCCCACATCGTAATTGGAAGAACAACTATAGTTGAGAAGTCCTAAGACGCATAGCAGGAAGAGAAGGCACAATAGATCACATGAGTCGCATCATAAGCCGTATGGGGCGGCTCAGAATAACTCCACATGGTAAATCCTGCCTGTCGTAAAAGGTGACTAAAAGGATAACTTCAGGTGGTAGATGGTCTCATCACCCGGTGAAATACCACCATATCGACTTTGTGTGCTGTGAAATGGATCACTTCATGTTTCAGTGTTCGGTCAATACTTTCCGGTCTCCCCCACCATTTTCCTCCATTCCTCCTTTGTATGAATATAGATGATAAAGTCTCCTAGAGTGAAATACTCCGGAAGTGAAATGCCTCTTCATTCGGATTTCCGGGCAAGAGGTACTTGAGGGGACTCATCTCTGAAGATTAATTTTTGCAACATCCGAGGTCTCAACAAGAATATCAATGACGTCCACCATCATCTACAAACGGGAAAACCAGATATTCTGGTACTGAAAGGAACTCGAGTGAACTCGTCCACCAACAAGGTCCATATGCTCTGTCTTGGTTACGAACTCCATTCTCGATTCAGGTTTAAAGGTGAAGTCTGCCTCTACGCTAAAGCTATGCCATTACCTATCGCCGAATGATAATGAATATAACAACTTCTTTGAGTTTTTAACATTCAAACTGGACTTCGTTCAGGAGAACCATCCAATAGCTGAAATCATAATCATGTAATCACCTCAATGTACACAACGCAGCCTGGCTCAAATTATTTAACAAAACAGGTGATCCAGGTCGTCAAACTGATGATAGTACTCTCCATACCGCCTTCTCTTCCAGGGCTCCAATACCAGCCAGGCAAATCAGAAACGAACGAGGAAGAAATATTGACAACATAAATACGGATTTGGCAATAATTCTCGAATGGGAATACAATAACTTGGTAGATTTCAATGCAAACAAATCACGAGCATGCCTTTTCTCTAGAAAAGCCGATCTCACTGTGCCCAACATAAGCTTGTCAGGAGTAACCATACCTTTGAAAACATCCATTTCGATGCTTGGTATTACTATCAAAAATAAACTTGCTTGGTAAAATCACGTGAGATCAATTGCTAAAAGTGCATCCCAAGAACTTGGTTTTCTGTTTCGGGCCTCTAGCTAGCTATTTCACTGTCAGTCAGCTGCTCATGATCATGATAAGGCACAAATTCGACCTGTCCTGGAATACTGTTCCCATTATTAGAGTGCAGCACCCAAACATACCCTGAAACTGTTGGATTCTGTCCAAAAAAGTGCAATTCGTCTCGTGGGTGATTCCTTGCTCACAAACTCACTCACTTCTCTGGAACACCGTGAAAAAGTTGGCGATCTGGCTCTATTTTATAAATATTTTCAAGGACGATGCCCTTCTGGAATATCAACAATTGGAGATGGGATATCTGAACTCCTCGAAAGTTTTTGATATGTCTAAGGGCACTGTGAAGATATTCAAAGTCAGATGAAAGTCCAGAAGTGCTTTTCAAACTATCAATAGGTCGGAGACCAATTTTTCCATCTGAACTAGAGAAGGAACTATGTTCGATATGTATTTGATATGGAACAATGCTTCCACGGTCTGAGATCAGGTGACATCAAATGATTAGCATGAGAACACCCCAAGAAATGTCTGCGGCTCGTATTAAATCCTTCACTCCAGAGAGAGTCTTGGCGTTTTTTCACCTCTTTGAACCAGGATATGACAAATTTCAAGATCCTCCCCAGAGGGTCTTCAATGTTGACGAAACGGGTATCAGGTACCATAGCTCAACATAAGATTTTATAACTGAAAGAAAAAAAAACAGAGAATCGCAGAAATGTTTTTGAAATTTGTTTTGTAATGCTCGCGATCATGTTATATCAACGAAAAGTGAAGTATTTCATAAAATGATGCCAATTGCACATGTATAGTCATTGTATAAACATATTGAAAATAAATCGAAGATCAATATTGTTTCATAATTGTCTTGTTCGAAATGTTTTCGCAACTATCATGAAATATGAAATTGCTACTGGGGCAGCTGGTTCTGCAGTTACGAAAGTTGTCAACCTAGCCAACCCAAACTTTGACCTCTGAAGATGCAGATGGTGACGTTGTTGATGACACACCATCTAGTCCCACCCCACCTCAGAGGAGTAAGGAGCAACAAATTTGCCAGTGACATGCCACATCGTCACATTCAAGTGTCTACACGCAAACTTGCAACACGCCCAGGCCACTTCATACTTCCATGACAAAAGATTCAAGTAAGAATCAATGGACGTTGCCTTCCTACAGAAACCCTGGACAGAGAATGCAGACCAAGTAACCAGTCTAAGCAATATTCCTGGTGAGGTAATTGTGTACCTTAGGGAAGAACTCAGAGCTTGTTTAATCATCGGGAGAAATATTGAATATTTTTTGTTACAGGCTTCTTCACCCAAGATGTTGTAGTCATCCAAGTTTACTCACCGGAGAAGGAGATCAAGACGAAAACAATTGCCTGTCCTGCCTACTTCCCTAAAGACACACAACACCTCCTCTTGCTGTACGCCGATTAATAGACTACAGAAAAATAAACAAATTTCAAATTATCATGGGTTGTAATGCCAATTCACACCATCATGTGGCAGTACGAAAATAAGTCATAGAGTTAATTATAAATATCACATTAGTGAGTAAACATTGACAAGATGAGACTTCTGAGCGACAAGAAACGACACTTGGACATATCGAAGGCACAAGTCCAAAACCAGTAGTGGAATATCCATCCATCCAAAAACTACTGACTATGAAGCCGATACTAGAATTTTCTCCAATCGCAAATTGGGGGCCGATTCTCTGCAATATACTGTTGTGATGGAAAATTTACTGTAGCGGAACGAGTTCGAAAGCAAGGATCTCCTTCTAGCATGGAAATCATATACTGAGAACCAAAAAAGACGATAGGAACTTTTCTTGGTACGAAAGCCTCAAAAAATCAAGATAATGAGTTCGACGATTACTTATCCAATGAGCTGAGTCAAGCAACTGAGACCTCTATTTAGAACTACTCAGATGAAGTACAATAGAGAATTTAGAGAAACAAATGGAAGTATTGGAGAAAGTTTTGTGGGAGTCCCTAAATCTGACATACCTTGCAATACAAGAATTCATGAGACTCTGTCTAGGAAGCCGACTGCTGAAATCGGGTCGATAAAATGACCTGAAGACACATTTACGACCTTCAAAAAAGAAACTGTCCTGGAAGTGTGACTCGACTTGAAAACAATCAACCTTCTTATGTATCGCATAAATTACTAACTGTTATTGCAATCTTCATCCTTGAATCAGTATATCTCATCAAAAAACACATCCATAAATTTAATACTACTCCTTCCTATTACTCTACCCGTAAGCATAACAGTATAAACTTACCAATACCAAGTTCTTCTCTAGTAAAGGATTCACTCATTTATAATGGATGCAAGATGTTCAATCATTTGCCCGACTATATAAGAGATATCACCCACATTGACCATTTTAAAAAAGCTGTCCATTTGCTATTATCAGATCGGCCTTACTATAGTTTGGAGGAATTTTATTCTGATCAATTCTAATTATATGTACCCTTTGCTAATGTAAGAGTCTTTTTAATGTCTGTTTTATATTTTTAGTTTTTTATTTACACTTTTAACTCTACATATGTGCTTTGTCCATAAGAATGTATCTTTTCTTCATGACAATAAAGTATATTCTCTCTCTCTCTCTCTCTCTCTCTCTCTCTCTTCTTCCTTTGAGGGCGTCAAACACGTCCTAAAAAGAATGATTGGAAAGTTACCAGGTAAGTTATCACAGCACCTGAAGTTTAATGATCAATTGAATGATTCCAGCAGATCAAATCTTCCTGGGATGGGTTGTTTCCAGCTGTGCTGCAAAACGGACTGGGATTACTTTCACTCATTCTCATCAAATTGTAGTCTGACATGGAATCGCATGCACAAAGTTGGTTGGTGGCAAGGGTGGTAAACATACCAGTAGTGGGCCGCAAAAACCAACATCCTAAATCAGTGAGAATAATTATTATTGGTCTTACATCATTTCTGCTGAAAGGACTCGAAAGGGTGCTGGATGGATATATCAAGCGAGTCGCTTCATGCACATTCTCCGTGAGTAACCACCAGAATGCCTATCAAACATGCAAATCCACATATCAAGCACTACATAACCTAAAACCACCTAACCCCTCAACAATAAAGGGATTGCGCGAGGTGACCATTTTTCTTACATGCATTACCAAACTCTATTGAATCAGTCTTAGCTGAAGAGGGCATAGGACCAACCATCACCGGTTGAATCTACGCCATCCTCATCACCACAACAGCTACTACATCTCTTCATGATAAGGACATCAGGTTCGATTTCTCCAGGGGTTGCCCAAAGATGGGATGTTATCCCTCCTTCTGTGTTCACTCCTGATGGATGATTTGCTCAATGTTGGCAAGGAACACGACTAGACCATCTAATATCCTCCAAGGTTCGTTGAATGATATGTACAGTTGGTGCTAGAGGGAACAGATGTATGTCAACCCTAGGAAACTGCAATAGTACCCTCTATCAGTAAAAGGAACCTGGATGATCTCTCTCCACTTTCCTTCAATAGTGGGGCTATTCTTTTCGCAGCGGAAGTAAAATGAGTGGTATGATTTTCGATTAGAAAACGTTCACTTGAAGAAGTCACAAAGCTAGATTATCCTTATGAACATCTCGAAGGATTTTCGAGAAATCTTGTGGCTTAGGGTCGAAACAAATTCATAATGAAATGAATATGTGGAGAATAATATGTGATGATTGTCATATTGTCAAGCCGAAAGCTTCACAGCGAACGGTACAAGCGATGCTCTCTAGATAGTATACAGTGACAGGCTTGTCTGGCCATCACTGGGATCATTATAGCACTACACCGTCAGCAAATTTGGAAATCCTCGTAGACCTACCACCTCTTCGCATCTTCCTGGAGAAAGAGGTTGGATAGACAACAATTGCGCATATTGCAAATTGCACAAATCAGGCTAATACGGAAGCGTAGAAGACTGAATAAGGTGTGTGAATCACGAAGTGAACAAAAATTACCAGTGAATGAAGTGAATGAAAGAATAACAGTGAATAAAATAGGGTTATACCAAGAGATTCAAAGTCTGACTTTGAGTTTGTGTAGTGAGAATTACTTCCCTCGGTGCATTAATAATGGAAAAATGACCCAAATTGCATTGGGAGCAAGTGAGATTCTCCTTCTCTTTTATTTCTGATTTAATTTTTGATACAATGATGCAAGATTGCAGAATCAGTCAATTCTTCATAGATCCTGCATGGCCTGACTAGGTATCGTTTGTTATTTCAATTCTGGGGATTTTTGAGTTTTCAATTGTACATGTTTGAAATTACGATACTGAATGTGCGCGTAATGTGAAATCATATCGAGTTGCATGTTACTAACTTCATCAAAGTTGAATGGATTTTATATTTATTGAATATGTTGATGATTTTATATAGAGACTTTTGTCAGTTTGGTCTGAATTTAATATACTGTGTGTTTCCTGTTTGTGTTACTATTTGTGTTACAAAAAATTTTCGTATCATGAATAGGGCTACCGAATTGAATGAGATAATTCAAATAGATCAAATAAATTGTTTATTTCTTTGCTGAATAACAAGCTGACCATAATTTATATCTATATCTGTTTACATGTCAAGGAAATCCCAAAACCAGAATTTTCTGTCTCCTTTTCTGATTTTTGAATGATAACTAATCATCTGGCCTGTGGCTTATAGATTCTTGTGACTATTTTGAGTAGTACTGCAAATGCAAGTATCTATTCATACGAATGAAACATGAATTTGTACCTAACTTTTTCGACTTGTACTGGAAACTCAAGTATTTATTCATACAAGAGATGAATGAATATGTGCCTTCTTTTCCCGTAAATCAACTGAATTTAATGATATGTACTCAAGATTCAAGTCGTTATCTTCCCAGTAACTTGAACTATATGTTCTCATATACATATTAGACCACCCTGTTGTCTCTGTTCCACAAGATACCTGTTGATGGCATTTTGATGGGTCAATTCAACGACTGCTCGCAATTTGTGACCCGATTCTGGAAATGAAATTAGTAAATCCATAAAATAATACTTACTAATTTTATGGGTTATTACACTTTTAAGGAATTGAAGTAGCTGATAACTCCATGCCACTTAGTACCTAGGGACTGTATGGAGTTGTTCCAACTCGTAAATTCTATATTGCTTCTTCTAATTGAATTTGAACATGAAATCATTTTATTCGTTTTCAATTGCCTCATGAAAAAGTTTAATGCATGGATGCATATTACTCAGGTAATTATTGATTTTATACAATCTCTCTAATAACAAATAGCGCAAGCGTATCTTCACTCTAATATATATACATGTTTTGAAAAAATAAGAATTATATTGTTCTGATAACGATTCCAAAGTATATCAAAAATTGACAACAGTCTTTTGAAATCTTCCATCACAGAGATATATCAAAAGACGAAAGCATCTAAAAAATTATTTTTCATTTCGTTATATATAGGGATTCCCTTTCGTGCGCTCCAAGCGATAAAAAAATCGAAGACTGGAACCTTTGGTACGATAACATACTAACACTGCTCCACCACAGACCGAACCGATTTTTTTTACGCCTGGACACGTCTTCTGCGAACTATGTTAGCATCTTCAGGAGGAGTTCAAAACTGAATATTTTATTTTATTATGCTACTTATAATATTGTACTAGGTATATATCCACCCACCCAACCATGAATAACACCAACCGCCAAGTCAATGTTTGGCATGGTCGAGTTCACATGTTCACATTAATCTTATATCACTAAACTATACAGAGGGCTGTATGGAATTGGTCCATTATCTTTATTCATAACTCTATCACTATAGGTTTTTTTACATATCTCCTTGCTTACAGATGCATCTAATTTCCTAATATCATCTTATCTAATTTGAGGTTATTAATATGTGTTTACCATATTCCAAATGTGCTAGGTGTTTTTGGAACCTCATTTTTATGGGTCGCTTGGTTTGGCCTATATATGTTTCATCACAATCATTACAACTAATTTTGTATATTCCTGACTTTTCAAGTGTGTCCACCTTATCTTCTGGATTACCAAATGAATTTCCTAATTTTGAATAAGACTGATAAACGCTTTCAAAACCAGAGTCTTGGGGACGAATAATATACGAAATTAGTTGTAATGATTGAGATAAAACATATGTAGGTCAAACCAAGTGACTCAATAATACAAGGTTACAAGAACGCTTAGCACATTCGAAATTTGGTAGGTTAAAAAATTCGTGTGTAGCCGAATACATGATGTTTGATCACAATAATAACACACATATTAATAACCCGAAGTTAGTTGAGAAAGTTAATAATATTGGGAAATTACATGCATATGGAAGCCTATATAGAGATATTGAAGAATAGTTATGAAGTGATAAATAATGATAATGGACCTTTTTCACACAGCCCTCTGTATAGTTAAGTGATATAAGATTGGGGTAAACATGTGAAATCAAGCATGATAAACCTTAACTTGGCAGGTAGTGATCTTCACGGTTGTGTGGGTGGCATTTACCTATAGTATTTAAGAAGCACAATAGAATAGAACTTTTTAATCTTCTCATGACGATGCTAACATAGTTGGCGAATCACGTGTCGAGGCGTGGAAAAAATCGGTTTGGTTAGTATTAGAACAGTGTAATGTTTCATTTCGATGTCGAATACGGGAGCATAATCATTTCTGACTCATTCAAGATGAGTGGAATTTGATATTTCTCAACCTATAATTTTGTTCATCATCATGATGGATGGTGAACATGAATACCACGCTAGAACTGATATTTGTGTAAAGTGAAAAGTGTACCGAAACTTTAGATCTCTGGGCTGGTACTACAAACCTCTGCTGCTCTGAAATTGAAGCCAAAATGAGGTTTTCAATGCATTCTATGCAAAGGATTATTATTTCGCAATTTTTGGTGCAAAAATTAGTCGATTCTGATGAATATTGATGGAGGTTCATAAACTGTGGTACTTGGAAGTAAGAAACAGTCAACTCCTGGAGATGGCCGTTTCTGGCTAATTATTGAATGACAATATTGTTCAGCCAAAACCTGGCATCACGTATGTTGCATGTGGTTGTTATACGTTAGCTTACTCTCTGAGTAGGTACCTTATTGGCAGGAAGACAAACTAAACAAATACGTCGTCATGAACAGTGGATTTTCAAGTAGGGAGGAGGATTCGTTTTGCACAGACTCTGGTAGTGATTTCGATTCATCTGATACCTCAGGACCAAGTCTGTTTATCGCAGCTAGTTTTCTTTAAACTCTGTTTGTGATTGTTTTTATCTCACAATAAATTAACATTTCGCTAGATTCGCTCAATTTCAATACACTGTTATCTCCAGCATAACCAAATTTTTTGTGTAATAATTATGTATTCGAGAAAACATATCTTCTTGTTATTTTGAAATGATCACAATATTTCTCTATGTTCCTACTAAACTAATCATAATAATGATGGAGAGAATTTTGAACACTTGGTAAACTTTGAGTCTGATATAGGTACCTAATTTTTAACTCCAATCAATAACAGATTTTTTTTTTCAGGTTTCTCCAGGTTCCTCACAGATTATCTGCCTACATAACATTTTCACAACGGAGCAGGAAGAACCACATTTGAGAAGATTTAATTACTGTCAAGAATCTAAACAGCAAATAAGATGTATTGTTTTCTTCTGCAACAGGCCCCTTCTTACATCAGCATTGATTTTGATGAAAAATTTGCAAAAATCTATGATATTGAGAATGAATGCAATTGAGTTCTTAATTATTCATAGTGTTTATCATACTCTGGATAATATTTGAATGGAACAAAATTAGGTGTTGTGTTATTTATTATCAACAATAAAAACACAAGAGCTCATTTTTTATCGGATAAATTCCTCTTGGTAACGTAAAACATTTGCCGATCAGTAATTTCACGATGAAAACTGAAAATGAAAAGATCGCGAGACCGTAGGTCAAGCAATTTGGTTTAATGTCAGTTTTTTTTTGTGAGGAAAAACTGATGGAAAATGTTTGAGTTAGTAAGGAACTTTATCCAATTAAAAAAAAAGCTCGAGTGTTTCTTGGCAAGATACAGGGTTTCCCAAAACAACCGGAACGGACGAATATTCCAGCAACGACTTGACATAAAAATATGAAATTTGGTGTACGGGGGTTATCAGTAGTGCCGTATCTGAGAATAATATTTGCAACGTTGCCAGATCCACAGTTTTTCCTATGGAGCCCTCAACGTTATTTTTTCAAATGTTATGCTATACAGGGTGTTTCACAGGTAAAGGGAAATATTTCAATGGTAGATAGGGGTCCCTAAGATTGTTCTGAAAATACCATATTTTATTGGTCTTAGAGTCTTCATAACAGAGATACAGGGCGATTTAACGATTTCGAACAATTATTCATTCGTCTATATGTATTGACCTATCCAGTATATTTTCCTCACCTTTGGTAAGGAGCTTAAACTTGGGACTTTGAATTCATTCACCGATCGGGCGGAGTGAAAATCCAGGTTCGGCTTCAGAAAAAATTTACATTTATTCGAAATATTAAAATAACACACTGTATTCAATAATTAACACAAACAACAAAACAATTATGAAGAGGAGAAAAAACTTGAATTGGGTTTGATGCTTTTTGTTTTCCCGCCAACAATTCTCATCGTAACAATCATAAACAGAAAGTTGAAAGTATGCCAATTTGAAGAGTATTGAAATTATGAAACCAGTGTCAATTATCATTATTCGATATATTGTCACGAGTAGAACATACAGTATATTAGTAATTTGTAACCATGAGGGTTTTATAAACATAAAATTATTCAAATCATCAATTGACATTGAACTATGAAATCTGACCAAGGAACTCTCATGAGAAACGTGCAAATCTAATAAAATGATGTATATAAATATTGGATATGAGGGTTCCGAAGTTAGTCTGGTCTGGGGCTACTCTTGACTTGACAAGAGCTCGTCGTATGGTCGTTATAATGTAAGTTGTTATTCGGTCTTTATAGTCATTGTTGTTTATTCATATTTATCATCACTTCACCCATAATGTTTCATGCTATAATATATATTGTTATGTTTGAATGTAGTCTCGTACTTTCAATTACCCCAAAACTATTAGTGCCTATTTGCCTATTTGAATATTACCTCTCGCAAACTATTAAGCCAAGCATTACCCCTTATAAATCGATATAGTATGGTGGAAACACAACTCTTTTGTTGTTACATGGTGGAAACAACTCTTATATCGTGACATGGTTATTAATTAATATTAATTCATGGTGGAAACAACCCTTTTAACCACTTTTGTTGTGACATGGTGGAGGCGCCTAAGCTTCTTTCCTTGAGTCTCATTCCTCATAATGGACTCATCAATTTTTTTTTGCATCCATCGATTTATGTCAATTCTATATTCCATACAAAGGCACTAGTTAAAAGGGTTATTTGAAAGTAATTAAGTATAGCAGCATGAATTATGGGTGAAAACAAAGTGAGAAATTCAATTAAATTAGACATCCTTTATTTTTTCAATATTTTAAAAATGATTAAGCTTGAGAAGTTGAATAACAATCATTCCATTTCTATTCAAAGACATGATATAAAGCACCGGACCAGACTCACAAAGTTTGGAGCTTATCTCTGAACTTTGTTATTTTTTGTTCTCTACTCGTAATTCTCTATTTGAATTTGGGAACAAGTTCTTTCTATATCTAATTCTTGCCAGTTTTTTATTTCTCATATCAAGATAATTTCAAATATTTTTATTTCAAGTTGATAAAATCATTCAAGAAATGCAATGCCAATGCCATGAACACTCAATTGAGAATATAATAAGTCATTCACAACGTGCCTATAGTTTTATAACAATACGAAATGAAAACAATAATAACAAATTCTCGACATGCTCGATATTAATCATAATAAATTTCAATACTGGTGCGAAAGCAAATGATTTATAATTCAAGTAATAGTTGAGAATGTTTCGATTCAAAATATCTTAGTCAGTATATATATGACCTTTCAAATATTGAAAATACTCTTAAACGTTGGTATCGTTTACCATTTTTTGTCATTCCTCCTGAAATGAATTATACGCAAATATGATATTATTATGTTATGGAAATATGATATGAAATGAACTAATTGAGCTCAAGAATATTGATGTGTATGTAAACTCTCAATGAAGAGATTGTTACTTGGTTACAAGTGTTAACCGTTTCCGTACAGAATAATCACAGCGTCTCTCGTGGTCCTAGCCAAACCACATCCAGAGAAGTAGCTGTTTGGTTGATATTCTGAAAAGTACGAAGTGTTATAGTTGGAATTATGTACTATAACAGTAAATAGGAGGGAATCCTGGAAGATGTGCCACACTAAGGCATGAAGGATTAACCTTACTGAAGATATTTTGTCCTCGAATTGATAGGACATGAAATGATGATTTAATGTGAAATAATGAGCTCGTATATGATGATTATGTATATTTATGAATTATGAAGATGATTATAATGATATTTACCCCCGGGGATGATTTTTCCGAAAATGGAAAATATTTGCGAGCTGTTAGACAAAGAACTGTACGGTCTAGTTCTAACAAAATTGGAGGAATGAGCATGCGGTATTTAACAGGAGTATTTTCAATCAATTCAATAATGTTTGAGTGGTGAAACATCACAAAATATTCCTCATTTTCATTATCATGAACAAGGCAACAACTTGAATTCATCGAAACAACGTAAATAGGGAAATTATTTGTTTTTTTATTGAATAAACGCCAATTTATTCGTGTAACCGCTTACACCAAAGATAAATAAATAAATCGAATAAAGTTCTGATAATATTTCATATTGAACAAAAAATAATCACAAGGGCCCTTGAGTCAAAATATTGCTCAAAGTACATGAAAGTACCAATTCTCGGAAGTTTCATCAGTTTATTCAAGCTGCCAACAAAAGTTGTCAGATGAATATTCTTTTAAATCTTATATACGGATTGGACCTGGAATGTCAAAAATGATCAATATGTAAATATGAAATAACATGGTAACAATTTCGAGTATATATTTATCAGAAAGGTAATTTTTTATATTCGCAAAATTTTTCAACGAAAAGGCACGTTGGTTTTTTAACATGACATAAGTTAAGTTTTTACCATTATTTCAATTCATGCGCTTATTGATTTGAATAACTTTCAATTAAAAAACTGGCAATCCATTTTCATTTCGATTTAAAAGTAGATAGCTCACTAGCAAAATGATTTAAATCACTAAGTTACTAGGTGAATCGAATAGAAACCTATAAGAAATTCCTCAAAATTCTGCATATCTAAGAGATATACACGTAGGTATATAGGTAACTCATAGGTAATTTATTTTTCATTCATTCACTCAATCCATAGATGAAACACACATCATTTAATTTTAAAACACGAAACTATTTGCAATGTTTTTTTTTCTCAGATGAAAAGACGCATTTCAAATTTTCCTGAAATGAACAAGAACTTTTCACCAATTCTTATATTTTCTAATATTGCTTACTAGGTTACTATAGTAGTAATAAAATCATATAGCCGGCCATCTTCGAACTTGCTTATGTAAATAATCATGAACTTGACATTTGGTTCAAGTTGCAAGTTGATGATGTAACATTTATATACAAATAGGTTTAATAATGAATAACGCTCCAAATAACATATAGTAAAGGTAGATACATATATTATACTATGAAAATCGAACATAAATAATAAGTTTCAGAATATTATGGAGTTATTTATGATATTTTGGAAATAAAATTATTAGAGTAATCGGTTGCTCGAAGAACGTATGATGTGATTGTAGTACTTCTATTATGTAAATATATATTAAATAAATCGATGAAAATAAGGAAGGATTTTTGAAGTGGGATCCATATTTATTGAGTTTAAATAAAGTAGGTATATATATAATAGATCTCACAATAGGCTAATCACCTTCTGGTATCGGTCATTTGAACTATTCATTAAATAATAATAGTTATTGAAGGATTACCCATTTTTAATGTTGATAGTAACGTATGCATTTGACAATCAATTTTTCCTTGTATGTTTACATGAAACTCGCATGAAACAATGCACGCACACTGAGCACTGGCATACAACACTCAACAAGAAATCAGACACCCAGGGGGACGCAGCCATGCAGCCAAATGGCCAAACATGGACAAACCATCAAGGACTGTTTGACTGATTCGATGGTAGCTGCTGGGTAGCCCAGGAACGGAGAGGAAAAACGTAGGAATGCCAGGAGTTGCCACAAGTTGGGAATAGCCTGCCCAACCGCTCATTTGACGGGAATTCGTCGTTGCCTCCTATGGACAGTCAACTAGCTTCATTGAGACGACATTGAGACGAATGGACCAAGACGTTGTGCCGTCATCATGTCCAGGACGAGGATACCTTTTGAGCCCAAAAAGGATCCCGCCAAAATTCTCACGACGATTGAAGGATGTCCATCAGTCGTCAGTCGCTACCCCAAGCAGCCGGCAGTTCGTTTCGTTCAGCTGCCAACTACCTCGAATGACAGTCTAGGAAATCTTAAAGCCCAAAAGATTTCATCCCGATGCCCAGGACAAGGATACCTTCGACGATTGGAGGATGCCATGCCCAATCGTCATTCCCTACCCCCAAGCTGCCAGGAGTCTCACCGAGAAGAGTCTGATTGAGATGCTTTTGTTGAATAGCCAGTGCCGGACTTAGTAAAGGTGTGAGTGTGCATTGTAGACACTAAATTTTGAATGTTAGTGGATATTTTTTTCTGAAATTTTTTGTATATTATTATGTAAATGAATTTTGAATGTTCTCCTCGATATATTTAAGTTAGGTAGTAATTTCAAAACTGGGGTCCAGTTTTCTCGGAGAGAGGGGTCATGTCACGAGTAGAACATACAGTATATTAGTAATTTGTAACCATGAGGGTTTTATAAACATAAAATTATTCAAATCATCAATTGACATTGAACTATGAAATCTGACCAAGGAACTCTCATGAGAAACGTGCAAATCTAATAAAATGATGTATATAAATATTGGATATGAGGGTTCCGAAGTTAGTCTGGTCTGGGGCTACTCTTGACTTGACAAGAGCTCGTCGTATGGTCGTTATAATGTAAGTTGTTATTCGGTCTTTATAGTCATTGTTGTTTATTCATATTTATCATCACTTCACCCATAATGTTTCATGCTATAATATATATTGTTATGTTTGAATGTAGTCTCGTACTTTCAATTACCCCAAAACTATTAGTGCCTATTTGCCTATTTGAATATTACCTCTCGCAAACTATCAAGCCAAGCATTACCCCTTATAAATCGATATAGTATGGTGGAAACACAACTCTTTTGTTGTGACATGGTGGAAACAACTCTTATATCGTGACATGGTTATTAATTAATATTAATTCATGGTGGAAACAACCCTTTTAACCACTTTTGTTGTGACAATATTTTAGTCAAAAAATCGCTCGAAAGAACTCACTGAGTCTCACAGTTTTTATAACGGAGATGAAGGGTGAATTATCGGTTTTGAATAATCATTCACTCGTCCAGTAACATTTGCTCAAATTTGGTATGTAGCTTACTTGGGATGATGGATTCATTAACCTATCAGGCGAAATGGAAATAGTACCAAATAATTATAATTCGATAATTCACCCTGTATCTCTGTTATAAAGACTATGAGACTTTTCCTGAAGCTGAACCTGTATTTCCATTCTGGCTGGAAGGTCGATGAATCCATCGTTCCAAGTGAGCTCAATACCAAATTTGAGAAAATATTACTGCGATGGGTAGTTTAATACTTATGGACGAGTGAATAATCTTTCGAAACCGATAATTCACCCTGTATCTCCGTCATAAAGACTGTGAGACTTAGTAAGTTCTTTCGAAAGATCATTTAACAAGAATATATCAAATAATCTTAATTGAAAGTGGTTTCATAATTTCAATACTCTTCAAATTGACATACTTTTAGCTTTCTGTTTATGATTGTTACGATGAGAATTGGTGGCGGGAAAACAAAAAGCATCAAATCCAGTTCAGTTTTTCCTCCTTTTCACGATTCTTTTGATGAACTCTGTCAATTATCACATACAGTGTTTAATATTTCGAATAGATGTCAATTTTTCCTGAAGCCGAACCTGGATTTTCACTTCACCCGATAGGTGAATGGATTCAACGTCCCAAGTATAAGGTCCATACCAAATTTTAGAAATATATACTGGATAGTTCGATACATATAGATGAATGAATAATTATTCGAAATCGATAAATCGCCCTGTATCTCCGTTATGAAGACTCTGAGACCTATCAAATATGGTATTTTCAGAACCACCTTGGTGACTCCTATGTACCATTGAAATATTTCCCTTTACCTGTGAAACACCCTGTATATGGGTGGCCAGGTAGCCGTGCGGACAGAGTGTCTAGGTATATTCTAATTATATTTCACATTTTCGTCTCGAATTATAAAAATAACCACTTGTAGTCGTTCCTTTCGACTCTACTAGGTACGAAGTTCAGAGACAAATTTTCAACATCCACCCTGATACCTAACATTCCTGTGCCCAACCGATACCGCCTAGCAGCCGATAGTCATTGTTCTTTTCGTACCGCTAGGGTATGAACGTTTCAGAGACAAGTGTTGATTTAGAAGTGTTTTAGTTTTAGTAAAGTGATAAAAAGTGTACCTTATCATGGGCAAAAGTGGAAAATCAACGAAAAATTATAGAAAGATACCCAAATTGAGAAATAAAATTAGAGTGTCAAGAAATATTTAGTAAAGTTTATCGAGTAAGTACCTACACATTACTTAATTACATCATAGCTGGAAATTGAGGAATGGTGGACACACAAAGCATGATAGGAATGTTCAGTTTCAATTCGACAGCATTTGGATTTTCCTTTATAGACATCCGGCACACGCTGGATAGAATGAAAAATATACTATACAGGCACTCATACGAGGCGCCGCTACTATAGCAAATGTGCTATAGCCTTGTTTATCAGGCTGACTGCAGGGTTTGGTTTTTTCATTATGGACATTCGGCACACGCTGGATAAAATGAAAAATGTACTATACAGGCACTCATACGAGGCGCCGCTACGGTACTATGACCTTGTTTATCAACTGAATGCAGGGTTTGGTTTTTTTTTTGTTATAGACATTCGGCAAACGCTGGATATAGAATGAAAAGTATACTATACAGGCACTCATACGAGGCGCCGCTACTATAGCAAATGTGCTATAGCCTTGTTTATCAGCTGACTGCAGGGTTTGGTTTTTTCATTATGGACATTCGGCACACGCTGGATATAATGAAAAATGTACTATACAGGCACTCATACGAGTCGCCGCTATGGTACTATGACCTTATTGTTTATCAACTGCAGGGTTTGGTTTTTTTTTGTTATAGACATCCGGCATACGCTGGATAGAACGAAAAATATGTAAACTACAAGAGGCAATCATTTCTAATAATAATGATATGTAATAGAATTAACTCCAAAGTCTTTATTTTATTATTCGTATTTTCAATATTCAACGCTGTTCGACTTCAGACTGCTGACATTTCCTGACTAAGCATCTTTACCACATTCTAGCTACAATGGCGTAGCTATAAGGAGATATCGCTAACATATATACAATACAGGCACTCATATACGAGGAGCCGCAACTATAGACTTGCCCAAGACTGGCCTGAGAAGAGCTAAATATGTGCACAGCTGATTAATGAACCGTTTCTTGTGGGTGTCTTGTTTCTGTTAATGTCACTACGTGGCAGGTTTCTCTTGTCATTGTTGACAGGTAAAAAAATAGTTATTTTTGTATCTAGAGCGCGAAATGCTACTTTGGTGATCGAGATCTGATTTTTTTACGAGGCGTAGCCGAGTTAAAAAAATAGTCGAGATGACCAAAGTATTTCGCGCTCGAGTTGCATATAAATTTTTTTCTACAAACGTCAAAAAATATAGTTCTTAAGTAAAAATATGCTTAGCTTGATGAAGAAAATAGTGTTGAACTGGCTTAAAAAGCCTACCACTATCCTTCCTCGGTACGCACGATGGTCCACGAGCATAATAGGGATTTTCTTTCGTGCGATCCAAGAGATAAAACAAAGCTATTGGTGAATATTCAGAAATGAATGATTTCGTGAATGTTTGCTCGATTGGGGACCACAAAGTTGAAATATAAATATCTCATATATTTTACATAACAGTGCGCGAAGTAGGTACTTCGCGCACTGTTTTACTTCGCGCATTGTTATGTGCAAGGTATCATGGTAACGTAGGAAACTGAAAAAAAGTGTCACTTCGCAATTTGTTATCAATGCGCGAACCTTGTCATTTTTTGACGTTTGTAGAAAAAAATAATTTTTCTCATCGGTATATACAAGGTGTTTCTAAAATAGGTGGTCAAACTTTGGGAGCATATAGAGTGGGTGAAATAGTTACGAAAACCTCCGTAACATTTTTTTCTGAAGTGACCCCCAAGAAAGATACAGCCCCTCAAAGGGGGGCCTCAGTGAATGATTTTGAATTAGTATCTCCAACACCTTGTGTAATGAAAATCTGAAATTTTGTCCATCCACTTACTATTCAGTGCCGGTTCGAATGAAGTTAAAATCACCTCAAAATTAAATACAGGGGTGTGTCAAAATAAGGAGGTAGGGGGTAAAAATAACCCCAACTTTTTTGTTCATCACAATTTCAGTTTTTTTACATGAAATTATGAAATCTCAGGGCAATTAACATAGAAAAGGAGCTCTTGTTGAATCTCGATAAAATGAACCATTAGCGAATAAAATTTATTATTCCAAGATTTCATTTAAATTGCAATTTTGGTGTGCGCTCAAGTTTAATTATCTAGTTCAAATCTTGCAACTGAATTTTTACCTACTTCTAATCGTCTGGTCAACTTGGAATCTGGCAGATGACAGTTGATAACGCGTTATGGACTTTTTGATAGAAAAAAATATGGCGGCTCCAACGTGGCTGACCAGATTAGTGATTATGGTCCGATCCGATTCAAAATTGGTTTGTAAGGGTTTTTGGGGTTGGAAATTTTGAATTCGTTGTCGGAATTCATGAATTAAAAATAGACGACGATTTTCGTGATTATGGATGATCCTATTGAAAATAAAATAAAAAATATTGTAAAAAACAAGCTTTTATTAATTCAACTATTGAAATACAAAATCGAAGATGAAATAAGGTGAATGCTCTAAAAATGAGAAAAAAATGCTTCTAGATATCTTCTTCCACTTCCTGGAGCATTTGAATGGAAGCATTATTATCACTGATTTTTTTTCTACCTTATTTTATTACATTTTCATACAACATAACTCCAACGAAATGGAACGTAGAATTTAACACTGAGTTAGAGAGCATAGCAGGAATGTAAGAGAGGGATGATGAAGTTTTCGATTAGTAAGATTCTGGAGAGGGGCAAGTTGTATCACGATGAAATAGTGAGAGATCCGCAACATTTCTTCAATTGCAATTTAAATGAAATCTTGGAAAAATAAATTTTATTCGCTAATGGTTCATTTTATCGAGATTCAACAAGAGCTCCTTTTCTATGTTAATAGCCCTGAGATTTCATAATTTCATGTAAAAAAACTGAAATTGTGATGAACAAAAAAGTTGGGGTTATTTTTACCCCCTACCTCCTTATTTTGACACACCCCTGTATTTAATTTTGAGGTGATTTTAACTTCTTCGAACCGGCACTGAATAATAAGTGGATGGACAAAATTTCAGATTTTCATTACACAAGGTGTTGGAGATACTAATTCAAAATCATTCACTGAGGCCCCCCTTTGAGGGGCTGTATCTTTCTTGGGGGTCACTTCAGAAAAAAATGTTACGGAGGTTTTCGTAACTATTTCACCCACTCTATATGCTCCCAAAGTTTGACCACCTATTTTAGAAACACCTTGTATATATATATATATATACCTGATTGAGTCAAACTTAAAAAAGGGGGGGGAGAGGGGATCCTCACTCCTCCGTTCATCCGAGCCTCACATTCACAATATATGAGGTATATATACTGTAGACAGAGCTTAATTACTTTTTGTCTCTTTTTTCTACACTAGACTCCACGACCAGTGGCAGTAGCTGGAGCAACTCACACTCGCATCATATATAATTGTTTCGAAAGTGAGGATCGACCAGTCGAGCTTCCTGATGAGGATCCCCAGCAAGATTCAGATAGAGAATTAACATAACTCATCCTCCTGAAGAGTTATTTCTCTGGGAAAAAAGACTTCTTTTTGGACCGGAGATCCACGAAGAAATTGCAGGGGGTGGAAAGGTTTCCCTCACTGAAGGAATCGACAAGAGTCCAGAGCTGAAATGGTTACCAAGTATCCTCCGATGAAAGATTGTTAGGTAATGATTCCGCGAGGCTCAACCCTGATCAAATACCATCCGTTCTTCCAGAAAAGTCTGTTGAATGAGTTCCTCATCAATTCACAGTAATAGCTAGTAATGGGTCTTTCTGCAGTAGCTAGACCCAATTATAAATTGTATTCGCAGCCAACACAAACGAATCCAATGAAATTTTGAGAAACTAAACTTCTGGCTGATGATGCCTCCCACTCCATATCGTTACATAGGAGGTATTTGATCATTCCTCATCTCAACTTCACCACCAAAAATTATGCGTGGAGGGGCCTATTGACGAACTACTGTTCGGGGCGTACGCCTACATGAGTAAAATACAATCGAGATATGAAGAATATAGGAGCGCATCTGCTCAAGAAGCCGTTATTTCCTCTTACTTCAATAACCGCCAACATCTTAGGCTTTAAACGAAACAGAGGAACAATTTCGACAGAGGTGAGCAGCAGTACAGGATCCATTACTGTACAAATCAGAAATTGTAAAGCTTCAACCAATTATCCTCCCATTTTGAGTTAGGTGCAGGGTTATCGAACGAATTTTGCCAAGAAACCTTACCAACAGTCTTGGCTAATAACTTCCATACAGGAAAGAAATTTGGCTGAGATGAGAAAGGCTATAAATAAGATGCGGAGCATAGATACAGTTTCAATAATTGGCCTTAGGGGAGAATCTTTTCTCTCCACATATTTCCTCGCCAAGAAATCAAATATAACTCACTGGTTTATACTAGACCGGAAAAACCTTAATACAATTATATACTTTACGAAGCTTCTACATAATAATTGTTATCTCACGAAAGTAGACTTGAAAGATGCTTAATATTCTGTACCTTCAGAGAGATAGATCGAAAATATCTGTTCAAGATTTGAAAACAAAAATTATCAATGGGCCTCTTTGGCCTCTTTACTTTGACATTCTATAAATCTATCGCCCTATAACACCACATGTGTTTACTGATGAGTCGATGAATCCTGCCTTGAAAAAATTTAAAAAAGTTGCTACCTGTCACATGTATAATTTATCTAGATGACATACTAGTAATAGTAGTGATTGCAAGGGAGAGTATACATGGAGTGTCAGAAAAATTCTAGGACAGTTATAAGATTGTTAGTGGTTTGGGATCAAAATTAATTTTAACTAATGTGTACCATCTCACTCCTTGCCTGAGGTGTACTTTTCTTGGATTTTCATTCGATACTACTGACATGAAAATATCACTACCTGGAGAAAGAATTGACAAAATTAGAAATTTCACACAGAAAATGAAAATTAACAAAACTTGTGAAATCAGGGAATTTGCAAATTATATTGGAATACCTGTTTCAATAATTCTAATGGTGATTATAGTCAACAAAATGTTCGAGAAAAAAAAATTTCTTATCCATAATTCCGTTGCCTCTTTACGACCAACCCTCAAAAGTCTTCAAAAGACTTGGACGAGCAAGGAAGGACGGGGGTCTTACCTTTTGACGTGTGATCCCAAACACTCTCTTAGGACATCAGAAATTTTTTTGCGGTCGTGGTGGGAATTGAACCCATCTACCGACAATCCAGATAAAATACTGACGCTTCAACCATGAGGCTACGATTTCATGAACATTTACACTAGAATATTAGTCGATTTCAATTGTTGATCAGAATCTGTTTCAAGAAACAGAATGCCGATAGGAAACAATAGTTTCCATGTTGTGAATTTTTTCTGACGTTTCTCTCACTGGCTAGGGGACTACTCAAATGGTAGTAAGATAGACAGATTTGGATATTTGCCTCATATATGAATTTGGAACAAGATACTAAGGCCGTCAGCAAATCACGCTGCACTTCAATTGAAACAGAATATGAATTGTCAGGAAAATATTTTGATATTATTTTAAAACAACTAGGCTCTCCAGAAATATACTCAACCGATTCATCAGTCAATACAAAATGTAGAAAGTTTATGTCATGGAAGCCACAGACCCTAATTCTTGGAAGGTGGATGCATATTCACCAACAATAGAAAATACTTTTTCGTCTACGTTTCCTCCATTTGCGATTATACTTTATATGTTGAGCAAAACAATCAACATCAGAAAGAGAGCAAGAGGGATCAGATCAACTCATTCCTTGTGAAAAAGAACTACCCTGGTGGCAGAGGAGTATTTGATACAGATATTGTCAAGATAACAAGCAGAATCTTTATGATCCGGTTCGCAATAAAATTTTAGAATTCTTAAATCAGCAGTATAATCAAGATATATCATTTTCGCTGATAAATTCATATAAGTCGGCTCCATCTATGATTCTTCGATTGAACGAAAGCGATAGCCTGCTCCTCGAAAGCCTCTTCAAGGGGAGTTGCAATAGAAGGCCTCCACAACCAAAATAACTGATTAACCTTTGGAGACTTTATCCTCTAGAAATTTTTTCAGATTTGATTACAAAAATTGTAACTGTAACTTGAAACTGAGAGGAATTATATAGGTAAATGATAAAGTGGACAAGACTACTGACTGATCAAGAAATCAGCCAGTGTTATTATTGCCCTTTTTTGAAAGAGAAACCTCAACTTTGTCTTACCACCACTACTATACGATTACGATACGACATATAACTCGATATATAACCCAAGCACTTGCCTTGCGAGTTCTTTCTGGCTCAGTCTCAGTAGTTAACGATGATTAAGTTATGGGTTATATAGAAGTCGAGGTTAAAAGACCGATATTATTGTCCTCAAATTGTTTTCCTATTTTACGGAATATTGAAGCAAGCGAGTATTAGGTATGGTTAATTACAATATTTTATCAACCAGACCTATTGATATTCTCTATAGACTTTGTTTCGAATCACTATAACTCCATATTTTGTGAATTCGTATATTTACATGAAATACTTGATTTGTATTTCAATAGATTGTGAGACACAAGCTCAGACGTTCATAGGCTGGATCGTCTGACCTCTTTGAACAACTACAAGTGGTTATTTTTATAATTCGAGACGAAAATGTGAAATATAATTAAAAGATCAATTGACTTACCTGTTAAGGAAAATTGATCATAATTATATGAACATTTTCGTCGAAGAATTATAAATTCCCGCCCTATTCGATCCCTCCCTGACGATCCAGCAATACTTTCAAGAAATGACTATCGGCTGCTAGGCGGTATCGGTTGGGCACAGGAATGTTAGGTATCAGGGTGGATGTTGAAAATTTGTCTCTGAACTTCGTACCTAGTAGAGTCGAAAGGAACGACTACAAGTGGTTATTTTTATAATTCTTCGACGAAAATGTTCATATAATTATGATCAATTTTCCTTAACAGGTA
The DNA here is from genome assembly GCA_918026855.4 of Phaedon cochleariae. NCBI lineage: Eukaryota > Metazoa > Arthropoda > Insecta > Coleoptera > Chrysomelidae > Phaedon > Phaedon cochleariae. The sequence goes on from OU896708.1 coordinate 22,596,914, forward strand.
AGTCAATTGATCTTTTAATTCGCATTCGCTTGCCGGTCGTGGGTTCGATCCCCGTCGACTGCAGAAATTTTTCTGATGGCCCAAGAAAGTGTTTGGGATCACACGTTAAAAGGTAAGGCCCCCGTCATTCCTTGCTCGCACAAGACTTTCGAAGACTTTTGAGGGTTGCTCGTAAGGGGGCAACCGAATGACGGATAGAACAAATTACAAAAATTACAAATATATTTTCGGCGCATTCGATTTGTCGTGTTCGAATTACTATAAACCTATCACATTGAATTTCAATTCCCCTAATTTTTGTTAATATGGAAATTCAACATTTCTTTAAAAAATATCACCAAATTTCAATATCTCGGGAAATCGTAGCATTCAAAATTCCTTTTGAAATTTTAGTTGATGGTAAAGTTAGGTACATCTTTTCAACTGAATACTGAAACAAACCAAACCCTATTGATTATGTTTAAATCTGGAATCGAATTTTAGTTCTGAAAATTCGTACGTTATGTATACTTTCTCAACCGATAATAACATAACTTTAATAAATATTGTTAGAATCAAGATGTATAAAGTGGCCTTTGGAAGTAGCTAATCAACTTTTATTGTTATTGTTGTCAACCATCTGTTTATTAGATTAAATGGTTTTCTTGTAAAGTGAAGAAGTTTAAATAAATACTTAGGAAGATTTCGTGAAAATAACATGTAAATTTGACAACGTTCTGAATGATTTTTTTTAGATAAGACTTGCCAACAAATTTCTAATAAATCAATTTTCATCGTCATAACGCTACGATTTCTCGAGATTGAAATTTGGTGATATTTTTTACTGCCATATTAACAAAAATTAGGCGAATTAAAATATGAAATTATAGGGTCATAGTAATTTGAACATGACAAATCGAATGCGCTGAAAATATATATAGCATTACATTTGAAAAAATTAAGTTGAGGGATCCATAGGAAAAACTGTGGATCTGGCAACGTTGCGAATATAATTTTCAGATCCGGCACTACTGATAACCCCCGTATACCAAATTTCATATCTTTATCCTTGCTGAAATATTAAACCGTTCCGGTTCTTTTGGGAAACTCTGTATATCAACGACAATATACAAATAAACAACCATTATGATCACCTCTATTGATGATTTCGTGTAACTATGGTAATTTGCGAGATTGATTTTCTCATATTTTTGGGGTTTCTTCAGACGAAATTTTGCCAAAACTGCTCATCTCAATCAAACTTGATACGACAGAAATTTGAGTGACATCAGGTGCTAATACTTACTAGATCAAAGGAACAGGTAGTTCATCAGACTAGAGTCTCGAGATCATACCCGTGTATGTCACCGAACCGAGACGTGGGCACTGGGCAGGCAGCTTCTACGCTGTCTCTGTTTTTGCAGTACGGGGTGGGCCACCAACAGTTTTCTTGATCACATTTCAACATTTTTTTTTTTCGAATAAATAAGAAACATTTGATAGGCATCAAGTGATCTACTGCGACCTATCAGATAATGAAAGCGATGATTTGATTTGCAATAATTCGCTATGTCACGACGAGTCCTACAATGAAATAGCGAACCACTCATCGAAATCATGAAACAATATGTACATATTATATTATGCTTATGTTTTGTTGGCGAGGACGCTCGTTTTATTCAAATTATTTTCGATAATGTTCATCTGCTTCACTAGACATTATTATTAGTAGTTAGTAGTAGTAGTAGCAGCTTTGTTATTCAAAATAGAACACCTTATATTCTATAACATTTTTCGATTCTTCTAATTGAGCTATGATTTCGTTGATCAAGCTCAAGGTATACCTATACGTAGAATGTAAAAAATCGAGATTTTTTTTGTATCTAAACTATACAATACCTATATTGATTTGTCAAAAAGGCTTATACATGTGTCCCTCTCCTAACATTCTATTTATTATCTACTAATGCCATTTAATTGAAACAAATACAGGGTGGATCAGATTTTAGAATTATATAAAAGAAGTACTAGTATGCCTACTAAAAAAATATATACAGGGTGATCCACGGTGGATGGCCTATTAGAAGTACCTGGAGAACGAAGAGACAGAACATTGTGAAAATTGGGATCCTTTGATAATTGAACATTCTCTATCCGCCGAAAATATTTTTATCGATACAGTGTTGCCACTTCTATCAGAAACAACTAGCAACTTTGTTATTTCAAATGGAACACCCTGTATTTTATTGCATTTTTAGATTCTTCCTGAAGAGCTAATCTCATCAATGTATTACACTTGGGATCTAGCAGGAATGATTACAGAGATATAGGGTGTTCAAAATCGAAATTTTTCAATTTTAGGATTTTTTTGTGTCGAAACTATTAATTATCGATCAAAACGGCCCACATGTCCCAATCTCAACTTTTGATTCACTATCTACTGGAATTTAATTGGAAAAAATACAGGGTGGTCCAAGATTCAGAATTTTGATCACCCTGTATCTGTTCCAATTAAATGTCAGTATGTAGTGAATCAAAAGTTAAGATAGGGACATGTAAGCCGTTTTGATCGATAATGAATAGTTTCGACACAAAAAATTCCTGAAATTGAAAAATCTCGATTTTGAACACCCTATATCTCTGTAATAATTCCTGCTAGACCCCAAGTGTGATACATTGATGATATCAGCTCTTCAAGAAGAATCTAGAAACGAAAAAAAATACAGGGTGTTCCATTTGAAATAACAAAGTTGCTAGTTGTTTCTGATAGAAGTGGCAACACTGTATCGATGAATATATTTTAGACGGATAGGGAATGTTCAATTATCAAAGCATCTCAATTTTCAGAATGTGTTGTCTTTTCGTTCTCCAGATACTTCTAATAGGCCATCCACCGTGGATCACCCTGTATATTTGAGCTAAACAAAACAAATATATCACATAAAAACACACTCTATATAATATTCAACATAAAATGAAATGCAATCCCACTGGATGTATTTAAAAATATAAACAGTGTGCATGTCACTTCTAATGGAATCAACCCGTAGGTATATCTAACGTAAAACTGTTCAATTTTCAGGAGTGATAGATATATATACCAACTATGACCAAAGTGAGATAATCTTCAGTGAAATACACTGCTCGGGTCATGGACCCACCAACATTTCCGGAAAATGATATTAGGAGGCAAGATATATAGGTTGAAAATCACTTCGGATTCGAAATCAGGACGTAACCCTGTACCTCGAAAACGAAACTATGGAGTACTGAGTTGATAAAAATTAGATTTATATTCCAACCTCTCGGAAAAATAATATATTACTTCACGAACGGGGTAAATATACAACAAAAAATGTCTGAGAGTAAAACGCACTGTTCGAAGTTTAGGACACATGTTTATATGACCTTTATTCATCATATTATATCACAAGGAATCACCCCTTGAATTATTTCGGTGTTATTTAGATACACCCTGTATAGATCATTCTTCATCCCAATATATTATAGTTATTCAACTTTTTCCCATAGCGAAGTTCAGCAAATACCGATGGCGAGAGCACTATGTTTATTGATTTGATGTCTACCTATAATATATGTAAAACAAGAAGGCACAACTACTAGTGTTCCGTTTCGAAGTACATTAAATTGACAAATTTGACTCCAAAATAATTCTGGCACGCGCCAATATTCATAACGTAGACTGCTGCCTGTTTACGTCTCCCCGTCCCCTACGCTTAGGTAACGATCGGGCGTGTTCGGTGAACACACGGGTATGATCTCGAGACTCTAGTGTTCATCAGCGATAAAAAAGGTGCATCCTTGTTTATCGATGTTAAAATTACTCACGTCGTCGTCAAATAGCGTTTTCCGTATATGAGTTGATTTATCTCTGGAAAACGAGGAAGGTTGGTTACGTGTGGGTTAATTTGGCTCCTGTATTGTTGAAGCAAGTCCGATAATATTCTTGAAACAAAATTATATCGCTATAATACAGAAGAAAACGTGGAAGTTACAGATTCTGATTGCTTCTGGAGACCAAGAGTGGAATAGTCAGTCAAAAATAAATGTTCTTGTTATGAGGAATCATTTTTATGTGCAGAGACGTTATGACCGTGAGCATGGCTGCTATTCTCATAGACATTTTGAAAAACAATTCATAGAAATGTTGTTGAGATTAACAGTCGTACAGTCACCCAGAAGGTTGTCTGAAATTTTCCATATTCAATACACTCATTATCTTCCAATCAAGAACAAGAATCTGATCTTCTCAACGTTGTTCATTTGAAATATGAAACATGTTCTTCAGTTCTGAACTCTAGGATTCCTAGAGTCTATATCTCATCTAATGCAGTAGATCTCGAGTCATCCTGAAAACATGGTTTCAGAGTACTGGTACTGGTGGGAGACGTTTGCACGTCAGCAACTAGTCCCTAATGGGACCTTTTTGCAGGCCCCAAGGTGTCTTAATGAGTGATGTGGTCCGCTTAAGAGAGCTGGCTAAAACCCTTTTCAGGTACCGTTCCATCAGCACTCTCTCAGAGTTTTTCGGATGTGTTTTGTAGGCTAATAATGTACTCACTACCATATGCTGCAAAGGCAGGCCTGCCAATAATTGGTAGGTTGGATGGTGACAGATGCGCTGCGACCCAATTAGATCTATTGTGCCCCATCTGCTCCTGCTATATAAGGATTTCTTGTTCATAGCAGCCCCTCGAGATTCAATTCCTTCAGGAATTTGAGGATTTTGAGGGGGTCTAGCTGTGGTATTTCTTCCACAGTCAGCTGGTGTGTTCCCAGTATGTTCAATCTTTTGTGATGTACAGCGTCACACTCCATCAGTATGTGATGGGGTGTTTCTGGTTCTTCCTCACAGAATCTGCAGGTGCCGTCCTCCTGTAAGCCTAGCTTTCTTAGGTGTTCTTTGAGTCTGCAATGCCCCGTTAGAAATCCCGTTATTGCTTTGAGACTTCCTTTGCTGATGTTTGTCAGTGTCTTAGATCTTTCTCGGTTGAAATTTCCAAGGAGATCTTTAGCCTGCCGTAGTCCTGGAAGTCTTCTCCATTGTCTGGCTCTCCAGGCTCCTTCCGCCTTCTCAAGTTCTTCTTGGAAATAGGAATTTCCATGGCCGCAGAATGGCTCTGGTCCGATCAGTGGCGTTGAAGCCCCTTGTCGTGCCAGAGCGTCTGCTTGTTCATTCCCCTCCACTCCGATATGCCCTGGCACCCAGAGTAGGGTAACTTTATTGTTGCTGCCTAGCTCATTCAATTTGCTTAGGCATTCCCATACCATCTTCGAGTTGATGTAAGGAGAGCTCAACGCTTTGATGGCTGCTTGGCTATCGGATAAAATCGCGATGTCCTTCTTCCGGTATTTCCTGTCTAGGTTGAACTGGATGCATCTTCCTATGGCGTGAATTTCCGTTTGAAAAATGCCGGGGAATTGTCCCATGGATTCGAAGTATTTGGTGCGAGGCCTAAAGACTCCTGCTCCAGTTCCCTCGGGTGTTTTAGACCCGTCCGTATACCAAGTAATGGTATTCCTTCCCAGTGATTCGATGGATTCTGTACTCCATTCGCGCTTGTTGCTCAGCTCCACTCGGAAGTTCCTCTCAAAACTGAACTTCCTAATGATTTGGTCTGTTGGAAGATCGGCGAGGTATGCGATGTCAGTGGGGGGTGAGCCCCTTACACTGTGTGTTTTCCCTCTTAGTCCGACCTTGGCTAACCTGAGATGTGCTCCATAGGCAGTTCTCCTCACCACGATGTGTAGAGGTGTGAGATCCAAAATGACCTCTAGTGCTGCTGTTGGAGCTGATCTCATTGCTCCTGTTATGCAAAGACATGCCAGTCTTTGCACCTTCTCTAATATTTTCCTTGTAGTGGCGAGTTCGGTTCTGCCGTTCCACACTACTGCTCCGTAGGTGATCATTGGTATCACTAGCATGGTGTACATCCATCGCAGTATTGATGGGTTACATCCCCACGTTTTGCCTGCAAGGTTCCTGCACACCATCAGTGATGATTTTGCCTTACTGGCGATCTTTTCTACGTGTCTATTCCAGTGAAGCTTTGAGTCTAGGATGAGCCCTAGATACTTCACTTCTTGCTGCCATTCTAGGTCTTCTCCGTTTAGACGGACGACTCTTAAGTGCTGAACCTTCGTTCTTCTAGTAAAAGGTACCAATGTGGTTTTCGTTGAGTTAATTCTCAACCCCACCGAATGGCACCATCTTCTGATGGTAGTCTCTAACTCTCTCTCTATGAGGTCGCAGAGGGTGCCCTCAAATTTGCCTTTGGCCATGATGACTATGTCGTCCGCATATCCAAAGCAAGTTACTCCATTCTCAGTAAGAATCCCGAGTAGTTCGTCTACAGCCCCTGTTCGTACTGATTTGAAAGCTGCTCTCGCCCACTTTCGTTTCAGCTGTTCTTGTGGTCAGCACTTGGCACATCCATCTGGATGTGGTTCTGTCCACGCCCTTGTTCATTAGAGCTCTCTTTATTGCTTCATGAGAGGTGTTGTCAAATGCCCCCTCTATGTCTAGAAATGCGCATATGGCGATTTCTTTATGCTCAAGTGATCTCTGGATGTTTTCGGTGAGCATGAAAAGGGCGATCTCGGTTGATCTGCCCGCCCTATATGCATGCTGTCCTAGGTGCAAGGGCACCCTCTCCAGTACCTCACATCTGATGTAGTTATCTACGATCTTCTCCAGTGTCTTCAGTAAGAAGGATGTGAGACAGATCGTTCTGAATGACTTCGGAAGGGTAGGGTCCTTCTTCCCTACTTTGGGGATGAAAGTCACACGCGCTCTCGTCCAGCTGCTCGGTATGTACCCGAACGCCAGACTGAGTTTGGCTGCCTTGATAATGAACGGCAGAAGTTCCTTATGCCCTTTTTGTAAAAGGGCTGGAAATATACCGTCGATTCCAGGAGACTTGAATGGTTGGAAAGAGTCGATTGCCCACTTCAACCTTGCCGGAGTGCAAATGGTTTTTGCAACATCCTAGTCTTCTCGTTTTACTCTGCCTGGTTTTTCCAGTGTTCTTTCGGGATCATATGGTGTACTACCTGGAAAGTGCAGTAAAAGGAGAGCTCGTTGCTCTTCATCTTCTGTATAGCTACCATCTGATCTTCTGAGAGACATTGGTCCTTGCTCCCTGCCCCGCGCCATGGCCTTGTACAGTCTGGCTGCAGGTGGAACTGCTTCTAATGTCTGCTCAAATTCGACGTGACTTTCGCCATTGAACTTGATTTGTTCTAAATTACATTTAAGATTGGTGGTGTATTTTTACCAGTCTGTGTTTCTAGGATTTCTAATGAAGGTGGTTTCTGTCACAAGCCCTTCTACATTGAACATTATGATTCTGTGGTCAGAGAGGGAGGGTTCGTCTGAGACCTTCCAATGTCTAACCCTTCTACTAATGCTCGGGCTGCCGAGCGTTATATCTAATACTTCTTGTCTAGCCCTAGTTACAAAGGTGGGGGTAGACCCCACATTCAGTATACTCAAGTTAGCCGCAAGTATGAATTCTAGCAATTGCTCACCTCTTTGATTGGTGTCCGTTCTTCCCCAGATGGTGTTATGGGCATTGGCATCGCAGCCCAGCAGGAGGGGTAGTTTGCTCCTGCTGCAGTAATCGGATAGCCTCTGTACCTCTTCTGGTGGTGCTTGCCCATCTCCAGCGAAGTAACCTGAAGCTATTACTATGTCGAGGTGTAAGTGCCCTGTGTGGATCTTGGCCCGTACAGGCTCTAAGTTCCTCGTCATAAATTCTGAAAGACAAACATAATTAATGTCATTCCTGATCAGTATGCAAGCTCTAGGGTTGTCATGCCTGACATCCCAGATAACCTCACCTCCTTTATTCGGCAGTCCTTTAATTTGCCCTCTGTTGACCCAAGGTTCTTGGATCAATACAACTCCCAAGTGTGCCCCGGTGAACACCCTCGATAAGGCGGTTCATGCCCCCTTAGCGTGGTGAGTATTCACCTGGGCAAACCTGACTGATGCTGTATTAGCCATTGCTGCTAGTGTGTTGGAGTGCTTGGCTCCTCATCATCCAGCAGCATTAGCTCTTCTTCGATGGGAATGACCGTGGTATCCTGGTCCATACTCCCAGTCGATTCGGCTTCGCTGGCCACAGTAGTTTCTGTGGCAGTGGGAGCTGATGGTGTCTTGCTCCTCTCTTCTACCCTTTTCTTCTCAGTCGAGTCCTTGCGAAGGCCATGAACGGGGATTTTCCCGAACCTGTAGAATATGGTGTAACCCATATTCCTGATGGCCTCGCAGGACTCGTCGTCCATTCCAAGATTAAGGAGCTGGCCGTTGCCCTCCTTCTTGCTCCCTAGTGTTCTCCACAGCTGGGTTTGGAGCCCCCTATTTTGTGTGCTCACTAGGGTGAGCAACTTCTCTGGTTCGAGGTCCGTGCTCCTGGGAAAGAACACCGTGATGGTGTGCGCCCTTGGGATGTCGTCTCCCAGGCACACCATCAGCTCTGAACCTTCCCAGGTGCTCAAACTGGGGGCCTTTGCCCTCATCCAGTCCGCCGTTTCTTGGTTGACGCAGTCTACCACGAGCATACTGGGGCGGAAGTGAATTCCCCCGAATTGGAGTTTGCATTCCGCGCCCAGTATCATCTCCTGCACGATTGCGTCCTCCAGTGCTGTAAGCTGCTCAGCACTCAGCGTCTCCTCCGGGTAGTTTTTTGAGAGGACTGCTATTTTTATTGAGCTGACTGCCTCAGCATAACTGGTGGTTTGCCCAGTTTGCTTGGCAGTGGCGGTGCTACTTCCCGCTTCAGTTTTCCTCCTCTTCGTTAGAGGAGGCCCACTGAGTAGCATTGGCCAGCTGCCCCGTTAACCCCCGTTAGAGGAGGCCCACTGAGCAGCCCCACAAAGTAGCATTGGCCAGCTGCCCCGTTAACACTCGTTAGAGGAGGCCCACTAAGCAGCATTGGCCTCTCACGCTCAGCTGCGGTTTTTCCATACTCACCTACATACCTTGTCCTACTTCTTCTCGGACGCATAACCACATCATCATCATGTCTTCCTGTGTGTTCTGTGTAGGCTTTGTTACTGACTCCATGTGCCACTTTAGGAGCAGCACTGGACGCAACAGTGAATCGTGCAGGACTATCCCTAGGCGATGTTGTATCAGAGTAATCAATATCCTCTCAACTTATCAACTTTTCTTCATGCTACAATTCCCACTTCATTTGATTCATCCTCATCCATTCAATTTAAAAAAAAATCTATGTGTATTTTGCATCTACAACAGTATTAGAAAAAATTCATTGTATGTTCTGCTCATTCAATTTGAATTGAGAATTATTATTCTTCTTACGTATTTAAACGTACAACTAGGCATGTAAGAATGTCGACTATTACGGCAATGATACTTCAAACTACGCTACTGGTATATAAATGGCATATCCTTCGACTGTTTTCGAACATACAACGTTATAAAAGTCACAACTAAATGATGCGAATAGAGTAAGCATCAGGCGTCTTGAAACAAGTTCGATTTACTTTTTGTAGCAATTAAAGCAGACGATCTTTATCAGATGGCTTATTGATAGTGTAAGATCTTGCTGTTCACCAATTAGGTATAAATTCAAAATTACATGTATTGTATGACAGGAAGTTGATACTATTCATGAAGTCAAGCAGCGTCGTGCAGTGGAGGGGCGGAGGGGGGCAGTTGGGGAAATGGCTGATCGGCGCCAAACCGAAACATCCAATTCATTGAAAAATATGAATGATTGGTCATACTTTTTGAAGTGAAAACTTCTATAGGCCCGTTAGACACTTTCTGGGATGGTAGTAAACCGGCAAACTCGCGTCACGGAAGCGCGTGTATAGATAATGCATCATGCATCGAAGTCACGGATAGTAGATCTAATCAAGTGGTGTTCTCACTCGTTCCCAAGGAATTCTATACATTATTCACATCATTCATAATACACAGGGTGAGTTATGAATACCTTTGACAAGATGCAATTTGAAATTTCTCCACCTTGAAATTTCAGTCATGACTAACCAGCCATAGCCCAATGGCGAATAGAGGGGGTCAAGGTGAGTTGATATATGTATATCTGAGAGATTATATTCTGTCTATTTGTAACTGAAATACAGGGCATTATTTCTGACATCCCACACGATAAACTGCTATAAAAAAAAATTCAGTCCCGGACTTGAAAAACTCATTTTCTTTTCAAATGTCAAAACTTCGACTTCCTGAATCCAATTTTTTAAAAACTTAACCTTAGAATCAGAATGATAAGAAGAAATACTACAAGTGTGGTTTTCCAATTTGTACGGCACACTTCGACAGGATTTCAAACAAAATTCAGATGAATATTTCTTCGATTTCGTCCGGTCCATTACTCTCTACATTCGAGTAAAAATATTCGAGTCAGTTTCAATGCATATTGATATAACAGCAGAGTTGAGAAAAAGTATTATTTGAAAAAATCAGGACCGGACTTGGTTTTAGTAAAAAATTACAAAACAAAATTTTCGAAAAAAATTCGTCTGTATCCTAATACTTTCCAACGAAGATTCTCGAAATATCCTTCTCCAATTTCTATACATTTTCTATATATCTTCGGAAGATCTCTGTTGGTTTTCTGAAGCTGTAACAAACCTGCTCTCTCTCAGTTCCTCTCTGGTGTTGACTCCAGTCTGATAGACCAATCGTTTTATCTGTCTCCATAGATAACATATAGTCCAATACTGTGAGATTGGGGGACCTAGGGGGCCATCAAGAATGAGGGCCGCCACGAACTTTCCAGCGATTAGAGAATTGTCTAGGTATTCTCTCACTCACTCTCTCATAGATTAATGTGAAGGTGCTCCATCCTGTTGAGAGAAAATACATATTTTAACCCATTTTCATACATACTGTGATGCACAGCCTTTCTTGTAATGTTTTCTGAATGATGAAAACATACCAAACTCACAATTTGATTCGCTGATTGAGAGTTCACATGCAATGAATGAAATTATCGTTTCATTGATATTATATCTGATCGCCTTTCACAAGGTGCTCATAAATGTCGATAAATGACGAAGAAAATTTGCTCAACCAATAGTCTTACTTGTGGTGGACTCTTTCGCTCGCTCAGATCGCTAGCGACTTTTCTCACGATTTCAGTAAAATTACACATTCAGCAGTTATAGCAACACTGATTGCAGGTGAAGGGGTAGGAATCCTCAAGTATCTGTAGACAGAATGCTTCAAAAATGGTTGATCCGTTGCAAAGGTAGCAGGAACACTGCGAAATAAGTTATGTTTGCCCATTAAAACAATGTCGTTAAGGCCTCCGTATTCGCCGTTAACAATGTTTTGAAAAATAGATTTTTATGTTTACGATTAGTTCGAAACTGGAAAAAATTTGATAACATTAGGAACGAATATGTATTGGAAGATGGCACATCGCAAGAATTTGTGTTCATATGTGACTCTGCTACAGGAAACTACTTACACGGTTTTATACCGAGTAGTTTCAAACACTTTTTTGAGGCTAGAAATTTTGAGTCAAAATTCTATGTGAACTTGAACATCAATTTTCTACCGAAAAGTACCCTACCTACTCTTGAAAAAACGCAATACTTTTTTTTATGTTCTGATTCCCACGAAAAGCGATATCCTGTAATATTCAGAGAACATCGAGGGAACCAAGGAAAATAAGGTAGGAATTGGTGTGCTCCTTAAATTTCTGGAGGTTATATGCCTCGGGAAACACCTCCCTTGGTAATGTGTTCCAGAGCCTCGCTGTTTGGAAGGAGATATTCTGCAGGTCTCCGAAGTGACCACAAAGGGGTGCGAAGCCCCAACTCGACGGGTAAACCTCGCGGGGACTGCCAAGAGAGGTAGAATTGTTGATATTTCAGAAGAGCCAGCAGTTTTAGAGTATATTTGGGTGCTGCACTCCAAATATGGATACAGTATTCTAGGACAGGTTGGATCTGTGCCTTATAGATCATAAGCAGCCCACTGGAAGTAAAATAGCTCCTGGCCCGAAACAAACAAAAAGTTTTTGGAATGCGCTTTTAGCAATTAATCTCACGTGATTTTCCCAAGAAAAGGTATTGCTGATAGTAATAAAGAGCATCGAAATGGAAGTCTTCAAAGGTATGGTTACTCCTGACATGCTTATGTTTGGCACAGTGAGATCGGCTTTTATAGAAAAAAGGCATGCTTGTTTGTGTTTTGTTTGCATTGATATCTACCAAGTTATTAGATCCCCATTCGAGAATATTTCGATTTGAAAATAATGAAGTAATAACTGAAGTTGGTATGAAATGAGTATTATCAAAATCAAGTACCTATTCATTCAAAACCAACAACAATAACATCATTCTATTATAACGTTTTTGATTGAACGAAAAAATCAGACTCAAAATATAAAATATTGAATCAATTATATAGGATTAGTCTACAGAATGTCCTCCGTTCAAGTTCTAGTCTTAGTCAAATTTGTTTCGATGTTATTCTTTTGATTCAATTAATAATCATTGCATGTTGTTTGTTGTTTTCGACTTTTGATAAATAGGTAATAATATTCTAAATTACTTTCTCTAGACACACCTTTATACCAGTAACAGCCCAGGTAGAACATAATATTGGCTAGTTCTTGGTTTCACATCAGCACGATATTCGAAAATCGATTTTTCAGTCAATGTTGTAATAACATAAACATTTTTTGACCAGCCGATATCCATCTTCGAATATCTATTGGATATTGGCGGAATATCAACGATTACAATATGTCAATTCTCATTATGGGCTGATATTGCGTGTTCCTAACATCGAATCAATCTTGAGAGGAATATTGCATCGATATCAGATTCATGGTGGTAAGTGAATATTTGCATTTCATTGTCCAGCAATATTGCACTGATATTGGGTCTTTGATATCAATCAATCCGATATAATGAAAATGTTATCACATATATATAATTTTTGATTTGATTTCAATATCGAATGAATATCATCAAGATATTATATCTCCTATACATCATGTTCCATAGGATTATTGAATATTGCATAATATTTGCTACAAACATTTTTTCCATATTTGTATTGATTATTTGGCCAAAATTAGTTTATCAATATGAGACCCATTTCAGCTAGATATAACTAATGAAATATGTCAGAACCAATATTGCACTGATATTGGCTTTCTGATATCGAATCGATATTAGTATTATTTCTTTTAGTGTTCAAGCGACGTTATAACTGCTGGCGCCTCTAGCACGTCTCCAACAATCGACTGCTCAAAGGCATCTAATACCGCAGCATTTGTTCAACTTGGTATTCTGGGAAACAGAGAACGAAAGTGGATCTGATACATTATGCTAATAATATAATGTATCAATATCACTATTTTTTTTCAAGAGGCTAATATGACTGCATTTTGAACTTGAATTTTGTAGCAAAAACGAAATACAATATCGATCGAATATTATAATTCAACATGAAGATGATATTGCAAAATTATCACATTCTCATTTTGACCAATATAGTTGGCGAATATATATTCGATATCGAATTCACATGTGAGAATTATGGAGAACTGGTTTCTTTCAGTTGGCATCAAATCTCTGTCCAATCTTGAATACGAATATAAACTCGATATTGAATAGACCATATCGAGACAGGATTCAAATTCAACATACCATCAAGATCACAGAATGTTCTTATTGATTGATTGACCCAATAATTGAAATTAATATTTCCTCGACATTCACACTTTATTGGTTCAATATTCATTCAATATTATTTTTGAATAAAAATTTTTCGATATACGGTACACGGTATCAGGGTTTACCAAGAGTACCTTTTTAGTGTAAAAATTTTGGCCTAGAAAATCTCACCTTTGAAAAACTACTCGGTACAAATAGTGTAACAAGCTCCCACGACTCTGCCCACGAGCATCAGATGTAGAAACGAATTCATGCGATGTGATGCCATTATTCAAAAATATACGAACAAAATGTCATTACAATAATCCCAGAAGTTCCGACATGATCATGAAAAATGGATAGAAAATCGATTTTTCAACACCTCGTATCTTGAAGAAGAATTCCGTTACGAAAATGTATCATTATTATTATCATAATTATCTCAATACACCATATGGAAACTTGGTCGAGATTCAGAATAACCTAGCTTAACAAAGAGGGAGAAACTCAAAGTCATTTCCACAATATGTTCAAAAAATGAAGGAAACTGGCAGTCAACAAGAGAGAAACAACTACTTTCGTGGCTATATGCCACGCGCAACATTGAGTTACATTGTCCCGAAATCTATGCAACGATTCGTATAGATGAATACAAATTGCAAGTGTTTCTTTCTCCAGTGGTCAATTGTGCTAACATTGTTCAGGAAAGCTTGACTACCTACAGATCGGTTTCGCGGGCATTGGCCCTCATCAGTGCAAGGGTGTCCCAAGCTGGCATTCATGACCGCCATCGAGAGTGAACCTGACCCAACGTAAACACCTTTCAGCATTCAATACCCACGAGGCGTTTGGCCACTGCGAAACGGACACAACGCCATGTAGAGGGCAGAAGGAGAGGAATACTTGCAATCTCTATTCGTCTATACGAATCCTTGCATAAAGGTTGGTAACTCGATTAATCGGCTGATTTCCAGCGCGTTGATTGGTGCGGGTTTCGAAAACGGAAAAGAACAACTGAATGGCAAAAAAGCATCCTTCATAGTCAGCAATACATCACAAATCTCAGATTTGTTGTATCAGAATATTCTTTCAAAGGTTAAACGCGAATGAAAAAATAATTTAGACAAACGTTCGATGGAATCTTTCGTCAGGATGATATAATAATTCTTAGTAAGTATCTGACTCGTCTTTTTCAGACATTCGACTTTGAGAATTTGAAATCTCCATACTGCATTCAACTGATTTCTATACAGATTGTTTATCGAATCGTTGCATATAGGAGTATCGAGAAAGGATGGCATTTGGCAACATCGCAGTCACGAAGAGCAACGCTCATCGTGAGAATATGTTGCCATTTATATGCCTTATATGTAAGGATTCGGCAAACAATCTGTCCCAATCATCGATAGTACATCTTTAAGAAGTCCTCAAGAGGTATATTCCACTAAGTGAGTACGTCTTTGAGACGTACATTCCAGGTCTCACATACGTCCTTGGACATTTTGAAGACGTACATTTTTCAATGATCTGTGCATCCTTAAGACGTCCTTTTTTAGGTATTTTTCGTTCATGTCCAAGTATTGATTTCTCAAATTACGTGAAAATCACATATTTTCTATTGATTCGCACCTGTATACTGAAGTTGGCAACTAGTGCAGCCATCGAAAATATAAAGGAATAAGAACGATCACAGCAACCAGTACACTCAAACGGTCACCCATCCAAATACTAACCGCGCTTGTTGTCGCTTGTCGTCGATGATTGGAACATAACTATTCAAAATCCATACATTATTTTTTCTACGAGCGTGCGGAGAAGTAACTCTTCCACATGATTTTTCGTTTTGAAAGTTTTACTTTTTCGTACGACTTTACTTTTCCGCTTCATTTTCACTTAGTGACAGTCAACAAATAAGCATTTCAGGCCAATCTACTATCCTCCATTCACTACATTAGTAATTCTCAGCAACAAACTGATCAAGGCATTTCTGTAGTGGGCCAAACACTAACCAATCAAATTCAAATAAGAAACGACGTCCTTCAAGATGTTGCGTCATCTGCTATATTACAGCATGCAACAAACACGAACTGCACCATCAATTTCATTATTTACTATCGTTGATGATTCAGTTATTGCTATTCAAATGTTCTTCAAATAAGTTTCCTATTTTATATCGATGGGAAGAAATGTATTTCATTATTTTTGAGTATATGAAAATATCGTGCGGAAAAGTAACTTTACCGCACTGGTGCTGAAAAGTTACTATTCCGCAAGTTTTTTGTATTGTTGAAAATAAGGATATTCAGGACTAACTAAATGATCCATGTAACTATTCTGTCTTTTGTGTCATTTTGTAGCATCATTATAGAATACCCTAATAGCACACAACGTCCTAGGGACGTCCCTATTTGGTACAATACACGTCTGAATGTCCCGAACCAAAAATAAGTGTCCTTGGGACGTCCCATCCCGTGCATCTCACGCAATGTCCGAGCAAGGACGTCCACGGAATGTCCCAGCTGGTACATCATTTCAAATGTCCTAGAAATAGCATACCTTGGACGTCCCACGTGGTACATATTGTAGAATGTCCATGCAAGGACGTTCTAGGCATGACGCTGATGGGACATGATTTCAAACGTTCCTTCAGGGACATCCATCGGATGTCCCGAGTAGTACATTTTCTGGTATGACTTCAGATCTCATGTAATGTCCCTTCTAAAAAACCATGAAATGTCCCTGATGGTACATTCCTTCAAATATCTCTGCACAGACGCCCTTAATATTTCCAGGATCGTATAACAATAGAAAAGTCCCTCAGGGACATTCTTCGAATGCCCCTTAGGTATATCCGTCGAATGTCCCAATTGGTACATAAACTGTACTCTTCCAATGTCCTAGAAATAATGGACGTCCAGTCGGAACTTTCAATATGTTGTCCTTGCGAGGACGTTAACTTACACCTCGCCGACGAATGATTGCTCGTAGGCTATAAGTACTCCTCGTCAATGTCCTTCACGTAAGTCCATTGGACATCCTTGGGAAACTTTTTGGGGACCTTGTACGGACCATCAACTCAACTGGATGTCCTAATCAGTTATGCAAGATCTGGTCCTAGAGGGACCCAGAAAAATTCAAATTCAAGAATAATTCGTCCGTCCCTGGGACATCCTATGGACATCCAATCGATATCCCTCAGCGTTGCTGATAGGTTGTCCTATGGATGTCCTAAGGATGTCCTTTGTAGTACTTGATGAGGAATACTGCAGGTTCTAGGTATTCGATAGTTGTCCCAGGGACATCCCTCAAGGATGTCCCTAGTTGGTCCTCAAGTGGGACATTTGTGCGTCCCACAGACGTCCAATGGACGTCCACGGTACCAAATTCGAACGTCCTATGGACGTCCTGAATGTCCCGACAGGACGTCCTAAGGATATTCATGGGACATAAGTGTGTCATTAGGGTATTGTGTATTTGATACCTCTTTTTTTGATAAATAACATACAATACAAAAACACTCGTAGGAAAAACTTTGTACCTAGCTCTTGCGGAAAATGTCCTCTCCGAGTCGTTCGTGCAACTGCCGTCGCGTGCGGAAAAGTACTACTTTCCGCACTTGTTAGGTAAATGACTATTTTTTCTCTTATCTACACAGACAATATTTCACGAAACAAACACTCAATATGATAACAATCCACCACGCTGTGTGGAGTTGGCGGATGTTAGCCAGGGGGTTGTTTGGTCTGCGATTAGGAGTTGATCGAATACGAGCATTGCCATTGCTGGAAAATTTCTTGAGGAGAAGGGAAAATAAAGGGAAAACCCCCTCTCTAAATGGACCATATCCACCTCTTCTGTCACTCTGTTTGTTTGTTCCATTCATATAATTACAAGCTTTCACTTAGTTTGACATGTGTGTTTGTTTGTTTGTGATCAAAACTTGCTAGTTGAATTTGACCCACTTGCAATCCCAACATTCCGGTTGATTTGAATTTTGGCAAGTAAATAGTATTCCGGTGACAATTCGTTGTGCCATTATCATTGAATGAAGGAAACTAAATGGCGGATCCAATATTTTTTTTATCGCTTGGAGCGCACGAAAGGGAATCCCTATAATGTTCAAAGAACATCGTGAGTTCCTAGGAAGGATAGGTATAGGGGGTGGGTATTGGAATTTTTTTGAACTTCTGGAGATTATATGTTGTTGGGAATACTTCCTCAGGCAATGAATTCCAGAGCCTAGCCGTTCTATGGATCAATGAGTTTTGATGAAGTGCTGTTTGACATCTTTCGAGGTTGACAACGAAAGGATGTGCTGACTGGGCTTGTCTAGTTCGTCTGACTGGTATTGCTAGTGAAGGGATAATAGCAGAGATTTCCGAAGCATATTTCCCGTGGAAGTATCGATAGAAAAGTGAAAGGTCGCCGACCTTTCTACGGTGTTCCAATGATGTCAAAGAGTGAGTGAGTGTGGCGTCACCCACCAGGCGGATGGCTCTTCTCTGGATGGAATCTAAGAGCATCAGCGTATGTTGGTACTGAACCCCATACGTGGGAACATTATTCTAGAACAGGCCGTATCTACGCTTTGTAGATCATGAGAAGCTGTTGAGGTGTAAAGTAGCTTTTCGCACGGAACAAGAATCCGAGTTTTTGTGAAGCAGCTTTTGCGATGGATCTGACATGATTATCCCATGAAAGAGTGTTGCTGATGGAAATACCGAGCATAGATATGGTGGGCTTGGTGGAAATGGTGGTGCCAGACATCACAATGTCGAGCATACTGAGTTCCGCCTTTCTAGAGAAAATGGTGGACTATTCTTGTGATTATTGTCCGATTCGAATCAAAATTGGAATCTAGGGGCTTTCGGGGCCAAAAATGTCAAGGAGTGACTTTTTCGTTCTTTCAATCTGTTATTCAAAAATAACTTACATTATTGTATATCCCTATACGGCAAATTGACGTACTTGAGTTAACGTCTTTGATACGTTTTTTATACGTCCTAGGAGGAACGACGTGAATCAGGCCTGACATGTACGCCTTCATGATGTACATTGTTGCACGTTTCGAAGACGAACACTGGTTCACGTTTTCAAGACGTCGTTTATATGACGTGAAGACGTCTGGAGCTGATTGGTTGAGTATATACTTACTGCCGCTTCAAAATCATCAACCTTTCACTTTATGTTTGACTAGTCAAATAATACCCAGATAGCACACATTCGCCTAAGGTCATCCTCAATGTGTCGCCAAACGCCTGGAGAGGACGTTCTATTTTCTACAACCTAAGAACATCCTCAGGCGTAAATTTAGCGCTGTAATTGTCCTAAATGAGTTCTTTCAATGACAGCCTGAGGATGTAAAGAATTTCGTGCCTACGGACGTCTTCAGATGACATTCCATGAAATAACGTGTCATCGAAGACAAAAGGAAGAAAAAGAAGAACTAGAATTGAGGTTATGTCTCATGATAGTCATGATTTGTTCAAGATACATCATAATATATTAATGATTATATCAATATTATTAGAGTATTCATTGAATACCTTCATCAAATTTCTATTTCACAAAATGATTGCGAGAAGAACTTATTGCACAGAATTAAAAGATAACAATAACAAAAGGATGATAATCTCTGTTGATGACATTTCTCTCAGGTAGCAAGAAACAATGGTGAGTAAATACTAAATAGAATCATTGATAGTACCGGACATGAAATATTGATACATTCATATACATTATTTATTGTTTCAGGAGGTTATTGAGAACACAAACTTGATGATATCATCATAGCAAACATGTTTTATTCCAAGATAGCTTTGCTTCTTTGGTATCTATAAAATATTGTATGGAAGCTTGAACTTTCAGTATGAATTCAATAAAGGTAGGTACCTGAATCAAATCATTGATATAATAGGTACTGGACATGAAATGTTAATAGGTTAATTATTTGTTTCAGATGAAGTTATTGAGAACACAAGATTGATGATGTCATCAGAGCAGAGATGTTTCATTCCAAGATATTTTGGCTTCTTCGAAATCTATGTGAGATTGCATATGCATGTTTGCACTTTCAGTATATTCAATAAAGGTAGTGTACCTAAATCAAATCATTGATATAGTAGGGACTGGAACATGAAATATTAATAGGTACATTATTTGTTTCAGGAGGTTATTGATAACACAAAATGATGATATCATCAGTGCAGAGATATTTTATTCCAAGATATTTTGGCTTCTTTGGAAATTATGAAAGATTGTACATATGCAGACTTGAACTTTCAGTAGATTCAATAATGGTTGGTACCTATAACTACATAAATCATATCATTGATAGTAAGTACTGGACATGAAATATTAATACATTGTTTGTTTCAGAAGGTTATGCAAAACACAAACCTGATGATATTTTCATTCCAAGATAGTTTTGCTTCTTCAGAATCTATAAAATATTGCATGAAGGCTTCAACTTCCAGTTGATTATTCTGCATCAGGAATGTCCAGAGTTCAGAAATCAAAAACAACATGGAGAAATATAACTATCAATAGGCAATAACTTCTAGTAGTGCTCAACAAGAAGCTGAAATACATTTCTTTGGAAAGGAAATTGAAATTTTTCAGAATAAGTCATAAATAATAGAATGTAAGTTTTCCATTTGAACCTATTATAAATAGAGGGAAATTTTGCAAATATCATGAGATCCATATTATTTTGAAGAAATCATCATTTGCATAATACAAGGTGAGTCAATAGTGTGTTATCCTTGTATATTAGCCAAACCATCAGATAAATAGAGAAAATTCAAGTACAACAGTAATAGGGTTTCATGAGAACTTCCACATTAAATTGTTTTCATATATATCTGTAGGCTGTTCGAATTCCAAGATATATTGACTGATGATTGTTTTTTTTCCCAAATGGGACACCCTGTATACTATTGCATTTTTAGGTTCTCCCTAATGAGCTGATCCCATCAATGTATCACACTTGGGGTCTAGCGGGAATGATTACAGAGATATAGGGTGTTCAAAAACAAGATTTTTCAATTTTAGGATTTTTTTTGTGGGAACTATTCAATATTGGTCAAAACGGCTCACATATCCTTATAAACTTTCGATTTACTATCTACTGACATTCAATCGGAACAAATAGAGGGTGGGTTAACATTCAGAATACTGATCAGCTTATTGTATCAGTTCCAAATAAATATCAGTAGATAGCTAATCAAAAGTTATGACAGGAACATGTGAGCCGTTTTGACCATTAATGAATAGTTTCGACACAAAAAATCCTACATTTGAAGAATCTCAATTGTCAACACCCTATATCTCTGTAATAATTCCCACTAGACACCAAGTGTGATACATTGATGGAATCAACTCTTCAGGGAAAACTCAAAAATGTAATAATATACAAGGTGTTCCATTGAAAAAAACCAATCATCAACCGATATCTTGGAATTCGAACACCCTATAGATATGAAAACAACTTTAGGTGATTGTTCTTATGAAACCCTATTACTGTTGTACTTGAATTTTCATTTTATATATCTGACGGTTTGGCTAATATCGGAGGAGAACACACTATAGTGACTCATTCTGTATACAAATAATATTCTCCCATAAATCTTGAACCTCCTTGAAACATCATCAAAAACCGCCTCAAGTTGTTACCATGATGTCCTGAGGTTGTCTCAAAAGATTTTATAGGGATGTTCTGAGACGTTATTAGTATGTAGAGAATGGTAACAGGAGGACGTCTTGAGAATGTCCTCAGGCTAGCTCTCGACGTCCTGAGGACATGATTGTGAACGCCTCAGAAGGGCCTCAAAAGGAATTTGTGCTATCTGGGTAATAACACCATCAAATTTGATAGGTATATCTTATGGTAATAACAACAAAGATATAAGGAAACAATGGATATGTATCGGTTATTCCCATAGGAATGACAAAAGTATATGTACTCTCATTTTCGTTCACTTTTCTGAATAATTGTAGGGTTCAATCTGTTCACTGGTCGGTCTCGTTGTTCAACATAAAACCAAATATTCTGGAAATGTGGAATCCACATTACTGAATTTATGACTGAATTATCTATTTATCAGAATGCTTGTGATTTTTTGTACATCAAATATTTTTTCGTTTTCAAGAATCCAGTGATTATTAAGCGAAAAAATTTACACCTAATCAACTATTTTCATCACCTTCTCGTGTGCAGAAAATGAACAAGAGTCGACGATGTTATGTGATGTATGCGCACATGCCTGGCTGTAAACACGCTCATAGACATTCACCAAAAAAGAACGAATTGCAAATTGAATGCTTTAATGTGCGAAATATGTAGTTGTTTCTTATTTTCATTGCTTCTATGATTTATTGCTGAATGTCCAGAGGTGATTTGATACATTGGCGGCGCCAAAGAGCATCACCTAAACAATTTCCCATACTGAGTTCTTGCTGTATGTACGTGCAATTAAAAATGTTTGCTCTTCAAGATATAATACGATTATACTGATTAGAATGACCATGAAATTCATTGATTATCGCTAGTGCTAAGTATATCTCGAGTAAAATCGACGCATGACATGATCTTATTCTGATTCTCTTGACCGACTGATTTGAATATTTCACTATAAGTCCATGGTTGGGTTAGAACAAAATTGTTGACAATCCGATATACTATAATGTCTTGAATTTTGCCACTTTCCATAATATAGACAGATGGCCTCATAATAATTTCATCCTGAAGTATACATCATTTCTGTTCCCAAGCAAACGATTCCAAAGCAATGAGTTTGTGATAGAAATTGATCCTGAGGCACTGAAATAAGTCTTCTTGTATCTAGTTCAAGGATATATCTTGTTCTTCTTCAAGAAATGGCTCTTTTTCAAAACTTGGTATACGATGACTGATTTCAGTGCCTGAGAATCAGATTTCATGTCAAACAGAATGTTCTGAAAATAGTTTTATATAAACGAAGAATTGTTGCTAGAGAAATTAGTTTGAGCCACCTTTCAAAAATACATGACTTCGAACTTGTTATCCTGAAACGAAGACAGATATCGATATGTGGTTTCTACTATTGAGCTTTTTTATGAAAATTCAACCCCACGCATCAACAACAGTTTTCTGTCTAGTTCGAGAATTGTACTTTTTGAAAGTGTATATTATTGTAGCCATAATTTCATTAAGCGAATATTCTCGAACTGTCCTGGATTTCAAGAGCCTTCGGATTAGACTCATATATTCATTCCGACTATATCTCCTAGAAGCATGACTAATAATCAGAATTCAAACTCCCTCAACTCTTACGCGAGTTCTCACCCAATCTCGAAGCTCTTGATACCCCGAAATCACCTCGAGCTTGATCAGTGTATTATGTACGGTCTTTCGGCAATTCTTAAGCTGTTTCACTTTGAAAGCATACCTCCTTGTTGTGTGCTTCTTCTTCTCCTCATTTTGTAATAATATAACAGATCACCCAACTACACAGATGCGAAACCTATAGGCCTTCTGCTAGTTACAAGGAGGAACTACTTCAACCATAACATTCCACTTGTCCAAATAGAAATGTTCAGATATATTTGTATAAGATCTCTTGATCAAATTGAGCTTGGTCTGTTCAGTAGCGCCCCGGGATGAAATAATGCAATCTATTTATAAATGGAACATTATAGCTCTTAGCAGCTTTCTTGAAGATGACAAGTTTCTGACTGAAATTTCAACCTCGATGAGTATTAGTTTTCATTTCGCACTCGATTATATTATTGTTTCCCAATGATAAAAATACTTCATGATGAATGGATATTAGAAATGTAAATCAAATTTGCATGTTGACAAAAATGAAAAATGTAATTATAAACAAATCATGATCATTGAACCTCTTGGGGTGACTAACCCTGAATATTGGCTGATGGACTATGAGAAACTCACCCCTGATCATTCGACTACTCGAGAATGAAGTTCACTGTACGTATTTACAACAATCCATTTGTTTTTGTTAAGTTCATGATTGAATGAGATGAGATTTTCCTGAAATCAGTTAGTTTAAATTGATGGAATCAAATGCGTTGAACCTGAGTCGCTCAAATCAAGAGATTGATCATTATATATCATATATTCAGCTGTGTCATCTTCCACGCAGCAGAACCGATAGCCTGTTTGTTAGTTCAGATTACCAATCCTTCCTAGGTGATTTTTTTGATGACAGTATCCCGTAAGCAGTCCCGTTAGAACTCGCTATTTTGGTTAACATGCTTGGACAAATTTTTTTGAAGGTTATGGTAGAAACTCCTCCTGATGTATCAACCCTAGTGATTGAGCCCAGATCGTAGGTTTTTTTCACGCAGCTCAATCCGAAATTGTTTTTTCAGTTGTATTCGTCGTGACGTCACCTATGGACACACACTCGTTCACCATATGAAAAGGATGTCGTCTTCCTCTTTGCCTCATATCCTCAAACTATATCGTTAGCATTTCAGGAATTCAATAAAGTTTCATACAAACTCGAAATGCATCTTGCTGCAGTTTAGTGTTTCAAGAGCAAGGTTCATCTTCGATATGGGGACTCTGTGAGAAAGTTTACCACGTGTACCTGTAGAATCAAAATGTTATAAACTATTTCTAGAGTTTGGTGATCATGTATCCCATTCAGTATTCCATCAGTTGTCTTCGTCTCATTAGATTTCCCGAGATTGACCGAGATCTGTATGAAATGAGCATGTCCTTCCTGGAAATGACGTTCAAGAGATTTTCAATCCAGGATTGGAGGACATCGATCCTGTTATAACCATCAGTCACGGTAGCCGCAGAAGACTAGCAAGCCTTGCCCTAGTTGTTCATTGTGAACATTTACTCCACTTTACTTCCGAGCTATACGTGACCATTGGTTTTTCATTATCCAATAAATACAGTCCTATTGTTTGAGGTTTATTTTCCATGAGATCACAAAAAAAAGATGATTTGGATTATGACAGCCAGATATTACACTTCCACCGCCAACGAAATGATTTCTACTTAATGATGAAAACAATTCATTCACCGTTCATTTTGCTTCATTTTGCTCGAGGGTCGTTTTGTCGATCCCATTGAAAACGGAGCAGACTGTGTAGCATAACTACGTTTCCCTTATTCAGAAACCTACTGTATTAAATGAATGAGTGAGATCTAGAAGCTCTGTATTGTGTGTCATCGATCATCATTTGTATATGAAATAGTATTTTAGGCTAGTTATTGTGGGATTGTCTTCTGAGATCATCTACCTTCAAACCCTGGTATTTCAGGTAAGTTGTTCTTCAGATGTGAATGTAATTGTTAATCTATTCAGAATGGTATATCGGAATGTACGTGTGATATGATATTTCTTTAAATTAGTGACATTTGTCTTGCTCACTGTCAGGTATTTGATTTCAGATACGAACTGATATTCAATAAAAAACCACAACGAAGAGTTTGCATTATTGAAACCTCTTCAACTGCCAGAGAAGAGAGGATCCCTAACATTTGCCTACAAGAGTCTATGAAAGAGTAATTTGGTTGTTTTATCGAATCTCTGGTGAAAGCCTTGCGAATTCTTATGCTGGCAGGTATATCTGATGCAATCTGGCCAGAACGTCTGCCAAAATTCCCTTTTGGCTTTTTCATTCCTTTTGTATAAGCCGTTTGAGCGTTCGATTGTAACCAGTCACCGTTTTTTTTTTTCAGCTCGATTGGAAATACGTTGAACTTCATGTTTCCTTCTTCAGACTCATGTGCTACCAATGTATACCTCTTTGATTTTCTCGTCCTTTTTTAAGTGAACGGTGTACCTGACAGGCCGTTAGAATGGTAATCGATTCTAGCTCTAATCCAAATACTACCGATTTTAGGTTCTAGATGCTTCTGGAGAGATTTATAGGATCTGTATGAATTCTATAAATGTTCTTGTGATTCTTTAGTTGATTTGGCATCAGTGTCAGCAGTGATCTAGATCCGATTACTCTGCCTGTAACCTAGTCATGAGTTTTTACTAATTTTATTCGTGAAAATCGATGAATCAATTATGATATTATCTGTCAGACATGTTTGCTAAGTTTTTTCATCATATTTGATATGTATGGAACCAGCTCAATGGAATAACAATGAAACACAATCCATCACAATATAATAATAACTCTTGAAGTAGTCTCCACAACGTTTAATTTCAAATTCGAGAAAAAAATTATTGTGGAGAAGAAGAAGGCAAAAACATAGTTATAATGAGTATGGTAAAACGGTTGATAAAACATGTTTAGAGTTTTAAATAATTTGAAAACTTGCTATTATCAAATGTACGGGGTCGTTGAGCAAATATCTGGTCCCAATTAAAATCCCCCTTTTCTTGAATTTGAAATTGAACGTTGCGGGGACGACTTGGAGAGTATTTATTATATTTTAACTACTTCACTCCACTTTGAGATAACATGGACTCCTACAGTAGATTGACAATCCATTACTGAAAGAAAACCCCACTCTACAATAAACTTCCATATTTATTTTATTCAGTGCACTTTGGATCATAAATATATACTATTGGTCGGTGTCCTGTTCACTTGTCAAATCGTATAAGTATATCTCTACAATAAACTTCCATATTTATTTTATTCAGTGTACTTTGGATCATAAATATATACTATTGGTCGGTGTCCTGTTCACTTGTCAAATCGTATAAGTATATAATCTGAAGACGAAGATTGATTCTTGCACTGCTACTGGAGGAAGATGTTTTTCAGGCCGCCTGAGAAATATACAAAACTGATCGAGAGGTATCAGCTGCTGTCGTTAAGAGGGCCAAGAGCTGAGCTGCACTCACGTTATAGGTGCAGAAATATAAAATAATCAATGTTTTTTTTCTGAAAGGCAGGTGTGGTAGTCACATGGTTACCTTCTGTAAACGAAATCAACCCATCGGTCAAGGACGAGAGAACCCTCGTCGACATGTTCGATATTCGTCTGAAGGGAAGATATAGTTAGCCATCTTTTCCATGAACGGAAAAAACATGTAGGATTACTTGAGTCACTTGGCTCAGACCGTTTTCTGGAGCCTAACGCCGGAAGTGTTCCTACCCCTTACCTATTTGGATTCAATCATGAGTTATTGCAGATGTTCTCAAGCCCGAATTCACCCACATCTTTGGGTCTTGCGATTCTGCAAAAAGACACTGAAGTTGGCATCTTACTATAGCTGAAGGGAGCGTAGTACTTCCTTCATTCATTTGGCCGTCACCTCATCAGTGCAGGTGAACAAATTCAATCCCCAGGTCTAGAGTACATCACTCGAGCCGAACTTCTAAACCATCATTCGCTGGTGACTGTAGAGTATCCTGCTTCTGCTGTCGGGTCGCTCTTTTCAGAAGTAGAGGGTTTTAGAAGTTGGTTTCTGGTTTCCTGCAAGATCCGAATGCCAGAAGATTAGTAAGTGGACAGCTTCATTTGCCTTGGTTAGGAAATGGGGTCTGTTACGGCAGAGACCTGCATTTTTGCAACAAGGCAATGTATTGCTGAGAGGTCGCCTAGTATTCTAGACGGTCCGTGAGAGGTATCAGTTTGAGATTGGCACATCTCATCTATCATTCAAGGGATGCGTAATGAAGCGGAAGCCTGAAAATTTCAGTAATTTCGGATGGTTTGAAGCAGACCATCCTGTCTCTATTTAGTTCGAATACGCTAAAGAGAATCCCTCACGATCCAAATCAATAATAACGATGTTCCACGTACATTATAGGGATTGCTTTTCGCGCCCTTCTAGAGACATAAATATTAGTCGTTACCGTGTTATCCGTTATTACGCAGGTGTTTATTCATTGTCTTAGACACTTTTCGCACAGAAAAAAAAGTTCCCTCACAGCCATTGGGACGCCTGTGTTAGATTTAAGGACATTTCCACATTGTCGCCCAAAACAGTCCAAAGTATATCTTCGTGTAGTAGTTTATTTGGTGTACTCAAATCAATATAACCTCTTTTCAACGAACACGGTGTTGGCTAAGTTGATCTGTGTTCAATGTGGTATGGAAATCGACAGCATAAAATATAATAATCTCATACTAGGTACCTACCCATATACTATGGAATGTCACAATCGTTTCAACAAAAGCTAACCAGAACATAAAATTTATGGAATGATTTTATTATGGTTTGAGAAACAATTTTCAAATTCCAGTGAACCAATAAGGATAAATAAAAAGTACATGTTGGGGATGAGATATTCAGCTCTTCTCTCCAAATTCAAATGCAGTTTTTCATCATGATCTAATATTTGTCCTAGTTCTGGAGTAATTGGAGAAGTTCAGATTCAAAATGGACCTATACAATTATGATCAGTGAAATCGAATCAATGTCATTCTCAAATTTTCGAAAGTTATAAAAATACTTCGAATTCAGCTCCATAGAAATTTGGGATCTCTTGAATGAGTGGAGATGCTAGGTCAACTTCAGATTCTATATGATATAGATTGATGTAAAATATGTTTTATAATGGCAAATGTGGTAAAGTTCCATGAATTGATGAATTATGAATTATGCCAATGTTCCGTTAAATTTGTTTTTTAATTAGTATTTATCAACTCTTCGATTTTCGAACTATTAATTGAAACTCTCGTCCAACGAGTACTAGTAATCATTTGATTAAAATCAATTCAGCATTTTTATCTATACATGTCGATGTAAATCCTTGTGAGATATGGTTCTGTGAAGAAAATCCAGACGGACTAGTTCTATATGGTAGGTATCGTACTGTTTTCATTTCTCGTAAAAGTATTCTTGAGTCAATTATTACACCTTTATTTAAATGAAATATTTTTATTGAAAATGAAACTGGTTGGAGATATTTATAAACAGGAGTTGGATACTACAAATATACCAATATGGATATGAGACTAATCTTTTCGAGTGGATACCTATAGTGCAGGGTCCGCCAATTCAATAGAGAGAATATTGCTATTTCCTAAACGGTGATAGATAGAAAGTTGATAGGATTGGATAAAAGTTGCATAATTTGAACCTCTTCAATATGACATTCTGCTATTTTTAAATATATCAGCCGTTCTAAAAATATTTCGAAAAAATCATCATTTTGTTATTTATTTCTATCTTAACTTTCGATTCACTATCTACTGACATTCGATTGAAACAGATACAGGGTGATCAGAATTCTGAATCTTGATGCACAATGTACTTTTTTTTCCATTCAAATTCCAGTAGATAGTGAACCAGAAGTTGAGATGGGGACATGTAAGCCGTTTTGATCGATAATGAATAGTTTATAGACACAAAAAATCCTGAAATTGAAAAATCTCGATTTTGAACACCCTATATCTCTGTAATCGTTCCTGCTAGACCCCAAGGGTGATGCATTGATGAAATCAGCTCTTCAGGAAGAATCTAAAAATGCAATAAAATATAGGGTGTTCTATTTTAAATAACAAAGTTGCTAGTTGTTTCTGAGAAGTAGCAACACTGTATCGTTGACAATATTTCAGACGGATAGAAAATGTTCAATTATCATAGCATCCCAATTTTCAGAATTCTCTGTCTTTTCGTTCTCTAGATACTTCTAATAGGCCATCCACTGTGGACCACCCTGTATATCCAATGAGTAAAAAACATTCCCAAATAATATATTATTGCTAGTTGTGATGAGAAATATAACATAATTACCCAGCGAGCACAAACATCCCTGGGATGTTTTGGGATGTTTTGAAATAGTTGGCATGAAGATGTTATTTTGAGACGTAATATATGCACTGACCAAAGAGGTCTTTGAAGGATATTGAAATATTGTTTTTGTTCTTGTGTGGCATTCCTTTGTTTGCCTACTGAGAGGTATCCCTGGGATGTTTTGGGATGTTTTAGAAATGTAGGCATGAGGATGTTTTTTTGAGGCGTACTATGTACTTTCCAAAGAGGTCTTAGAAGGATATTGAAAGTATTGTTTTTATTCTTTTGTGCCTTTTCTTTGTTTGCCCCACCACAACGTCTCATGCTTACGTCACAATACGATGAATTCTGATTTTTTTTCGATTTTTTTCTTCTTGTTCGCAATTGGCATTTGCGTTTGCAGAGTGTCACGCTTACATCACGCTGCTAACGAACAGAAAGGAATTTGGTGAAGTTTATTGTGTTAGAAGACTCATTCAGTTTGTAATAATGACCATCAGATGCAAGATGTGTTGTTCGGTGCCTCAGTGTAATCAATATATTATGAAAGTACGAATTCATCAATACACAGCTTTTCCGCAGTTGCAAAATTATGCATTGTGGAGAACATTTCAAAAATTGGGAAACCTATTTCCAATTATATATCTGTGTGTAGTAAGCACTACTCAGAAACCGAATAAGAAGGTAATTCAATATCAAGAAAATATTTTTATGTTCAATCTATTTTTAATGCATTTTTTCATTCAAGGGAAATGGAATCCTAATGCAAAAGTTCATTTTGACAAAAGGCTTCAGAAAAGTACCTCGAAAATGGTTTTTTTACAGCGATTTAATGTGCGCAAGACGCGTTGAAAATGTTTTGTTGTGTCCATGAAAAAGCTTTAAAAAGAACTAGGGAGAAGGTGGTTTTGTGACATATCAAGGAAATCTCGATAATTGTCGCCTGCGGCGGACATTGGCTGTTCTATAATAGTTCTATTCATGTGTGAACAGAACATCGCAGTGAAGGTTCAATATCTCGAAATCTCGTACTTTTAACATCTCTGAGATGTTTTTGTGCTCGCTGGGTATTCAGTCGGTGCGGTCATAATTATTATAAGTTCTTGAAATAATTGAAGTTATATAAATGTCATAAAAATATTCGCGGAAAACGAGGTGGGATGGTGTGTATATTCGCAGAAAAATATCACTATAATGCAAGATATACCGTGAAAAGGGTGATTCTGATGGTTCTCTGACCGACTTATTATGCCATGTCAGCTTCATACCTGCCATAGTATCTACCTATATTTCTTGACTGAACATGTCTGAAATTACTTTAATATGAGAACTAATCAAAAAACTGCGGTAGTAAATATGAAAGGATCTGAATTTATTACAGGTTAAAGAGGAATGTTGTGTTGGAGTATGTGTAGGTAGATGATGTGATGAAATTGCCTTGTTAAATATCAAATAAACAATTTATTATCTTAATTTCTTCTTAATGAGCTGGGAGACGAATATGGTATAAATCAGTTCCTGATTAGTATGCAACTGTATTCACGAAATTCTTGTGTTTGATGTCATCAGAATGATTAATCATACTAAACTATAGATATTTCAGAACTGGAATGAGGTAAATCTATTGGTTAGCCTACCTAACGTGATATGCCTTTTGATGTTTCTACTCGAACTTTCTTTCAACAAATGCGGATTACAATAATTCTAGAATATTAGAGAGTACATTCGAAATCAGTTATTCCCAATGAAATAACAATGAATGTCAAAGGTGCACCGCCTACCCTCTATATTCCAGAAGTATCTAGATGTTTTTATTGAGTTTCTAATTCAGATTTATTTGGATAACGTATATTTTGAAAGATATAGCATTCTCAATGTCCTCTTCGTATGTATTTGACTCTCGTTTTTAATGCCTGTATTTGATATATTTTTATTTATAATTGCACAACTGCATGAAAATTACTGATAATTTTACAAGAAAGCTTGTTATCCAAAAATTGCAAGACCAAGAACCCTCCTTCTTCAGACTCGGAGTATTTGGCCAAAATATGAAAAAAATCAAATGCAATTTGTATAAGATAACACGCTTGAGTGCAAGATTATCTACTCATTCTAATGCACGACCGTAATTTATTGGAATAATTCACGAATAAAGAAATTCTGGAAGTGGTGTTTTTTTTCTGAGAAATTTAATACTGACAGTCTTTAAATAAACTAATTGTTTGGATTACTCATCAATACGCAATACTTTCTTCAGTTTCTGAAGCCTTTCTGACATTTATTTGTATATCGTATAGCGACGAGATGATTTCGCAATGCAATATTCGCTCAGCAGTGCAATTACTGCTGTAATATGCCGATAACTGCATTGCTCTTATGAGATATTGTATATAAGAGAGAAATATTCAGTATACTGTTGGTATGACTGGTTATGTTCAATAATATGACCACAAATTAACTGATCTCATTGGATTTCTAATTGAGCAAAATATATATTCATAACGATAGGTCCACCTATACTCACATACTCATGCCCATTGATCAACGTAGGTTTTTCCCGAGTTGTCAAGGTTCCATAAGTTCTAAGGGAAAAATGATTCCAAGTTCGTAGTTTCAATAGTCCAGGATTCAATAGGAAGAATGTGAATTATTATTTGTATCTGTATCTGTCGATGAAGGCTATATTCATGATCGTGAAAAAGGGGATCTACACAGTGCACCTAATTTTGGGAAGAAAAACAAAAACTGAGGCTATACAATGTGGGTGTTGTCATTTACAAATCGATTTGCCGATTAAAGGTCATCACGTATTGCATATTTTTGACACGTAATAGGTTCATCTACAGTTCTCAACACACCAAATGGACCACTCATAATTTGACTCTATTTCGAAGACCTGTATTTTTTTTAAAAATTGACCGATCTTCATGCGGTTTTCGATATCAGATGTGATGTTTCATCGACTTCAAAGAGAGCTAGAACAATCTGAAAAAGTCCGCAAAACAAAACTCACACAGGGTGTAAAGTGGAACCATTACACTAGGGTCTACATTTCCAATGCTGCCAGAACTCGAGAAATTTTTTTCTGATCAAAAGTCAGTCATATTATGATACACTGGCACCTCATCTCGGGACGTTTTTGTGATTTCTCCTTAATTGGCCATTGGAACAAAAATTCGATTTTTTTTCGAAAGTCTTGCATTTCTTGATTTTTTCCTCTAGAACTCCACTTGAGCTGACTATTGGGAAGAACTGTTCTCATGTTTTATGGAGGATAATGAAAGACGAAAAAAGCACTTTTTTGGATTATACAGGATGATAAGAAACTAGGACAAAATCTCATTTCAGTGAAAAAAATCAAAAATGGTGACTGAAACTATGGCCCATTCGATCCAGTATATTCAGAAACGGCCTTCTCGATATCCATCATTTATATTAGACTACTAACTCGAGATGTTTTCGAAAATTCGCCTCTAAGTGAAATACAGGATGAAATTTTTCAATTCAAACTTGTTTCCTGATATCGATGATTTTCAATATTTATTGCCCAAGTATGAGAAACAGAGAATTGTTGTTCAATATACTGAGTGTTTTACAACTACGATATTACATGAGAAGTCTATCACAAAAAAATTTAATAGAAGTGAAACGCGATGAAAAATAAAATTTGTAACACTTTATATCAACTAAAACTATTCGAAAAGGGTGATAAGAAAATAGGACAATACAGGGTGAAAATTTTCAATTCAAACTTGTTTCCTGATATCGATGATTCTCATCATTTTATCAACGGATTTCCAATATTAAGTATGAGACATAGAGCATTGTTGTTCAATATACTGAGTGTTCCACAACTTATCTGACAAATTACGAACTCAAGAAAACAATAATGTTAGAAGAATGTGGTGACCAGCATTATCTCCAGATCTGAATTTGTTTGAACATGTGTGGAGCCGAATGAAACTTGACCTATCGAGAAGATGAGGCACCCCAAAATAATGACAACCTTATCCAGAATGGGCGGTAATATCAATAGACTTCATCAACAACCTCATAAAATCTATGCCAAACCGATTTCATGAGGTTTTGTTGAATCGGGGAGGCCTACCAAGTACTGAAATTTAGGATATAGGACTTTTTAGTTGGATCTTCATAATGCTGAAGAATTCAATAATGTCGTATTTCGCCAATAGAGCCCTTTTAGAATAGTTTTAGTGGATATAAAGTGTTACAAATTTTATTTTTCATCTCGTTTTACTTTTATATTTTTTTTTGTGATAGACTTCTTATGTAATATCGTAGTTGTGGTTGAAATTTGTCAGATAAGTTGTAGAACACTCAGTACATTGAACAACAATACTCTGTGTCTCATACTTGGGCAATAAATATTGGAAACCATCAATATCAGGAAACAAGTTTGAATTGAAAATTTTCAACCTGTATTTCATTTAGAGGCAAATTTTCGAAAACGTCTCGAGTTAATGGTCTAATATAAATAATGGATATCGAGAAGGCCGTTTCTGAATATACTGGATCGAATGGGCCATAGTTTTAGTCACCATTTTCGATTTTTTTCACTGAAATGAGATTTTGTCCTAGTTTCTTATCATCCTGTATAATTCAAAAAAGTGCTTTTTTCGTCTTTCATTATCCTCCATAAAACATGAGAACAGTTCTTCCCAATAGTCAGCTCAAGTGGAGTTCTAGAGAAAAAAATCAAGAAATGCAAGACTTTCGAAAAAAAATCGAATTTTCGTTCCAATGGCCAATTAAGGAGAAATCACGAAAACGTCCCGAGATGAGGTCCCAGTGTATCATAATATGACTGACTTTTGATCAGAAAAAAATTTCTCGAGTTCTGGCAGCATTGGAAATGTAGACCATAGTGTAATGGTTCCTCTTTACACCCTGTGTGAGTTTTGTTTTGC
The DNA here is from genome assembly GCA_918026855.4 of Phaedon cochleariae. Classification (NCBI taxonomy): domain Eukaryota; kingdom Metazoa; phylum Arthropoda; class Insecta; order Coleoptera; family Chrysomelidae; genus Phaedon; species Phaedon cochleariae. The sequence goes on from OU896708.1 coordinate 22,631,190, forward strand.
GGACTTTTTCAGATTGTTCTAGCTCTCTTCGAAGCCGATGAAACATCACATCTGATATCGAAAACCGCATGAAGATCGGTCAATTCTTTAAAAAAATACAGGTCTTCGAAATAGAGTCAAATTATGAGTGGTCCATTTGGTGTGTTGAGAACTGTATATTGTAGCAGTACTGAATTGTGCCAACGACATTTGCCCCCATTTCACTTGTAGGATACATGATAGACACTCTGGATGTGACTCAATGTGTGTATAACTTCTCATTTTAATATGATTCCAACTATCCTATGTATAAATCATCACTTAGGCAATCTTCATAACTTCTTCATCATAATAGTCAAGTATACTTACTTATGACTTCATAAACGCCAACATCATGATTAAGATATTGATGAAAACAATGTTACAGTTTGTGTGTAGCAAACGTTATTCGTGGACAGCAGTTAACCGCTGACGTCACACTAGTAGGTTGAGATTTCACATCAGTCCGTACTGATGCGTTCGTAATTGATAGGCTATAGCTCATTCACTATAGATTTTAGAAGCACACTCAATCAAGACGAAATGATCCCCAACAAATTCCTCAACTTTTGGTGAAAAAATTAATCCAATAGGATGAATCAATACCGAGTTATGGCGTTGTAACGAAATTCCATTTTATTTAAAATCAGGACGTTGTACTACAGAATACTATTTTTTGCAAATTTGGAATTGGAATAAGATGAAACTAACTCGATATATCAAACTACGATAATGAATCAATTGAATAGTGAAAAAATTCTAGAGTTACCTACAATGAGTCCGAAAGAAATTAAATATAAAGAGCGCGTAAAAAATGGGCCATTATACCTACCTACCCAAATTTCGCTGTATTACGATTTCGCAGTAATTCCTTGGACTGGTAAAGGGCGATATACTTTTTATTACTCATTTTATTTCTAAATGGCGTATGGTTCAGACCAACTGATATTGGTGTCTGAAAAATTCGAAACAATATTTCTACAATGTGAGTCACAACATAAAGTTTTGGCAGAAATTAAAATCAATTCCCTTCTCAATTATTCCGAGAATCAATGTTGCAGTTGTGGGTCTTTTGATTCAATCAGCAGAACATTCTCTAAAACCATTTCAAATATTCTGTTGAACAATTATTGCAAAATAAAAAAAAAATAAAAAAGAAAAATCACTAAACTTTCAGGATGAGATATAGTTCATATTTCAATTTTTAGTTTGTGATTAAGATGATGTATATATATTTTTTGTTTTTAGTGTATTTCATTTTGTGATATCTATAATTTTTTTTAATTTTGTTATGTTGATCATTTTTACAGTTTATTTTGTTTGGTTTTGTTTGTGCATAAGGACTCAACCTTTTTTTTCAAATTTTTTCCTCATTCATTCATATATCGTTGTTCTGGGTATTTTGTTATTCAGTTTGTTATATTCATTTTTATATCTCTCATTATTGAGATACATATTTTTCAATTATTTTTGCTAGGTTGTGTTCATATGAACTCCACATATTTTGTTCTTTTTGATTTTGATAGTTTGCAAATATATTCAAATCAAATTTTTTGCATGAATTCAATCATTCAAATATATATTCTTCAGCAGAAAATATTCGATACCGAATAGGCGTTTTTGTGTAATAACACACTCGAGTAATAGGATTTCTAACGTCATCAAAGTGCGTCCTGATCATCTTTAGAGATAAACGCTGCTAAAACTCAGTCAATATAGATACTATGCGAAATCTTTTCATGGTTGAATCATTTCTGTGAATTGAATATTGAAATTTTGGTAGCTGTTTGAAAAAGGACAATTCTGAATGGCGTCAATTAGTTTTGATATGCCATATTTTTGAAATTAATGATCGTAAATCAGTGAAATTTGATTCATCTTCTGGAAAATTCTTTTTTGTACATATTTGATCTCTTGATATTTTTCGCTAACTTCGACCGTTTTCCCGAGTTAAATCAATGAAACGGGATAGACAATTTCCACTGCGTTGATTTTGTCCCCCGTTGATTTGTGTGACGTCACGAAAGCGATGCTCCGGCCCGGTGAGATAGAGTAGGCCCTGAGTGAACACTGAAACTATACGTATTCATGGAGTGATTATTATTCTACAGAACGAAACTCATTCATTACAGACAATCGTCATTACTATTCAATTCGAGAGTTTTCAAACTCACGGTATACTGCTGTCCCACTGATATACTGACTGATTGACTGACTGCTACTGTACAGGGTGGGCCAAATTGGACACTTTCAAAGGGGAAGTCCTATTTCCAAACTATAGATGGAGGAAAACTGATGTCGGTGTCTGATGGTCAATTTTTATAACAAACCTGATAGTGAAAATCACACATCGATATCTATCATCGTTTCTGAGTTACAGCATGTTTTCCGAAAATGTACATTTTCGAAAACTTGCTGTAACTTTTTTCCTGTCAAAAATTTGTTGTTTCTATGAAAACATTCCAAAGCACTTTTTACGTAGGATTCAATGGTATAAGTCATTTATTTCTTCAAAGTATATATCAATAGTTGACAACGAAAAAATATTTTTTTCAAAAGAGACATTCTGTATATTTCTGCATATTTCAATAGAGCTTGAAATTACCATTTCAAAAATATAGCACACTCGGTATTTTACTGAAGTCATCTTTGAAATGCAGAGCTTTTTTGGTTTTCACATCTAAACTTTGAAACGCACATCTTGAACAAGTAGGCTTTGGACGACGCGGTGATAAAACAGAAATCGAATGTTCACTGTGCTGTCAAATTATGATAAAAGTAATATTAGAGCAGTAAAGACGCTTCTCAATTCGTGGTTCTCGTTCAATTCACAAACGCATTTTCAATGAAGTTTGAAAATTATGAAAAATGGAATATGATAGTCTGTTTTATACAATCCGGGGAAAATGCAGAAGCAGCAAGCGATTTGCACCACGAGAGGTATCCAGAGAGAAGACAAACATTTGGAGATATTTATGCGAGATTGCGACGCAACCTAATTGATGATGGTCAATTCGAGAAGAAAAGGCCAAAAGTATATGAACCAAATAGGGATAGGGATTTGGAAGAAATAGTTGTTTTAGGAGCTGTTGAAAATGATCCCAGAACTTCAATACGAAATTCGGAAATAACAACAGGCCTACCAAGAAGTAGCATTAGACGGACTTTGAAAAAGCACAAATTCAAGGAGATTTTGAACGCCGCATCGATTACTGCCAATTGTTTCCAGAGAAATGTAACCGAGTGCGTGATTTTTTGTTAAATAGTATTTGAACAGACGAAGCTTATGTGAGCAGTGCCGGTATTTTCAACCGCTACAATTCGTATACTTGGGCACAACAGAAGATTTGGATTTAGTGTATGGGCAGGTGTTTTGAGGGGTAGAATTATCGGCCCGTATATTTATAATGACATTCTCACCTCTCAGAAGTATTTGGAAATTTTAAGGAATCAAATACTAATTGCCACTAATGGAGCTCAGGGGAATATATTTTCAGCAAGACGGGGCTCTCCCTCTCAACACTGCAATCGTCCACAATTTTTCAGCAGCTAATTTTGCAATAATTGGATAGCCAACCAAGGTCCCAACCGTTGGCTGGCCAGGTCACCAGAGCTAACGCCTATGGACTTTTACCTCTGGGGAAGGATGAAAGATCTAATTTTCAAATTGCCGACCAACTCTAGACAGGAATTGGAAGCGGCAGTGATGCAGAGTTTTGCTTTCCTCACTCCCATTGAACTAATCAATGTGGCAAGACATGTTCAGAAAAGGTGCCACCTGTGCGTAAGAGAAGCTGGTAGACATTTCGAACACCTTTTCTGAAGGAATATTTTGTTCTTGTTCGTTCTTTATTATTGTTGGTGAAGTTAATTCATCAATTTTAAATATAGTTTGAATTGTTTTCAGTTCAGTTGTGTTGAATAAATGATTTTCAATTACTGCTATGAACAGCTTTCCTAAAATTTGACGGCTTTGGAATTCTTTGCCAATGGAAGTATTCCCTTTCGTGCGCTCCAAGAAATGAAAAAAAATTCGCCTCCTTTATCACCGCATCTAAAAACTTGAAAGCACTGTATTTCAAATATGACTTCAATAAAATATCAAGTGTGCTATATTTATGGAATGGTGATTTCAAGCTCTATTGAAATATGCAGAAATATACAGGGTGTCCTATTTGAAAAAAATATTTTTCCGTTATTAACTATTGATATATACTTTGAAAAAATAAATTACTTATTCCATTGAATTCTACGTGAAAAACTGCTTCGGAAATGTCTTTATAGAAACAACAAAGAACCCCGCACTTTTTCTATATAAAAATGGCGTTTTGTCGAGTTCTCTGAATTTTTAGTATATTATAGAACTCGACCTAATGATCAAATATGCCGAGTCCCAATCCAATCCTATGACGAGTTTCTGAGATATAGGGTGTTGAAGTTCAGAAATGTCCCCTTTTCATCTACCGATATCTTCAAGAAAAGACAAATGGATCAGAACTTTTCTGCACTCTAAAAAAGGAATTGTTGAATCAAGCAAAATTTAATTGAATGAAGCAAATAAAAGTGTCATATATGCACGACAAAATATATTCTTGTTTCAGAGCGAATTTGAAGTTTGAATCAAGTAAATATGTCTTGAATGAACTCTGGATCTTCTTCAATCAAGCACATCCATGAATTGTTCATGAAGAGATATTGAATTGACTCAAACAAACATTTTGTTTGATTCAAAATAACAAGATATTGATTCAATCAAATATTTAGTTGATTCAACGAAATATTTGGTTGATTCAAAGAAATATTTGGTTGATTCAATGAAATATTTGGTTGATTCAGTGAAATATTTGGTTAATTCAATGAAATATTTTGTTGATTCAAGAGAAACTATATATCCATTCGACAAATTGTTTTGTTGAACCAAATTCAATATTCGGGCATTTTCTGAAATTTCACATCAGTAGAATAAACAATATACTAGGAAACGAGTCGACTCTTAGCATAGATCTTCAGTCTTTACTTCTCTTTAGCTGATGGAAAACTATTTCGGATTGCTAATCATCCTAAGTTCGACTTTTCCAGCTGATATATTAAACACGAAGAATCAGGCTTCACGTATATAATGAACTCGAGGCAGGCATGGACGAGGCGAAATGATCGCCATCTAGAGGCGAAAATCCAAGTTGATGTAGAATGAACAAAATATTTCATTGATATTACATATTTCGTTGCTCTATTCAAGCAAATGATCCTTTCGAAACGAGTTCATTGATACATCGGAATAAGACAACTTGTATGTTGTTTCAACGATATATTCTCATCAGAATGATCATTGTTTGGTCAAATCAACGAAATGTTTATAGTTGAATCAACATCGACATTATTTTGGATCGACATAATTTGTTTTTGAAGAAACCATATATTTTGTTGATGGAATTGATATTATACTGTTGATTCAATTAGACTACATTCTTGATTTGAACAAGCTGCTTCCATGGAATAATCATGTATCTGGTTGATTCAACAAAAAATTGCTCAGTCCAACAAAAATAATTTGTTGATGCAACAAATCCTTTTTTTCCGTGTGGTACCAGTTTTTCAGTTCAACCTATAGGTACAACAACCATGTACAAAATCACCCTCTAATTTTAGATTTTCACCGTTAAGGTCAGATTTTTTTTCCATCAATATCCTGAGTATTAATACCTCAATGAGATGAAGAATTTTCAGCTCCTTGCTATGACTAGTTTTCCATATATTGAATATAATGAGAGTGATCAACACTCAGATTAAATAACTAGTGCTTATCGAAAATATACCTTAAAGTAAATATCACTGTTACTGAGATATTTCCATTGGAGACTTGAAAGAATAACAAAAAATACAGTTTACAGGGTGTTCGCTTCACCATAGATCATATATACTCTAGCTGGTGATAAACAAGTTTATAGCTCACAAAAACACCACAGCTCGAACTTTTATACAAAGAGTTCAATTCCTGTCTGAATGTTCCAAGCTACATACGAAGACAGGAATTTTTTAATAAAAGTTCCAAGATCTCGAGATCCGTGAGATCCTGTATAATACAACTAACTTGTTTCCAGCGCCTTTTTTTCAACTGGTATCCTCAATAGGTCTAGTCCACTGCACAAATAATGTCAAATGTTTATATGACTTCCTCAATAAAATGAAGAATTTTCAGCTCCTTGTTATCACTAGTTTTTCGTTTAACCAGTGAAGAATATGAAAAATTAATTTCCATCTTTGATTATAAAAATAAGTGATTACCCACTATTTCGACAGATACCTACTGTTTCGAAATAACAAATCATTAGTAGACATCACGAACATATTTTTTGTATTCCTAATGCAACTGCTAAAGTTTCAATACGCAAATCTTTATTTGTTAGGTCTTATGATAACCCGATATCACGTCACCTCTGGTGGTATGGTTGAATCATCTCATACTTTTTCCAAATTACCTACAATGTGGAATTTGTGGAACTGATTTTGCATGATTCATGAATGCCGAAAACGGCATGAATTCTTTCAGTCCGTTCCCAACCTAGGTCCATAGAAAAATGTTCATTAAGTTCAAGTCTTCAATTTCCTTCCATAATAAGTTGTACATATATCATCTTCTTGTGTACATGTTCGTTATTTTTTCTGTTTGTGATTAATTTCCTCATAACTTGCATTCCAGAATATTTAGAGTGGGCTTAGAAAACAACATATTATATCAATAACGTATCCGTTATCCAACAATTTTCAAGTTGTCATTATGGAGGTGCTTTATATATCAACTCTGGAACTTATATTTTGTATGTTGTTAACGTAGTTTTCAGTGTTTAGTGACTTATTGAAAAAAATGAATTCCTGTCTGCATGTGTAGCTTGAAACATACAAATAGGAATTGGATTCTTTGTATAAAAGTTCAAATTGTGGTGATTTGGTAAGCGGAGCGGACTGTATATTTTGTTATTTCTTCAAGTCTCTAATGGAAATATCTCAGTAACAGTAATATTTTCTACAAGTAATATTTTCGTTTCGAAGCAGTGGGTAATCACTTTCATTATTTTCAATATATGGAAAACTAGTCATAGCAAGGAGCTGAAAATTCTTCATGTCATTGAGGTACTAATACTTAGAGTATTGATGAAAAAGAAATCTGACCTTAACGGTGAAAATCTAGAAATAGAGGGTGACAGAAATAACAGTGGTTTTTTTATATTTTTTTGTAGTTGGCAATTTTTTCAATCAATAAATCACTCTGTATACCATGAAGTGCATCATGATGTATCCCCAAAAATTATAATCAATAGCCTAAATCATTCCAATAATACGAGGTGGCTCATTAAACTTTATTTTCTAAACATCAGCATTCACGAAATACCATGTATAATCAATTCATAAAATGAATCAATTTCATGTAAGAAGAACATATCGAATGATAATTTTGATTTTTCAATTTCAATAAAGTTGTAGTTTCGATATTTAGAAATTGAAAATTACACAATAATTCAGATGTGAATCACCCTGTGATAAAAATCAGCTTCGGTTGATTCTGTTCATGGTTGTTCTACCCAAAGGTTAAAATGAAAAACTGCTAGCAGAAAATTCTGATTCATTTGTCTTTTCTTGGAGATATGGATAGATGAAAAGGGGGCATTTCTCAACTTCAACACCCTGTATCTCAAAAACTGGTCATAGGATCGGATTAGGACTCGGCATATCTGATCATCAGGTCGTGTTCTCTGATATACCAGAAATTCAGGAAATTCGACAGAACGCCATTTTTATATAGAAAAAGTGCGAGGTTCTTTCCGACAGGAAAAAAGTAACAGCAAGTTTTTGAAAATGCACATTTTCGAAAAACATGCTGTAACTCAGAAACGATGACAGATATCGATGTGCAGTTTTCACCATTGAGTTTGTCATGAAAATTGACCATCAGACACCGACATCAGTTTTCGTCTATCTAGTTTGGAAATAGGACTTTCCCTTCAAAAGTGTCCAATTTGACCCACCCTGTACGTGCTGGACGCTCCTTCTTATTATATCAATTACCTCTGTTTCTCGTTAGTTCATCTTTATACTCTTCTATTGTTCTTAGAACATCACCTCTCTCTCTCTGATGTAAGGCGGTATGTAGGTAGGGTAAGCGTGAGAGCAAGGCCAATATGACTCAAAGGGGCTAACCAGGTAGCTGGCAGTCCTGCATCATCCAGTGGTGAGTACATTACTAGCCTACGAAACTTTGAAAGATTGCTGATGGACGGTACTTGAAAAGGGTGTTAGCCAGCTCTCCTAAGTGAACCACATCATTTACTGCACATTGGGGCTTGCTAAAAGGACCCATTAGGGACCAGTTGCTGACGTGCAAACGTCCGCCTCCACTTCTACATGTTAGAATTATCGAGTCGATCGAGAACAATCTGGATCACGTGATACAATATCATTACAATACACTATTCGATCTTCCAAAAGAATTATAGATGTTCATGATAATAACTCGAAGTGATACAGGTTGAAAAATCATCTCCACTACTTCGTTTCCAAAATAATTGAGTAGCTTGTGTTTGATTGGTAGCTCGGCGCCAGGTACTTATATTTGATATTGAGAGAGGAATTGAAACGATTGATGAGGAGTTTAGTCGAATGTAGTTTAACTACTCTAGTTCACAGCGAGGAAAAAAATAAAAGATTATCATGCTCCCCGAGGGAAGCGTGCCTCTGGGTATTGAAATTCTATCGATATTGTTGTATTTTGAACTTAACTAAGTATATGTATTATAACTAACCTCGTGAATCTTGGTGAACCCCTGTTGCACTTTCATTCATTCTACACATTAACTTTTGTGAAAACTACCTACGAACACTTGAATCACATAACTAAAAATTCATTCCAGAAAAATAGTGGTGGAGAGGGAGACCCAATTACTCTCTCCAGGACTCTAGAACTTTCTCGTGGATACATCCTAAATGATAAACTTGGGTCTATCTGACATTTCCCAGCAAATATCGAAAGGCGGTAGAAAGCCGGGCCCATGACGAGAACGGCAAGCAAATGTCGATGTCGGCATGCCTCGAAAGGCCCTCCATATAATTTCGAAAGATTATGTGACGAAGGCAGAATGTACACATACTTATGATAGGCCTCTGTTTCCCAGCCGCTAGTCTTCCGCTGTATGTATCCAAGTCCAAGAGCCATCAAAATTTCAACGGAGTGTGCCATCATCACTCACTCAACGTTGGCATCCCTCGCTCGCGTGAGTTTTTATTTTGATCATTTTGCAGTGGTAACAATGATTCAGTATGGCGTATATTAATTTATTTGTTTATATTGTTTCAACACTCTCAACAGAGATTTTAGTACTGTGTTCAGTTCGTGTTTGGTTTTCTTGTGGATTTTCATACAAAATGGAAATGAATTGAAATAAATACAGAGTGCTGAGTAAGGAACAAACCTATATACAAACTTGCACAGCTAAATAATTCTCCTATTTTAGATAATACCTAATTTTACAAACACAATTGGACAAACAGTTGCAATAATAGTTTGGACATGTTCAGCGGATACACCAAGAATATAATAATATATGAGGACCTTGAAGATGCACGAGCTTCCATTACATATGAATTATAAATCTATTTTCGAAACGAAAATCGAAGAGTACCTATACTTGAAGAAACAGTTATATTTCAAGAATTACTGTAGGTATATATAAGGTTGCATGTTTTGGATCAGTAGAGAATGAAATCATCCAATCTTTCAGCTACAAAATCAACAATCAGAAGCCCATCAATCACAGATATTAATGAAAAAATCACACAATGATCCAGACTATGATATTAATCTCTTCATGGTATATGATACCTCACTTCCAGGCAACACTCATATCAATATGATAGAGAGTAAGGTTCTTCATATCTGGGAATTGTGTTCTTGTGGATTGATCTCTATTGTTGACAATAACTTGATCAATATAATAACTGATTACCTACATAACTTTCAAGTTATTCGGTGGGTATATAGGTGATGTAATTTTTGACCTAGAGTTAGCAACTTTTTGAAACAAGTGGAAAACAAATATCTATCCTGCATGATGAAACACAAATACCAATTATTTGAAATTGTAGGTACCTTTTCATAATGAGTATACAGAGTGATACGTAGAACTAGAATTGAGATGTTTGATGTTTCCACAGTTGTGATATGTATTGGTTGTGATTATGGCAATATTATACACACATGGATATTTTCCGTCCTTGTTTTTGTATGGCGTATTTATACTGCTAGTTTCCTGGAAATATCTGTGATATCAGGATGCCATCTCAGAGATTTTCATGTAATTATTCATTAACTTCAGGTAAGAAGTGAATACCACATTTCTGTTATACCCAGAGGATTCACAAAAAACTCGGAGACCTCAATTCTGTTTTTTGAAGTTCCACATTTTTCAACCAGTTTAAAAATGAAGAGAGTGATGCAAATCTCTGAGTGAAAATAAGATACGTTGCTTTCCAAGTGTTGATATAAACTGGGAGACCTATCAAAAAACCTATTTTCACTGAGATATATATGCATTTCCCTATATATTTTGTGACAAACCTAGTTGGAAAATGGGATATCAAAAACAGAATACCATGAATATTGAATTCATTCAACCCCGTTAACCAACGGCCCTGAAAAACTCCTCTATCGGGGGAATAAAAATACCCAAGCGGCCAATTAATGGCAGTCTCTGAAGATTCTCAATCGGTTCGAAGATATGCCATGAATGCAGTACATTTGAGTACTTGCTTCTGCCCACCAGAAGCCCTGCAATGTAATAAGCGGCATACTGATGGCTCTAGAGAGGTGGTCGGCTGTCGGCCGCCGGGACACGGGCTAGCCGACCCAATTTAGTTGTACATTAGAGGACCGCTGTTACCGCTCGCCGGCAAGTTTCATTGTACCTTCAGAGGGCCGCAAAAATCATGTTTGTTGGGTTATTTGTATTGTTTACTAGCGTCGATCGATACGACTTTGAATTTGTGGTTTTGGTGCGATTTGCGATCCGACTGATCCGATCCGAGATGCGATCCATGAAATAACACAGACAGAAATATAATAGACATTTCAAGCTTCATTATTCTCTTCCGGGATCAGTAGAATAGGTAGTAAATTTAGATTTGGTGTTTTCTCGGGATACCATTGGTGTTAGTTAGTTCATCAGTTCTGAAACTTTTGAAATTATTTATAAAATGAATTTTCCATTTCTATAATGTTAACCTTCAAATACCTACTTGGTCATTAGCAATTTTCAGGCAACGACCATACCACGTTGAAATATACCCACACTCGTCTGATCGTGGAAGTCAAGCAACGTCGGGCGCGGTTAGTACTTGGATGGGTGACCGCTTGGGAACACCGCGTGCCGTTGCCTTTTTTGTTTTCCATGTGAAATGTTATATTTTGTCAAGGTCTATTAACTTCTATAAGGTTACCTCATAGCATGTATAGCATTATGTTGCGGGGGTGCGCGGAGGGGCGTGACGTCACTGTTTCCCCGCCACGTGATTGTAGATTTCGTTTGTGTCACTGTCAAATGGATTGAAAAAATTTTTGAATTTGAATTCGAAAGAATCGCGAATTTTAGACTTTAGTTGAAAACATGGTGACAAGAAGACTGAAGATATCTTTGAAAGAGGGTGAGAGGTTGTATAATAATATGGTGTAGTATTATTCAAGGCTGGTCACATCATAATATTATTATGTGTGGAGTCAAGAGTGGATATAGAACAAACTAATGTTATAAAATGCCTGTGTTCACAATCATCTGCTCTTGGGCAGCCTCCACATGAGATTCAGATAATTTCAAAGGAAAATGATGAGCTATGGCAATGTGGATGTCCCCGTGAAGCAGGCATGTCATGGTTTTGTAAACACATTTTTTAGGGACTTATATTGACAGGTAGGAAGGTGCACTTTTGATCTATCACACACACAGGTAAAATAGTTATTTACACTACAAGGGAGGCAAGTGATACTTACCAGTCGAGGACATTGTTTGCGCCCGAGCGATAGCGAGGGCTTGCAAAATAGTCCGAGACTGGTCAAGAACACTGCCTCCCGAGTTTTGTATTATATTTTTTCTACTCCAGTTCCCTTAGATTGAAAAAAATGTTTTTCTACTCCTTACTCGGTAAGTACTTCATTTTGATACTGATTTGAGGGAGGAAAACACGTTCTACCTCCCTAGGGAGGTAAATATTTACTTACCTCCCTAGGGAGGTAGAACGTGTTTTCCTCCCTCAAATCAGTATCAAAATGAAGTACTTACCGAGTAAGGAGTAGAAAAAATACATGAAATTTCAGGAATGAAGACTTGTAATATGTGAAGCTGCATATATAACACACAGAAGTGGTGAAAATATAAAAAGAGTAGATCAATCAATGATCTATTATATACAGCAAAACCATTTCAATAGTTCTGCTACCCGCTTATTAAAAGAAGGAAAGTGACCCCCTAAAATCATTCTCTTTTTATATAATTCAAGTTAATTTTACAGGGTATATCACCCTATTTTGTTTTTTGTTTGGAAGCCAATGAACTTAATGTAAACAACTATAGCTATTTCATGGTACTCAGGAACACTGGTGAGTTTATTGAATTTCAACATACCATATCATGAAAACTGTATACTTACATTAATTTTGGGCTACTTCATTTTTATACGTAGCAAGGAGTCTTGGGAAAAAAAGGCAATCAACTTCTTCTTTCCAAAGGATTTTTCAAATAAATTTGTTCAGCATGGAGTTGAATATGAATCCAAAGCTCTTTCATAATGTTCATTGAAAATGATATTGAATTTCAAATCATGCAAACAAATTTGTGTCCCAATATTTTCCATGGTTAGAATTTTCTCCATATGAAATTATTTTTTAGGAAGGAAGACCATGGAAATAATTGAAATAAGTGTCCTTACTGAGGTCCTGACATAGGTTTGTTAAATAATGTGTATAACATTCAGCTTGAATTATTTTCTCAAAATTTTAGGTAAAGGTTCAGAACATTTTGTGAAACAATGCCATTTCTTGATAGGAGATGGTATAAAAAATGTGAAGTCGAAAGAGAGACACACTCATTTATGGATAAATTCAGTTGGGAATAATGGCCCTAAAATGTCCCTATATGAACTTGAAAGAAACTAATTTTCTTGTATAATTCTTCTTCCTCCAAAACATACATAGAGATTCCAGTTGATTTTATGAAACATTTTGTGTTAATCTTATGAGGAAAATATCTTGAAGATATTTCCATTATATTGCACTTTTATTGCATTAATAAAATGGAATGAATTGTGATGACTTCTTTATCGATTAATTTTCTTATTATTTCATTTTCAAACAATAATAATGATAATATGTTCCAAATTGATACTGAAATGAAACCATTGAGTTAGAATCATTCAATTTATCCAGAAGGAAATCCTCTTTAGTTAATTGTTTCTTGTTTCTCAGAAATGATGGCCTAATCAATTTCAAGATATTTCTTCACATCCCTTGTCAGCATGCCCTTATCCACCATGATTCCATCATTAGGTTCAGACTTCCCAATAACATTTTCTTTATTAATAAATGCTTTATCAGTAGCTCAACCTCCATATCACTAAATGCCAACAGTAATCAGTCCTAATGGAGTGATATTGCAATAAGAATTTGACTGAGTTTCTGTAATGTGTCTGTACAACAGGAGCACTGAGGAACATAACATATCTTTCTAGATTTCCGTTTTCAGTCTTTTGTACTTGCTGCATGTTTTGGGAAACCAGTGAACTATCTCGTGGATACAAAAACATATTGGAGAACTTCAAAAATTTATCAAAATTCACTGGATTGCACAATGCTAAATTTGTTTGTTTTGTTTATCACCTCCGCCATTTGCCGTTCGACAAAAGACGACTGGGGAAACAGTGACGTCAGACCAAGTGAATATGAGGCAACCTTATAGAGTTGAATAGCCTTGATAGTTTGTTACAATTATTTATGGATTGCTGGCTTCAAGTTTCACAACAGTATACAAGGTGTTTCAGAGTTGTGGTTATAGAAGCCAAGAGGAGATTCCTCTCAACAAAATATGAACAAAAAGTTCAGATGAACATGGGACCTAAAATTATTCCTTCCCGAGAAGAAATGGTGAATGAAATTCGTATGGTTTATTCACACAATTATTAGACATTTACTGGACAAATTAAATATGACACAAAATTTCCAGAGGCGTACCCATCGAGCTATCCGGCTTTTCTGATAAAAAAGTGACCCTGTGTTTTTCCGGGTTCATTTCCAATATCCAGTTGAAGCCACTCAAAATACAACATCTTGTCAGTTGCTATTTTTTCGTATCCTGCTTCGTTTTCGAGAAAAACGGACAATACCATACGTCGGCATATATCTCTCTCAAATAAAAATGCTCAGATATTATCCAAAAATGTATTGCACAAGTACATGAAGTTGAATACTACTTGAAATATATACGATCATCATAAAATTTTTTTTTTCAAACTTGGTCATCCTGAATCTCGCTAATTTAATTATTGTGGCGACGAGTTTCTCTCTTCCAATATGTAGTTACTGTGGGTAATAACGCTCAGCCAAGACTGATCAGAATATTCCTGATTGTTCTAGAAATTTCAAGGATGATCTAGGAGGTTCGATGATGTTTCATTATATCTGAGAGTGTCCTAGAACGTGCAGAAATAAACGCTTATCTAAGGTTCAAATTTCTAGGATTATTGAAGTTTGTTACCCCTCATCTATGCTACTCCAGCATAGCATTATTAAAAAAGTCACATGGAAAATGTCATCTTAATTGCCTCAAACAGGAAATTGTTATTCCTGAAACCAGCCCTGCTGCATTTATATGAAAGGAAAAGTTGTTGATCTCTCATCATAAGCATTCGGAAAGTGTGTCCTCATGAAATGTCTGCTCATGTTTCTGTCGATGCTGATCAATTTCTGATTTTTCTATGTCAGTGTCATTTTTTCATGTTCTGGTTCCTACGAAAAGGGATATCCTGTAATGTCGTGAGAACCAAGGGAAATAAGGTAGGGATTGGTGTTCTTCCTTAATTTTTGGAGGTTATACAGGGTGTCCGGAGATAAAACCGACAAAACTCATGGGGTTATAGGGACTGTCAATATGATTGCAAAATGCCATAAACGAATGTCCAAAACGGCTTCGTTACTGAGATACAGGGTGATTTGTGGATTTTGACAAAAAATTCAATCCGCCATATAAAATACAGGGATTAGCCGATTGGATTCAAATTTGGTACACGAATTACACTGAAAAGCGTCAACAAGTAGCCCTTTGATCGAAACCAATATCAGGACCGGAATAATATTTTTCCCTATGTTGAGTTATTGTTAGGATAACTCACCCTGTATCATAAAAATAGAAAATTTCAACTCAGATTCGCAATCTACGGTGAAAATGGTATAGGAATTTCTTGAAAAATCTCATGGCACCATCTTAGTTATTCCGTAATTAATTATTATTTTGATTTTTTTTCATCGAAAAATCAATCATTGTCGGATAAAGTACGTATATTTACGAAACCATGACATGAATGTCGTTATTTTCATCGATCAGTTCATGAATCGGAGTATAATGAAATATTCTCATAACCCGAAAAAACTGAAGAATAAATTCGTATCAGGACTGGAATGAGTGTTTTGTTTGGTCATGTTAGCTGACCTAGTACATCAATAGTTATCAATAATCTGATCGTAGATTCAGAATCTGAAAAAATCGTATAAGAACCTGTTAAAGAAGGATTACAGTGAAGTTTTCGTAAATTATATTCGCTCACTAATGAATTTGAATTTATGAGAATACTACACAACGAACAATAACTGTTTGTAATGAACATAACAAAAGCAACGAATTCGTGAAAAACTTTCACTACCCAGTATTACAAAACATTTTTGAAGTAGAGCCCTCCAACATCAATACATTTTTGAGAGCGTGCTATTAGATGATTCACTGACTTGCGAATTATTTGAGGGTTATTTCTAACACTAACACATGCAGCAGTAATTTCCCATAAAAAAATCCTTCATTATGAACTTCTTACTTTAACCCATTAGTGAATAATATGTCTTATAATGGACGCTCCTTCTCTAATTTTTTGTGACGTCAATCATGCAGGCATTGAATGTTTCATGCGCCAGAACTATTAGTGTAGTTCAACAACAAATAGCTATCGCTTCTATTTCATGAATTTTCATCTCGACAATATTCTGCACGTGATCAAATGGATAACATTTTGTATTGTACCCGACAAGGAGGGTAAGTATTTATTATAACGCAGTATAATGAATTTCAGAATTTCATATCCCCCAAGATCTCATTATATGCCTGTGTTTATTAACCTATGAGGTGATTCGAATAATTTTTTTTTGTAAGACACTCAAAATATTGCTTTTGTGTTGTGTCCATTATAATGGACTCTATGCTTATCGGTCATCAAGATTTTTTTGCAGATCATTCTTGGAACACTTCTTAGACATATGGAAAATGGCTCAGATATCGATCAACCAACGGATATGCATATATTTTATTGCTTCCAGAAGAAAAGTTGGCAGAAATGCAGTTATTCGAATTTAGGAACTGCGAACCCAAAATAAATCATATTTCTGAAGGAATTATCAAACAGCCGTGCGACATTCGTTATTCTGATCTTATTTTGATGGGATTGAAGATAATATACATCTTTGCATTATTAAAAGAAATATTATAGCTTCAAATGATTGTACGTTATACTGCAGTACGTCAACTATAGACACGACTCCATCCACTCGTCCGACTCCTCTTTTTCTTCAACAGGTTCACATTTCCCTCCACTGGATCGTGTGAAGATCACCAAGAAAGTCTGAAAGTATCATCCCAAATAATTTCTTGATATGATGCATTTCCATATACCCATCATCAGCTGAATTCCATTCAGTAGAGTATACAAAATTGCAATTTTATATGTAAAATAGGACTGCATCTGAGAGATGTTTCAAAATGTATCAAGTCATCATGATGTATAATTTCCATTATTATTATTATCATTATTATCATTATTGATAATATTGTGATTGATGTTATTGAGTTTTTCATGTTCTGGATATGTACTCGAATAAAAATGAATACTGAAATTCCCTACTCATCACTTTCATCAATGAACCAATTTGCATGGAGTCCATTAAAATGGACGTGTCATATAAAAAAAATCTGTTGTAAATAAAAAATTATTCGTCATGAGTTGTCATTCTTTGGTTATATTGAATGAGTATACATCTTCAGAATAAAGAGATAAGAAAAAAGTTACTTCATGCACCAATGGGTTAAATGTCCTCATAAAAAATAATCTAGCTGAGTTAGATCAGGGGATAGCGGTGGCCAATTTACTGAACCTCCACGGCCAATCCATTTATTGGGGTAATTGGCATCGAGATGGTTTCTAACTGGAACTGAAAAGTGAGGTCTAGCACCATCATGCTAAAACCATATACCTCAGGTATTTACACCTTGCAATAGATCCGGTCAAGTATTGACCAGGAAATTCAGGTAAACATCAACAGTTAAAGCCCAAACACAAATAAAATATCTGCGTATTCCTCATAAGTGAAATGAAACGGCATCATAAGCACACTCTCAGAACTATAGTTCGATCCTAATAACACTGGAATAATAAATGAACACCAATAAAACAAACGCTGATGACAGCTGAACAATGGTTTTCCATAATGAAATTCTGAATTTGACTCAAGCCTAGTATTCTTTATACACAAACATTATAAGGTACTGATACGGATTTATTATCTGAAAGTTCAATCCGATCATTTTTTTTAACTTTTCTCAGTGCATTTCGAATCTGCGATCAGATCATTGTTATACTAGATCATCTATTCTTACAGGAATATAATCATAGAAAACCGCATTCCAGTCCTGATACGAATTTATTTTCCAGTTTTTTCGGGTAATGAGAGTATTTTATTTTACTACGATTCACGGACTGATTGAAGAAAACAACGATATTCATGTCATGGTTTCGTTAATATATATATATAATACCAATTTTGATAGTACTTTATCCGACAATAATTGAATTTCGAAAGAAAAAAATTGAAATAATAATTAATTACGGAATAACTAAGATAGTGCCAAGAGATTTTTCAACAGATTCCTATACAATTTTTACCGTAGATGTCGAATCTGAGTTGAAATTTTTTGTTATTATTATACAGGGTGAGTTATTCTCACAATAACTCAACATAGGGGAAAAATATCATTCCGGTCCTGATATTGGTTTCGATCAAAGGGCTACTTGTTAATGCTTTTCAGTGTAATTCGTGTACCAAATTTGAATCTAATCGGTTAATCCCTGTATTTGATATGGCGGATTGAATTTTTTGTCAAAATCCACAAATCACTCTGTATGTCAATAACGAAGCGGTTTTGGACATTGGTTTATGTCATTTTGCAATCATATTAACAGTCCCTATAACCCCACAAGTCTTGTCGGTTTTATCTCCGGACACCCTGTATGCCTCGAGTAACATTTTCTCTTGGCAATGTGCTCTAGAGCCTTACTGTTCGTTGAATGAACGAGTCTTTGGAAAGAGAGGTCTCCAAAGTGACCACGAAGGGGTGCGAAGCCTCAACTCGACGGGTTAATCTCCCGGACACTGCGGAGGGATGAACAATTGTTGATATTTAAGAACAGCATCGTCCATGAAAATATCTATGAAACAGAGCCAGATCGCCAACTTTTCTACGGTGTTCCAGAGAAAAGAGTGAGTTTGTGAGCGATCCATCACCCACGAGACGAATTGTCCTTTTTTGGACAGAATCCAACAGTTTCAGGGTATGTTTGGGTGCTGCACCCCAAATATGGAAACAGTATTTCAGGACAGGTCCGATCTGTACCTCATGGATCATAAGCAGCTGACTGGAAGTGGAACAGCTCCTGGCCCGAAGTAGAAAACCAAGTTTTTGGGATGTACCTACTTTTAGCAATTGATCATGATTTTCCCAAGAGAAGTTATTGCTGATAGTGATATACCAAGCATCGCATTGATGTCTTCAAAGGTATGGTTACCAGTCACCAGTTGATCTCTGATGTCACTATTTAGAATGGTTATTGTGCTCTGTCAGGGCAAGAGGCCCTTCATTTGATAGCTCGTCAACAGGATGTAGCTAATACTTCTTTCTACTTTGAGTAATTCAACACCAAATACAGTTATTCTCCTCATACCAGTCACACTTCCTTTTGTAGAGTAGCACCTGATTGGGCTGAAGATGGGCTCAATTCCGAAACATATTCTTGATTGTTCAACAATAACATCACTAAAATTTGTGAAAATGATTCGACCCATTTTTCCTTCGTTCGAAATTCCACGCTACTTGGAGCTAATATAATTGACTCCAACCAGAGATTGTATATTTTCAATTTGTGATGACGATTATACAGCATGTCTCCATTTGAATGGATCTCCCAGATGAACATCATAGTGGACAGACGCGTACGTTTTTATTGATGTTAAATAGAGTCGATATTTCAGGAAATCATAATTCACCATTCGACTTTTTACAGGAGAACTCATCTTGTTCTTCCTCTTGAACCATATATCCTCCTATCCATCGGAGCTATATTATATTCGAGGCGGAAAATGAGAAAATGAAGCCATGTGAATTTTGGCATGTGAAAGTTCAGAAGTATGAGGAACAATACATGCAATGATAATATTTTCTCTGCGAAAAAATGCTTATATTTCATGAAGTGTTCACCCTTTTTATTTCGATGAAAACTCACGGCACTATCCAGAACATTGTTCTGCTCTGAGAATTTTCAAAGTGAGACATGCAGTGAATGATTATAACCTTGGTCGGAGATCATTCCGTTCACCTACTATGTTTTTATCGCTTGGTGCGCACGGAAGGGAATCCCTATAATGTTCGAAGAACATCGTGCAAATCTAGGTAGGATAGGGAGAGAAGGTAGATGTTCGAATTTTTTCGAACTTTTGGAGATTATAAGTTCTTGGAAATACTTCCTTTGGCAATGAATTCCAGAGTTTTCCCGTTTTATAAAGAAAAAAGTTTTGATATAGTCCTGTTCGACATATTTTGAGGTTGACCACTTAAAAATGTGCTGAATGCGCTTGTCGAGTTAGTCTGGTTGATATTGCTAGTCGTGGAATGATAGAGATTTTTGAAGTACATTTTCCGTGGAAGTACCTATGAAAAAATAAAAGGTTTCCGACCTTTCTACGGTGCTCCAATGATGTTAAAGTGTTAATGAGTGTGTCATCTCTGGGTGGAATCTAAGAGCATCAGAGTATGTTTGGGTGCTTAACCTCATATGTGAGAACAGTATTCTGAAACAGGCCGTATCTGTGCTTTGTAAATCATAAGAAGCTGTTGAGATGTAGAGTAGCTTTCCGCACGGAATGAAAATCCGAGTTCTTGTGAAGCAGCTTTCGTGATGGTTCTGACATGATTATTCCATGAAAGATTATTGCTGATGGACACACCCAGCACAGATATAGTTGACTTGGTAGTAATGTTGGTATCAGACATTGTTATATCAGACATACTGAGCTCCGCCTTTTTAGAGAAAATACAGGCTTGAGTTTTCGCGGCGTTGAATTTGACCAGGTTATTGGTTCCCCAGGCTGAGATTTGAGCAAGATCTTAATCGATAGCAATGACCTATATTTGCCATTCTTAGTTTCCTGGGAATAAATGGGAATCCTGGAAAAGAACATATATAGTATGGAGGGTACTATCGTCTGCAAATCTGTGGATAGAGCAAGTGGTTGCTCCCAACAGATCATTGATATGATGTAGGAACAATGTTGGTGCCAACAAAATTGATCCTTGTTGAACGCTGGAATTGATGGAATCAGACGCTATCAGACGATACACCTTCCAGCACCATATGGAGTAATCTGTCTGTAAGAGAACTCGATAAGAGATAGCATAACTGAGGTGGTAAGCCGTATGATGGTCTTTTGCGAAGGAGTCCTTGGTGCCAAACACGGTTTAATTCGACGCCACAGCTAGAGATTCTCCATGTTTTTCTAATCTAGCTTGTCATTTATGGGTGACGTAGGCAAGTAGATCTCCAGTTTATCTTCCGTGGCCAAAGCCATATTTTCTATCATTGATGATTCCTGATTCACTGTTTCGTTCGAACCGCGCTTGGAATTCACAGTTTCTGCATAAACAACTAGACTGGCTGAGGAATCGTGAAGTACATATGGAGAAAACGAAAGAAAGAGGTTGTAAATTCTTCGGAACTTTAGTAATGAAAAATGCAATACAATTCAACATTTCCATGATCAGAGGGAGCAGAATAGTGTATAAAACCTTTCAGTTCACCAAAAAAGTTCAAGTTTTCAGAACAAACTATGTTACCAGCATTATACGTGAATAAGGTATATTCTGAGATTCTCTAAGTCGCAAAGGTTATTTTTGTGCCCAAGTTCATAAATTTCATTACGTCTAGTTCGGACTATGAGATTGTGTACTTTTTTGAGCCTAATATATTGGAAAAAAATCGAAGCATGAATCACTATAGTGATGATAGAGTTTCTGGTTCTCATTATAATGGAAGCAAATAGTAGATGAATTAGTGGAATCATATGTTATAGGTGATAACAGATATTCAAGAGTTGTCAGCATCTTGTCTATTATCGCAGAAAAAGCTTCATAATGAAGAGTGATGGTGATGAATAATAGAGAGTTGAAGTGTTGTCATGAACGTTAACGTAAACGTAGAAATTGACAGCTACGCATGCGCATTTTCCATTTTCACGTTTGCGTTGTTAGTGGGCTCACGGGTGTACGTTATCTCACGTTCCTTCACGTATACCTTAAATATCAACGTACGTTAACCAAACGATACTCGAAATATGCCGATGAGTCAAAATGATCAAATTCGAGATCACCAACGAGTTCTGCATCAAGGAGCAGTCCTCTAATTTTGACAGGAATAAATGTTCGAATCTAAACACACAACCAAAAATGACCAATACAAACCGAAAACAAAATGTATTATTACGTTATGACCAAAGTGGCGACTTCAACTCAATTTAACTACAATACGTAAACGTTATTTTTCGT
The DNA here is from genome assembly GCA_918026855.4 of Phaedon cochleariae. NCBI lineage: Eukaryota > Metazoa > Arthropoda > Insecta > Coleoptera > Chrysomelidae > Phaedon > Phaedon cochleariae. Next base: position 22,653,371 of record OU896708.1, read on the forward strand.
ACGTTAACGTCTACGTGGAGGTCTACGTACAGTGATTACTTCAACTCTCTATTCTCTATAATAGGTATCTACCTATGCAAAGATCAAACGCTCGTTTTTTTGTGATAAAAGTTCTCTACTCTATATATGGGTATGCAGAGTTGAGGTTATATTCAATGTTCATGGGAGTCATCAAGTAGGCGCAGCCTGATGCAAATGAAATTCGTCAACCTTTAATTACAGATTTTAATTGCAAAAACTCACTATTTGTGTCCGTACAAATATTTATTTCCACTACCAGAATCTTTTCATCGTATCCTGATGGACAATTGAATTCAGGACCATAGATACATCTTCCTCTTAGAACACATTGAACCTATTGGGCTAGAACTGGATCGTTCAGTTGGTAAGTATGTGAGTATCAGCATTAGCTTTATCGGGTGTTGGGTGACAAATAATATTTATGATGCTTCCTATCAGAGCTCTGATTGCTGAAATGGTTTGAAATCATCAGTTTCAAGAGCTGATGGCGTCGGTCAAAATCAGGGAAAAGAGTGCCTACCTTATTATCATTACGTGATCAAAATTGTGATAGATTATCAAAATATCACATACAGTTATTGAAAAAGCATTTGTTCATCAATGAAGTGATTATGTGATAACAAGAACCTTTCGAATACATCAATAAAATCAGCAGCAATTATTCGAGATAGATTGGGTGGAGATTGTTTCCAAATGTGTTTTCGGGATCCGTTCTGTCACCAAATGTCGATAAATTCAGTAATCAATTTCATAATGGAAAATTTTCTGATAAATTATCATTTGAAATCCATAAATAAAATTGTGTATGTGTGTGATTAGTTCGGCGCCAATATAAAACAATCTTTCACCTAATGAATATTTGAAGTGTTACAACTCTCTTCTGATTTACTCTTGTTGGCTTCATACTTTAATTTTTTATTTGACAGCACTCCATCTGAATCCGAAGGTAGAGAGATCTCTTACAAAATATGTAAATAACCGAATGCAATTTGTATGAGATAAGACTCTTGAATGCAAAATTATATGGAGATTTTTATGCACGAATGTAATTCGTTGACATAATCCACGAATAAATAATACATCCTCGAAGAAATGTGTTCTTATATGGAGCTCAGGCTGTTCCAAGATATGCTGAGGTATGGTATTGTCCGTTTTTCTCGAAAACGAAACAAGATACAAAAAAATAGCAAGGGACAAAAATTATGTATTCGAAGTGGGTTCATCTGGTTATTTGAAAAGAACCCGGAAAAAACACAGAGTCACTTTTTTTTTCTACAAAAAGCCAACTTGCTCGATGGGTACTCCCCTGGAAATTCTAGGTCATATTTAATTTCCAAAGAAAGGTTGTATGTACTTGTAATATTTAAAGTATATGACAAACGAGCCAGCGGCTATAGTACATAGACTACAATCATTAAAATCAAATCTCGAACGTTTTCGGCAACATTGCCATCATCAGGAGATTTCTGAAAAGTGGAATTTATTTTTAGTAACATGTGCTTGAAAATTTTATTTGAGGTTAGGAAAGTAAAGAAATTTTGAAAACTCACTTGTCAGAAATCTGTACAAAAGATTACATAAGAGGTGATCATTTCGTCAATATTTGTTGTTATCCAGTTTAATATACTATAAATTACTGTGTAATTATAAAACCAAATGGCAGCCAAGCTGCCTCCACTGTAAAACGGGAATGACTGAAGAAGTCCTGTGTAGTTTCCTGAATTTAAGAAATGACGTTTGAAAGATGACATTGATAGGCAAATTGAATGACTTACTGTTGACATATGTTGACAGACTACATGGAACATGAAAGTAAATTGAAAATTAGAAGAAACTGGATTTTGACACCAAGTTGACAGATACAATAATTTTTGAGTTTGAGTGTTAACCTAGAACAAATAAATAGGATATAATGCAATTGTTGTATAACAATATTAAATTACATTTTGATGAAGATAATGTTATTATGAAACAAATGAAAATGTCTCTCCTGATCAAAGACTATAAAAACAAATATTATTGTGAAGAAGAACTACTAAGTTCTTTTAGAGATTTGAAAATTGGTTGAAAACGAGTTTGGTTTAAATGGATTTGAGTATTCAAGCAACTATTGTTTGTTGAAATTTCCTTAGTTATTTCTAAGTCTTCAAGGAGATCGAGTTGTAAGTAATTACCATTGACTGTATGTAAGATTTTTATTCCTGATTCTAAGTCAAACTTATGTTTAGTTGCAGAAATATGTTCACCAAAACTGGAAGTTTGTGGCCTGTTGAGGTGTTCTTTGGTTCGAACTGAAATTTTCCTAGCAGTTTTTCCAATATATGTACTACTGCAGTCTGAACAGGATAATTTATAAATACCACTTTTATCAAGAAAATTTAATTTATCTTTTGTATTTGTGAGAATAGAACTTAAATTGTTTAATGTTTTGAAAGAAATTCTGATATTATTCAATATATCTGAGAAATAATTGGATACTTTTTCTAAAACACCATTAATGTATGGAAGGGAGAAATATTTAGGTGTTGGAACCATTTGTTCCTGACTATTGTAAGCTAGATTTCTATTTCTTTTATAAATTGTTTTTTGAAGAATTTTGTCGACAATCAAAGGGTTATAACCATTTGTATATGCTATTTGTTTAATTATGTTAATTTCTTTTTTGTAATTTTCATTGGAAAGAGGGATATTGAGTAATCTATTGATGTAACAATGATAAGCTGCCATTTTGTGTTGATAAGGGTGATGAGATTTTGAATGAATTGTATGATCTGTTTGAGTTGATTTTCTATAAATATCAAATTCTAATTTATTGTTTTGTCTAATAATTTTTAAATCCAAAAAGTTTATGCTATTATCTTTTTCGAGTTCAATGGTGAAGTTAATTTTGGGGTGTAGTTTATTAATTTTATCTAAGATTAGTGAAGCTTCATTTTCCCCACCTTTTATGAAAACTAAACAGTCATCTACATATCTGAACCAATGTAATATTTCTGGGCAATTTTTTATAAATGTGGACTCTAAATTATCCATAAATAAATCTGCTAGAAAAGGTGATAAGGGGGAGCCCATGGCTAATGGCCCATGGCCATGGCTAATTTGTCCAGTAAATGTCTAATAAATGTGTGAATAAACCATAAGAATTTCATTTTCTATTTTTTCTCGGGAAAGAATCATTTTAGGACTCATGTTTATATGAACTTTTTTTTCATATTCTGTTGAGAGGAATCTCCTCTTGGCTTCTGTCACCACAACTCTGAAACACCCTGTATACTATTGTGAAACTTAAGCCAACAATTCAGAAATAATTGCAACAAAATATTACATTTCACATAAAAAACAAAAAAGGCAACGGCACGCGGTGTTCCCTATCGGTCACCCATCCAAGTACTAACCGCGCCCGACGTTGCTTGACTTCCACGATCAGATGAGTGTGTATTATAGTTATTTTCATAACAAGTGCATAAAGTATTGGTTTTACGCACGCAAATACACTTTGCGCACGTGTTAGGAACAAGGTTTTTCCTACGAGCTTTATATGAGATAAAAAGGGAAATAAAGAAAATTATGATGAAGTGACGGTGTTTCTAGATTTTTGCTGACAAAAACTGAGTAAAAATCTGTCAAAGTTGAAAAGTGCACTTGATGTTCCTTGACAATATTATATATAATCATATATCATTATACAAGGTATTCTCTTTTGAAACCGTGAAAGTATTTTCTTGTTTTGAGGTAGAATACAAATATCGGGAAGAACGGTTGAAAAGTAAAAGGGATAACGGCTTTTAATAGTGCATACAATAGTCTACAGCAACTGAAATGAATAAAAATGTTCCATACCAGTGAGATTTTTGGGTAGTTTCACTTATCCGCACGCCGTGCGGATAACACCCATATCCGCACTGATTGCGGAAAAGTGTATTACTTTGCGCACTCAAATGAGTGCGGAAAAGTACTACTGTCCTCACGCTTGTAGGGAAAAGACTTTCATTGTTCACACATATTACATTACAACACAAATTTTACAAACATATTGTTACGTTATTCGGGTGCAGAAGCGAACACGACACTATTTATTTTCGAACTGATTTATTTGATCTAAAGAAACACTAATTTATATCGAACTTATAACTACTATTTATGTAAAACGATTTATAATACGCCGTCTCCTTCTTTTTGTTCTAGAAGCTTCTTAGAACAAACCTCTCTCTCTAATTGTTCCATCGATTGTTTCCAGAACATTCCAGAATCTTCTGTGACGTTATCTGTCACCGCGGCATATATTGAGTGTTCGGAAATATGCTAGTGCATTGGGAGGTAGGAGAGCAATCTGGTATGCGTGATACAGGATGATCGTTGTACTCCTGCCTTCCTGCTGATGTTTCTAAAGCCCCTCCAAGGGGAATATCATTACACTGCCCCCTCCTTAAAACGCATTCCTTCTGGAATGCATTCTGATCACTTTGAAGATAGGGACAACTGGTTTCATTTTCACAACGTGCAGTATGGTTGAAATAGCATGGCACTGTCTTCTCTCTTGGAGTTCCCTTGGAGTTCAAGCAGCATACCAGAATTTCAACTCCGGTGAATCTAAATAAAACCTCTAGCATGTTCCTCACAATTCTCCAATTCAAGCCATCCAGTCCACACCCCAGCTTTGGAACAGCTATCTTCTGTATGTCCTTCTCGAGTATGGTGCTTCGCAAGTCGACTAGCGTCTCCCAGAGGTCCTTGTAAGTGGGTTTCTCAGAAGATCTTGCTTTCGTTATAAGATAAAACACAGACCTTTTTCCTTCAGCGCTGATATCTTCTATTTCTAGTGCTCGACCGACGGAGGGACCTTGTTGACGAAGCTCCTCTAACTTCCCAAACTTCCTCATGAACTTGTTCGCTATTCCTTGAGACATCTGAAGATCCTCGGCGACGCGGTGAGCTAGTGCGTATTCTACAGGAATGGCAAAAAAGTCGCGGTGCTCTTCCTTGGTGACGCCAAACCTTGCTTTTGATGAACTACTGTATGTTCCAATGAATTCGTCGAATGTAAGCTCCTTTTCTTCCGGACAAATTTGTTGAACTTGTTGATCTTGTGTTCCCTCGAATGGTGCTAGTCTGTTGAGATGAACGACTCTTGGTTTGCCACTTGGTTCTTTACTGATGCGGTAGATGACATCGTTGATCTTCTTCTTGACGGTATAAGGTCCTTCCCAAGATCTCTGTAGTTTTGGACAAATACCTCGTTTCCTTTGTGGATTGTACAACCACACCAGGTCTCCTTCTGCGTATCCTGCACTTCCAGCTCTGATGTCGTACCGGTCTTTCATGCGATCGCTGGCGATTTTCAGATTAGAACGAACCAATTCGTGAATATCGTTCATCTTTTTCATCAGATTCGTAATGTAATCTTCCCCCACGATGTCCCCACCAGGTCTACATCCGAAGACCAAGTCACATGGAAGCCTCATCTCTCGTCCAAATAGAACCTTGTCCATGCAGACAAGGATGTATTTATTTCCATTATTAGTCACTGGAAACGGACCCGCAATATCCATGGCAATCCTCTCGAAAGGGCTTCCAACATTGTACTGTCTCATGGGTGCCCTTGGTTTACGATGAGGCCCATTGCTGGCAAAACACACGGTGCATTTGCGGCACCACTCCCTGACGTCGTCACTGCAGTTCACCCAGTAGAACCGCTCTCGTACCCGCTGCAGCGTCTTCCTCACTCCTAGATGTCCCCCTGAAGTTCCATCATGTACATATCCAAGTACTTCCGACACTCGGCTCCTAGGAATGACCAACTGCATCCGATTATCCGACCCATCATCGCTCTCGAGATTCTTCTTGAGCAGGTCATCTTCTAATACCAAGGAGTCCCACTGACTCCAGTACGCCTTCAAAGTCTGTGAAGATGGTGCTACTTCTTGTCAAGAAGGACGACGATTCGCTTTCTTCCATTCTCGAAGCTTGCGAAGTTCTGGGTCCTCTTCTTGCTCTTGCTTGATTGCTGCAGGTAACCAATCTCCATTGAGAACGGTGGTTCTGTAGAGGGCTGCTTCCTTATCCTCCAAACGACTACAATGTGAGCACTCAGGTGGACATGGCCTTCTGGACAATGCATCTGCATTCTTATGGCTCGTCCCCACTCGGTAAACAGGTCTTTTTGGATCATCTCGCTCTAGTTTTCCTGCAGCTGCTCGAACTGGTTTCTTCTCCTCATCCAAGAGGCCCTTGATGACGTTTATAAGGTCTTCAGTTAGATTTCGCCTGGGACTGTCCGCTATGTTCGTGCTGTCATCGACGGCTTGGAATTTTGTTGCTTCTCGTGTAGCTTCTATCGCGGCCTCGATTTCTAGCGCAGCTGCCAGAGCACTGGGAGGGTCTTTAGGTCGAGTCAACCGAACCGCTTTCCGCATTTTCATATCGCGCAATCCATCCAGGAACGTTTGGACAGCAAGACAGTTTATCAGATACTCAGGAGCTGATGGGTAGGCACACCGAACCAACCGAGCTACTTCCATTTCAAATTCCTGTAGGCTCTCATTGTCTCCCTGTCGACGGTTCTTCATTTGTGATCGTAACACTTGCTGTAGATGTTTTTGACCATATCGCATGTTGAGGCGTTCGATGAGATAATCGTAGTTATCGGATTTATCTTCCGGAATGGCTTGCAAGATGTTTAGTGCATCACCCCGTAGAGCTACTGTGAAAGCTACCACTTTGTCTTCTGATGTCCACCCATTGGCTTTGGAAGCTGCTTCGAACTGCTTCAGATAGTTCGGCCACGATGTTTTTCCATCGAATGTAGGTTGTTTTACTCGATTGGTAGTACTCACTGCATCTGGCCCTACTGTGGTTTTAATCATGAGTCCATTTTCAGACTTCTCCAGCATAGCTATTCTTTCTATTTCGAGCTGCAGCTCCTTCTTCATTTCTTCTATCTGGGTGGTGAATTGGGTTGATACCTGAGCTATAATTTTATCCTGCTGAGATGCGATCTGTTCTTTCTGAGCAGCGATCTGAGTCAGAACCTCTTCCCGATGTGTTGATATCTGGGTCGATACTTCTTCTCGTTGGGCAGATATCAGAGAGGCAATCTGATCTTGCTGAGCAGAAAACTGAGCAAGTACTTCTTTCTGAGCTAATATCTCTTCCCGTTGAGCCGATATCTGATCCAATACCTCTTGCCGTTGAGCTGAGATCTGCGATGCGATCTGATTTTGTTCATAATGTTCATTGAAAATGATATTGAATTTCAAATCATGCAAACAAATTTGTGTCCCAATATTTTCCATGGTTAGAATTTTCTCCATATGAAATTATTTTTTAGGAAGGAAGACCATGGAAATAATTGAAATAAGTGTCCTTACTGAGGTCCTGACATAGGTTTGTTAAATAATGTGTATAACATTCAGCTTGAATTATTTTCTCAAAATTTTAGGTAAAGGTTCAGAACATTTTGTGAAACAATGCCATTTCTTGATAGGAGATGGTATAAAAAATGTGAAGTCGAAAGAGAGACACACTCATTTATGGATAAATTCAGTTGGGAATAATGGCCCTAAAATGTCCCTATATGAACTTGAAAGAAACTAATTTTCTTGTATAATTCTTCTTCCTCCAAAACATACATAGAGATTCCAGTTGATTTTATGAAACATTTTGTGTTAATCTTATGAGGAAAATATCTTGAAGATATTTCCATTATATTGCACTTTTATTGCATTAATAAAATGGAATGAATTGTGATGACTTCTTTATCGATTAATTTTCTTATTATTTCATTTTCAAACAATAATAATGATAATATGTTCCAAATTGATACTGAAATGAAACCATTGAGTTAGAATCATTCAATTTATCCAGAAGGAAATCCTCTTTAGTTAATTGTTTCTTGTTTCTCAGAAATGATGGTCTAATCAATTTCAAGATATTTCTTCACATCCCTTGTCAGCATGCCCTTATCCACCATGATTCCATCATTAGGTTCAGACTTCCCAATAACATTTTCTTTATTAATAAATGCTTTATCAGTAGCTCAACCTCCATATCACTAAATGCCAACAGTAATCAGTCCTAATGGAGTGATATTGCAATAAGAATTTGACTGAGTTTCTGTAATGTGTCTGTACAACAGGAGCACTGAGGAACATAACATATCTTTCTAGATTTCCGTTTTCAGTCTTTTGTACTTGCTGCATGTTTTGGGAAACCAGTGAACTATCTCGTGGATACAAAAACATATTGGAGAACTTCAAAAATTTATCAAAATTCACTGGATTGCACAATGCTAAATTTGTTTGTTTTGTTTATCACCTCCGCCATTTGCCGTTCGACAAAAGACGACTGGGGAAACAGTGACGTCAGACCAAGTGAATATGAGGCAACCTTATAGAGTTGAATAGCCTTGATAGTTTGTTACAATTATTTATGGATTGCTGGCTTCAAGTTTCACAACAGTATACAAGGTGTTTCAGAGTTGTGGTTATAGAAGCCAAGAGGAGATTCCTCTCAACAAAATATGAACAAAAAGTTCAGATGAACATGGGACCTAAAATTATTCCTTCCCGAGAAGAAATGGTGAATGAAATTCGTATGGTTTATTCACACAATTATTAGACATTTACTGGACAAATTAAATATGACACAAAATTTCCAGAGGCGTACCCATCGAGCTATCCGGCTTTTCTGATAAAAAAGTGACCCTGTGTTTTTCCGGGTTCATTTCCAATATCCAGTTGAAGCCACTCAAAATACAACATCTTGTCAGTTGCTATTTTTTCGTATCCTGCTTCGTTTTCGAGAAAAACGGACAATACCATACGTCGGCATATATCTCTCTCAAATAAAAATGCTCAGATATTATCCAAAAATGTATTGCACAAGTACATGAAGTTGAATACTACTTGAAATATATACGATCATCATAAAATTTTTTTTTTCAAACTTGGTCATCCTGAATCTCGCTAATTTAATTATTGTGGCGACGAGTTTCTCTCTTCCAATATGTAGTTACTGTGGGTAATAACGCTCAGCCAAGACTGATCAGAATATTCCTGATTGTTCTAGAAATTTCAAGGATGATCTAGGAGGTTCGATGATGTTTCATTATATCTGAGAGTGTCCTAGAACGTGCAGAAATAAACGCTTATCTAAGGTTCAAATTTCTAGGATTATTGAAGTTTGTTACCCCTCATCTATGCTACTCCAGCATAGCATTATTAAAAACGTCACATGGAAAATGTCATCTTAATTGCCTCAAACAGGAAATTGTGTTACGACCCTCTACAAGTGGCAACGGCGGAACTGGCAACTCTGTAGAGAATCGTCGTAGAACTGGTGTGAGAGGTCGCGGGAAGTACTAGAGTGCGACAGGCGACTCGATAACGAGAACGGCGATCAAGGGAGAATACAAATATTATAGATGTTGATGTGTTATTTGGAAATTACGAATAAATAGTTTTGAGTGAAGTAGTGTGATAAAGTTATTGTTCGTTTCAATTCAGAAGTGGTGATAAAGGACTGCACAGTGCCTGGCGGGCGAAAGAAGTGAAAACCTCGGTGAAAACAGTGGGTTTTAATTTCAATCGGCGTTTTGGAATAAATAAGTGGTGTTAAAAACAAATAAAGGCGATCGGCGATACTGTAAGTACAAATTCATTATTACTGGCGATTTAGTACATGCAGTAACAATAATTATCATTGTTTTTGGGGAGATTTTGACAAATTCCTTTGTTCTCTATCGGCGGCGCACGATTCTCGACCTTATATCCAGTGTAGTTAAGGGATTTTATGGTGTGGAACTAGTTCAATGACGCGGTGAGGTCTACAGGTGAACGTTGCTTGCTGGCAGGCGTTTGCTATTCTCGACCTTAGCAGTAGAATAGTTAAGGTAGCTTTCGGCGTGAAACTATCTTAAACGGCGTTTCTGTTTACATTGAAAAGGGACTGAAAATTATATTTTAATTTATTTTGGCGATTATCATTATTCCAAAAACGATATTTTGAGTTGAATCACTTGGCGAATAATTGATTTTTGATATTTAATCGGCGAATTTAAATAAAATTAATATACAGAGGCGTTTCTGTGGTATTAATTTGCAACGGCGTGACATTTTATGACGAACCGTAAGATAAGTTTGTAGTCGGCGTGAATTACATCTTATTCTTATTCTGGCGTGAAATAAAGTTTGATATCGGCGATTTATCAATTAATTAGGTGACGGCGGTCACTAAATTTTGATAAATTATTTTTGTATTTTCTTTTGTTGTGGACTAGCGGCGATCCAGTAAGCAGTCAATTTCAATTGACCAGTGGCGTAGGTAACTTAAATTAGAATAGGAATTTATAATTTTTACGGCGATTTGGTTTCATTGGCGTACTAAGGCGTTAGTATAGGACTATTATTTTAAATTGCGGCGGTTAAGAATCAGTAGCGTAGATTTCTATAATATTGGCGGATATTAATTTCAATATTTCCTTTTTCTTGTAAGATGGCGAGTCAAGAGGAGAACCTTATGAACTATGAGGTCGATTTGGATGTCGATGGGTCCCCACGGCGGGAGGGAGCAACATCAACACCTAAGGAGCTGGTGGACTCCCCGAGGCGGCGACGGCGTCTAGATCCTCCAGCAGTTGAGTTGACCGGCGCAGGTGTAACAGTGGAAGGAATAGTTACGGCTTTGTTGGCGGGCGGCCTTAACCAAAGTATAGCCAAGGTTGTTAGACAGGAAGCAAGGTTGGTGATAGGCGATTTGACCGAGGCGACGGCCAGCGGATCTAAGAGAGCGGAATCGGAGGACCGACCGTCGGCGGCGAGTGGTGGTCGGCGGGGATCATTGCTGGGATCGGAGCTGGTTGAGAAATTTGATCCTGATGATGCTGATTCCAATATCGAGAGGTGGTTGAGACGCATCGATCAACTGGGGGCGATTCATGGATGGTCTGACTACGAGCGATCGGCGGTTGCTCAGAGCAGACTAGACGGCGCGGCGAGGCGATGGTTCTGTAGACTAGAGGATTATGACCTCACCTGGGCGGAGTGGAAGGAGAGACTGGCGGCGGCATTTCCACGGCGTTTGGATTTTGCTGTCATTATGGAAGAGTTGGTTAATCGGCGGAAGTTGGCGACAGAAACAATGACGACATACTACCATGCGAAGTTGGCGTTGTGCGACAGGGCTCGTATCAGAGGCGCTGATGCGGTTTCCTTAATAATTAGAGGTCTGCCCCAGGAGCTCCGAGCCAATGCGTACGCGGCGAGGTGCGTTAGTCCTGAGGCTTTGTATAGTACTTTCTTGGCGGGGCTGGAGAGCTACCACGGCGTGGAGCCTAGAAGACCAGTGGCGTCCAGAATCACTATTCCGGCGAGAACTAGTGGAGTCAATTACGGCGAAAAAGCGAGGTGTTACAATTGCCAGCAGATAACGACGCACCTAAGTCGAGACTGCCCGGAACCCAAGGTGGAGAGATGTAGAAGATGCGGCGACAGAGGACATTGGGCGAACAACTGTCCCAAGAGACGAGCAACCGGCGATGGCGTACGTCAGGTAAGATTGATTATTTCCCCAATTGAATCTTGTTTCAAGAATTTGGTAAAAATAAACGGCGAAGAAGTCAAGGCGTATTTGGATACTGGTAGTGAGCAGAATCTCATGACTTTGACTACGGCGAGGCGATTAGGGCTTGGTATACAGGCGAGAGGACGGGACACTATCCTACAAGGTTTTGGTGGAGCAACAGCCTATGCTCTTGGAGAGGTTCTGTTTGATTTGGTGATGAAATATTGTGCACTGAGTACCACGGCGTTGGTAACAGATTGCGATATGGGATTAATCGAGCTGTTGTTAGGCCAACCCACCATTACTGCTCCTGGCATCACTATGGTGGTACGACGAAATCAAGCGTATTTGGTGGAGGAGCCTGATTTTAACGAGTTGATGCGGCGTATCACTCTCGATGGCGACGGAGAACGCTGTCAGGTTATTTTGGCTGAAGATGTTACGCTGTTACCTTCAACGGTGAATAAAGTTAGGGCGGAACTAACAGGTGGCGTGGAGGGAGTCACGTATTACATGGATGCCAAACGGTTTCCTTTCAAGGGAACAACGGTGTTGATTCCGGCGGGTGTGATTGACGGAAGACGATGCTACATTAGGATCACCAACTTAGGCGATGAAGAAATATCCTGGGCGAAAGGCAAGCTGCTTGCTCGAGTTAAGGCGTGTCAGTCAAGCAGCGATAGCGAGAACACGACGGCGATATGTAAGGTGAATAAAATTTCAGTAACTACTAGTACTTTAGATCTTTCCGGGATAGATGTAGGCGATGTATCTGGCGAATGTATGAGGAAGTTGTACGAACTTTTAAGGCGGAAGGAGAATTGTTTTTCTAGAAACGACGGCGATGTTGGGTTAACCAATTTAGGCGAGATGGAGATCAAATTGACTAGTGACGTACCTATTTGTTATAGGCCCTACCGGTTGTCGTATAGGAAAAGAGAGTTGGTGAGAGAGAAGGTACAGACCTTACTGAATGCTGGCGTGGTGAGGGAGAGCGACTCTGCGTACGCTAGTCCTATTGTGTTAATACCTAAAAAGACAGGCGATGTCAGAATGTGTGTGGATTATAGGGCGTTGAATGCTGTCACGGTGAAAGATAGGTATCCATTACCCTTAATTTCTGATCAGTTGGCGAAACTGGCGAATAAGACTTTGTTTACTACATTGGACCTGGCGCAAGGATTCCATCAAGTTCCCATGCATCCGGATTCTATAGGTAAAACTGCATTCATAACTCCTGATGGCCATTATGAGTACTTGCGTGTGCCCTTTGGTCTTAGTAATTCACCGGCGGTGTTCCAGAGGATGATCCACAAAATGTTAGGTAAACTGAGGTATGGCGAGGTGTTGGCATACATCGATGATCTACTTGTTCCCTCAGACGGCGAAGAGGAAGGATTGAAGTTATTGGAGACGGTGCTAGATTTGGTTGGAAGAGCAGGCGTAAAGCTCAAATTAGAAAAATGTTCTTTTCTGAAAGATAACATAGAGTATTTAGGCCATGAGGTCAGTGCCGACGGCGTTAGGCCCGGGAAGCGTAAAATAGAAGCGGTGGCAAAGTTTCCTGTACCTAATGATGTGCACGGCGTAAGGCAATTCATGGGGTTAGCATCGTATTTTAGGAAATTCATTTTTAATTTCTCGGTGTTAGCGAAACCTTTAACGCAGCTTACAAAAAAGGACACGGCGTGGCAATGGGGAGCATCTCAGGAGGCGGCGTTCTCTGAGCTGAAAGAGCGGTTAGCTACTAGACCTATTTTAGCATTATACGATAGTCTGGCGGACACGGAGTTACATACGGATGCCAGTAAACTGGGTGTATCCGGTATTCTGTTACAGAAGGGAGCAGAAGGCGATCTGCGACCAGTTGAGTATTTTAGCAGAGCGACTACGGCGCAAGAACAGTTTTATCATAGTTATGAGTTGGAGACCTTGGCGGTGGTCGAGTCCATTAAGCGATTTAGGGTATACCTGGCGGGTATTCATTTTAAAGTGGTTTCTGATTGTGTGGCGGTCAGAGCGGCTTTGCTCAAGAGAGATTTAGTTCCTCGTATAGCCAGATGGTGGCTGGCGATACAGGAATACGATATGGAGATTGAATATCGACCTGGAAGGCGTATGCAGCATGTTGATGCTTTAAGCAGAAATCCTCCAGGCCAAAGCATTGGCGTTAATGTAATAGTAATGGAGGAAGGTGATTGGTTCTTAACAGTACAAATGCAGGACCCTAAGGCACAAGAACTTGTAAGAACTTTAACGGCGAACGGCGATGTTGATCCAAATATAAAATTAAACTATAAGTTTAAAAACCGGCGATTATATCGGAAAACGGCGAACGGCGATAGATTATATGTACCGGCGATGGCAAGATTTAATCTTTTGAGGCGATATCACGACGACATAGGACATCCGGCGTTCAATCGGTGTTTGGCGTTAGTGGCGGAGTCGTTTTGGTTTCCAAGGATGCGGCGTTTTATCCTTAAGTATGTCAGGTCATGTCTGAGTTGTGAATTTGCGAAAGGTCACTATGGGCGAGGCGAAGGATGTTTACATCCAATTGGTAGGCGACCAATACCATTCGACACGGTGCATGTTGATCATTTAGGACCTTTTGTGAAGAGCATAAGGGGCAACTCATACATACTAATGCTTGTTGATGGATTTACTAAATTTGTGGTGGCGAAACCCACAAAGACACTAAAAACGGCGGAGGCGATGGCGCGACTTAACGAAGTCTTTGGCGAGTTTGGATATCCACGGCGATTGATATCAGATCAAGGCAAGGCGTTCACTAGCAGGGAATTTAGACAATTTTTGGCGGATAACGGCGTAAAGCATATACTTAATGCGGTGGCGACACCAAGGGCGAATGGTCAGGTGGAAAGGGCAAATAGAACGATTGTAGATGCTTTGTCCACTTCTGCGGAGACTGAAGGACGGTGGGACGAGAAGCTGCCAGGGATTGTGTGGGGTCTCAATAACACAATAAATTCCAGTACACATTTCTCTCCTTTCCGATTGATGTTCTCTTCTAGTCATGGTAGAGTAGCAGATTTAACCGGCGAGCTGATCAGCGACGGTGCAAACCAGGCCGGCGAGTCTGAAAATCAGGCAGGCGAGTCTGAAGGAACACGGCTGGGGTTCCAGGAACATGGTGAGAGTTCCACTAGGTGTCAAGAAGTAGACGAGGAGGATGGCGAGGCGATGGAGATTGACCAGACGAGCGAACATGCAAAGACTGGCGAGTCTATTGTTGAGTCAACTCTTATGAATACTGACACCGACTTGGAAAAGTATGGTGACGACCAGAAATTCCAAGGAACAAGGCGGGGCGAGGAGAAAAGACTCAGAAAGAGTCCGGCGAGAGCAACACGGCGAAGTGCTAGGCTACTCCGGCGGAATGAAACCATGACAGGAGCTCAGAGCGTGTCCTCTCGTGACCTTGGAGTGATTGGGGCTGCAGACCTAGTCGCACTGAGGGATGATAGAATACACTCTGACCAAACCAAGGCTCTAGCAAATATCACGAAATCTGCTAACAAAATGAAGCGATTATACGACAAGCGTAGAAAAGTAGCGAGTTCGTATCAAGTAGGTGAGTTGGTCCTATGGCGAAGCGGATCTACTAAAAAGGCGGGCTCCGGTGTGAGTAGTAAACTATCTAATAAATTTGATGGACCTTATAGAGTACGGCGTAAACTCAAGAATGATAGGTACATCATTGAGGCGATCAAAGGTGTAAGGGGTTACAAGCGGTTTACGGCGATGGCTGCTGTAGACTCTCTAAGGCGTTACCACAGCGTGAATGATTTAGAAATAGAGTCTGACGATGACGGCGATGATTCAGATAATTTTGTCGAATCTGGCGAGAACGGCGAGGCGTAGGCGTATTACATCTAATTGTGTCTTTTGTCTTTTTAATTAATGAGGACATTAAATATTTCAGGATGGCCGACTGTTACGACCCTCTACAAGTGGCAACGGCGGAACTGGCAACTCTGTAGAGAATCGTCGTAGAACTGGTGTGAGAGGTCGCGGGAAGTACTAGAGTGCGACAGGCGACTCGATAACGAGAACGGCGATCAAGGGAGAATACAAATATTATAGATGTTGATGTGTTATTTGGAAATTACGAATAAATAGTTTTGAGTGAAGTAGTGTGATAAAGTTATTGTTCGTTTCAATTGTTATTCCTGAAACCAGCCCTGCTGCATTTATATGAAAGGAAAAGTTGTTGATCTCTCATCATAAGCATTCGGAAAGTGTGTCCTCATGAAATGTCTGCTCATGTTTCTGTCGATGCTGATCAATTTCTGATTTTTCTATGTCAGTGTCATTTTTTCATGTTCTGGTTCCTACGAAAAGGGATATCCTGTAATGTCGTGAGAACCAAGGGAAATAAGGTAGGGATTGGTGTTCTTCCTTAATTTTTGGAGGTTATACAGGGTGTCCGGAGATAAAACCGACAAAACTCATGGGGTTATAGGGACTGTCAATATGATTGCAAAATGCCATAAACGAATGTCCAAAACGGCTTCGTTACTGAGATACAGGGTGATTTGTGGATTTTGACAAAAAATTCAATCCGCCATATAAAATACAGGGATTAGCCGATTGGATTCAAATTTGGTACACGAATTACACTGAAAAGCGTCAACAAGTAGCCCTTTGATCGAAACCAATATCAGGACCGGAATAATATTTTTCCCTATGTTGAGTTATTGTTAGGATAACTCACCCTGTATCATAAAAATAGAAAATTTCAACTCAGATTCGCAATCTACGGTGAAAATGGTATAGGAATTTCTTGAAAAATCTCATGGCACCATCTTAGTTATTCCGTAATTAATTATTATTTTGATTTTTTTTCATCGAAAAATCAATCATTGTCGGATAAAGTACGTATATTTACGAAACCATGACATGAATGTCGTTATTTTCATCGATCAGTTCATGAATCGGAGTATAATGAAATATTCTCATAACCCGAAAAAACTGAAGAATAAATTCGTATCAGGACTGGAATGAGTGTTTTGTTTGGTCATGTTAGCTGACCTAGTACATCAATAGTTATCAATAATCTGATCGTAGATTCAGAATCTGAAAAAATCGTATAAGAACCTGTTAAAGAAGGATTACAGTGAAGTTTTCGTAAATTATATTCGCTCACTAATGAATTTGAATTTATGAGAATACTACACAACGAACAATAACTGTTTGTAATGAACATAACAAAAGCAACGAATTCGTGAAAAACTTTCACTACCCAGTATTACAAAACATTTTTGAAGTAGAGCCCTCCAACATCAATACATTTTTGAGAGCGTGCTATTAGATGATTCACTGACTTGCGAATTATTTGAGGGTTATTTCTAACACTAACACATGCAGCAGTAATTTCCCATAAAAAAATCCTTCATTATGAACTTCTTACTTTAACCCATTAGTGAATAATATGTCTTATAATGGACGCTCCTTCTCTAATTTTTTGTGACGTCAATCATGCAGGCATTGAATGTTTCATGCGCCAGAACTGTTAGTGTAGTTCAACAACAAATAGCTATCGCTTCTATTTCATGAATTTTCATCTCGACAATATTCTGCACGTGATCAAATGGATAACATTTTGTATTGTACCCGACAAGGAGGGTAAGTATTTATTATAACGCAGTATAATGAATTTCAGAATTTCATATCCCCCAAGATCTCATTATATGCCTGTGTTTATTAACCTATGAGGTGATTCGAATAATTTTTTTTTGTAAGACACTCAAAATATTGCTTTTGTGTTGTGTCCATTATAATGGACTCTATGCTTATCGGTCATCAAGATTTTTTTGCAGATCATTCTTGGAACACTTCTTAGACATATGGAAAATGGCTCAGATATCGATCAACCAACGGATATGCATATATTTTATTGCTTCCAGAAGAAAAGTTGGCAGAAATGCAGTTATTCGAATTTAGGAACTGCGAACCCAAAATAAATCATATTTCTGAAGGAATTATCAAACAGCCGTGCGACATTCGTTATTCTGATCTTATTTTGATGGGATTGAAGATAATATACATCTTTGCATTATTAATAGTTATTTATTATACAAGGGAAAAAAGTAGTAGATTTTAGCTCCAGGTTGTGTTGTCTCCCGACGCGTAGCGGAGGGAGACAAAAAACCGTGAGCTAAGATCTAATATTTTTCCCGTGTATAATACACTATTTTTTTCTGTGACAGAAGGAAGGACGAATCAATATTGAGAAGATATTACATTATTTCGAAATCTGAAAATTATCGACGTGAAATTTCAAGTTTTTAACAGTAGGGACACCTGCGTTTTATAGACATCTTTATCATTCTTTTGAAGTAATCAAATATCTGATGCCACTTCTGTCAGTTCAATTCTGTGATTTGATTTTAAAAAATTGCGAATTCAGTAGTTGTTTAGTAATATACGAAACCGCGAAGTCGAATGGAAGATAAAAGAACTTGCAGTTCTTTATCGGAGACGGTATTATTGACTCATTTTTCGGAACTATAGCACAACAAAAGCCATTAACAGAGTATATATATGTGATATATATCCGGGAAAGAAGTACTCACTTTTTTCCCACGGGAAAAAAGTAATTTATGAAAAGTGACATTTTATAACCTGCCAACAGAGATGAAATTCCAAACTTTTTTCCCGTCACAGAAAAAAAGAAATATTATAGCTTCAAATGATTGTACGTTATACTGCAGTACGTCAACTATAGACACGACTCCATCCACTCGTCCGACTCCTCTTTTTCTTCAACAGGTTCACATTTCCCTCCACTGGATCGTGTGAAGATCACCAAGAAAGTCTGAAAGTATCATCCCAAATAATTTCTTGATATGATGCATTTCCATATACCCATCATCAGCTGAATTCCATTCAGTAGAGTATACAAAATTGCAATGTTATATGTAAAATAGGACTGCATCTGAGAGATGTTTCAAAATGTATCAAGTCATCATGATGTATAATTTCCATTATTATTATTATCATTATTATCATTATTGATAATATTGTGATTGATGTTATTGAGTTTTTCATGTTCTGGATATGTACTCGAATAAAAATGAATACTGAAATTCCCTACTCATCACTTTCATCAATGAACCAATTTGCATGGAGTCCATTAAAATGGACGTGTCATATAAAAAAAATCTGTTGTAAACAAAAAATTATTCGTCATGAGTTGTCATTCTTTGGTTATATTGAATGAGTATACATCTTCAGAATAAAGAGATAAGAAAAAAGTTACTTCATGCACCAATGGGTTAAATGTCCTCATAAAAAATAATCTAGCTGAGTTAGATCAGGGGATAGCGGTGGCCAATTTACTGAACCTCCACGGCCAATCCATTTATTGGGGTAATTGGCATCGAGATGGTTTCTAACTGGAACTGAAAAGTGAGGTCTAGCACCATCATGCTAAAACCATATACCTCAGGTATTTACACCTTGCAATAGATCCGGTCAAGTATTGACCAGGAAATTCAGGTAAACATCAACAGTTAAAGCCCAAACACAAATAAAATATCTGCGTATTCCTCATAAGTGAAATGAAACGGCATCATAAGCACACTCTCAGAACTATAGTTCGATCCTAATAACACTGGAATAATAAATGAACACCAATAAAACAAACGCTGATGACAGCTGAACAATGGTTTTCCATAATGAAATTCTGAATTTGACTCAAGCCTAGTATTCTTTATACACAAACATTATAAGGTACTGATACGGATTTATTATCTGAAAGTTCAATCCGATCATTTTTTTTAACTTTTCTCAGTGCATTTCGAATCTGCGATCAGATCATTGTTATACTAGATCATCTATTCTTACAGGAATATAATCATAGAAAACCGCATTCCAGTCCTGATACGAATTTATTTTCCAGTTTTTTCGGGTAATGAGAGTATTTTATTTTACTACGATTCACGGACTGATTGAAGAAAACAACGATATTCATGTCATGGTTTCGTTAATATTTATTATATTACCAATTTTGATAGTACTTTATCCGACAATAATTGAATTTCGAAAGAAAAAAATTGAAATAATAATTAATTACGGAATAACTAAGATAGTGCCAAGAGATTTTTCAACAGATTCCTATACAATTTTTACCGTAGATGTCGAATCTGAGTTGAAATTTTTTGTTATTATTATACAGGGTGAGTTATTCTCACAATAACTCAACATAGGGGAAAAATATCATTCCGGTCCTGATATTGGTTTCGATCAAAGGGCTACTTGTTAATGCTTTTCAGTGTAATTCGTGTACCAAATTTGAATCTAATCGGTTAATCCCTGTATTTGATATGGCGGATTGAATTTTTTGTCAAAATCCACAAATCACTCTGTATGTCAATAACGAAGCGGTTTTGGACATTGGTTTATGTCATTTTGCAATCATATTAACAGTCCCTATAACCCCACAAGTCTTGTCGGTTTTATCTCCGGACACCCTGTATGCCTCGAGTAACATTTTCTCTTGGCAATGTGCTCTAGAGCCTTACTGTTCGTTGAATGAACGAGTCTTTGGAAAGAGAGGTCTCCAAAGTGACCACGAAGGGGTGCGAAGCCTCAACTCGACGGGTTAATCTCCCGGACACTGCGGAGGGATGAACAATTGTTGATATTTAAGAACAGCATCGTCCATGAAAATATCTATGAAACAGAGCCAGATCGCCAACTTTTCTACGGTGTTCCAGAGAAAAGAGTGAGTTTGTGAGCGATCCATCACCCACGAGACGAATTGTCCTTTTTTGGACAGAATCCAACAGTTTCAGGGTATGTTTGGGTGCTGCACCCCAAATATGGAAACAGTATTTCAGGACAGGTCCGATCTGTACCTCATGGATCATAAGCAGCTGACTGGAAGTGGAACAGCTCCTGGCCCGAAGTAGAAAACCAAGTTTTTGGGATGTACCTACTTTTAGCAATTGATCATGATTTTCCCAAGAGAAGTTATTGCTGATAGTGATATACCAAGCATCGCATTGATGTCTTCAAAGGTATGGTTACCAGTCACCAGTTGATCTCTGATGTCACTATTTAGAATGGTTATTGTGCTCTGTCAGGGCAAGAGGCCCTTCATTTGATAGCTCGTCAACAGGATGTAGCTAATACTTCTTTCTACTTTGAGTAATTCAACACCAAATACAGTTATTCTCCTCATACCAGTCACACTTCCTTTTGTAGAGTAGCACCTGATTGGGCTGAAGATGGGCTCAATTCCGAAACATATTCTTGATTGTTCAACAATAACATCACTAAAATTTGTGAAAATGATTCGACCCATTTTTCCTTCGTTCGAAATTCCACGCTACTTGGAGCTAATATAATTGACTCCAACCAGAGATTGTATATTTTCAATTTGTGATGACGATTATACAGCATGTCTCCATTTGAATGGATCTCCCAGATGAACATCATAGTGGACAGACGCGTACGTTTTTATTGATGTTAAATAGAGTCGATATTTCAGGAAATCATAATTCACCATTCGACTTTTTACAGGAGAACTCATCTTGTTCTTCCTCTTGAACCATATATCCTCCTATCCATCGGAGCTATATTATATTCGAGGCGGAAAATGAGAAAATGAAGCCATGTGAATTTTGGCATGTGAAAGTTCAGAAGTATGAGGAACAATACATGCAATGATAATATTTTCTCTGCGGAAAAATGCTTATATTTCATGAAGTGTTCACCCTTTTTATTTCGATGAAAACTCACGGCACTATCCAGAACATTGTTCTGCTCTGAGAATTTTCAAAGTGAGACATGCAGTGAATGATTATAACCTTGGTCGGAGATCATTCCGTTCACCTACTATGTTTTTATCGCTTGGTGCGCACGGAAGGGAATCCCTATAATGTTCGAAGAACATCGTGCAAATCTAGGTAGGATAGGGAGAGAAGGTAGATGTTCGAATTTTTTCGAACTTTTGGAGATTATAAGTTCTTGCAAATACTTCCTTTGGCAATGAATTCCAGAGTTTTCCCGTTTTATAAAGAAAAAAGTTTTGATATAGTCCTGTTCGACATATTTTGAGGTTGACCACTTAAAAATGTGCTGAATGCGCTTGTCGAGTTAGTCTGGTTGATATTGCTAGTCGTGGAATGATAGAGATTTTTGAAGTACATTTTCCGTGGAAGTACCTATGAAAAAATAAAAGGTTTCCGACCTTTCTACGGTGCTCCAATGATGTTAAAGTGTTAATGAGTGTGTCATCTCTGGGTGGAATCTAAGAGCATCAGAGTATGTTTGGGTGCTTAACCTCATATGTGAGAACAGTATTCTGAAACAGGCCGTATCTGTGCTTTGTAAATCATAAGAAGCTGTTGAGATGTAGAGTAGCTTTCCGCACGGAATGAAAATCCGAGTTCTTGTGAAGCAGCTTTCGTGATGGTTCTGACATGATTATTCCATGAAAGATTATTGCTGATGGACACACCCAGCACAGATATAGTTGACTTGGTAGTAATGTTGGTATCAGACATTGTTATATCAGACATACTGTGCTCCGCCTTTTTAGAGAAAATACAGGCTTGAGTTTTCGCGGCGTTGAATTTGACCAGGTTATTGGTTCCCCAGGCTGAGATTTGAGCAAGATCTTAATCGATAGCAATGACCTATATTTGCCATTCTTAGTTTCCTGGGAATAAATGGGAATCCTGGAAAAGAACATATATAGTATGGAGGGTACTATCGTCTGCAAATCTGTGGATAGAGCAAGTGGTTGCTCCCAACAGATCATTGATATGATGTAGGAACAATGTTGGTGCCAACAAAATTGATCCTTGTTGAACGCTGGAATTGATGGAATCAGACGCTATCAGACGATACACCTTCCAGCACCATATGGAGTAATCTGTCTGTAAGAGAACTCGATAAGAGATAGCATAACCCAGGTAGCACATCATATTGGCTGGAACCCGATTTCATATTGGGCCGATATAGATATATCGTACATGTGAAAAATAATATAGGTCCAATATGAGAGTATATTGGACAAACAATATTAGAATGATAATATCGGTGGAATATTGGTTCAACCTGAGCTGAATATGGATTTTCATCTACAATATTGGAGCAATATTGGTTGTAAAATTCGTTAACAATGTGTTGAAAAACATATCTATGAATGTTATATAATATTGTTTTACAAATGTCGATACAACAACATCGTATACATATTGTTCCCGACATTTATAGCCAATATTGCAATCTGAACGTTCTCCCCATGTCGATTCTGAAGCGGTTATGCAATATTGTATATTCAAGTTGAACGGCATATTGGTTGATTGTTGTTAAAACAATATTCGAAAAATCATATTCACCCATCTTGATTGATATCATTATATCTATATCATGCGGAAGATATTGTATACAATTTGCTTCTTACATTTATAACCAATATCGCGATTTGAATATTGTCACCATGTTGATTCTGAAGCGGTTGGGCAATATTGTATATTCGAGTTCGACGGCATATTGGTTGAATATTGTTTCAACAATATTCGAAACATCATATTCACCTATCTTGATTGATATCATTCTATCCATATCATGCGGAAGATATCGTATACATATTGTTTCCAACAATTATAACCAATATTGCAATCTGAACATTCTCCCCATGTCGATTCTGAAGCGGTTATGCAATATTGTATATTCAAGTTGAACGGCATATTGGTTGGATATTGTTTTAACAATATTCAAAAAATCATATTCACCCATCTTGATTGATATCATTATATCTATATCATGCGGAAGATATCGTATACAATTTGCTTTTTACATTTATAACCAATATCGCGATTTGAATATTGTCCCCATGTTGATTCTGAAGCGGTTGGGCAATATTGTATATTTGAGTTCGACGGCATATTGGTTGAATATTGTTTCAACAATATTCGAAACATCATATTCACCTATCTTGATTGATATCATTCTATCCATATCATGCGGAAGATATCGTATACATATTGTTTCCAACCATTATAACCAATATAGCAATTTGATCATTGTCCCAATGTCAATTCTGAAGCGGTTATGAAATATTGTATGTTCGAGTTCGACGGCACATTGGTAAAATATTGTTTCAACAATATTTGGAACATAGAATTTACCTAACTTCATCACGCGGAAGATATCGTACCTATAGGTACATATTGTTTTCAACAACTATAACCAATATCACAATTCAAACACTCTCCCCATGTCGATTCTGAAGCGCTTATACAATATTGTGGAATCGAATTCACCTATATTGAATGATATCGTTTCAACTATATCATGCGAAAGACATGGAATGCATAATGTTTCAAATATGAATATAATAACGGCAATTCAATATATGTCTTATATCGGTCATAGAAGAGAAAAACAATATTGTATTTTCAAGTTCAATTGCATATCGGGTGGATAGTTTTCTAGCCATATTCAGAAAATAATATCATCTTATATTGGCTGATATGTGATTCACTATATGTGAGCAATATTGTTCACATATTCTTTTGAGAATACATATCGATATCGAAATTTCGATATTTATTCCATATCACGCACTCCCAAACCGATGTCGATAGATGGCGCTATAAATGATTGGTAACATACTCCCATTGCCGATCAGACGAGAGAATATAAATATTGACTCTAGACGATTGTAAACCATTATTACCTGGAATAGAGGTTAACCGTGATCAACAAGGCGGCTTCCCCAGGGCAAGGCCCTCCCATTGCACTTCGGCTGGGCTGACCTTTGTGGTTATTCCTGATGCGAATACCTCGCAAATATTGGTATGAAAATATTCCACCAATATTTTGAAGACAACAAAGCTACATAATGATTTTCAATAATGTTCCAATATTTCCAACCAATATTGCAGCAGTATCGTCAAATGTTCACTATCCATTTATCAGCAATATTGATACCACATTTTGTGACCAATATAACTTCACGAATATTCCAGCAATATTGGTATGAGAATATTCTACCAATATTTTTGAGACAACATACCTTCATGATGATTTTCAATTATTCACCGATATTTCCATATAATATCACACCAATATTGCCGAATGTTCACCATTAATTTCTCGCCAATATTGATATTACATTTTGTGTCCGATATAACTCTACGAATATTCAACCAATATCAATATGAGAATATTCTACCCACATTTGGAAACTGATATTGTACCAATATCGCCGAATGTTCACATTTTTTTTCTCGCCAATATTACTTTCACAATATTTTGCCGATATTTTCGTAATATTGCACCGATATTGTCCCAATATATGTGTGCTACTTGGGAACTGAGGTGGTAAGCCGTATGATGGTCTTTTGCGAAGGAGTCCTTGGTGCCAAACACGGTTTAATTCGACGCCACAGCTAGAGATTCTCCATGTTTTTCTAATCTAGCTTGCCATTTATGGGTGACGTAGGCAAGTAGATCTCCAGTTTATCTTCCGTGGCCAAAGCCATATTTTCTATCATTGATGATTCCTGATTCACTGTTTCGTTCGAACCGCGCTTGGAATTCACAGTTTCTGCATAAACAACTAGACTGGCTGAGGAATCGTGAAGTACATATGGAGAAAACGAAAGAAAGAGGTTGTAAATTCTTCGGAACTTTAGTAATGAAAAATGCAATACAATTCAACATTTCCATGATCAGAGGGAGCAGAATAGTGTATAAAACCTTTCAGTTCACCAAAAAAGTTCAAGTTTTCAGAACAAACTATGTTACCAGCATTATACGTGAATAAGGTATATTCTGAGATTCTCTAAGTCGCAAAGGTTATTTTTGTGCCCAAGTTCATAAATTTCATTACGTCTAGTTCGGACTATGAGATTGTGTACTTTTTTGAGCCTAATATATTGGAAAAAAATCGAAGCATGAATCACTATAGTGATGATAGAGTTTCTGGTTCTCATTATAATGGAAGCAAATAGTAGATGAATTAGTGGAATCATATGTTATAGGTGATAACAGATATTCAAGAGTTGTCAGCATCTTGTCTATTATCGCAGAAAAAGCTTCATAATGAAGAGTGATGGTGATGAATAATAGAGAGTTGAAGTGTTGTCATGAACGTTAACGTAAACGTAGAAATTGACAGCTACGCATGCGCATTTTCCATTTTCACGTTTGCGTTGTTAGTGGGCTCACGGGTGTACGTTATCTCACGTTCCTTCACGTATACCTTAAATATCAACGTACGTTAACCAAACGATACTCGAAATATGCCGATGAGTCAAAATGATCAAATTCGAGATCACCAACGAGTTCTGCATCAAGGAGCAGTCCTCTAATTTTGACAGGAATAAATGTTCGAATCTAAACACACAACCAAAAATGACCAATACAAACCGAAAACAAAATGTATTATTACGTTATGACCAAAGTGGCGACTTCAACTCAATTTAACTACAATACGTTATTTTTCGTACGTTAACGTCTACGTGGAGGTCTACGTACAGTGATTACTTCAACTCTCTATTCTCTATAATAGGTATCTACCTATGCAAAGATCAAACGCTCGTTTTTTTGTGATAAAAGTTCTCTACTCTATATATGGGTATGCAGAGTTGAGGTTATATTCAATGTTCATGGGAGTCATCAAGTAGGCGCAGCCTGATGCAAATGAAATTCGTCAACCTTTAATTACAGATTTTAATTGCAAAAACTCACTATTTGTGTCCGTACAAATATTTATTTCCACTACCAGAATCTTTTCATCGTATCCTGATGGACAATTGAATTCAGGACCATAGATACATCTTCCTCTTAGAACACATTGAACCTATTGGGCTAGAACTGGATCGTTCAGTTGGTAAGTATGTGAGTATCAGCATTAGCTTTATCGGGTGTTGGGTGACAAATAATATTTATGATGCTTCCTATCAGAGCTCTGATTGCTGAAATGGTTTGAAATCATCAGTTTCAAGAGCTGATGGCGTCGGTCAAAATCAGGGAAAAGAGTGCCTACCTTATTATCATTACGTGATCAAAATTGTGATAGATTATCAAAATATCACATACAGTTATTGAAAAAGCATTTGTTCATCAATGAAGTGATTATGTGATAACAAGAACCTTTCGAATACATCAATAAAATCAGCAGCAATTATTCGAGATAGATTGGGTGGAGATTGTTTCCAAATGTGTTTTCGGGATCCGTTCTGTCACCAAATGTCGATAAATTCAGTAATCAATTTCATAATGGAAAATTTTCTGATAAATTATCATTTGAAATCCATAAATAAAATTGTGTATGTGTGTGATTAGTTCGGCGCCAATATAAAACAATCTTTCACCTAATGAATATTTGAAGTGTTACAACTCTCTTCTGATTTACTCTTGTTGGCTTCATACTTTAATTTTTTATTTGACAGCACTCCATCTGAATCCGAAGGTAGAGAGATCTCTTACAAAATATGTAAATAACCGAATGCAATTTGTATGAGATAAGACTCTTGAATGCAAAATTATATGGAGATTTTTATGCACGAATGTAATTCGTTGACATAATCCACGAATAAATAATACATCCTCGAAGAAATGTGTTCTTATATGGAGCTCAGGCTGTTCCAAGATATGCTGAGGTATGGTATTGTCCGTTTTTCTCGAAAACGAAACAAGATACAAAAAAATAGCAAGGGACAAAAATTATGTATTCGAAGTGGGTTCATCTGGTTATTTGAAAAGAACCCGGAAAAAACACAGAGTCACTTTTTTTTTCTACAAAAAGCCAACTTGCTCGATGGGTACTCCCCTGGAAATTCTAGGTCATATTTAATTTCCAAAGAAAGGTTGTATGTACTTGTAATATTTAAAGTATATGACAAACGAGCCAGCGGCTATAGTACATAGACTACAATCATTAAAATCAAATCTCGAACGTTTTCGGCAACATTGCCATCATCAGGAGATTTCTGAAAAGTGGAATTTATTTTTAGTAACATGTGCTTGAAAATTTTATTTGAGGTTAGGAAAGTAAAGAAATTTTGAAAACTCACTTGTCAGAAATCTGTACAAAAGATTACATAAGAGGTGATCATTTCGTCAATATTTGTTGTTATCCAGTTTAATATACTATAAATTACTGTGTAATTATAAAACCAAATGGCAGCCAAGCTGCCTCCACTGTAAAACGGGAATGACTGAAGAAGTCCTGTGTAGTTTCCTGAATTTAAGAAATGACGTTTGAAAGATGACATTGATAGGCAAATTGAATGACTTACTGTTGACATATGTTGACAGACTACATGGAACATGAAAGTAAATTGAAAATTAGAAGAAACTGGATTTTGACACCAAGTTGACAGATACAATAATTTTTGAGTTTGAGTGTTAACCTAGAACAAATAAATAGGATATAATGCAATTGTTGTATAACAATATTAAATTACATTTTGATGAAGATAATGTTATTATGAAACAAATGAAAATGTCTCTCCTGATCAAAGACTATAAAAACAAATATTATTGTGAAGAAGAACTACTAAGTTCTTTTAGAGATTTGAAAATTGGTTGAAAACGAGTTTGGTTTAAATGGATTTGAGTATTCAAGCAACTATTGTTTGTTGAAATTTCCTTAGTTATTTCTAAGTCTTCAAGGAGATCGAGTTGTAAGTAATTACCATTGACTGTATGTAAGATTTTTATTCCTGATTCTAAGTCAAACTTATGTTTAGTTGCAGAAATATGTTCACCAAAACTGGAAGTTTGTGGCCTGTTGAGGTGTTCTTTGGTTCGAACTGAAATTTTCCTAGCAGTTTTTCCAATATATGTACTACTGCAGTCTGAACAGGATAATTTATAAATACCACTTTTATCAAGAAAATTTAATTTATCTTTTGTATTTGTGAGAATAGAACTTAAATTGTTTAATGTTTTGAAAGAAATTCTGATATTATTCAATATATCTGAGAAATAATTGGATACTTTTTCTGAAACACCATTAATGTATGGAAGGGAGAAATATTTAGGTGTTGGAACCATTTGTTCCTGACTATTGTAAGCTAGATTTCTATTTCTTTTATAAATTGTTTTTTGAAGAATTTTGTCGACAATCAAAGGGTTATAACCATTTGTATATGCTATTTGTTTAATTATGTTAATTTCTTTTTTGTAATTTTCATTGGAAAGAGGGATATTGAGTAATCTATTGATGTAACAATGATAAGCTGCCATTTTGTGTTGATAAGGGTGATGAGATTTTGAATGAATTGTATGATCTGTTTGAGTTGATTTTCTATAAATATCAAATTCTAATTTATTGTTTTGTCTAATAATTTTTAAATCCAAAAAGTTTATGCTATTATCTTTTTCGAGTTCAATGGTGAAGTTAATTTTGGGGTGTAGTTTATTAATTTTATCTAAGATTAGTGAAGCTTCATTTTCCCCACCTTTTATGAAAACTAAACAGTCATCTACATATCTGAACCAATGTAATATTTCTGGGCAATTTTTTATAAATGTGGACTCTAAATTATCCATAAATAAATCTGCTAGAAAAGGTGATAAGGGGGAGCCCATGGCTAATGGCCCATGGCCATGGCTAATTTGTCCAGTAAATGTCTAATAAATGTGTGAATAAACCATAAGAATTTCATTTTCTATTTTTTCTCGGGAAAGAATCATTTTAGGACTCATGTTTATATGAACTTTTTTTTCATATTCTGTTGAGAGGAATCTCCTCTTGGCTTCTGTCACCACAACTCTGAAACACCCTGTATACTATTGTGAAACTTAAGCCAACAATTCAGAAATAATTGCAACAAAATATTACATTTCACATAAAAAACAAAAAAGGCAACGGCACGCGGTGTTCCCTATCGGTCACCCATCCAAGTACTAACCGCGCCCGACGTTGCTTGACTTCCACGATCAGATGAGTGTGTATTATAGTTATTTTCATAACAAGTGCATAAAGTATTGGTTTTACGCACGCAAATACACTTTGCGCACGTGTTAGGAACAAGGTTTTTCCTACGAGCTTTATATGAGATAAAAAGGGAAATAAAGAAAATTATGATGAAGTGACGGTGTTTCTAGATTTTTGCTGACAAAAACTGAGTAAAAATCTGTCAAAGTTGAAAAGTGCACTTGATGTTCCTTGACAATATTATATATAATCATATATCATTATACAAGGTATTCTCTTTTGAAACCGTGAAAGTATTTTCTTGTTTTGAGGTAGAATACAAATATCGGGAAGAACGGTTGAAAAGTAAAAGGGATAACGGCTTTTAATAGTGCATACAATAGTCTACAGCAACTGAAATGAATAAAAATGTTCCATACCAGTGAGATTTTTGGGTAGTTTCACTTATCCGCACGCCGTGCGGATAACACCCATATCCGCACTGATTGCGGAAAAGTGTATTACTTTGCGCACTCAAATGAGTGCGGAAAAGTACTACTGTCCTCACGCTTGTAGGGAAAAGACTTTCATTGTTCACACATATTACATTACAACACAAATTTTACAAACATATTGTTACGTTATTCGGGTGCAGAAGCGAACACGACACTATTTATTTTCGAACTGATTTATTTGATCTAAAGAAACACTAATTTATATCGAACTTATAACTACTATTTATGTAAAACGATTTATAATACGCCGTCTCCTTCTTTTTGTTCTAGAAGCTTCTTAGAACAAACCTCTCTCTCTAATTGTTCCATCGATTGTTTCCAGAACATTCCAGAATCTTCTGTGACGTTATCTGTCACCGCGGCATATATTGAGTGTTCGGAAATATGCTAGTGCATTGGGAGGTAGGAGAGCAATCTGGTATGCGTGATACAGGATGATCGTTGTACTCCTGCCTTCCTGCTGATGTTTCTAAAGCCCCTCCAAGGGGAATATCATTACACTGCCCCCTCCTTAAAACGCATTCCTTCTGGAATGCATTCTGATCACTTTGAAGATAGGGACAACTGGTTTCATTTTCACAACGTGCAGTATGGTTGAAATAGCATGGCACTGTCTTCTCTCTTGGAGTTCCCTTGGAGTTCAAGCAGCATACCAGAATTTCAACTCCGGTGAATCTAAATAAAACCTCTAGCATGTTCCTCACAATTCTCCAATTCAAGCCATCCAGTCCACACCCCAGCTTTGGAACAGCTATCTTCTGTATGTCCTTCTCGAGTATGGTGCTTCGCAAGTCGACTAGCGTCTCCCAGAGGTCCTTGTAAGTGGGTTTCTCAGAAGATCTTGCTTTCGTTATAAGATAAAACACAGACCTTTTTCCTTCAGCGCTGATATCTTCTATTTCTAGTGCTCGACCGACGGAGGGACCTTGTTGACGAAGCTCCTCTAACTTCCCAAACTTCCTCATGAACTTGTTCGCTATTCCTTGAGACATCTGAAGATCCTCGGCGACGCGGTGAGCTAGTGCGTATTCTACAGGAATGGCAAAAAAGTCGCGGTGCTCTTCCTTGGTGACGCCAAACCTTGCTTTTGATGAACTACTGTATGTTCCAATGAATTCGTCGAATGTAAGCTCCTTTTCTTCCGGACAAATTTGTTGAACTTGTTGATCTTGTGTTCCCTCGAATGGTGCTAGTCTGTTGAGATGAACGACTCTTGGTTTGCCACTTGGTTCTTTACTGATGCGGTAGATGACATCGTTGATCTTCTTCTTGACGGTATAAGGTCCTTCCCAAGATCTCTGTAGTTTTGGACAAATACCTCGTTTCCTTTGTGGATTGTACAACCACACCAGGTCTCCTTCTGCGTATCCTGCACTTCCAGCTCTGATGTCGTACCGGTCTTTCATGCGATCGCTGGCGATTTTCAGATTAGAACGAACCAATTCGTGAATATCGTTCATCTTTTTCATCAGATTCGTAATGTAATCTTCCCCCACGATGTCCCCACCAGGTCTACATCCGAAGACCAAGTCACATGGAAGCCTCATCTCTCGTCCAAATAGAACCTTGTCCATGCAGACAAGGATGTATTTATTTCCATTATTAGTCACTGGAAACGGACCCGCAATATCCATGGCAATCCTCTCGAAAGGGCTTCCAACATTGTACTGTCTCATGGGTGCCCTTGGTTTACGATGAGGCCCATTGCTGGCAAAACACACGGTGCATTTGCGGCACCACTCCCTGACGTCGTCACTGCAGTTCACCCAGTAGAACCGCTCTCGTACCCGCTGCAGCGTCTTCCTCACTCCTAGATGTCCCCCTGAAGTTCCATCATGTACATATCCAAGTACTTCCGACACTCGGCTCCTAGGAATGACCAACTGCATCCGATTATCCGACCCATCATCGCTCTCGAGATTCTTCTTGAGCAGGTCATCTTCTAATACCAAGGAGTCCCACTGACTCCAGTACGCCTTCAAAGTCTGTGAAGATGGTGCTACTTCTTGTCAAGAAGGACGACGATTCGCTTTCTTCCATTCTCGAAGCTTGCGAAGTTCTGGGTCCTCTTCTTGCTCTTGCTTGATTGCTGCAGGTAACCAATCTCCATTGAGAACGGTGGTTCTGTAGAGGGCTGCTTCCTTATCCTCCAAACGACTACAATGTGAGCACTCAGGTGGACATGGCCTTCTGGACAATGCATCTGCATTCTTATGGCTCGTCCCCACTCGGTAAACAGGTCTTTTTGGATCATCTCGCTCTAGTTTTCCTGCAGCTGCTCGAACTGGTTTCTTCTCCTCATCCAAGAGGCCCTTGATGACGTTTATAAGGTCTTCAGTTAGATTTCGCCTGGGACTGTCCGCTATGTTCGTGCTGTCATCGACGGCTTGGAATTTTGTTGCTTCTCGTGTAGCTTCTATCGCGGCCTCGATTTCTAGCGCAGCTGCCAGAGCACTGGGAGGGTCTTTAGGTCGAGTCAACCGAACCGCTTTCCGCATTTTCATATCGCGCAATCCATCCAGGAACGTTTGGACAGCAAGACAGTTTATCAGATACTCAGGAGCTGATGGGTAGGCACACCGAACCAACCGAGCTACTTCCATTTCAAATTCCTGTAGGCTCTCATTGTCTCCCTGTCGACGGTTCTTCATTTGTGATCGTAACACTTGCTGTAGATGTTTTTGACCATATCGCATGTTGAGGCGTTCGATGAGATAATCGTAGTTATCGGATTTATCTTCCGGAATGGCTTGCAAGATGTTTAGTGCATCACCCCGTAGAGCTACTGTGAAAGCTACCACTTTGTCTTCTGATGTCCACCCATTGGCTTTGGAAGCTGCTTCGAACTGCTTCAGATAGTTCGGCCACGATGTTTTTCCATCGAATGTAGGTTGTTTTACTCGATTGGTAGTACTCACTGCATCTGGCCCTACTGTGGTTTTAATCATGAGTCCATTTTCAGACTTCTCCAGCATAGCTATTCTTTCTATTTCGAGCTGCAGCTCCTTCTTCATTTCTTCTATCTGGGTGGTGAATTGGGTTGATACCTGAGCTATAATTTTATCCTGCTGAGATGCGATCTGTTCTTTCTGAGCAGCGATCTGAGTCAGAACCTCTTCCCGATGTGTTGATATCTGGGTCGATACTTCTTCTCGTTGGGCAGATATCAGAGAGGCAATCTGATCTTGCTGAGCAGAAAACTGAGCAAGTACTTCTTTCTGAGCTAATATCTCTTCCCGTTGAGCCGATATCTGATCCAATACCTCTTGCCGTTGAGCTGAGATCTGCGATGCGATCTGATTTTGCTGAGCAGTAATTTGTGCCAGAACTTCTTCTCGCTGAGTTGCCATCTGCTCAGCTATATCCTGTCGCTGAGCCGCAATCTGATCCGTGATCTTCTCCTGCTGGGCCACCATCTGATCCGCGATCTTCTCCTGCTGAGCCACCATCTGGTCCGCAATGTCCTGTCGCTGAGCCGCTATCTGGTCCGTGATCTTCTCCTGCTGGGCCACCATCTGGTCCGCAATGTCCTGTCGCTGAGCCGCTATCTGGTCCGTGATCTTTTCCTGCTGAGCCACTATCTGTTCCGAGATCCCAGCCAACATCGATTCCGCTGAAGCTGGTTCCTCGAAGGTGAACGTCTCTGGATCTTGACCTACGCTCACCATATACTCTTTGAGACGATGCTGAAGTGTAATCTTGATCCCTGTTGTGTCGAGATCTCTCTCCTCCAACTCGCGTTTCAAGTCCACCACTTTCAACTCGTGTAGTTTCTTCATTGCAACGGTCTGTTCACTTCACACTGGAATATCCCACACTTCTGACACCAATTGTTACGTTATTCGGTGCAGAAGCGAACACGACACTATTTATTTTCGAACTGATTTATTTGAACTAAAGAAACACTAATTTATATCGAACTTATAACTACTATTTATGTAAAACGATTAATAACACGCGGTATATAACTGTCTCTCTGACACTCGCTGTTTGACTCCCCGACGGAAGTTATTCGGCCGTTTATATATGAGATAACTAGACAGGCTTTGGTTCGAGAACCTTCTCGAATGATCTTCCGTCTCCTTCTTTTTGTTCTAGAAGCTTCTTAGAACACACCTCTCTCTCTAATTGTTCCATCGATTGTTTCCAGAACATTCCAGAATCTTTTGTGACGTTATCTGTCACCGCGGCATATATTGAGTGTTCGGAAATATGCTAGTGCATTGGGAGGTAGGAGAGCAATCTGGTATGCGTGATACAGGATGATCGTTGTACTCCTGCCTTCCTGCTGATGTTTCTGAAGCCCCTCCAAGGGGAATATCATTACAATATTTCAAAAAGCAGGGCATCCTGCTAGCGCTCAGAGCTCTGTGATGGATCCTCCGCGTGGTGCAAAGGTGGCTGGTGTTGGCCAGGGAATGTATTTGGGAAGTGTTAGTCCCAGAGGCCTATCTCCCGGGGCGCGTATTGGCATTGTCTCCTATGGCACGACGTCACCTCAGAAAAATGTATTCCGAATCGCGAAAAACATTGTCCCACGATTTGCCAATGAAAGGCTCGACATTCTCTCCTGCAAAAGGGCACCATGCGTCTGAATGCAGAAGGTTGTACCACAATAAATTTCGCAAAATGAGGTAGAATATCTACTATATAAATTGAATTCGTGTTCTGTTTCATTGATGTGTTATTTCATTGAAGTACATAATGGTTATTTGTGATATAAGAGCAAAAAGTGACATATTATTTTGTGAGAAGCGAAGTTTCCCTTCGAACAAACAACTAACGTCAATAAATCACGAATTATTCTTTCTCGTTTCTTCGTTCCTCGATGGAAAGTGCCCAAGAAAATGAATTTCTTCCGCCGCAAATTGGAGAAGCTGCCAATAAAGCTGTTTTTGAATTATTGCCTAGTAAGTCAAAGGGACAGTACGAGTTTTCATATGAACATAAATGATCATGACATAAGCAGATATCACAAGCTTGTGGCTTTTCTGAAGCGGAAGGGTGAAGGATATCGACCGAAAAAGTCAAAAGTATTGACAAGAGAACAAATCGACAAATTTATCGCAGAAGCCCCAGATGAAATATATCTAATGCAGGAAGTTGCTGCGATTTTTGTTTTTTCTTGGAGCCTGTCGTCGAGAAGAACTGTGCGATTTGACATTAAATAATATCGAGGATTCCGGAACTTCACTACCTAGTTGTGCATATACCAGACACAAAAACTAATGTGCAACGCACCTTTGTTGTAAATGTTACCTTGTATATGAACTACTACAAAAAGTACAAAGCCCTTCGTCCAGTGGATATTAATCATTCTAGAGTTTTCATGAACTCCAGTTGGAATCAACACATTTGGTAAGATGCCTGCCAAAATTGCCGAATTTCTCAAATCTCAAATTTTGTCGAAAACTTCGGCAGATAATATTGCTCTCTGCCCTGGTACAAGCTTCACGAAAATAAATTCTGTCACATCTACCAATGAGACTGGCCATGGAGTTTTGTATTATAACTGTAGTTTCGCTAATTGTACTTTTGATTGAATAAACACTTCATTTTGAATTATGTTCACATATTTTTTCATAAAAATAAATCACTTTCCGCACTAGTGCTAGAAGTGATTTACTTTCAACACCAGTGTCATGAAATGACATTTGAGACACTGACACCATGCGTCAAGAATTATACTTTTACTGACGTTTGTAGAAAAAAATTTTTAGTCAGATTTTGCATTAGGTTTGCTCTTATTATATTGTTAGTCGATGAGGATCAGTTTTACCTGACTGAATCTTTCGCCTCAGATGTCAACCCAGGTCGAATTTCACGTCTGTACAGCCAATCTTTCTTCCAGAATAAATGCATTTGGCGAAGATGATAATATGACAGCACTTGAGTAGCAGTCGTTATATGGTGAAAGATTACTATTGATTTTGGAATTCGAACAAAATTCGCTTTCCACATAGTCGCTTCACGTATGTGCAGGAAATCAGACAGTCCTTCAGTGAATCCTTTTTTTTTTTATTTCGACTGATTTTTTCTCTTCGTTATTTCTTGGCAAATCCATACTTCGATATGTCGAGTGAAATTATCACTGATACTGTTAGACACATGCAGGAGATATTGTCCCTCCTACTCGTGACAAAATCTTCTACATACAATTTTCTAGAATTGCGTCGTACCATAGGAGAGAATTCCAATACGCTCCCGGGGCCGGGCCTCTTATATAGGTGATCTCACTGAGGTTACCCAAGAGGGTGGGGTAGCTGATCAGTCGCTATCAGTGGTGAGTGGTTTGTAGGGGGATGGAGGAGGATAAAATATTAAAACAATCACCTCCTGCTCGTCAGGGCCAGGGTCGGGCGCAGGAGCACTGCGTGTCGGATCGTTACTGTGGGGGGGATCCTCCGCTATTTATTTTCATGCCTTGTGTAATTGAGGCTGTCTCAATCTTGTCCGGAGCCACGCTTCTATTGCGATGCTCCGGGGAAATTCCCAACTATAAATTTCCAGGATCTGCAAAAACATCAGTTGATGCATATATCAGCCCGTTTTTTTTTACGTATGTTGTGGTGTTGTCTTATTTATGTTATGTTTCGGGTAAGGTCACTTCCAGCGATGTGGTATTTCTAAAACTTGTTGGTCGGTTTGATAATGTTATCTCTAATTCTTGGCGAACTACCACATCTCTCGTGAAGATCTGCCACTTGCGAGTATCGATCACCGTTGGTGATTATACGAAGTACTTTGTTCTGCAGCACCTGAAATCTCTTTATGGGTGTTGGTGGGATGCTGCAGAACACCGGGCACGCGTACGTCATCACAGGTCTAATCACTTGCTTGTACACCAAGTGGAGTGGTCCTGGATAACACCGTGTACCAGTGGCGGCTCCTCAGAGGAGGCAACGGGGGCTGAGCCTCTTCAGAGATTCTCCGTAAACTGATATTATCTATACTTTCTCATTAAAAGGACACCAAAATACAGGGATTTCGGTTTTATTTCCTGTCTTTAGGTAAATATTTTCAAATTGGCAACAGTGCTAGCCCACGCATCACACGTTGATGTCTGCAAAACACACGTAAAATATTCAACTTGGCAGCATCTATAGGAGCCTAGACTCCTTCATTATGCGCACCCCTAGCGCGCAATGCAAATGCCCGAATACGCCCGAATAACACGTGTTTGTCGTGGTCGTGTCTCGTCGCGAATTGCGGACAATCGCGAGTGCATTGTTTATGTTTATGTTAGGTTAATGGTTAGGAGCTCAATAAATTTCTAAAAAATGAGTGTTTTAAACGATTGCGATTTAGTGAAATACTTTTTGGTGAACCCATTCAGTGCTTTGTCTTATATGAAGATAAATTGATTGTGAAAAACAAACGTCCGACACCGGAATTAAAAAATCTGATTGTAACAGGTAACAAACAGAATCGTTCGTTCAATTCTGATAATTATAAAAAATATATCTGGTCGACGGGATCTGAGGTAAGGCTTCCAAAATCAAACAGAACTGGCAGATGATCAGAGCTCAGCTCATCTACCGCCTCGCGGTCAGAGATATCCACCACATTCTTGAACAGCACTATGTCTAGGACTGTCGGTGTCATTCCATTGACGAGGTAGTGCGTGGGAGTGCTAGGGAAGTCCAGGTTGACATTGGTGGCCTGCAGTTATGCCCTCAGCCTGCTTCCGTTCTGATTGTTCTGGACCTGGTTCCCCCAGTCCGCATGCCTCGCATTGAAGTCTCCACCTATAATCACTTTGTTACCAGCACTAACCAGCGCCTCCAGATCCTGCTCTGTGAATCTGTTCGTGGGCCTGTTGTACGCTGTGGAAATAATTTCCCCACTCCGCAGCCTCACCCCTGCGTGCTCGATTGAGCGTTGCCTTGGTGGTACCACGGCATGGAAATTATTGTCTCTCCCCATCCCCCGCCTTCATCTGTCTGTGCCAGGCCGATCGACCCTGACCGTGGAAAAGTCTCTTACTTTGAGGTTATATGGTCATGATGGAGCTTGGTCTCGGAAAAAAGTATAATGTCCAATTTGTGGCATATTCAATTTGTCCAGTAAATGTCTAATAAATGTGTGAATAAACCATACAAGTTTCACTTTCCATTTCTTCTCGGAAAGAAATTATTCCAGGATCCATGTTCATATGAACGTTTTTTTCATATTTTGTTGAGAGGAATCTCCGCTTGGCTTCTGTCACCACAACTCTGAAACACCCTGAATACTATTGTAAAACTTGAGCCAGCAATAAAATAGAATATTTCACATGAAAAACAAAAGAAAGGCAACGGCACGCGGTGTTCCCAAGCGGTCACCCATCCAAGTACTAACTGCGCCCGACGTTGCTTGACTTCCACGATCAGACGAGTGTGTATTAAAGTTGTTTATTTTCTTATCTTTGAATAATTTACAGCACATATTTCACACACATAAATATAAAAAGTGTTGGTACAACTGCGCGGTACCTATATGTCCCTCAGCGTGGTGCAGAGGTGGCTGGTGTTGGCCAGGAAATGTGAGTGGATATGTGTGGCGGCTTCCAAATAATTTTTTGTTTGTGTATAAATGACGACAACTCCGTTGTTATCAACACAAGACTATTACTGCGACATATCATCTGTGAGGAAAAAAAAAGTTATTTGTAACTAAGTCATAGTGAGCTATGACCTACATTTGAAAAACTAAAGTTGGTGCTGATATCTCAAATTCTAGAAGAGTTGGCATAAATTTCATATTTTTTTCGAAATCACTTTGAAAAACTGCCATGAGAATGTGAAATTCCTATTCGTATATTTTCATAAATAAACAAGTTACGGAGGAGGCATGAAAATGATAAAAATCTGTTATTTGCGTATAAAACAAAAACGAATAGATTTTATCAAAATATTTTTTCACATTATAGTTGGCCTTGACAAACTCCACATTTGGTGTCATTTAACCGACCTCGTATCTCTCACCGTTAAAAAGATACCCATGGTGAGCATGGTAAGTGGGACACACTGTATATGTTCCAATAGTTATGACTCACTATCTGTATATTATGCCTATCATAGATGATGTATTTTATTTCATTTTTATAGTGAACCATTAACAATCAAAGATTCAAAGATATCTGACTATTTATTTTCTATCTACTGATGAGACTCGCTAATAAGAAATTATCATATTCAGATTGATTATATTATCAATATTTGGTAATGTCTTAAAAATACAAAACTTCAATATGGAATATGGATACAAATTGAGTGAAAAATAATCAACGAAAAAGGCGTGAGATGTTTTTCCAGATATACATATATATTGGTCTAGGCAAAGTATGACAAGTTATTCACAAGGGAATTTAAAAAAAAGCCACGGAGTAAGAACCCAACTGAATGAGAGATCATAATATGTTCTTCTCTCTTCCGCAAGGAACCGAGGGAAAAATCAATACTCGCATCCCGTTGTTATTGTTTTGGTTGCGGATTGCGGATTCCCCATATACGTCCATGGGATTCACCGACCGTAGCAAACATTTTTTTATCGGAACCGGTCGGGCGGGTCGGGTCTCATCTCATCGTAGAAGACAAGGATAAACAAAAATTTCTGGAGCGATAGCACGCGGTGGGATGGGATCTGTAATTCTGTACAAAAGTGTAGTAATCTCATGTAGTAATCTGTACAATTAGTTCAGACATGTTCTGTGTGCCTAGTGGAGTTGCTACCTCACAGTGGCTAAACGATAGACGAGGGGATGAGCGGGGCATCGACTCGAAAATATGCATCTTCCCAGCGTAAGCGTAATATATCAATCAACGACTGAACTATGTTGAAAATAATATCATTCATCATTTATTCATCTATCGGCTGGAATTGTAAGTAAATGTTCTGTCAGCTGTCATCCGTCATAATGTTTTGTGCCCTGAGCGCCCTAGGTGGTCCAATCGGCAGTCGATTTGAATTGTACTAGATCGATGCAGATTTCTGTACTGATATTAGGCTTCGAAAAATTGAAGAGCTCTGCATTTAATTTTCAAGATGGCGTAATTAATTTATGATTTCTTCACCGTAGTGACATCTTGCGAGAAGGTCAGCGTCAAAATGTGGAGGCCCGTCTTAATAATGGTATAGAATATATAAAGGATTCATCTATTATACAGTGTCTTTCAAAAGTATCGGAACGGTCTCATATTTCAGGAACGGCTTGAGAAAAATTCACGAAATTTTCTACAGAGGGTGATTATTGATGATGTCCGATTCAATGGTGGCATCGGAAATGTTGCCAAGTTTTCAGTTTTTCAGATATTAGGAGTAACTTTATTTCTTCAAATGGAATATCCCATTTATTTTTATTGCAATTAATTGAGCGCCTCCTAATTACTTGAGTCCCTGAATATCAGATTCGTAATTAACGTGATTTTCGAAATATGACAACATAGCATTTTCGTTAAAAAGTTCTGGAACGGTCCTATATTTCAGAAACAACTCAGAGAAAATTTATGAAAACTTCGACAGGATAGCTGTTGATGATGCCCGATTCAATGGTGATATCGGCAATGTTGCCAAATCAACAGTTCTTC
This sequence comes from Phaedon cochleariae, assembly GCA_918026855.4. Lineage (NCBI taxonomy): Eukaryota > Metazoa > Arthropoda > Insecta > Coleoptera > Chrysomelidae > Phaedon > Phaedon cochleariae. The sequence continues at coordinate 22,693,951 of OU896708.1, forward strand.
AGATATTGAGGGTAACTCAATTTTTTCAAATGGAATACCCTATTTGTTTTCATTGCAATACATTCGACGCCTCATTACTTATGTCTCCAAATCTCAGATTTCAAATTGAAGTGGTTTTCGAAATATGACAACATGGCATTTTCGTTCAAAAGTCTGGGAACCTTTTAATATTTTCAATACGGTTCAAGGAAAATTCATGAAATTTTATACAAGATGGTTTCTGATGATGCCCGATTCAATGGTGATATCGGCAATGTTGCCAAATCAACAGTATTTCAGATATTGAGGGTAATTCAATTTTTTCAAATGGAATACCCAATTTGTTTTCATTGCAATACATTCAGCGACGCCTCATCACTTATGTCTCCAAATATCAGATTTTAAATTGAAGTGGTTTTCGAAATATGACAACATGGCATTTTCGTTCAGAAGTCTGGGAACCTTCTAATATTTTCAATACGGTTCAAGGAAAATTCATGAAATTTTATACAAGATGGTTTCTGATGATGCCCGATTCAATGGTGATATCGGCAATGTTGCCAAATCAACAGTATTTCAGATATTGAGGGTAACTCAATTTTTTCAAATGGAATACCCTATTTGTTTTCATTGCAATACATTCAGCGACGCCTCATTACTTATGTCTTCAAATATCAAATTTTAAATAAGTATGGTTTTTGAATCGGGCATCATCAACAACCATCCTGTCGAAGCTTTCATAAATTTTCTTTGAGCCGTTTCTGAAATATGGGACCGTTCCAGAACTTTTCAACGAAAATGCTATGTTGTCATATTTCGAAAATCACGTTAATTACGAATCTGATATGCAGGGACTCGAGTAATTAGGAGGCGCTTAATTAATTGCAATAAAAATAAATGGGGTATTCCATTTGAAAAAATAAAGTTACTCCTAATATCTGAAAAACTGTAAACTTGGCAACATTGCCGATACCACCATTGAATCGGGCATCATCAATAATCACCCTGTAGAAAATTTCGTGAATTTTTCTCAAGTCGTTCCTGAAATATGAGACCGTTCCGATACTTTTGAAAGACTGTATATTGGAGCTCCGAATAATTTCAAAATCTTAATACTGGAGTTGAGAATCTAGAAAATGGATCGCGACGGATATTTGGAGCAGTGATTATGGTAATGGGAGAAACTTCTCTCAGATCGAGAGAATTAATTTAATCTGGGAATAAACATATGGAACCGGACTTACTTGAAAAAATCGTAAACTCGTGAACCTTACGATAAGAATGTCTTCTTAAAGTCTTCTACCTTCAAAAAGTTTAGTTTTTCGTTAATCTAATTTGATTTTTTGACAAATGTCAACAGTCATCATGCATCATTCGTTGTAGTGAAACGGAATGAAAAGTAGCAAACGGAATCGGAAAAGTTGCAAATAAAACGACACATTGAAGTGATTCCGGAATCGCAACTATTGATTCCGGCATTACTATAGTTACGATTGATTCATTGCATGACATCTATCAATAAACGTTTGTCACCGGTTTGGACGATAATGGAGATTATTAAATCACAAAAAGGAAAAGATTTAATATAACTTGAAGGCTACATATATTGAAAAGATAAAGCATTCATAACTCCAGAGTCATGGAGGTGCGTGAAATCATTATGCAGAGGGAGATTGTGCGTGCAGCAAGGTTATCCAGAACCCGCAACTCCACAATCATGCTTCTAGCCCCGGTGAGGTGAAGGTGAAGAAAATAAGACAAACTATGCGTGAATTGGCGAGTAACACCATCGAAAAGCCTAGAAATAAAATTCAAGCTTCCACGTCTGACGGGATATCCACCGAAACATCCACATTATTACCTAGTTATGGGGCTTCAAGGAAAATCATCAAGAGACAGCGAAGTGGCTTCGGTGAAATTACAACTTTCAATAATGTAAGAGATATAACCATCGCAGAAGAGATGAAGAAAACCGAGAAAGGGGAAAATGTCTTGTTATGGGACTCTGGACAAGGAAATTCTGACCGAATATTTATGTTTGGAACCCTCAATAATTTGTCTTTGAAGAATGAGTTCAAACATTGGTGTGTTGATGGTACTGCAGCATTTGAAATTGCTACAAGATAATATCAGCTCATTTTTTATGAAACTTATCAAATTACAGTAGAGTAGCACTGTGTTAAATTTGTAAAATTATCATCCTGTATATGTTGATCTAGTGTGCCATTCATTCTATTGATATTAGTTCAGTTGTCTGTCGATAATCAAAATATTGTCAATCAGATTTGTATCTTCTTATAAAGTAGATTTCCTTGCAATTCCAATTGGAATTATAGTTTCTACCACATATAGCTCAACAGGTTACGGGCTCAGGCTACGCATGAAGTAGTGCAGAAACAAGAGATGAAATAACGATATGGAGTTCAAAGCACATATCGATAAACTAGAAGGAGCATCAAATTGGACAAAATGGAGAAGACAGATTGAGCTTTTGCTGAGACATCATGAAGTTCTCGAAGTTACAACTGGAGAGATTCAATCTCCAGGTGATCCAGGTGATATTGCTACACCAGAACCTATCAATCAGTTCAATGCAGATTTGAAACGTTTCAAGAAACTAGATGCATTAGCTCAGCTGATTTTAGTTGGTAGCATGAATGACGCAAATGTCGAACTAACAGCGACTTGCGACACCTCGAATTCTACATGGGAGAAACTTTTGTCTGTATATGAACAGAGCTCTGGACAACGGGTCGATAGACTGATGGAACAGTTTTTCAATTCACAAAAGGATCCTTCTGAAGACATAGCTACTCACATAGCTAGACTACAAAGAAATTTTCGTGAACTGAACGATGAAATGAAAAAGCTAGTGCATGTAGAATTACCAGAATTGTTGCTAATGAGTAGAATTATGTCTACTCTGTTAGGATTTTATTTATATGAACTGCCAAACTGTCATTTATCTTATATGTCATGTCATGTCTGTTATTGGTACAGGATACAGTATGATGTCCTGATTAATATAATCACTATGAGGTGTAGTAGTTCATGAAAACAAATTAAAAACGTAGTTATGTACAGAACGATATCATCATCTGAAGTTGTGTTGTACCAGTTGTACGAATATGAAGGTCATCCCCAGTAGTAGTGTTTTTGTCCAAAAGCAGAAGATTTATCAGGTTATGGGCCCAGAACTCGTAATCATTGGACAAAAATAAAGAAATCTGAAAGTGAAGTGGATCAGATTTCAAGAGCAGTGACTTGAGAATAGTGGATGACAAAAATGGCGACGAGCTCAGCGACGTTTCCATTTCCCCAGCTGACGGGAACAAATTTCTCAAACTGGAAATTTAGAGTATACATTCTACTCGATAAGGAGAAAGCAACAGAGGTGATTACTGTGTCAGATGAAGAAATAGCAGGAATGAATGCGGAGCAGAAATCAGCTTTCGAAGCAAAGGATAAGAGAGCAAAATGCATTATAGTTCAATGCATAACAGATAAACATATTGAGTATATTAAAGATTGCTCAACAGCCAGGGAAACGATGAAATCATTAGAAAATGTTTTTGAACGAAAAAGCCCACTGTCGAAATTGTTTATCATGAAGAAGCTTTTAAAACTCAAGTTCAATAGCGGCGGAGATCTACAAGACCACTTTGTAGAAGTAGAAACTCTTTTGAGAGAACTTGAGTCACTTGGATCCAAATTAGATGACAATGATAAAGCATGTTTCCTTTTATTAACCTTACCAGAGAAGTATGACAATATAATAACTGCATTAGAAACTATGTCATCTGGCATTACCTATGAATTTGTCAAAAATCGACTTTTGGATGCTGAACTTAAATTCAAAGATGCACATCTCACAGAACTAGGCACAAACGATAGTTCATTCAGTGCATATAAACAGACAACCTCCCAAGGATGTTTTGAATGTGGTGCAAACACACATTTTATAAAGGATTGTCCTAAGCTCAGCTCAACACCGAATACCAGACAATTCATGAATAGAAGAAGAGGAAGATTTGGATTTAGAGGAATCAATCGAGGAACATATAGAGGATTATATAGAAGAGGTTCAAAAACAGCTAATACATATGTAACCAAAGAAGAGGAAGAGGAAATTTCATTCATTGCCACAGAGGTAGATATAGAAACAGCACTCAAATCAGTACTCCAGCCATCAAGTATTGATTTTATACTAGACAGTGGTGCTACGGAACACTCAGTTAAAGAAGAGGTTGCCGATTTTATGGATGACGTTGAAGAGCTTGATCAAGAACTGAAAATTAGAGTTGCAAATGGTGATAAGTTGATAGCAAGAAAGAGAGGCATGTTACGCTTATCTGTCCTGGATACTGGACATATAGTATCATTTTATGCTGTCATTGTTCCGAAACTGTCACATAATCTTCTTTCTGTCAGAAAGCTGAATAATGAAGGTAACATTGTAACTTTCAAGAATAATCAGGCTTCAATTGCAAATAATAAGAAATCATTCTCAATGGAATGCAATCTAGTTGGGAATCTATTTGTAGCCAGTTTCAATGTTCCTTTTGAGAGCTGTAATGTGACCAAAGTAGAAAATCTATGGCATCGCAGACTTGGCCATCTGAACAATGAAAGTTTGAGAAAAATGAAGTTACCCTTTGAAGATAATATTTGTGGTCCATGTAAACAAGGCAAGTCTACTCGTTTACCATTTATAAACATTACATCACCAAGATCGAGCAGAAAAGGAGAGTTCTTACACACTGATTTGGGTGGACCTATCAGAATAGAAACCTTGGAAGGATATCGCTATTATCAAACAGTTATAGATGATTTTTCACACTTCATGATAATTTATCTATTGAAACAGAAGAACGAAGCAGAAGTAAACTTGATGAACCATTTGAGACAACTTGAAGCTGATGGCAATAACTGTTGTAAAATAAGGTTAGATTGTGGAGGAGAGTTTAGTTCACATGTTTTCAAAGACTTTTGTAAACAAAAGGGAGTACGTCTAGAAACAACTCTACCTTACACAAGCCAACAAAATGGTGCTAGTGAACGAGCTAACAGAACCTTATTAGATAAAGTAAGGACCATGTTTGCAGAAACCAACCTTCCAGAATACTTATGGGGTGAGGCTATAAGATCCGCAGCATACCAGTTGAATAGATCACCAACAGCTGCTCTTAAAGGTGGCATACCAACTGGTTTTTATTATGGTAAAACTGATCTATCAAAGTTGCGTATTTTTGGTTCCAAAGCTTGGGCACACAAGTTACCAGTTCCAGGCAATAAGTTGGAATCTAGAGCTAAGGAAGTTAGAATGGTTGGATATAGTACAAATGGTTATAGGCTATGGGATCCTGCGACAAATAAAATAATCACTTCAAGAGATGTACGTTTTGATGGAAGCGATTCTGTTTACAAACCTATAGAAGAAACAAACTCAAAAGAAAAGAATCCAGTTATGGAAGAAAACGAGATTGCAGATCCAGAAATAGATGTAAATCAACGAAATGATAGAATACCAGAAGAAGAGGATCATATTAGAGATGAAGAAGTGATAGATAATGAAGAAAATACGTTAACTCCAGTGAATGTAAATACCCGGACAAGAAATATCAAACCACCTACCAGGTTTGATGACTATGAAATTTACTCAGCATATTGTTTACTAACAGGAGAGCCACAAAACTATGAAGAAGCTGTTTCCATGGGACAAGACTGGAAACTAGCAATTAAAAATGAGATAAATGCTCATGAAAAGCATAAAACTTGGACTTATTCGAAATTACCAGAGGGCAACAAGGCCATTGACACACGGTGGGTCTTCAAAGTGAAGCAAACTGGAGAGAAGAAAGCCCGTTTAGTGGCAAAGGGGTATCGAGAAGATATACCTTATAATGTTTATGCTTCAGTAGCACGTCTACCTACTATAAGAATGCTGCTCTCATATGCTCTACAGAACGACTGGGATATTAGACAACTTGACATACCTACAGCTTTCCTGAATGGTGATTTGGATACAAATGTCTACATCAAAATTCCACAAGGTGTAACCTACAAACCAGGTCAAGTTCTGAAACTGAATAGAGCTTTGTATGGTTTACGAGAATCTCCCAGAAAATGGAATGAAAAATTTGATCAATTTGCAGAAGCAAATGGATTACGAAGATCTAATAGTGATTTTTGTTTATATGTGGGAACAGAAACGTGGCTAGTGATATGGGTAGATGATATTCTAGTTACTGGTTCTACCCAGGGCTGCTCAAGACTCATCAAATCACTCATAGAAACCTTCAGTGCTAAAGATTTTGGTACACTGCATAAATTTTTAGGTACAGAAATCACCAAGACCAAATATGAACTGAAAATATCTCAAAGTGATTTCATTGAGAAGATTTTAGTGAAGTTCAAAATGAAAGATTGTAAGGGTGCCATTACACCCATGGAACCTAGCTTTCAAATCGATTTGCAGAGTGAAATATGTGAGGATGTTCCATACAGACAACTCATAGGCTCTTTGATGTATGTGGCCACTGTAAGTAGGCCAGACATCGGATTTGCAACTTCATACCTTAGTAGATTCCTGGATCGTCCTACTAAACAACTGTGGCAAGCTGGTAAAAGAATATTGAGGTATTTGAAACTGACTCAACACAAGGCTTTAACATATCATTGTTCTAACCAAGAAGGGCTCCATGCTTATTCGGATGCAGATTGGGCAGGAGACAGACTAGATCGCAAGAGTGTAAGTGCGTCAGTGATTTACCATTGTGATAATGCCATCCTGTGGTGTTCAAAGAAGCAAACAAGTGTAGCTCTAAGTACATGTGAAGCAGAGTATATTGCTTGTGCATCAACTGCTTCAGACTTACTTTATATAAAAAGTGTTTTCATTGATCTTGAAGGCAAAGATACACTACCTTTGATACTTGTTGATAATCAAAGTACAATCAATATGATCGAAAGTTATGAAAATAGCAAAAGATCTAGACATATTGATACAAGAAATCATTTTATCAAAGATTGTGTAGCAAAAGGTCAGCTTGCATTAATGTACATTAGTACAGATAAAAATGTAGCTGATATTTTGACAAAATCATTGTCTTATACAAAATTTGAATATTTTCGTAGAATTTTGAAAGTTTTATAAACAGTTCAGCATATTTCATGACATTGTATATCGTCAAGTTAGATTTAGCTTACAAGTCAACTACTTAGAGATGTTAACTTGAGGGAGGGTGTTAGGATTTTATTTATATGAACTGCCAAACTGTCATTTATCTTATATGTCATGTCATGTCTGTTATTGGTACAGAATACAGTATGATGTCCTGATTAATATAATCACTATGAGGTGTAGTAGTTCATGAAAACAAATTAAAAACGTAGTTATGTACAGAACGATATCATCATCTGAAGTTGTGTTGTACCAGTTGTACGAATATAAAGGTCATCCCCAGTAGTAGTGTTTTTGTCCAAAAGCAGAAGATTTATCATACTCTTCCATGTGAGTACTTCGAATTTGAAAGTGTTTGGGAATCAGTTTCTGTGACCGAGAGAACGATCAACAAGCTGACTGAACGTTTACGCCTGATTGAGATGAGATTGCCTGTGAAGCCCAATGACAACACAACTGCTTTTGTTGCTAAATCTAACACGAAACGATTAGGAAGATCATCAAAACCAGTTAGGAAATGTTTAAAATGTCATGAAGTCGGTCATTTCGCCAAGAACTGTCCAAATAAGAAACGCTTGGATGAAGCAAACAAGGCAGATGCTGAAGGAGCTGCATTTTCTAGTGTGACCAAGAGCACGAAGAACAATGTTGGAAGCAACGAGCAATGGTTAGCTGATTCAGGTGCATCGGCTCACATGACAAGTAACAATGAATATTTCATCGATTTTCAACCCTTTGTAACTCCAAAAGAAGTTCAGGTCGGTAATGGTGCTGTTATTTTGGCTTACGGTGAAGGAAATATCAATATTCAGATGGAAGTAAACAATAAAACGTTCATGAATCATCTTGAAAACGTGTGGTATGTACCTGATATCAAGAGAAACCTTTTCTCTGTTGGGCAAACTCTCAACAAGGGTTACCACTTTGAAGCTAACCAGGATAGCTGTTTTATCGAGAAAGGTGGAGTGATTCGTCTGAGCGGACGAAGAAACCAGAAAGGTTTGTATGTTCTGAATATGATTGCTTGCAAACCGGAGAATTCTAGTGATCAATTTCAATTCAATTCAATTAACTTTATTGCTTTCAAAAACAGACAGTTTTACAGCAAGGATTTGGTTATCAAGTATGTTTGGCACTAATGTTAATATATATCAAGAGAGCATTACAACTATACCTAACATATTATTATCTAATTTATAGCGACCAAGAAAAACAAACAAAATTATAATAGTGACCTGTACTTAATAATAGAGCATTATTCATTTAAAATGAAGGATCGTAGCTTGAGGACATTCCAAATATAGCGAGCAATCGTTTTAGCTGATTCAATCGATAAGTTTTCAAGTGCGTAGAACATAGAATCAGGGCTAGATAAACAATCTGAATCCAAGGGTTTCATTGAGTGAGGTTTATGTTACTTCGTCATCCGAAAACCTTCAACTTTGGCATGAGAGGTTTTGTCATCAAAATAAACATCATGTCAAAAGTATTTTGAAACGTCATAACATTGGTATACAGCATGATTGTGGTGATATGCTTTGTGAAGGCTGTATTCTGGGGAAACAACATCGATCCCCATTCAGATCAAGACAAAACAGACCTTCCAAACCAGGAGAGATAATCCATGCTGATGTCTGTGGACCAATGCAAGTGGATTCACTAGGCGGAGCCAAGTATTATGTTTGTTTCAAGGATGATTTCACGAGATATCGGCGGGTTTTCTTCATCAAGTCGAAGATTGAAGTTGCAAGCAGTCTCAAGATATTCCTGAATGAAACAGATGCTGCAGGACATAGAATCGTAGAGTTCCTGAGTGATGGCGGTAAAGAATTCGACAACGCCGAAGTTAGAGCCATCTTGCAATCAAAAAGAATCTCTATTCGAATAACAATGCCATACAGTCCACAGCAAAATGGTCTTGCAGAGAGAGAAAATCGAACGCTCGTGGAAAGTGCAAGAACCATGCTGCATACAAAAGATTTGCCGTTAAAGCTATGGGCAGAAGCTGTGAATACAGCTTCGTATGTTCTCAATCGTACTGGTCCAACAACAGTAGTTGGAAAATCTCCCATTGAGCTCTGGCAAAGCAAAGAAATATCAACAATTAGTCACCTACGTATCTTTGGTACTCGTTGTTACGTTCATGTGCCCAAACAAACGAGGAGAAAATGGGACAAGAAAAGCACTGAAGGTAGATTCGTCAGCTATCGTGGAGATGAAGATGGTTATCGTATATGAATTCCAGATGGAAACAAAGTTGTTATGAGCAAAGATGTAATCTTCAAGTCCGAAGAAGTTGTAGAGAAAAAGGTACAGCTTAAAATGAAGGAAGATATAGAGGACAAGGTACAATTGAGGATGAACATGCAAGTAGTAGCAGGAGAGAACCAAGAGAGACGACTTTCAATCCAAGAAGAAGTTTCGACTTTGCAGAATGATCCAGTGAGCGAAGTCAATGTGGAGGAGGAAGAAAATGAGCAAGAGGAAGAAGAAAATGAGCGAAGAAACGATGAATCCCTACAGCATCATGACAGCAGACGTATAGTCAGAATGCCGTCATACTTGAACGACTATGTATTATTTGCAGAATATGATGAACCACAGTCATATGAAGCTGCAATGAAGTCAAGTAACGCAGAACTATGGAAGAATGCTATGGCTGAAGAGATGCAATCTTTAGCAGAAAACGACACATGGAGTTTGGTTGATTCGCCTCCAGGAAGTAAACCCATTCCTAATCGATGGGTTCTGAAGGTGAAAACAGATTCAGATGGTGAAATTTGTCGTTATAAAGCTAGGCTGGTAGCTAAAGGTTTCAACCAAAAAGCGGGTATAGACTACAATGAGACTTTCAGCCCCGTGGCTCGTTTTGATACCCTCAGGATTGTTTTCAGTGTAGCAGCCTCAGAAAACATGATACTCTCACAATTCGATGTAAAAACAGCGTTTTTATACGGTAAACTTGAGGAGGAAGTATTCATGAATCAACCAGAAGGATTCAATGACAATACAGGACGAGTGTGTAAGCTGAATAAGAGCTTGTATGGTTTGAAGCAGTCGCCACGATGCTGGAACACCCGTTTTGTACACTTCTTGAAAAATGAAGAAATGATCTGCAGTTCATCGGATCCATGCCTGTTTATCCGTGTGAGGAATAATCGAAAACTCCTGGTCGCTATATATGTCGACGATGGACTCATTGCAGGCAGCGATGATAGAGAAATATCATCATTTCTCAATAAATTACGAAATACATTCAAGATAACTGAAGGGGACTTTGCTTGTTAGATATCCGATTGGCGTATTGTCAAACGCATATTGATATATCTTAAAGGAACCATCGATTTCGGATTGTTCTACAGTGCGAAAAATCAAAGAATTCTCAGAGTATACAGTGATGCCGACTACGCTGGTGACACACTCTCCAGGAAATCGAGATCTGGTGTTGTATGTATGTATGCTGGATCTGCAGTAACCTGGTTCAGTCAGAAGCAGAAAAGTGTTTCTCTCTCCACCACTGAGGCAGAATATATTGCTGCAAGCGAGGCAACCAAGGAATTGATTTGGGTAATGAAACGTCTACTTGGTGAAATCACTTCATTTGATAAACATGTCACCCTATATATGGATAGTGCAAGTGCTATTAAACTTGTGAAAAACCCTGAGATTCATAAGAAATCGAAACATATCGAAATACGTTTCCATTTCATACGGAATGAATATCAAGAAGGCGTTATGGAAGTGGAGTTCATTCCTAGTGAAGAACAAGTAGCAGACCTCTTGACAAAACCTTCATCGAGAGTGAAATTTTTTGAATTTCGAAAACTGCTTGGTGTACAGTGTGTACGGAACCTTGACGAATGATGTACAAATATCCAGGATAATTTTAGGAGGAAGTGTTAAATTTGTAAAATTATCATCCTGTATATGTTGATCTAGTGTGCCATTCATTCTATTGATATTAGTTCAGTTGTCTGTCGATAATAAAAATATTGTCAATCAGATTTGTATCTTTTTATAAAGTAGATGTCCTTGCAATTCCCATTGGATTTATAGTTTCTACCACATAGCTCAACATTTTTCTTTGGTGTAATAAACATAGTCTTCAAATTCTTACCTTATGAATTTGAGAAGAAACCATACTCACAGTGAACATTCAGTCTGACATATACTAAATAATCCTTGAGTAGTAGAATATTTGATGAAACAAACCATATCATATCACACACAGTTTTGACTGAGATCTTTTAACAAACAAATTCCAGTAGTAGAGTACTCATTTCTTCTGATATACTATGTGCTAATAGGAAGTGATGAGGTAAGCTGCAGGAGTCTCTGATTTCTGGCGTTCTGACCCTAAGGCCCTAGAATGAAGAAAATATTCAATATTGTAATCCATCCAAAAGTAGTCAGACAAGTTACCGTTGATGTTCTCCAGGGCGATAAATCCTATTTCGCTGGAATATCTCAGGATTTATGATGATGTTGTTCATTCTGAATTGGTTTCGATTGGGATATAAATTTCTCTGTTTATTAGGCAATCCAACGACCTGTCAAATAATTTCAAAATGGCGTCTGGTTGGCAAACAAACCAAAGACAAGTTTGTTTACTTGAGAACTTTGTGGGTTTTGGAAGCCTCTTTTACAGTATTATTTTATCGAGTTTCGGCTAGATTTATTGTGAATAATGAAAACTCAGTATGATTTCAAAGAAAAAATTGCCAGTAACGTGAATTGTGGTGGATTATGGAAGCAGTGCAGATCGGGACCATTCGCTGTTTTGTCACATTCCTACTGTAATACTGTGAAAAACTCTGAGCATTACCCACAGATGAAGGATCTATCAAGAGAAATAAGGAAAATGTGGATAGCAGCCATGAAGAGAAAGAATCAGCAACAGAATCAATCATAATAAACCAGAGCATATGTTCTATTTTCATAACAGGTACCTAAGAAAAAGGATTTTAATATTATTTATATGTTTCTACCTACTCTAGAACTGATGAGTTTAGTGTTTCATCCTATGGAAAACTTATCTTTTTCTCATTTTTATAAAATAAACCAATACTCATTACTTTTGATGGTCCTACATAGTTTGGAAGCATCATGTTTCTAATACATGAATGAATCATCTACCTTGTAGGAGAACGAAGTGCCTGAAAGATGAGAATATCCAGCTTGGGTCCCATTGCAATATAATATGGGTCATCAATCTCTTGTCCATTCGAAATGCAAGACTGATGTGGATCAAAAACTGAGAGCAGACAAAAGGTTCCAATCATGAATCAAGCATCAGAACCAAGAGACCTGGTATGTTCTCAAGAAAACACCTAATTACATAATACTACTACTACATCATTTTTCATTTATTTTAGTGTAATTAAGAAAGTGTCCTGGGAGATGAAGGAATAGAAGAGAAAATTGGTGAAAACTAGGTGAAAATCTACAAGATTTATAAGTACTTTTACAAATTGAAGTTTGTTGTGATTTATTTTTATCAATTATAAATGTAAGACAAATAAAGTAAGTATATCAGAATAATTTTAATATTCATCAAATGGAAAATACATTGTATTATTCCACTATATTACAAAAGATCTACATGATTCATGAAAAAATCTTCATAGAACATTGTTATTCAGTGATCTGATGGAAACAATAATAACCAATGATTGAATGATACATTTATTATGAATAGGTACATATTTTTTTATAGAACTTGTTGAATCAGAATTCACAAAACCATGCTGATTCTGGGGTACCTAAAATATCTACACATTCAAAATAGAACAATACAATTTCCCTTTATCACTGTCACAACTAGTCATAGGGGTTCCGTCATCAGCACTTGAACACTCACACCAATAATTCACTTCTGGTGAAATTAATATCCACCCAAAAGTCCAGGTATTATAACTTCAGCATGAAACTTCAAAGCAATTTGTGAATGTTGTTCCCAAAAAACAGGTTTCTCGGACATTGAAGATATAGTAGGGATTTTGTATTAAACCGCAGCCAGAGCACTGTACCTATGTCCATTTCTGCTATTGGTATGATGGGCACAATCATGGTGAGAGTGGTGGCATGAGCCACAAAGCACATACATCAGTACATGAAACTGTTCCTTATTTACTTGCCCAAGCCTCAAGTTACTTATTAGCACAGAATCTGATTGTGAATATTTTACCTATAAAAAAATTTCATAAGAAAGTTATTTAGGTATAAAAGTAAAAAGTTACCTTTCCAACTATGACATGAAAATCATTCATCTTCCTGTATACTTCCTGGACAAAATTTGCTGAAAAATACTTGTGAACAACAAGGGTTTTGAATGCTTTCATTTGCTCATGAGGGTAGAAACTGTGGGTCACTATAAATAGTAGGAGAGTATAGTTATGAGGTAGTCTAATCAGTCAGCAGTTTCAGATGTGAAGGCCTTCAAATCCTTGATCAACATCAGCTTCATCAGATATCTACAAACAAATTATGGTTATATGATAGTTTCAGGAATGAAAATGTACTGGTTAGTTGAGAAAAATAGCCGAAAAAACAATAAATATTCATGTTTACCTCTGACCAACCTCTGGGTTTTCCTGCAATAACTTCTGGAAATATGAACTCAGCATATTGAAGCACTGTTGAATTCAGCTCCGAGACTCCTTCAATCACCTGACACATAAAACTACCAGAATAATAGGGTGATTCGGGCAAAATACAATTTAATTACAACTGATGTATAATCTTTGTTTGCCAACCAGACGCCATCTTGTCAGCTAAATTGTCACGTGGTTTGGATTGCCTAATTAGTGTCATCAGGATGTCACTGTCACTGCTGTCATACTGCAGTCATTGTGGACTGTCATTTGTCTTCAGTGAAGGATTTGGAGATAATTCCTATGAAGACAGAAGAAGAAGAACAATTCTTCTTAATAATTGGGACGTAAGCATTTCTTCGACCAATAGGATTCTTGGATTTCATATTTAATTTGGGATTTCAACAGGAAGCTAGGGTTTATGACTAGTTAAAACTAGGGTAAGAGAATTTCCGGCACGTAGCTACCCCACTTTTTCTCGGTTAGCCATGGTGGCGTGCACTTGACCTGTGAGAAAGTGACTCTGATTTTCTCGGTGGAAACCGTACAAACCCTTAGGGGAATTTGAGTTTTGGAAAGCCGTTGCTTACCGATCAGTGGATGGAATCTCCGTCAGGAAACCATTTGTGGGGTTTGTTCCTGGAGACTGCCATGAAGTTTCAGAAGCCATGCAGCTCGGCCTGTTTCAGTCCTTAGAAGCAAGATCTAATAATTCTTCAATCCTACCTCCCTTCTCAGAAGGTAAGTCACAGCCATAGCAGATTCAGTCAGTGAAATCTTCGAAAATATATCCTGTTCTCCAGTTTTTTTTCTGTTGTCTCCACGTGCTCTGTGTGCCCTCTCAGAAGGCTATATTCAGTTCTTTCATAGGGTGCTAGGGTACAGCTTAGCTGTGCTTCGGACTCCTGGTAGCGACCGGCCCTCAGGATACTCTACTCTACCCTTGTCAAGATCCCCCAGTGGATCTGAGTAATCCTGCAAGGTCTTCGGATCTTGGCCAGAGTCGACCATGGAGACACCAGATGGAGCCCAGTATAGCAGCTGGTAGAGACTGACCCCTGGTTATACTGCATCCTGGAACTCTGCTGACCGTGGAGGTTCAGCATTCCTCGTTTGTGTTGTCTTCACCTGCAGTGACCTATGCTGCACATCTACATTCATACCACTTGGGACCTTGGATAGGGGTGATCTGAACCATTGCGGAGGACCCTTGGACCACTATCAGGTTTTTTGTTCCACCTTCAGTGTTTCACATTTTGCTATATATAAAACATATCAATTTCAAATCTGAGACTGGTTGAGTAATCACAATTTTTACAGTATTAATTCACAAACTGGTGAAGCTCTTGTGAAGCTCTCCCATAGTATACAAAGTGACTGCGGTTGCTGAACAGTTCATTTCGCTATTATTCCTTGACTAGTTATATATTCCGTTTTATAGTTGGAATAGGATTGTTACTATACTTATTTTCACTTATTCTAAAACTATGGTGATTGTCCTGGTATAGGTAGAAAAATTATGATAGAATAACTATGCAGTTACTCAACCTCAAGTATTGAAATAATACAGTACTTAGTGATTATTTTTCATCATAGAACAGTAGGCCTCTTCATAGGTCCATATATTACCTTTGTCTCTGGTGGTGTGAAATATAGGTCTTGAATTTCATTTTGGTTTTCATTCTTCCTTATGTCCAGCCCAGTCTTCTGAGAAAATACACCTTGAACAACTTTCAGATTTTTGGAAAACAGATTATTTGGAAAAAAAATTTGGTTTCTCAATTTTCCAAATTTGAGGATTTGTAAAAATTGAGTGGCGTCCAAGAACTTGAATTTTCTTCACCATCTAGCCTATAATTCGAACTCACTTATCTGTTCTCCGATGTACAGCTGCCGATAGCAAATGTGTTTGACTTCTTATTCCTTTCATCCTTTTATATTTAAAGTTGGCCACAGTCCATTCAAGGTGGCACCTACTCTATTTTTTCAGATGTATACTATATATGTCCTGATTGATGAAAACGCTATACCTGTTATATATTGTCTATTGAGGAACAAGAATGAGCAATCGTATACAAAAATACTGTCCAAATTGAGAGATTTTCAACCGGAACTGAATCCTGAGACAATTTCGTCAGATTTTGAAATGGCCTCTTTGAATGCATCAATAAGCATTTTCTCAAATGTAACTATCGTATGTTGTTTTTTTCACCTATCACAGAACTTGTGGAAAAGAATCCAAGACATAAAATTAACAGCCCTTTATAGATCGGACGAAAATGTGAGAATACTGCTGAAGATGCTCTTGGCGCTAAGTTTTGTACCTCCGGTTACGAAACCATTGTCAAAAATTCTTCAGAAGAGCTTGTCCCAATTATAGAGTACTGAGACAATAATTATGTGGGACGACGACTGCTCCAAAATAATCCTCGTTTTTCAATACAATCTTGGAATATGTATGAACGTGTGAAGAATAAACTTCCAAGGACCAATAATTCCCTAGAAGCATGGCATAATGCATTCCAGAAATCTATCGACTGCCACCATCCGTCTATACATATCTTCATAGAATTCATCAAAAAAGAACAAAATAGCTCCAAGATAATTTGTATCTCGATACAAAAGCGGCTTCAGGCAATTCAAGAGTCATAGTTCCAAATACGTCCTAAGGAATCAGAGATTACGTTTTCTTGTAATGAATTATAATGAACATACTGTTGAGGATTATTTAGAAAGTATCACACTCAATTTGAGTTTATAAACTATCTAGAATAGATCGAATAAATGTGTTAATATAATTATGAATATTATTGTATCAGAACTTCTGGGAACTGGATTGTCTGTCGCTATTGTGTCCTGGCGCTGTTTTGTCTGTCGCTATTTTGTCTATCGCTGTTTTGTCTATCGCTATTTTATCTTGTCGCTGTTTTGGCCTCGCTATTTTGTCCGTCGCTTTTTTGACCATCACTATTTCGTCCCAGAGCCTCTTTTAACAACACCTCAATCAACGACGCTTTCTTCAAATTCACGATAAAAACCATCATGGCCGTATCTTGAGACATGAAACTCATTGCCTAATTCATAAATTTGTGCACATTTTATAATACTCATAGTGCTCATATCTTGAATTATAACACTTGATTAAAATGACACTGCGCTCTTGCAATAACCTCTAGAATCCATGTTCAAGTAAGGAAAAAATAATAATTATGCTCATGGTGGCAATCGGTAATCTACCGAACGTCCAATCGACGATCAAAGCATATCAAAGCTAAGCAGCCGATGAGATGACATTGACTATATTTGATGGCGACAGATGTATAATGTATACTAAGTACAATCATGTCAATGATATAGCTAAAATTCAGTAACCAAGGGTGACAAAGGTCGATGAGGTTAGTGTGTTGTAAATTAGAACATGATAAAACATAATACTCTTTTCAAATCGTTAGGATTTTGGCGTTCAGAACTGAACACCTTTTTGACTACTTGCGATGACCTTTTTGGCAGTGCCGAAAGCTGTATGGTAGAGGCGTTGATATGGTGTATATTTACAAATGAAAAATAGTGAATTTGTAGTCGAGGCATCTCTGGTCAGTTAAGCTGTCGCGAACCTAGTAACCACTTAGAGTGTCGAGAAAACACGGATGTCTTGATTGAGGGTTGTTTTGATAACGTGAGATCGGTTCGAATACCCTCTAGCACGTTTTTCAGAAAAACATAAATGTCCTGGTATAGTGTAACTCAAATTAGGATGAAATAATTAGGAAAATCCGAATTATTTGTTTAATATCTCCAAATGGGATTTTATTGGGGTACGCTAAGCCTGAGAACAGTGAAATCTAAGTATTATATACATATGACACAAAAATATACATGTGAAAATATGATTTCCCACACACCTCTCTGCTAGAAATGGAGGCTCAGGAAAAGCCAGCCTGTAACTGCTCAGGAATTCGTACTCGTCTTCCTGATCTGGTATCCCGTAATTCCAGATCAGGTCTTGGTTGTGAGGCGGCGATTCGAGGAGTCTCTGGCGACGGGATGTTTCCGCAATGCTCCGCTCTGCAGTGCAATTACTGCTGTAATGTTTTGATAATTGCATTGTTCTTATGGAATATTTCAAATAATTTGTATAATGAGAATATTCATCCTATGGATATTTTCAACCCACTCGGTATGGTCTCTTGATGATTTAACCGCCAACAGGCGGGAAAAAATTCAATACATTGATGGACTTCTCATGAATAATCGGTGAATTATGAGCTGATGGTAACCGAGTGCAGAAGTAGACAAGACTGATCAGACAATTTCTGATTGTTCTGGAAAATTCAAGGATGATATTGAAAATTCGATTATGTTTCATTATATCTGATAGGGTGATAGTGTCCTAGAATGTGAAGAAATAAACGCTTGTCTAAGGTTCAAAATTCTAGGATTATTGAAGTATGTTGTGCCTCATCTATGCTACTCCAGCCTATAGCATTATTGAAAATATCACATGGTGAATTTCATCTTTATCATCTCACACAGGAGATTGTTATTCCTCAAACCAGCCCTACATGGATATAAAAGGAAAAGTTGTTGATCTCGATTCGAAATGTGTGTCCTCATGAAATGTCTGCTCATGTTTCTGTCGATGCTGATCAATTTTTGATTTTTTTCCGTTGACTATGACTATCATCTTTGTCAGTGTCATGTCAACTTCACTCGTATAACATCATTTCTGTGTTGATTGAAACAACCGTTTAGTTGTTAAATTTGAACAGGTGTGGGCTATCCACCTTTTCAATTCCATATATTTTTGTTTTATAGTTAATGATCTCATTATTTAAAATGGTTATTGGGTATGGGTATTGGCGATGTTAGACATTTTTAAGCGATTACTCATTTTTTTGTACTTGTAATCTGATCTCAATTAAAAGCTCTGTCAGGGCACGAGGCCCTTCATTTGATAGTTCGTCAACAGGATGTAACTAATACTTTTTTTCTACTTTGGGTAAGTCAACACCAAATACAGTTATTCTCCTCATACCAGTCGCACTTCATATTGTAGAGTAATACCTGATTAGGCTGAATATGGGCTCAATTCCGAAACATATTCTTGATTATTTAACAAAAACATCATCAAATTTTGTGGAAATGACTCGACCTTTCTTTCCTTCGTTCAAAATTCCACGCCACTTGGAGCTAATATAATCGACTCCTACCAGAGATTGAATATTTTCAATTTGTAATGCCGATTATTATTCCCGTAGAAGTATCTATGAAAAATAAAAGGATTCCGACCTTTCTACGGTCTTCCAATGATGTCAAAGTGTTAGTGAACATCAGAGTATGTTCGGGTGCTTAACCTCATATGTGAGAACAGTATTCTGATGGATCTGACATGATTCTCCCAAGAAAGAGTTGGACACACCCAGCATAGATATAGTTGACTTGATAGGAATGTTGGTATCAGACATTGGTATATCAGGCATACTGAGTTCCGCCTTCCTACAGAAAATACAGGCTTGAGTTTTCGCGGCGTTGAATTCAACTAGGTTGTTGGTTCCCCAGGCTGAGATTTGAGCAAGATCTTAATCGATAGCAATGACCTATCGTTGCCGTGAGTTCTTAGTTTCCTGGGAATGAATGGAAATTCTGGATGAGAACATAGTATGGAGGGTACTATCGTCTGCAAGACTGTGGATAGTGCAAGTGGTTGCTCCCAACAGATCATTGATTCAAAGTAGGAACAATGTTGGTGCCAACAATATTGATTCTTGTAGAACGCTGGAATTGATGGAAATGGTATCAGACGATACACCTACCAGCACCATATGGAGTGATCTGCCTGTAAAAGAACTCGATAAGAGATAGCATAGCTGATAGTCGGGGCTAAGTTCCAAAAAAAGCCCTCCGTTACAATCCTAGAAGCATTTCATGTAACAATTGGATAAATGCTGTTAACCCCCTATTTTGACCCCGCTGAATCCGAAAATACCGTTTATCAAGTCGAAATTCCAACCGGAAGTGAGATATTCAAGATGGCGTCCAGAATTCCCCTAAAATCAAATTATTTTCTACTTTCGGTCAGCTATACGATTGAGGTGTCGATGTCTATGTTTTCGGGGGTGTAGAATACGATGAGACACTCAAAAAATGATTTGGAGCTTTGAAAGTTCATCGAATGATCAAATTTTGACGAAATGGTCCAAAATTCCAAAGAACTTGTGAAAACGTGTTGTATAATGTACATGCTTGCATACGTTTTCGAGGGTGCTCGATACGTTCATGAGCCAAAAAAGCATTTGAACATTGTCCAAGCCTTCATTTCTTATATTTAAAAAAAAAAGTTCACTATTAGTAGTCTTCCTCATCTTTTCTGCTCCATTCGGCTCCCTGCAGCCACACTGTTTCGTGCCGCAGTGGCCGCAGAGCCCCATGCAGCCACAAGCTCCAAATTCGGGACATGACTTGGGAATAGGTAGCAAAGTCATCAAGATTGGGACTTCAATCAATCAATCAAATAAGCTTTATTGCCCAAAGTGTTAACTCATTGACAAAGCAGGTTACAATTTAACAATAATTATTCATAATGATATTCATAATTCGTCATATAGAATGGTAATACTTATAATAACATTGATGATAATAACAATAATGTGAAAAATAAACATAATATATTATATTATATACTTACCGTCCATCACCAATTTTCCAGCCGCAATTAATCGGGTCTGGTGAATCAAGATACTGATCATGGGCGTTAAACCACACACTAGTACCTAAAAAGAAAACAGACTAAAATTAAAATCCCTCGATTTTTTCTTTTTCTTCTTGTTAATTTTATCTGGAAGTGGCACCGAAGAATGTGTTGATGAATGGCATCAGTGGTAGATGGCAAAAATCATTCGCACTGTCCCAAAAATTGCAACACGGGCTGCGTCTGCCGTTGTAATGTCCGGTCCAACTTGAAATAAAAATGATATTAGTATAAAAACGGCTAACAGTTCTAATTCACCATGTGTCTCAGAAAAGGGACGCAACAAACCTTGTATAAAGCTGGCACCAAAAACTGTTCAACCAAACGGAGATCCTCGGGGGCTATATCAGGAGTCTTTCCAAGCTGACTGAGGAGTTTACAGTAGTTTTCTTCAATGTACTGCTTCCACCGTCCTGTTTTTGTGGCAGACCCACATCAAGATTTAGTATCACATTCGGTGATTGCGTGGAAATCCATCAGGTTTTTGATCTGTTGTGATGTGAGCTTTCTACATAGTTCATGAATTGGAATATACTTTTCATCTCGGGAAGTATTACACATCACCCAGCATTCCTTGCATTTCATTCTTTCAAAGTGATAGATGAATAATGAAATCACACTAGTGTCTTTAACAGAAACAACAACAGTATATTCCAATTCACGAACTATGTAAGAAACTTGCACCACAACAGATAAAAAACCTGATGGCTTTCCACGCAATCACTGGATGTGATACTACATTTAAGTTAGCGTCAGTCACAAAAACAGAACGGTGGAAGCAAGTACATAGAAGAAAACTACTGTAAACTCCTCAGTCAGCTTGTAAAAACTCCCGATCTAGCCCCCGATGATCTCCGTTTGGTTTGTGGTGCAAGCTTTATACAAGGTTTGTTGCATCCCTTTTCTGAGACACATGGTGAATAAGAACTATTAGCCGTTTCGATACTACTACCATTGAGTTGGACCGGACATTACAACGGCAGACGCAGCCCATATTGCAATTTTTTGGACAGTGCGAATGCTTTTCGCCATCTTCCGTTAATGTTATGTTCAGATACTAGTGTGGATTAAGGCCCATGATCAGTATCCTGATTTATAAGACCCGAATAATTACGGCTGAAAATTTGTTGATGGACGATATGTCCCAATCCTGATGACTTTGCCACCTATTCCCAATTCATTTTCCGAATTTGGAACTCGTGGCTGCAAGGGGCTCTCTCAAAATATGAGAAATGAAGGCTTGGACAATCTTCAAATGCTTTTTTGGCTAATAAACTTATTGAGCACCCTCGAAAGCGTATGCAAGCATATACATTATGCAACACGTTTTCACAAGTGCTTTGGAATTTCGGTCTATTTCGTCAAAATTTGATGATTCGATGAACTTTCAATGCTCCAAATCATTTTTTGAGTGTCTCATCGTATTTTACACCCCCGAAAACATAGACATCGACACCTCAATCGTATAGCTGATCGAAAGTAGAAAATAATTAGATTTTAGGGGTATTTCGGACGCCATCTTGAATATCTCACTTCCGGTTGGAATTTCGACTTGATAAACGGTATTTTCGGATTCAGCGGGGTCGAAATAGGGGGTTAACGTCATTTATCCAATTGTTACATGAAATGCTTCTAGAATTTGACTTTTCGCAAAACAAGCCCCGACTATGAGGTGGTAAGCCGTATGATGGTAGTAGATGCCTAACACGGTCGAATGCTTTGGGGCGTTATAGATATATCCTATAACGCCCCAGCTAGAGATTCCCAATGTTTTTCCAATGGAGCTTGCCATATATGGGTGACGTAGGCAAGAAGATCTCCAGTTTATCTTCGGTGGCGAAAGCTATATTGTCTATCATTGACACTGTTCCGTTCGATGCGTGCTTAGAATTCAGTTTTTGCATGCAAGACTAGACTGGTTGAAAAATCGTGAAGCACATATGGAGAAAACGAAAGAAAGAGGTTGTGAATTCTCCGGAACTCTAGTAATGAAAAATGCTATACAGTTCATCATTTCCATGATTGGAGGGAGCAGAATAGTATATAAAACCTATCCATTCACCAGAAAAGTTCAGGTTTCCAGATCAAACTATGTTACTATAGCAATATACGTAAATAAGATATATTCTGAGATCTTCTCAACCGCGAAGGTGAATATATTATGTGCACAAGTTGATAAATTTCATTACGTCTAGTTCCGACTATGGGATTATGTACTTTTTTAAGTCTAATATAATGGAAAAAATTGAAGCATGAATCACTAGTAATGATAGAGCTTCTGGTTTTCATTATAATAAAAGCAAATGGTAGATGAATTAGTGAAATTATATGTTATAGGAAATTGCGAATAACAGGTATTCAAGAGTTGTCAGCATCTTGTCTGTTATCGCAGGAAAAGCTTCATAATGAAGAGTGATAGTGATGAATAATCACTATAATAGGTGCCTACCTATGCAAAGATTGGCTGTTCGTTTTTTTTTGGGAAATAAGTACTCCACTCTATGGGTATGCAGAATTGAGGATATATTCAATGTTCATGGAAGTCATCAAGTAGGCGCAGCCTGATGCAAATGTCCTTATTCACGACCATGAAATTCGTGAACCTTCAATTACAGATTTCAATTGCAAAAACTCACTAATTGTGACCGAACAAATATTGATTTCCAATATCAGAATCTTTCTATTATTGTATCCTGATGGACAATCTTCCTCTTAGAACACATGGAACATATTAATCATTCCAGAATTACTTCATTTGACAGGTTGCTGAGGGGCAAACATTGTATTTTGTCAAGATATGTCATATAAAACCAGAATAAGTGAGATCGATTTCCTTGGAATCCGAGTTGGAACCAGAAAGAATTCCATAATTGTGTTTGGTGAAACTGTTATTATATTTTAGATGTGGTAGGGATGCCCAGGGCTATGCTCATCTAAGGTAACCTATAACAGATAGTTTGTGTGCCCCTCAAGAAACCATGTCAACATCACGTGTTCTAGAATGATCCATTGGGCTAGAAATGGATTGTTCAGTTGGTAAGTATGTGAGTATTAGCATTAGCTTCATTGGGTGAGAAATTATATTTATGAAGCTATCTATCAGAGCTCTAATTGCTGGAAATATAAAATGGTTTGAAAACATCAGTTTCAAGAGCTGATGACGTCGGGCAAAATCAGGGAAAAGAGTGCCTACCTTATTATCATTACGTGATCAAAATTGTGATCGATAATCAAAATATCACCTACAGACATTGGAATAATATTTGTTCATCAATGGAGTGATTATGTGATAACAAGAACCTTCCGAATCCATCAATAAAATCAGCAGCAATTAATCGAGATAGATTGGGTAGAGATTGTTCCCAAATGTGTTTTCGGGAGTCGATAAATTCAGTAATCAATTTCATAACGGATAATTTTCTGATAAATTATCATTTGAAATCCATAAATAAAATTCAACATCTGAATGTTGATGAAAAATTATCAATTCGAATAAATACATTAGCTTGATTGAGTCATACATATTTATAATTGACGTCTTAATAAACCGTTTGATTCAACTTGAATCTTTCAGTTCATTCATGTCAACCGAAATATGAATAAGTTATTTCAAATTCAGAGTAACTATACAGGGTGTTCCATGAGAAGACTCACATAGCCAAATGTTTAATAGGGGAAATCAAGACGATTTGATGTATACAGTGTGTCCCACTTAACATGCTCACCATGGGTATCTTTTTAACGGTGAGAGATACGAGGTCGGTTAAATGACACCAAATGTGGAGTTTGTCAAGGCCAACTATAATGTGAAAAAATATTCTCATAAAATCTATTCGTTTTTGTTTTATACGCAAAAAACAGATTTTGATCATTTTCATGTCTCCTCCGTAACTTCTTTATTTATGGAAATATTCAAATAGGAATTTCCCATTCTCATGGCAGTTTTTCAAAGTGATTTCGAAAAAAATATGAAATTTATACCAACTCTTCTAGAATTTGAGATATCAGCACCAACTTTGGTTTTTCAAATGTAGGTCATAGCTCACTATGACTTAGTTACAAATAACTTTTTTTTCTCTCACAGATGATGTGTCGCAGTGATAGTTTTGTGTTGATAACAACGGAGTTATCGTCATTAATACAAAAACAAAAAATTATTTGGAAGCCGCCATCTTGAATTTATAAATTTCAACAGGAAAATCATGACCTCCGACCTCAAAAACCCCCACTCACCAATTTTGAATGGAATCGGACCAAATCTTGTCCGCCATCTTGGAGCAGCCATTTTTTTTTTATTTCAACAAAAATTCGATAATGTATTGTCACCGAAATTATGAACACCTGCCAAATTTCGAGTAAATCGGAGTTATGGAATTTTTGTTGAAATTAAAAAAAATGGCTGCTCCAAGATGGCGGACAAGATTTGGTCCGATTCCATTCAAAATTGGTGAGTAAGGGTTTTTGAGGTCGGAGATCATGATTTTTCTGTTGAAATTTATAAATTCAAGATGGCGGCTTCCAAATAATTTTTTGTTTTTGTATAAATGACGATAACTCCGTTGTTATCAACACAAATAAACTATCACTGCGACACATCATCTGTGAGAGAGAAAAAAGTCATTTGTAACTAAGTCATAGTGAGCTATGACCTACATTTGAAAAACTAAAGTTGGTGCTGATATCTCAAATTCTAGAAGAGTTGGTATAAATTTCATATTTTTTTCGAAATCACTTTGAAAAACTGCCATGAGAATGTGAAATTCCTATTTGAATATTTTCATAAATAAAGAAGTTACGGAGGAGACATGAAAATGATCAAAATCTGTTTTTTGCGTATAAAACAAAAACGAATAGATTTTATGAAAATATTTTTTCACATTATAGTTGGCCTTGACAAACTCCACATTTGGTGTCATTTAACCGACCTCGTATCTCTCACCGTTAAAAAGATACCCATGGTGAGCATGGTAAGTGGGACACACTGTATATATGAAAACATTTTTTGACACTCCATAACGAAGAAACATGGTATTATGTGAAATTGCTATATAAGTTTGATGGCCGATATTACAGAAATGATTCATCATAATCTGCTGAAATTTGGTAGCAACGTGTCTCTACTGAAACTATTCAAGATAACATATTATGAAAACAAATTTCCAGGTCCGGACTTTGAAAACTTTCACGTTTCATTAATATGTCAAAAAAGTTCACCTTGTGACCACTGTTCTCGAAAAATTCCATCGGATTCAGAAAGATCAGACAAAATGCTATAAGAACTGCTCTTCAATTTACATGACACACTTTGACCGGTTCAATAAAAAAATATGGAACAAAATCGTTCGAATGAATTTTAATTTTCGACCTGGCTGATAACTGTCAACTTTCAACTGGTATCATGTGAATTGATTTTTTCTACATTTTTGTTGAATAGTAATTGACAGAAAAATAGACGAGAAGAAAAAACACGATATTTTTTCATCGAAATTCCAGATAGATATCATTATTCCTGACTTTGTTTCATGGGTTTCAATAATTGAAGTAATGATATAAGATATCTAGTAGGCCCTGATTCATCAAATTAGTTATGCCATCACGCGTAAACTCAGCTCCATTTTTTGTTATTGGTACACTTCTGCAAGTGATGAAATGATGCATTTGCTATTTATTCAAAATTCCTAATGTTCATACTCGTGATGGTTCTACTGCAACGTATTCTTGGGTCTGGAAATATTCTATGGTTGTTCAGCATTTGAAAGATAATGTGACCTAGAGTGCAAGAATATTTCGATCACCAGTGTTTACCTATCAACAAACGCCACGTTACATAAAATAAAAACAGGGCCTACTTTATAACAAATTTATAAAATAAAGTCACGAGTAATCATATCTATCTGGAAGTTCGGTCAAAAACTAACATGTCAAATCATAAGAAATCAGAACTACTCTCTTCTCTCAATTTTTACCCAATAAAAATATACAAAAAAATCTATTTACACGAGTCCAGTTGAAAGTTGAGAGGTCGAAATTTGAAATTCATTCGAACGATTTTGTTCCATATTTTTTTATTGAACCGGTGAAAGTGTGCCGTATAAATTTAAGGGCAATTTTTATAGCATTTTGTCTGATCTTTCTGAATCTGATAGAATTTTTCGAGAAAAGTCGTCACAAAGTGAACTTTTTTGACATAACAATGAAACATGAAATTTTCTAAAGTCCGGACCTGGATTTTTTTTTTTCATAATATGTTATCTTCAGTAGTTTCAGTAGAGATACGTCGCTGCCAAATTTCAGCACATCACGATGGATCATTTCTATAATATCGGCCATCAAAGTTATATAGCAATTTCGCACATGATGCCCTGTATCTTCGTTATGGAGGATCAAAATATGTTTTCCTATACAGCAGTCTGTCCAAGATAAGGTTGCACAGCATGGGGATCTCGGAAACGGTAGGAGATACGAAGTCGGTTAAATGGGGAAAAAGTTGCGCATTCGGAGGAAAAAAAATCCACTAAATTATTCATTGCAGCGCTTCGAATTGTTTATGAATTGTATTCATGTTTTAATCCGAAGGAGCTTGTCATAATTAAATTTTTCGAACTAATTATTCCTATAAGTCTATCAATCGGAACTAGTTGATGAGGAATTAGTTTGTTGGCTAATTTTCCTTCAAAATAAGTGGAACTGATGGCATTTTTCCTTTGGAATTTCGAAAAAAACATTGATGATGGCTAAAAATAGTTCGAAACACATTCAAACCACCTTGTATAATACACCGAATATTTCCGGCAAAATATTATCACTTTCGTGGTATTATATATGGAAAAAAATTGGTAGGTACGTTACATTCAAGAAATTAGCATACGTTAAATATACCTTAATTCGAAGTAACATGTAGTCAACTCAATTTCCTATCTTTTACTTTCTAACCATCAAAATGGACGAATATCATTTGCAAATGTCTATACCTACACTTTTGAATTTAGTATCGACTGAGTGGAATAAAAACAATTCATTTTCTGCCCTAAAAGATGAACTTGAGAACTCGAATATTCTGATTTCTCAAGATTTTTTTGGATTTTCTCCTCCTCGTCTTCATGAACACAAATATCATCTCACACAAAAACTAAGGCTCATTTTCAATCTCCATTTTTTTCATTGGAAATTTCATATTTCTCCAATACATCTCCTTCGGACCTTTTTCAATCAAAGCGATAGAATTGTTCTCCTATATAGGTTTCTAATTGGGGAATTCTCAAGCGCAGTGACATATAGATAATACTGATATTTTTATTTGTATAGAAAAGAAAATCAACAGCCTAAAGAAGACGCCGATGTAATTGATTATAAATACTGCAATTGCAAATTTATTTATGTTTCAATACAGTTCATAGAACAATAGTATTCATGCCAAAACCTACCCGACGCATCAATTTCTGTTTCTCTTCTGATTTTTTCCACATAAAGCTACCCGATGAATGAAATATACGGGGTGAAATTGGAGGAATGAATGAAATGAGGTGTTCTATGAGACATAATGACACGATAAATCATAGGAACAAATTGTTTTGAACATTTAGCTGAAAATGTGCGCTTTACATCTTTCAACTAGTATTGAACGTCCGGCAACATTGCAAAAGTGAATGATACTTCCGGTGCTAGTGTTCTCGCGGAAAGCTGACGCTTGGGTTAGGCTAAACTCTGATCAAAGGTTCATAGTAGTTTCAGGCTTACTTTGGAGGTCAATATCTTCCAAAATATTTGTTTTTCGATAAAAATGTATTCTTTCATTTCGTTTTGTTTTTTCGTCTAATTTCTTGGATCGTCCCCATTTAGAAAACACCCAGTATGTACTCAACTCCAAAGTAGACAAAAATCCTGTAATTAAATATTAAAAAAGGTTCATTCTTCAATTTTGTTCAAATTTCTCACAACAAATTCAATAACCTTGTACCACGAATATAGAAATTACCTTTCGTGCGCTCAGAGAGATTAAAAAACCAAACCAAACATGCACCGCTTCTATTCACTGTTTGCACTATAACATTACGAAATCTGCATCCAAATCGAAAATATGGATGTCATAGGAGGTTTTTCGTTCACCGGCTATAGCCTTTTAACGGTTCTGAAATGATGTTGATGATGTTAATCCCTGCTCTCAAACAAACGTATTTTATTTTCCATGTTGATTATCAAGACAAATGTCAAATGTCACTGATGTCGTTTTCAATCGGCGTCTCGGAGTTGGAATGTAGAAAGGTAATTGTTTTCATTCTGACAGATTATCCCAGCAAACATTGAAAGGCGGTAGAGAGTCGCGCCGCATTTGAACATTCCACTAAACAATGCATATTGGGCACTAGAGTCCCTGTATGTATAATTCCCTGTATATATTTGTCAGTTTTGTTGTAATAAGAGTACGGACACTATGACAAGCAGTGACGGAAGGCATAACCCCAAATTCTCAAAATGACTCTTGAACAAAGACATGGATATGCTTTTCCATGCACCTCGGATCTTCTATCCTCTACTGCCGCGGTGAAGGGTACATCCATATATCTTTCTCTGTCTTTATTTTCATAAAGAAGTGGCGTCTCATCTCACTGGCGAAAAGGGGTCATAGTTTGTAAATCAATTTGTTGAAAGTATTTCTCGATATACTTAACAAAGGGTATATGTACTTGTCGGTTAGAATGGGGAAAATGGAATAAATGAAAGGACTCGCTTCCATTTTTACAATTCTCCACTACACAATTAGACGTTTTAATTTTTGAAAACCTGAATTTTCAAATAATTTAATGTCATGTACGTTCATGAACTGTCAGTGCCCGCCAAATTGTTCATGTCATTTCAAATTTTTTAGGGTTATGCCTTCTGTCACTGCTTGTCATAGTGTCCGTACTCTTATTACAGCAAAAGTGTCAAATACATACAGGGACTCTATTGGGCACCAGTTTCAAATCCCATTGGCTGATTTGAATATACCCCACTATCACAACCAATAATTGAACGGTGCAGAATCGCGTATATAGCATTATATTCAAACAGTGTCCAAATCTAATGTTGAATGTTTCAGCGGTGCTGAAAAGCAGAGTGGAATATCATTCATAATTATACATATTGATAGCGTTTCCAGTTATTTCGTTGATATTTTCGAGCTTTTCTGCCTACGACGTTGATATTTCTCGTGATGAAGTGAATGAGAATAACGCAACAGATTATACGATTATGTATATCGAAAACTGTCAACTTTTGTGATTGATAACAAGTATGAAGAACAAAAAAGTAGAGCTCGCATTCAAGTCACATTTTTATCGTGGAAAATGTGGCTCCCTCCAAAGTATAAATCGAAGTAAATACCAAGTTATGATTTCTCATATCCAAAAATCCTTATTTTCGAAATTAGTATGTATATCTTCTATTCAGAAACTGTTCAAGAGCTCGAAAATTATTTTTATATTACTATTATTTCATCAAGTTGGGTTAGACCAAAACATGAAATTATGGAGTCAAAAACCTACTTTACTTCTATATATGGCCCACCATATACATACTCTGAATTCACTTCAATATGTGTGTCTTTCTTCTACGTGTCCTTTGTGATTTTTTCATAGTTATATATAGCTATCTCTGCAGGACATTGCGTATTTTCAGATTTTTTTTTTTCATTCTTTGGATACAATCATGGTTGAAGAAGAAATGTTTTTATAGAAATTGGATTGATTAATTTGTCATTCGTATAGTGAAAAGTCATCACCACAACGTTTAATATAATCAAATTATTAAATCAAATTATATAAGTCAGGACATGTGTCGGATCTATAAAGTATCCATCATCAGCCAATAGAAATTATTTTTGCCGATTATGGATACCTACTTATTTATCGATCTGAAACATGTCTCTTCTCCTTTTTATGATTTGACATTGTGAGAATAACTTTGAGAATTTTTACTATATATTATTTGAACTACTTCACTCTATTTCGAGACAATATGATGGACTTCGACAAAAGAATAATATTTTTATTATCATCAACTCCTGTAAGTTGGAATCGAAATCCAACAAGTGTTCGACATCTAACTCGGAATTCAAGCTAAATTTCAGGAACAATGTCAACGAATCAATTTCGTTTCAGTAACTCACTCGAATGAATAAATCGTATGCAGTTTTTCAATGAAATTTTGCAATTATCACTCGAATATTCATAGTACCAATTATGAGAACAGAACCCGAGACAAAACCTATATAATATGCATGATGAAAAAAAAATTCAATACCTATAGGTATTTCACTTTGTTTGAACTGGTTATGAAGCATGCTGAATCGCGAATTATGAATTGACATTTCAGTAATCCACGATGCTTTCCAGCACCACTTTCACATTCAACATCAGATTTGGGCACCGTTCAAACATTGTGCTACGCCATTCGGCACCGTTCAATTATTGGTTGCACTGAGGATAATGTCTATCATCTATAGCTAGAAATCGAATAATCCTAGCAAGGAACTCTTATCGCATACGGAACAAGCAAGTCATCACCTGTGATTCTGAAGTCGACTTTGCTGATTGTTATAAATCGAACCTTGCTGCCACTAGCGAGTGCATCTGATTTCGCATGTGGTTATTGGACAAAAGTTCGGTAGTTTCGCTACCAGTAGTGAGTGCATTTAATAATAAGATTAGTGGAATGTTATAATCATTGATAGATACCGCTTCACTGACCACCACATCCACTATAAATACCGCTCCACCAACCACACACCCTCAGTTCTCTCGAAAGAGTAGGCAGATTGAGACCTTAGAGAGAACCAGTGACGAGATCTGGGAAGTAGGCAGAACCAGGCCCCGGCGTCAAGTCACATACCTTCCGTGATATTAACTGAGGAGTAGACAGATTGAGACCTGATTGCGAGTACAGCAAGTAAAAGCGAAACTATTTAAAGTTTATCGAAGCTTTCTGAAATGTTTATTTCCATCTTCAGGGATGCTACAATGATAAATATACGTACAATTTGTTGTGAGAACATTTGAAATGTGAAAATAAAAAAATATCAAAATTTATAAAAATCACCCATGCTGGATCAGTATGGATGGTGGGTCAGGTTATACTAAGATGATGAAGTTAGGTCAAAACATAACCTCATCTTCTCTGTTTTTTTCCTTGTTTCTTTTTTTTCGCAATTGCCTTACTTCGTTGGTTCCAAACGCCCCATAAGTCGAAACTTGTGCGGGGTTAGGTAGGCATACAGACACAAACATCCACGGCCTAACTAGGATTCGAACCTATGTCTCTGTGGGATTCCCCATACGAACTCAGCGCATTCACGTTCTCGACCACCGACCCGTTTATACCAGAAACAATTATTGGAAGAAGTGACTTGTGTACAAATTTATTAGTTGGTAGGAAATCAAAGTCTCCTGGTATCAAGAAATCAGAAATGACAAGTGAAAAAATAATAATAAAAAAACAGATATTATTGATTCCTGTATGGTAGATATATGCTATCTTATGCTATTAAATGAGAATAGATTGAGTTCAAATGATTAATGTCAGTTCTTCCATTTATGCAGGGAAATGAAAGCCATTTCAAGAAAAGTTCGTTTTTTGGTGTTCTGTGCGGTTGCTAAGATTTTTGCTGACTGGTAATCCATTTGATGATCGTTTTGGTTAACATGTTCAGCGAGATCACTTGTGTGTAGAGGTTCCCAAGATATTTGCAAAAAACTAAAGATATGTCTTGAGGTTGGGAACCAAGCCGCTGCATGCCATAATCGCAATGCTGATCTTTTACGAGAAATCACAAAATTTTTCAACCTCCTGAACAATTTTGAATGTTGAGAAGATTGAAAGCATTTAACGGGTTTGTCAAAATCAGTTCGAGAAAGTTCTATTACTTCTTACTGCACACCTTATTTCGAAGTGAACAGTTTATATCGAAGTATGTCTTAAAGTGCAATCTATTTGACATACTAGTTGTCGAATATGTGAATCTGATCATTACATATTACTCAAACACGCAGGTATGGAAAAAATTGAGGGAACCATATTTTACTCCATAATTTTTGAAGAATATAGATATGCATTTTATCTATGGTGAAACCGGTGGGAATTCAAGAGCCGCTGCTGAATTATATCGGTAAAGATTTCCAAACAGAGAGATAACGATTCTTGAACGATTAGCAGGAAATCCCTTCACCAGTACTCGAGCAATCGCATATAAAATGCACGTTTTCCAGTCTACAGTTAGTCAAGTAGCACGTGAACAAAAAATGTATCCGATCCACTCGCAGAAGGTGATGGCCCTAAATGCTGGTGATTATGGTCCCAGTAGGGTTCTTTGTGAATGGTTCTTTCGGAAATACCAGGACGCAAATGACTTTCCTAGATATGTATTATTCAGCGATGAGGCATGTTTCACAAGAGATGGATATTTCAATGGCAGCAATTGCCATTTATGGGATGAAGAAATCCTCATGGTATGTTCCGGCTACCAACAGAAGTTTTCTGTCAATATTTGGGCAGGTATTTTCGAGAATTATATTGGAGAACTATATCTCCTTTCTTCCCGGTTGAATGGACAGTTCTACAGAATATTTATAGATCAACTTCAACTTGGTTTACTTGCAGAAATACCTATGTTGGTCAAAGAATCTGGTATCAGTACGACGAATCATTGGTCCATTCTCAGCATACAGTTCGTCAGTTTTTTTTATTAGAATTTCCCTGATCAGTGAATAGGTAGACATGGCCCCGTTCATTGGCCTGCACATTCTTCCGATTTAACTCCACTAGATTTTTTCCGTTGGGAGTACCGCAAATCCATAGTCTTTTCTACTCCTGTAGAATCTGCAGAAGATTTGACTGCTACAATTTTATAGCATCAGGCATGGTAATCCTGAATACACCAGGCATCTTCTACAACGTGCGACATATTCAATCCAATTGGTTCAGCAATTTAGAAAGTATGTGGAAAAATTAGAACGGAAGGATAATTCCTACTACCCGTTGTCCTATTAGCACAAGAGCCGGCTGCAAATTTTGACCGTCATCTGATAACAAAAAGATATATGTATGTTCCAAAGGCATGTAAAACCATTGTAGTTTATCGAACGGCACCTGTGCCACTATCACTATCCTGAATATTACAGGATATTCGTTTCCGTGAGAACCAGAACATAAGAGAAATGAAAGAAAAATTGCACTTTCCTGTGCGGAAATTTCGCGATATGATAATTAGGTAAAAACTATGCCATCCAATACCAATCATATTTCATCGGCGAGACGAGACGAGACATTATGAAAGTCATTCAGATGACGGAAGTATGCCCGGAATAGTTGCAGCAAATAAATCGCTGTGCCGTAAATTTTGCTCAAACTGAGGAGTAGCACAGGTATTTTTTTGAAATCTAGTATTCAATTGGTATCGGATATAAATCTTATATCATTATCAAATCGCAAAATAGAGTGCAGATTTCCGCACAGGAAAGCGCAGTTTTTTAATAATTTGGTTCAAGATAGTGATTGGTAGAGGTGCCGTTCAATGAACTACTCTCCTTTGACATATATCATTTTGTTATCAGAAGACGGTAGAAATCTGCTGCCGGCTCCCCCACTATATTACCAGTTTTCCCGTAGGAATGAAGCATTTTCCCGCTATGAAAAGTAGCCTATGTTCATCAGGGATAATTTCGGCTACTGATAGGGAATAGATTTTTTGAATCGGTCTAGCAGTTTCGGAGCCTATTCAATACAAACAAACGAACATCTGATATATTTATAATATTCGCGTAGATTGATTATTTAGTTTGTTTGAGGAACTCTGATATATGTTCAAAATTTCGAAATACAAAATGGAATTTTGTGATGGAAGTCAGAAGTACGACATTGTAATCTGAAATTAGAGATTAAAATCGCAATTTCGAAATAAAAAAATCTATTTTATGTATATATACATATATACATCGATTAGTATCGAAGGAAATGAAAAAAGACAATACATTGATTTCATATAAACAGTTTTATTAAAAAAAAATATTGCACATATTTATTGAGATACATTTGGTAAAATTATAATACAAAAGGAACTAGAGAATTTCAATGTTGACAAAGCCGCACTGAATATATACGGGTGAGTCAGAAAAAGACCAACAAACTGCCCTTAGTCCTACGTATATCCTAAAATGCATCCTATCTGAGAAATATAGGGTGTCAAATGTTCGAGAAATATAATTCCGGTTTTTTTTTCGAAACGTCTCGGAATCGAAACTTCTTGCACTATCCTAGATTGTCTAGGTATGTGAAACTTTTCAATTTTCAAGAACCATTGTTGTCAATGCTCAACCAAGAAGTCTCAACATTTCACAAGCCAAAATGTGAAGGTGTCCCAAGTTCAGGGAACATCTAAGGGTATAGGCTCTTTACTGCCACCAATGATTGTTAACGTGCCACAGAATCTCACCGGTCCAATTTATAATGAAACATCGAAATATTCTCCAATCATTTAACGTTTTTGAATATGGACAAAAAATCGAGAAAACCGTACTATATCTCAGAGAGAATGCAATTCACGAGATGAATATTCGTTCAAGTGGAATATTTTCACCTGAACATGAAGAGAGAAATCTGGAAACGAAGTTTGTCGGTCTTATTCTGATTGCCTCTATACATATAATATGATATTATTTTGCTTCGGAGAAAACATTGAAGAATTGATCATTCATCTTCATACATTTGAGGTAGGTATCTACCTACAATAAAATGTTCAGAAACAATGAACATGGAACATCAAAATAAGTTAAGAAATAAATAACAGCCTCGTGTTTATACATAAGTATACAGTGATGCATCAATACTCACTTCCGATACTTCGATTCCTAAGTTAAATAATAAAAAATAATAATTGCACTGCCCCTCACACCGTAAGTATATAAATATTATCAATATCATTCGTTGTTGAAAATCATTAAAAAACTGGGTACGAGGGTATAGCTTCATTAATGTACACTCATCTTTTTTTTCGGAATACCTAGAAAGTACAGTCAAAAGATATATTTTCTCAGATGAAACTTTGGTGAACTTTGATTGTACGGGTTATCCTGATTGCAAATCAAACAATAATCTAGGTATATAATTTTGTTATCACTTTTTAATTCATTTATTGATTCAATAGAGAAGTTCGGGTATTATTTGAAGAAAATGGTTGAAACACCTTCTTGGTCCAACTTCTGCTGCAAATTATTCGAGTCGCACTGAGCATTTTCAATCATTCTGGAAGCGTGTACATTTTTCAACAAATCGGGCTTAATATTTACTGGATAATGACAGCTTCATTTATTTTCACATCTTGTCTTGTTATTAGTCCCGAAATATCACTTTTGATGGAACGATATAGCGATATGCTAGTTCTGTTTGAAGAATTTGGGAAATATTAGTAGAAGAAAAAAAGGAACAGTTTAAATTGCACCAGTGTTTGGGTCTAGATTCGACATCACAACGTCGAATTTCCATTCGAAAATCTTTGGCAAAATCAAAAATATCCTATTTGTGTGATCACCTCGCAACGGTTTGAAGTTTGCTTATTTGGAGACATCACATAAAAATGATTTCTCATTTCAAGAAAGCATATGTATTCATTGATAATCACTCTGATTGAGGATATATTCTGTAATTCTGAATGAAGATACTCGAAAAGAGCATTCATTTTTCTCATTGAAGAATACATATACTTCATGCGAGAATTTTTAAATTCTCTCATGAAGAAAATATTGATTCTTGCATCAAACATCACCATTATCTTGACTCAATGATTATCATCCACTAATTTCTTCATTTGAATTTTTCATTACATCGTTGTGAAAAAATATCTATTTTTGTATCAAGTATCACCATAATATTGATTCAATATACTCTATTTATAATTGTCTTCATCTGCATCTGAAACATTGGAATAAAAAGTGTCGAGGCGTTTGAGGAATCGGTTTGGTTAGTAGTGAAACAGTGTAGTGGATTATCGTGCCAAAGGTTGCAGTCTCCGATATATTTTTATTAATATTTCCATAATATCTATTAAGACAAAAAAAAATCAGTCGATGACCTCTATATACTGGTCGTAATGGGATCATGGTACACCAAACCATTTTGATAAACATAATTTGATTAGTGGTTAAACAGTGTAGTAGAATGTGGATTAATAATAATGATAATGATATTATCTTAAATTCATTCACAAAACCATAAGTGTAACAAAAGTTCATGTGTGTGTCACATTAATGAGACTAACCCTGTACATATTCACATAACAGCAGTGAGTGTATCATTTGGAGGAAACATTTGTATAAACATTCATGTTTCAACAAATGCTCACAATCAAACACGAATAATGAATAATAAAACCACAAAATATTCTGAAATGACTACGTATTTCGGTACCTGACTTTTTCATATATATACAGGGTAACTCACGGTCGATGGTACGTTAGACGTTTATGGAGAACAAGACATAGGATCATTCTGAAATTTTGGTTACTCACGTAGTTGCTCTTGGTCTATCGATCTAAAATATTTTCAGCTCTGCGGCGTTGCCGCTTCTATCGAAAAGTAGCAACAACTTTGTTATTTTGAATAGAACACCCTGTATTTTATTGCATTTTCAGATTCTATTTGAAGAGCTGATTTCTTCGATGTATCACACTTGGGGTCTAGCGGAAATGATAACAGAGATATAGGGTGTGAAAAATCAACATTTTTCAACTTCAGGAATTTTTTTTGCCGAAACTATTCATTATTGGTCGAAATGGCTCACATGTCTCTTTCTCAACTTTTGATCAACTATCTACTGACATTCAATTGAAACAAATACAGGGTCGTGCATAATTCAGAATCTTGATCACCCGGTATATGTCCCAATTAAATATCAGTAGTTAGTTAATCAGAAGTTGAGATAGGGACATGTGAGCCGTTTTGACCAATAATGAATAGTTTCGACACAAAAAAAAATCATGAAGTTGAAAAATGACGATTTTTCACACCCTATATCTCTGTAATCATTTCCGCTAGACCCCAAGTGTGATACATCGATGAAATCAGCTCTTCAAAGAAAATCTGAAAATGCAATAAAATACAGGGTGCTCCATTCAAAATAACAAAGTTGTTGCTACTATTCGATGGAAGCGGCAACGCCGCAGTGCTGAAAATATTTTAGATCGATAGACCAAGAGCAACTACGAGAGTAACCAAAATTTCAGGATGATCCTATGTCCCGTTCTCCATAAACGTCTAACGTATCATCGACCGTGAGTTACCCTGTATATCCAGCTGGAATATTTGCTTCTCCCACTTCCGTTCATACTGATGGGAGTAAAAGTATGCTACAACATGCCAAATCTCATAATTCACTGTGAGTTCCTCAAGCAATCATCATACTTTTTCTAATATAGATTACCACAAGATGAGTCCATCACAGAAAGTTCAGCTTCAAAAGCCAGGGGGTGTTGAAGTGATACACATAATCATCGGAGGAATGAGATAGTAAACAAGATTTTTCTAGACATTATACCGAGTGATCGTGAATTCATTATGATTTGGCAAAACACTATTTTTAATAAAATACATAATATTTCGAATCGGAATCAGAGTATACATAGAGTATATATTATGATTTCACCAGAGTGAATTTGTTAAAGTCATCTAGTTCCAACAGTTTCCGATAATAATATTATTTTGTGGAAGAAAGGATATGTTATGTGATTTTCATGAGTTGGATAACGATGCGAATTTCTCGGAAATTACTGCAAATTGGTATAAGGAATTTTGGAGAGGTTCACTCTTGTCGTACACTGCAAATCCGATTCGAAATATTGGTTTTTGAGGGAATTCACTTTTCAACACATCATCGAATCAAGATGAATTTGTGATTACCTCCTCTGTATGAAGTTAGCAAACCTTTTGTACTTTTTTTCATCACATATTCTTCTGACATTCATTCAGATCAGCTCGAAATCTCCTAGCTCCGGACACTGAGAGATTTAAACCGTTATATATACAGGCCTGTACCGATATAAATGAAAGTCCTAGGAAACCACAAATATTTCAGCTAAATAGCTTTTCATCCATACTAATGCGGGGAAAATGTAATCCTTCACAGTATTTTGTGGTTTTCTTTGAATTTGTTCACAATGTATTTGTATATCACCACAGATTTCAGATAATCACTAAAATGTTAATATCTCAGATTATCCAAATCCAAGACGAACGAACATTTAATTCATAGGGTTCGTAGTTATTTCGAACATGATCATGATCGGAAAAACTATCAGTATTATCAAGTTCATGAAATTATAAAAGCAGGATTGATTTTTCCATACAGAACCGAAAATATATTGCACCATCAATATTTTTGTAATTATGACATAATAACACTTCTCGACACACTCATCCATACAAAACGAATAGTCATGACAGGTTCACCTTGTAAAATATATTAATATGTATACCCTGTAGATATATGTATTCAGATAGGTATATAGGAATAGTGAATATCATCAAAATTTTGAAATATACAGTGAAAAACTGCTAGATAAACGTTTCTATTTATGGGTTCCGGTAAAAAGTTGCAAATATCCATTTTTTATGTTGAAAACGGGAGCATATTCGCTCCCGAAACGTCCAAAGCTAAGTGAAAATTTGATATTTTTTTTTATACTTCCCAAACCTTTCTCAATACAAATTGTCACCGACAAGCTAGTGAATTTTTCTTTTAGGCTCTCGGATAGGAAAATTCTTCAAACGCAGTGACATTTTGGGACAAATCATCTGATTTGTCCTTACTTCACGTTTATTGAAATGATATTCATATTTTCATTTTACAGAAACGAGGAGAGAAAATCTCAAAAAATCTGGGATAATGAATCTATATGTATACCACCTCCTTGATTAACCTACAGACAGAATTCAGGCAGAATTTTCTAACAGGTATTTCAATTTTGTCTCATTTCCTAAAGGAATATTAATTTAACTTCTTGTCCATCGACGGATATGGTACCGGGTAGCCCATTCAAGAATATCCACCCTAGTCAAGCTTGAAGGCAAGATCAAATGAATAAATGCATGAACACAAAAACTTTGATTCCTAGAAGAACATAATTTGATTTGTTATCTGTCATGGCTGCCCCTTTCTCTTGAGAACCAACCTTTCAAGAATTTAAAATGGGAGCATGGGTCGAGTGATACTTTATTCGGAAGATTTCGCCACTACGATATGAACGGTGTTTTGTTTATGCATATTTCTCGATAAGTTTTTTCATATAATAGGTATGTCCGACTGAAGACGATCCACCCTAAATAACGTAAAAAGACATGATCGAATCAAAAATGCTTTGACACGTCAACTTCCATACATTGGGAAATATTTCCCAAGATTAATGTGTCTCATCTATGATGGCTTTCTTCTACCCTAGAGAACCTCTCTTTCAATAGTTACAATAAACTAGTCGAGCAATATGCAATACCAAAATACGGCTATAATACCTTTCGAATGAGATATCACTCGACCCATGTCC
The DNA here is from genome assembly GCA_918026855.4 of Phaedon cochleariae. Taxonomy (NCBI): domain Eukaryota; kingdom Metazoa; phylum Arthropoda; class Insecta; order Coleoptera; family Chrysomelidae; genus Phaedon; species Phaedon cochleariae. Next base: position 22,734,016 of record OU896708.1, read on the forward strand.
CCATTCATAATTCTTGTATGGGTGATTCACAAGGAAAAGGGAAAGCCATGACAGATGAGAAATCAATCACGAATTGTTTCCCCCTAGGAATTGAAGTTGAAATATCTAAGCATATGTTCATTCGATCATCAGGCGTCCAAATGATATTCAAGGTGTATTGTCTTGACTGGGCCACCCGGTACATACAAATGGGATAATCCAGGACAAGCTTCGGAAAATGTCTTAACATATTTGTTCTATTCACTAATTTCGGAAATAAACTGCAAAGTATTTCGACAGCCGTGAAATATCATAACTTCTGTGCGTAGTAGAACCATGATGTGTGGTGGTGTTAGAATTAGAGATGAAGGAGCTCCTGAAATTTCAATTACTAGATAGAATAAAGTTGATGATGGTTTCATGAAGAAGAAACGTCCAATGAAAAATCGGAAACATCACCTCATTATTTTTCTCTTCAACTTCAATTTGAACGAAATGAATTGAAAATCCGAAAATTCGGATCTCTCAAATCATCAGAGGAAATATCAGATCATTTCACCATTGCATTACGGATAACTTTATGATAATTAAGTGTCACTTCTCAGTGAATTTTCCCGGGTATGCACAGTAATTGGAGATGATGTGTATAACCTCTGGTGCATGTGCTTTCTTCCCTAGGTAATTCCAAATCTCGAGAAAACGATAAAATAAAAATTACCGATTTGTAGCTTCAATCAGTTCATCGCATTCTACAACAAACTGAGAATTTAGAAAATTTCACCAAAAACCATTTCACATGCATACAAAAAGTGCGGGGACCTTTTTCGTCAATTAGAAGAATTAGAAAGAGTCTGATATCATGGAAATATTCGTAAGACTGTATTATATCGAGATGCTGAATAAATGTATCTCAAAAACACCTCGTATCCGTTTAGTAAGGACGAATCAATCATTACCCCAGAATGATTCAGAGCCTGAAAGAGGAATTCATTTCATTGTCAGTGACACTTTGTTATGAGAAAATCAATAATTATAATCTTTAGCACACACACTCAATAGATATATCGAGAAAAAAAACAAATTTTCAATTATCTTTGGAAATTCGGGAATCAATCTGCTATTTCAAATTTCAAACTTCGATACTCTTTATTCCTATCAACCATTATCGACGAAAATGAGGAATTGTATAAGAAAAGTCATTACATACCTGTTCGAGGAATAAAAATCATATGGATTTTTTTCACAGGCACTCTATATTATACTATCAAATTTCTCGAAGGACAATATTCAGTATCAATACTGAATATTGTCCTTCGAGATTCTTGTGAGGAAATATATGTCCACCAACTTTTGTGAAATGAATTTGTGACAAACTGAGAAATGTTACGGATGTGAATTTTAAAAATACTATAGATACTGCATCGAGTTCCTGGTAACAAACCATGAAATTAGTCAAGAATAATGGTTTTTCTACCACTAGCTATGAAACATACCATCATTTACTCCTTTTCGAGGCGTAAAATGTGTTTTTACTACCATCAAGGTAGTTTTCGTCATTTTATGAACAACTAGTCAATGAACACATAGCCACCTCTGTTTTAATTAACCCGCATGCACTGTTCTGATCAGATATTAGCAGGAATGGCACTCGAATATAGTAGGTATTTATAAATAACGACTTGTCATAATATGCTGTAATGGTCATGACTAAGTATTGAAAGTAAGTGCTGTCAAAGTGACAATAGGTCCATATTTCGGTTTCACATAACTAATATGATTGAAATATATTGCTGGTAGTGAAAACAAAATTTAATATAAACTTTGGTAGTAATAGTCATTTATTATACAAGGGAAAAAAGTATTAAATTTTAGCTCCAGGTTGTGTTGTCTCCCGACGCGTAGCGGAGCTAAAATATAATATTTTTCCCGTGTATAATACACTATTTTCTTCTGTGACAAAAGAAAGGACGAATCAATAGTGAGAAAATATTACATTTTTCTGAAATCTGAAAATTATCGACGTGAAATTTCAAGTTTTTAACAGTAGGGACAGCTGCGTCGTAGGCATCTTCATCATTCTTTTGTAGTAATCAAATATCTGATGTCACTTCTGTCAGTCTAATTCTGTGATTTGATTTCAAAAAATTGCAAATTTAGTGGTTGTTTAGTAACATACGTAACCGCGAAGTCGAATGGAAGATAAAAGGACTTGCAGTTCTTTCTCGGAGACGGTATTATTGATTAAATTTTCGGAACTATAGCACAACAAAAGCCATCAACAGTGTATATATGTATATGTGATATATATCCGGGAAAAAGTACTCTTTTTTTTCCACGGGACTCATTTTTCGGAACTATAGCACAACTATATACTATAACTAACTATAGCCATCAACAGTGTATGTGACATATATCCGGGGAAAAAGTACTCACTTTTTTCCCACGGGAAAAAAGTAATTTATGAAAAGTGACATTTTAGAACCTGCCAACAGAGATGAAATACGAAACTTTTTTCCCGTCACATAAAAATGCACTGTTCTGATCAGAGATTCGCAGGAATGGCAGTGGAATCTAGTAGGTATTTATATCAATAACGACTTGTCATATGCTGTCATATAGTCATGGCTATGAATTGGTATAATAAGTGCTTCCATATATAATAATAGGTCCATATTTCGGTTTCACAGAACTAAAATGATCGAAATATAATGCTATATAGTGGTGTAAAAAAATGCAATATAAACATTGGTAGTGAAGAATATTTTTACCACGGAACCTCATACCCCTTGGCTGATGCCTAGGGATATAATGTTGGTCCCTGGGTGATAATGATATTTTCTACTACCTTGGTGTATAAAAAACTCGAGTCGATATTTTGTATTTCGTTTGGCTTCATCTTTTCCTAAATTTTTTTCGGTGTGAAATTTTCCCACCAAATACCACCCTATAGCTTCAATCATTGCCGGAATCTTTTTCTCGGACAAGAATATTTAGGAAAAAGTTCCGGTAATAATTGAGGCTCTCCTGGTATTTTGAGTGAATATTGCCCGTGAAAGTATCTAAATATATAGAAAAGTGAGAGGTTGCCAAGTAATTAGTGAGTAAGTATGGCATCTCCAACCAGGCGAATGGCTCGTGTCTGGATGGAATCAAAGAGCATCAGCGTATGTTTGGGTGCTGAGCCCCTTAACCCCATGTAGGAACAGCCCAGTTCAATCCCGGAGATATAGGAGGGCTTCACATTCATGCCACACATCACATCCGTGACTCAAATTGAGAGTCTCACTGAACTATTGACTGCTATTCCGTACCCTTTTGGTCATTTTATGATTCACATTATAATAACAAATGAAACTCACAGTACGTATCAAGCGACTCCTCATACAACATGAAAATTGATTGATTCCGTTTATTACATAAATAGACAAGAATATGAAGTTACAGTGAGTCTCTTGGTTGTTAGGGAGCCTCATAAATTCACCTACATTTTGAATCTCAAATTCAATAAAATGTGATGAATATTGCGAATGTTTTGTGAAACAAAGAGTCCCCTGGCAATACCAATGATGTTTTCTTGTTAGTCGCATTGCTATCTAGCGAAACATGAATGTGGCATCCCAGGAATGTTCGTGTTTACTATAGGAGTTTACTTGAATGGACATGTCTGAGTGTCTGAACGTTAGGCTTAGGCACCATCTTCGATTGGAGCGGTGAAATATGTATTTCCACAAGAAAATTCGTATGGGTTGGTCGAACGGCAAAAATGTTCGAACAAAAGTTAAAATTTTCACCATGTTTCACCATTTTTCACCATTTTGTTTCTCTCTATAAGCTATACAGTGTGTTAGGTGGCCGCTTGTTCGTATAGATAGTGCAAAATAAGTTAATTCTTGTAACGGCATCTGTTTCCAAGATAAAAAGTGTTGGAAAACATGATTATGATTATGTTGATAAATTACTGATGATGACAATATTGGTATGAAATTTTGTATGGATATGTTTTGTCGCTTGTTACACGATTTGTACCGACTAGTTCCAAACAAGACTCCTTTGAGGTTAGATTTTCTAGTAGAAATGTTATGTAAACTTCAACATCATTCAATATAACACAATGTCTGAAGTCATAGTCGTTGAAACTATAATTTGTATCGTTTTTGGAATACTTTGAATGAAAATAATGAAGTAATATAACTATAGCTTGTATAAAGAGTGACCTGCTTCTCGTATATCCTCCCGGTGTTCCAAAAACCCAATGACCTATCGGACCCTGCATCGTTTTGTTCAAATTTGATTTATTTTTCCATCATGAATAATCATCATCAGTGACATCTGATTAGGTATGAAATTAAGTTTTCTACGATCGTGCGAGAAGTTCAAATTGTTTTGCAATTGTGCAAAAAGTAATTTACTAAATTAATAAATAAATTGATGATATTCAGGAAACATTCAGGAAACATATCATCAGTGACGACTATTAATTCAAAGGCTCTGTGGAGTCATCATCAAGGTGCTAAAGTCAAATCCAATCACCTATGCTTCCTCTTTGTGGCCAGAAAAGCAGTGCCTTTATTTCTTGGTTCAATAACAATTCAATTTGAGATTATTATTTCAGTACATTGCACACAATTATGGTCTAATTCACTGGTTGATTAGCTGCTTACTAATCACCCGATCTGGTGTGAGAACCAGATCTGGTGTTTAGCTGAGGGTTAAAACCTAAAAGGCCTAGAAAACATCATTATTCACTTGTTTCGAAACATATTCTGATTGTTTCGGTTTAGCGATAGCTGATAAAATAGGAAATTATTGGTATGGCTGATGTCGTTCCAGTGATAAATATGCCTACAATCCTCAGGGTTAAAAAGAAAGTCGTTAGTCAAGAAATATAACGGTTAAAACATATTGAATGGTTGCTAGTCGCGTGCTACATAAGGAGGTTAATTTCCTACAAACATTCAAGGAATATGCTTCAGTAATACAGGGTAATTCAGAAATGAGTGTATCTACATCATAAAGTTACATGAAACTAGGTGTGAAGAATCTATGTCTAATGATGAGGATATATTGTATAGTGTGAATAAACAATGTGTGCAATAAATATATACAAAATATATATCAATATTCACATTTCATAATCTGTGATTGTATCTCGAGCCGAACACATTTCGCAGCAATAGGTACTCAAGGACGCAATTTCTTTTACTCTTGTCGTTTCCAATTTTCTGAATTGGAAAGTGGTCATTATAGTGTGCTCTCTACCATGATGAGGGTCATCATTCCGAAAAAAATATGTAACTGTCCCCTCTATCGATAAGAACTGTTCATATTGCCGATAGAAAAGGGCTCACATGATTTTGAATCGGTAGGTTCTGTTTCAACAGAGATATAGAATAAAAATCAGTAATGTATGCAAACTACAACACTCCGTGTAATGAAAACAAGTTTCTGCACGACAAAACAAAAAAATACGTGTATAATACGTTTTGGTAATTGTCAATGTTAGACGATTCAAACCTGAGACAGCCTGTTCATAACCCAAAAAAAAGGAAGTATCCTAATTAAAAAAGAATTTTTTCACTATAATACTCACAGACATATCGTGGAAACGCTATTAGGCATTAATGCGCCAGTATACACTTCAACCAATCCAACATATGGATATAGGAAGTATGAACTAAAGTATGTACCCAATTCTGCTGAAGAATATTTGATTCACTTTTAATCGAATGAATTGCATTTGACAGCCCTGTAATAGCTACCCCTTCACTCTTTTCAAATGAGAGTATATTGTCATTGAAATTTGCGCGTTTCATTTTATTCGAAATACAATAATAGCACATAGGACATAACTACTTGGTATTTTGGTAATCAATTACAACAATAACATTGACATTTTGTTACTTGATTGATGTAAGTAAGAAGAAATGTATTTTATATAGCTTCACAGAATATAGAAGTAGTTTTTTTTCTGTGACGGGAAAAAAGTTTGGCATTTCTTCTCTGTTGGCAGGTTATAAAATGTCACTTTTCATAAATTACTTTTTCCCGTGGGAAAAAAGTGGGTACTTTTTTCCCGGATATATATCACATTATATATACACAGTTGATGGCTTTTGTTGTGCTATAGTTCCGAAAAATGAGTCAATAATACCGTCTCCGAGAAAGAACTGCAAGTCCTTTTATCTTCCATTCGACTTCGCGGTTACGTATATTACTAAAAAAACACTAAATTCGCAATTTTTTTAAATCAAATCACAGAATTAGACTTATAGAAGTGACATCAGATATTTGATTACTTCAAAAGAACAATAAAGATGCCTACAACGCAGGTGTCCCTACTAAAAACTTGAAATTTCACGTCGATAATTTTCAGATTCCAAAATAATGTAATATCTTCCCAATATTGATTCGTTCTTTCTTCTGTCACAGAAAAAAATAGTGTATTATACACGGAAAAAATATTAGATTTTAGCTCACTGTTTTTTATCTCCCTCCGCTACGCGTCGAGAGACAACACAACCTGGAGCTAAAATCTACTACTTTTTTCCCTTGTATAATAAATAACTATTGTTTCAATGAACCTATGCTGTAATGTAAAGTAATAAATATGGTTTAATGTCATCATATCCATCGGTTCCTGAATACGTCATTAGGATAATATAACATTATATGATCATCATCAATAATATCACAATACGGTCTCTTTCCGAGATTAACATTATTACTCACAAGGATTTGTTGCCTCACAACATAATATATCATTCAGTGAAAAATGTTATTGATATTCAGTCAGAATTGTCAAATAATGAACACATGACTTCTTCGAACAGCCTTCTTGTGATAATTCCAATACCATCATATAATATATCAATGAACTGTATGGAAAATTCTCTATCGATTATATGAAGATATATAGTATGTTATATATGAAATAAGTAAGTTGAAAATAATTTCGGAAAAACTGGAAACGTGGAACATATTATATTGACGACATAATTTTTCGAACCGTCACATTCTCAATTCGCCCTGTATAAAAATTCAGGAAGATCTAACGACTCCTTACTGGTATAATATATGGATGATCCCATATATTTGATTAAGTCTGTTTATGTTATAGATAACACTTTATGATCATTGAGTATTCTCCCATTCATTCGAAAGAAAAAAACAGTGAAAGAATTAATATTCCTTAAAAATCTCGAATGTATGTTTCAAGATTTTTCTCATCTTTCAGGATTATCACATGGGATTATCATCAGATTATTCCAATATAGTATAAGTATGATCTACAGAAATTTTGGGATGATAAATTGAAATATTCCTCTCAGAATATCATATATGGTATTATAAATCATTATGTAAATTCTTTCAATCGCCTGAAAACATGCATGACCAAACATTACCCAATTCCAAATATCAACGCTAGTTATTTTGCCACCATATATACACTCAGATCCAAAAAAAGTGACGCACTTGATATTTGACCTATCTTCTTAAAAAAAAGTAGTTGGCAGATTTCAATTTTTTTTTATTTGTTGGTAGGTAATGCATTTGTCTTTGAAAAATAATATGAAAAGGTGAAAATTTTTCCAATGTCTCCTTGATAGTGGTGGAATAACCTGAACCATGATTTATTCTTAATTTTTGACTCACCCTGTGTGTTAATTGAGTAATGATGTACAAAGTGCTTGCACCCTATACGAAAGAGGCTTCTTTTGCGAGCATTTTGTTTTTTTATTCATTGATTTATCTCAATTTTCCGAATTACAGCTTTTTTGCTAATACCTTACGCTTATCCCACAAATTAAATTTATTGAAGGATCAGAGTACTCAAAATTGATTGGGTTGTACTCTGGTAGGATCACATTGTCTTTAAAAAAACAAATGACGTTGCCATAGCAACGAATTTGTTGTGTGCCTCCATATTTGACCATTTGTCGTTGTGTAATTAATTAAGTGTTTTGTTTTATTGACTGAAATTACATAAAATGCCTCAAATAAAACCTGAACAAGTAGCAAGATTAGTTTCGTTAACGATAAGCGTAGTAAACGTTACGCCGCTCGTGCAGTGGGAGTTCATGAAGCAACTGCTCGTAGAGCAATCCGCAAGTACGAACAGACAGGAAGCACCGCTTGGAGGGTCGGTTCTGGTCGCCCCCGAAAAACTTCTCCAAGAGATGATCGCTTCTTGAGATTGCGGATTTTACGGAATCGATCAAATACTGCGGTAAATGTTCAGCAAGATCTTCGCCAAATTCGTGATGTTGCAGTAAGTAAGCAGACGGTATATAGACGTCTAAAAGAAGTCAATTTAAAAGCTAGGAGACCTGCAAAAAGTCCCAAATTATTGCCTGAACATGGTGCTGCTAGAAGAAATTGTTGAAAATTATGGACAGTGGAATATTCCTCAATGGTCGAATGTCTTGTTTACGGATGAGTCAAGGTTTTGCCTTAACATGGTGGATGGAAGAAAAAGAGTGTGGAGAAGAACTAGTGAACGGTTTAATCAAAATTCAATAACAGAATGCGAAAGTTTAAATGGTGGGTCCGTTATGGTGTGGGGAGGGCTTTCAATGAATGGAAAGACACCCCTTCATGTTTTTCCGGTGAGGCAGTCGGTAAATGCCCAAATTTACATTGACATTTTAGAGCAGTATGTCTTACGTTATGCAGAGTTAGTGGGCAATAATTTTATATTGATGCAGGATAATGCCCGACCACACAACGCAGCAATAGTGCGAAACTTCTCAGAAGCTACTGGTATTACCACATTACGATGACCTGCGAGAAGCTCCGATATGAATCCTATAGAACATTTGTGGGATTAATTAGGGAGAAGGGTACGTTCTCGCGAAACAAATGAAAAAAAAATTAAAATCGGCCCACTATTTTTTTTTTTTTTTAAGAAGATAGGTCAAATATCAAGTGCGTCACTTTTCTTGGAACTGAGTGTAGTTTTGTAGGCTCCGTTATGGTTATGAAGCTATACGTTTGTCAAATACCAATCAAATTATCTTGAGTAGATATAATTTCTATAGTTCATGATTATCTCTAGTCAATAGTTTATAATATAATGTTCAAAACTGATAGAAGTGATAATTAATTCACTAATAGAACAGGTAATTAATTCACTAAAGTCGAGATTTGGCTGCAAAGATCTGGTGAATCTATACAAAAATTCTGAAGTTGATATTGTATTTGTCCATATATTATGCATTCATGATGTTTCTAACTTCATCAGCATGAAACTTGATAACGGTATATTTCTCATCTGATTTGAGTGGAAAAATCAATAGACATACTTTTCCGCTGGAACATTCATAATATAATTTTTTACGACTATTCAGGAAAACCTGAATACCCTTTATCAAAGACACACGAAAAGTAATATTTTATCTCGACTATTGGATAAGTTCTCGTTGATAAAAAATTCTGATATATTTGATAATGTTACCATTATACAGGGTGCTTCATAATTGAATGTCAATATTCGGGGAGGCGATTTTTGGGTCCATTCTAAAAAGAAAGTTTTATATGAACATATGAATTCAACGTCCTAGCTTTCGAGATATAGGGTGGTATATAAAGTTCTCAAAAATTAATATACAATGAAAAGTTATAATTCCAAAATACCAAATACGAATACGAAGTTCATAAACTATGAATTGTATTTGTGTAATTTGATCTGAAATACAAAATATATTTCTCTGCATTGTGATAGTGAAAAGCTTTTGATTCTTTTGAGCGAAAACTATGCATGAGATTGAAGAAATTATGATGATCAAATTTGCCTAGAAATGATTGAGAATTCCAGGAATTCGAGATTAATCAGTGGCGTGCCATCAAGGTCTGCCAAAATAGGTATGTGAAATTCCATACGAAAGCCACTAGTGGCAACCAAAAATAAGGTGGTACACTAATTGATGCCTCTTGATACATAGTACATGTATGCCAAATTCCATTAGAATATCTGAAGTGGTATTACAGATATTAATAAATAACTATTAGCTTACGAGATCTTTACCATGCACCCTGTATCTCCAGAAGCTACGACGTTTAGGTCATACGTTCATATAAAACTTTCTTCTTAGAATGGGCCGAGGAATCGCCTTCCCGAATATTGACATCCAATTATGAAACACCCTGTATATTCTTCATTTCTCAACCTACAAAGGAGATCGAACGATAGAAATATCGAGATATTTCTTCTGTAACGAATCAATAATAACCATTCAAATATTATCGGCTTTGCCATGAAACCACAAAAATAGCTGTTACCTACTACATATATCGTGGGTCATCACACGTAGTAACGTATCTATAAAAATCGGAATTTGAGATACTCCATCGAAAGACATAATTATATTCTCATACTCCATGATCCTATATAAAGTGGCGTAGCTCAATATTAATTGATTTTCGTGTAATTGAATATCGAATACTCAGCCTATCTCAAATTATTGCACCACCAAATCTCACAAAGTGACCTAAATATGGGAGTTACTCGAATACGTGAGATATATTGACGTCTCGAGGTACTAAGGGTATATTGTAAGGTATTATACATGTCGAATTTCTGTGTTGTTCATCAATAAAAATGGATATTCGGATCTGATATTCATTTAAATTCACGTTATATTAATGACGTATCTAAGGCCACATGGACATGATCTCACGTAGTGACGTATCTTACAAATATATTTTTTCTCCGTTTTTAGCGATGGTTTTTCGAAATCTCACCATATCATATATAACAACTATTTCTAGTTCTTCCGCTAATAAATAAAAAAACAATTATCTTTCATGAATAAACCTCTGAGTTATGAGCGAATTAAGATGTTGAGAATCTTTCAATTGCACCCCTGTAAAGTGAAGAAAACTGAGATACGTCATTACGTGACATAACCGTCGAAATGAAAAGCATCATGATGTGATATGTCATGTTGATATCGATATAGATCGACCACCATTCGAACCATACAGTTTTGGATACATACAATGATAAATGACCTTATAGTTGAAATGAACTTAGTTACAGATGGAGCTAAAGAAGAAAATTAGAACATCGAGATTATTTCGAATAGTGAAGAGATGAAATAGCATCAGAATATGAAGGGATGACATTCTCTTGGTATATGTAGGCGTAGGCGGGATTCTGGAGAAAATTACGAAACCAAGAAACCAGAAAATGAACGCGGACTCTACTCTGTTTGCCAGAGATTTCTGATTCAGTGCTTGAGTACCTACTCCACTGAACTCATGAATTCTGTGACCTACTCATGCCTATATTTGACTGTTTTGTTCAATTTCAATAATTATGTTGTAGCTATGCCGCTGAGATTATAGTTTTGTGACACAAATTTTCTCATGTTGATGATTTGATCACATATGGAGCTTTCCAACTCTTCAATTTTTTATAAATGAAGTATGTACTTGATTCTATATGAAATTTGAGCATTGTATAGTAATACTTGATAGATATTATTTATAAGACCCCACAGGAAGGTTTCTGAAGCTATAACTATCATATTTAGATATTTATTCCCCTATGAAGTAGCAGAAACCTCTCAAGGTGTAGAAAATTGAGACGTTCACTATAAAACTGCATTCCACTGGAGTTGGTGAAAATGTATATTGTCACAAGGAACTCAGGGCTGTGTTGAATATAATTGAAATCCACATGTCATAACATTGTTAGTTAAAATGAAACACAATCAACCTACTTCAGTTACGCAAAATAATGAAATATTAGTCGATAGTAGCTAAATTTCTCAGTTTCATAAAAATAAATTGTGCAAGAAATGTTAGTAATATATTTTCTTACAAAAAACCCGCGAAGTACTATTCATATTGAATGAAATTGGCTGAAATTCGATTAAATATAATGCCTATAATTAAAGCACGTTAGTTGAATGAAATGATGAAAATAAGTCGATAGTATCTCAATCTCTCAGTTTTTCACAAATTCATCTAGCTAAAGTTGGTAAAAATATATTTCCTTTCAAAAGGAACTTATTACCTTATAGAATAAATACGACATAATATGGAGTTAATGTAAATGTTATTTCACCTAAAAACGTCAAAGAATTTTCTATAAAATCTCATGCTTCTCAACTCAATAAGGAGAAGAATTTTCGAAAATGTTTTTAGTTGTTATATAGTAACGATACAAATTACAGGGTTTTTATAAGTCGATAATGTTAGGTGTGGAGTTTTCAGTGAAATTTCACGGACCCATATCGCCTCTCACAATTATCGTACCTACATATAGGGTATACAAGTGATTGCTGATCAACGCTCAAAATATAGATGCTCAAATTGTCTGTATGGTAAAATCACAAGCGAGTGAGAATAAATTGTAAATAATTCAACATATCTCTGAAAACTAGTTGCCAGGCTAAAAATCTGCCTATAATGGCAACGAGTTCCAGGAAAGATTTGTAGAATTATTTCTTAATTTGTTGAGCACTCGTGTGCTATTCGATAGATTATTTTTTAACATCGTTATCATGACTTTTTATGCAGATTCATGACAGATACGCAGTGTTACCATTGACCAGTTGTTCAAAACGTCAATGTGCTATTGAAAAATCGCTAGATCATGAGAGAAATGCGTCTCAGGCGAATATTTCTCGAAAACTAGCTCATTTTTAGCTTTTTTAATACTCATTTCATTCTCTTTACCACTCGTAGCACTGGTCGCAACCGAGATCTGAAATGCTTTCGCACTCAAATATATACACAGAGTATAATTTCAGCCGAGTGTAAAACGCAATTTCAGTGTGTTTGAAAGTTAGGAGTTGAATTTTCAGTTCTTTCAACCTGGCGTTTGTAAATGTTTCAGTATATTGAGCAATGCGCATGGCTTGTAAATGATCTAAAATGAGGATGAAAATATAGTTTTCCATCGAATCAAATCAACATCATTTCAAAATACCAAAACATTGTGAATATTGAAATATGATATCATTCATCAGTCAGTAACAGAAGCACCTACTTTTCTGTAGTAGAAGTGGCAGAATCATAATATCAATTTATACACCAAGGTAGTAAAAATATAATTATTACCCAAGGACCATGATTATATCCCAAGGCTTCAGCCAAGAGGTATAAGGTCCCGTGGTTATAATATTTTTTATGCACTAGCGGGCGGTAAAGTGCACTTTATCGCCCAGATTTGCGGGCGTAAAGTAGTACTTTACCGCCCGCTGTTCTCAAGTTCCTTATATCCACACATCCATTCGTGGAATACCCATATTTGAACTCTCAGCAGATTCTATCGTTATGATTATGATACATGTTATATTGTTCATCCGATTCCATCTTCGCTATAACTAGCTAATTTTAGCTTGTTTTTTGGATGTATTGCTAGACAGCAACCATCAGATTGATTGACAACGTCAAATTTAAGTAGCTATATACTGGGTATACATATTATTGTTACATCCCAAGAAATGAATCTCTGTTAGTGAACGAAGAGTTTTACTTTTACAGTAATTGCGATATTCGTACGGTAATTTTAATATGTAGATTATACTCGGATTATACACATAAACATTGCCTTACTCTTGACAACTAAATTTATGAGTGACATATCGATTGTAGTTTGTTGAAATCTAGTCATTACTTGTGACTCGGGAAATAAACCACTAGTGCATAAAATTTTGTATGTATCACGTGCGTGAAATGCGTTTATGGCCTTCAGCGTGTAATGGCCCTCGACTAGTGCCTACTTCACGCCCTTGATACATACCAAGGTTTATATTAAATTCGTTTCACCACTAGTAATATATTTCGATCATTTTAGTTCTGTGAAACCGAAATATGGACCTATATTGTCACTATGGAAGCACTGTTTTCAATAATTAGCCATGACCATGACAGCATGTGACTAGTCATTATTGATAAATTCCCACTTTCGAGTGCTATTCCTGCGAATCTCTGATCAGAACACTGTATCCGGGTTGATAGGTGGCTATTTCTTCATCGACTAGTGGTTCATAAAATGACGAAAACAACACTAGTAGTAGAAAGGCCATTAACGCCTCGAAAAGGACTAAATAATGGTAGGTTTTATAGCTAGTAGTGAAAAAAAGCTTGTACATAATGTCAATAATTTCAAAATTCGTACTCCGAATGGTGAGTAACTCTAAATTAATGCAGTGTGTAGTAATTTATATGAAGACAGAAATTAGCATTTGGAGTTTTTTAAATGGCTAAAAACACCCTGTATTTCATTAGCTACTAGTAACGGATAATTTATGTCGAAAAGTGTTGTCATATTCAGTCTACAGAATAGTTCTCATATATGTAATATCAGCAGTAGGTTTCATATTTATATAGACCTAGTGGAAAAAAATTACTGTTGTTCTCAAATATATCTCGAAACATAATCGCCAATAATTGAAAATATTAACAGCATTCTCAACCAAAATTGTAATATTCATAACATCAGAATTTCGCGAAAATAAGTCTTATAATACATATAATATTGCACACATCCACATCCTCCCGACCTATATATACGAGGAATCATGTTCATTTTCAACAGATAATTTAAAATAAATTAATTTGAGCATAACAACCAATTAACCACAACCTAAGTCATTCTCTTGCTATTCAGATCTTCAGATAATTTCAAACATCACGCCTATTGAATTTTTGTGTTTTATCAAACATCCGAAAGGACAAGTTATAAGTGTATTCATATAATCAGGGGATTTGTTGATTTTGACACTCCAAATATCAATTATTATCACTATTCATTTGGATTGTGTAAAGAAGTAAACAACTTTTATGAATTCAATCTATCGAGTGGAACGATTTGAGAAATCACCCCAAATAACTCGTTCAATTCTGAAAAAAGGCTCACAAGGGATGTTTTCCTCTGCTCGAATCAACAAATACATTTTTACACCTTCTGAAAAATTAAACAGGGAAACCCTATATTTTTTCTGACGATTGGCGATATATTTCGAGAAGACTTCCGAAAAAACCTCATAATATTTATGTCCTCTGTATTTCTCAAAATATTGGCTTCCAAAACTAACAAAGTTTATGAATGATTTTCAAAACCAGGCTCTGAAAATAATAACAATATCAATTTTCAATAATTACCGCCAATGATAATCAAATGTCATAGATAGCGATATAGTCAATAAACCTGGATTTGCCATCATATTGTCCTGACCTGCTCTCGAAAATCGTTCAATAATCGATCAAACTATGTTGGATTTGGATGTCCAAGAATTTAAATTTGAAGGAGTAATGAATATTGAGTTGGGTATCTTTGGAAAACTCTTCGAAAAGTTTCACCATGGTGAGGAAATAATTATTATGTTGGGAGTTCTACTTAGAATAAATTTATAAACTTCTTGCCTCTCCCTGTATATTTTTCAGATAGTGAAAAAAATCCCTCACGAGGCTGCCAATTTTCATCAACCGTCTATAATAAAAGAGTTATAGTAGGTTGTACTTTATTTCATGTCATCAGTATATTATTGAAACATTATATATTATATATTATATATCTATTAAAACACTTGCGGATTCTAGGATTAGAGTTGAGTTCGAGTATAAAGGTGGATTTATGCACACTGCTTTTTTATTATTCTGTTGCTTTCATCAACTGTCGTAATGTTCATTTTCAATTGAGGACTATGATACCTTTATGCACTACTTCCTTATAATTTTGAACTCTGCCTCTTGATCAAAACATATAGTCCTCAGAGTACTTAGCCCGATGAAAATAGTCGTGTCATAACATTCCGTGATTACATAATTACAATAAGAATCATTCATTCAATGTTTTCCGAGTATAATTTGAACATACGAACAGAATTTCCAGAATTTACCACCACAATTTGGAATAAGCAGAGCAGGAAGAAATTGTTTTTCTGCCTTCTGACAGAATCGCGCCTGCGCAAGTAACAGTTTTATTTGTATTTTTCTTCAAAAGATAAAAGTTAGTCATCTTTCAGCGAATAGTTAATGAAAGATAAAATTCAATGTAGGTGCATGAATGAATGAACGGGAATACCTAGTTTTAACTTATCAGTGAAATCGTTAATAATTGTAAAAATACAGATTAAAGAAAAAGCGGTGTGCATAAAGCCGCCTCAAGGTAGTGTGTTATTCAAACTTTCAAGAAGGAATGAAAGAATTCTGTTATAATATAGGAGTGATATTCTGTCAAAATTTCATGAAAAGTTGAAGTCATCGCGAATATTCGAAAAAATATGTTTCATTTCGGGTTGACTGATAGATATTTTTGAGAATTTGGGAAATATACTACCCATAAGGGATTATACCAACCAGATTCACACAAAAGAAGAGGCGGTTGCATATTACAGCTCCCCCTTCTTCAGAACGATATATATACTTTGAGTTTATGGCGGAAATTTTCAAATATGCCTCATGTAAATTGCAAAATGTTCGAATGTTATTAACCAACTAAAATTAGTGTGTTGCTTGTTGGGTCTATAAGGAAGTTTTCATTAGTAGGGTTGAAGTTTTTTTTTCTACTCACCTAAATAAATTGGTATTTAGCGTACGAATATTTACCACATTGAATGCTTGATTGATAACGGATTGACAATCTGTGATTTATTCAAGAAATTTAACACGTTACCACGATAATACTATTTCCCAAACACATCACCATGGCAACAGAATTTTTTCAACACACATTCAGTCGTTTGAGTCCTCTCTGACCTGTCATTTGTAGGAACTGTCATCTGTCATTTTCAAATTTTGATGCAATTTGCAATCAACAATTTCTGTTTATATCAAAATTATTCATCGAAAATGTATGGGAAATGTAGACGGAACTGAAATCGAAGATAATATTTTAGGTACTTGCATATTTCCAAGAACTCTGTGTAAAAAGGAAGCTCTCATCTTTGTGAGCAAGTTATTCTATGCTAAGCATGACAATATATAAACTTAAGAACATTTATGTAAGCAAAAATTATGCAAGCAGACTATATGGATACAAACCTGAGAAATCGAAAACTTCGATACCTCAGCGAATCGAAAATCTTTCATCTTCCGCGTCAGATGAAAACTGCTAAATCACAAAGGCTTAGATTAACGTTCTACATCTACAACCAATATCACTTATACGGGCCTCGTTGATTGCATGCAGTAGCATAGTATTATTTTAATATCTAGTTTTCGGAATTATGGGATCTTGTCGAAAAGAGGAATTATGAGTTTGTAGAAAAAGTATAGTATGAAACGCGTTCATAAACTCTTCTAGACACTCGTTCCGCTCTGCTGCGACAGCAGTTACCACGACAGAATATATATTCATGTAGATATAAGTCGAAAAATTGCTCCTAACGGAGGTACCGCTCATTGAAGGCTTATGAAATTCCATACAGAGAATGATCTCTTCGTGGACTGTACAGTGTGTCCAATTATCGATGCTTTTGCCACCTTTTGCGCAATATCTCAGTCATCTTGAGAGATAGAGTGTTGCGTATTTCACATTACTAATTTACTTTTTCATTAAACGAATAATGCAGCAAACAGAATTTCCACAGTCACAGTCAGTTCAAGTTCAAAATTATCCCTCTTTGGGTACCTCTCGTATCTGGGTTACTTTTCAACTTACCAGCAGGACGAGAACGAAGCCTTATAAACCTTTCCACGTATAATACAGTGGCGTACTCATTATACCGGGTGACACAGGAGGCATGTAGCATCCTTCAGTTTTTTTATTCGAAGAGATAAAATTTTGAAATTCACAGGTGTTATATAATAAATGGTAGCGCACTTTACGAATTTAACGACATTTGATGTCACCTTGTACATTTCTTCAGTCTATCTTTCTCGCCTCAAAATTCTCTATCTAACCATGTATCACAAAGTGGCATTTATTCCTTAATTCGCTGTTGAATTGCTTTTTATTCAAAAAGAATAAGTTGGCTGTGACATGAATTCGATGATATATCGACACATGGTAGGCTTCGAAATTTAAAGATCATTAGTAAACCGATATTATTCAAAATGTTTTGATATTCTGATCAATGTCTGCAGGTTTTCAATAGCTTGTTTGAGTCAAGATGAAAACATTCGAAAATAACTCATGATATTGAGGAATATAAGATAGGAACATATTTTTTCGAATTCAGCTACTCGTACAGGACCTATCTGTCTTTTATATTCGCCATGTACCTATCACATGATTTTCCCATTTGGAATAATAAAACTAAAGTTTTTCCTCTTATACGATGATCCACAGGGCTATCAGTCTATTTTTTCATAATTATTTCACTCAGTAGGTAGGCGGTGTACCTACACAAAATGTTTTATGTGTTCGACAGTTAATCGATTGCATCAATAATTTTTCTTCTTCATTTGTCTGTTGATTAAAATTGCATTGTGATACATGGTTGGATAGAGAATTTCAAGACTGAAGAAATGTACAGGGTGACATTAAAAAAAAAGTTGGGGTCACTTATGATCAAACAGGTGGTTGAAAAAAATTGTCGGTAAGATCGTAAAGTGCGCTACCATTCATTATATACCCCCTGTGAATTTCAAAATCTTATCTCTTCAAATAAAAAAACTACAGGCTGCTACATGTCTCCTGTGTCACCCGGTATATCTGTTCGCTCATTTTTTGAAAACATAGCCAACATAGTTTTTCGAAAAACAAAATGTCAACCATTCGTATTTCTTGATAAGCTATAGGTAATCTGAATCGAAGTGGATAAAAAAGTACAGGGTGTCCCATTTGAAAAGAAATAGTTTGGCTTCATTTTAGGAAAATGAGTGATTACAGAAATAAAATGAGTACGCCACTGCATTATGCGTAGGAAGTTATAAAATGTCCCATTCTCATCCTGCCGAAAAGTTGAAACGTAACCAATATACGGGAGGTGCGCATAATGTGAGAATTTTCAACTTTGCCCTGAATCTCAAGAACATGAAGGACTGTGAAATTCTGTTTGCAGCATTATTCGTGTCACGAAAAATTGAGGCAGTAATATGAAAACCGCAACACACTTTGCAATAGAGAAGAATGAATTCAAAATTCAGTCCTGCCATTAATCAGACATGAAAAGGAATAACTTTTTTGAGATAAGATTTTGCAGACCTAGTTCCATGTGAACAATATTCAATTCAACATCAAACATGTACATGGAATAATCATAATTTCGTATGGTGTACTCTGTCAAAACCTGATATAGTGAGCATGTGAAGGTTTGAATATAGTTATTTGTTTCACTAGGCAGAAAAGTCCAAGATTTAATGCCGCGGTTGGCGTTTCATAGCCTAGGCATAGCCAAGGCTTCACATCTTCTTCTCTTCCATGTGAAACATATAATTTTTTCTCCAAATTCTTTTCAATTTCACGCAAAGTCCAAATAATCCATCATTTTTTGTTCACCCAAAGTCATTGTCGATTTTGATTACCAATTTGATTCAAATCACTTGGAATGTTGCATAGGATTAAAAATTCATTTTTAATGTCATTTGGAGAAAAAATCATTGAAAGCTTGATATGGCCATTCTATTCATATTTTCAGATGGCGTCATCATTATAAATTACATTATGATGAAATACATTCCTTGCATTCCTCGAAAAAATGGTTATATGTAACACGAAAAAAAAACGAAAAAGAAATCAGCTGTGCATGCACATTAAAAACCGTTTCACTTGGAGGTATTATATTATCAAATTAGGGTGTATGCCATTTGAAAAAAATGATAAAAGCATCTCGACTCGAACAGTGATGACTTCATCGAAATTATGATTTTCCTCACTGGTCATATCAGGCTTTGAACGAATTTTTTTCCAACATTTACGTGCTCACACTACAAGTAGAGGAGCCATATGGAGGTACAGTCGTCTTCAGAGATTATGTCGCGGTTGGACGGTGTCAGCGCTCTTATTGCAGGAGTTATTAGGAATGCTGTCATCGTCCATGTACGACATGTTTTCTGAAGACGACTGTACATTATTGTTGAAATATTTCATACCAGAATATTAAGACTCGATGAAGATTGGAAAAATGCCCCTTCCAATATGTACAAAACATATTTAATCAATATCAGTTGTTCTGGAGTAGCCCCATCATCATACTGTTCTATCCGCACGAATTGAGGAGCTTCAAATAGTTCTAGAATGTTTTCATAACTTTGAAAAAAATTGTGATATCTGTAATGATTTTGAAAATGAACTGAGTTCAATGTTTGTTCGATCATTCAAAGTGAATTGAACATGTCCAGCTTCATTTAGTATATAAGCCTAATGTTTGAAATTATCTGAAATCGCTATTAATATTACTAATCTCTTTGCAATAGCTCATGCAATGCAGATATATAAGTCTGTGCCATCTGCAACGTCTCAAACTTTGACAGCTTCCTATCGTTTCCCAGTGAAGGAACAACATCCCTCAACCTGTCGAATGCGTCATTCAAACTGTTCATTCGCCTTCTTTCTCGTGCATTCGCCGCCAATCTGCGCTTGCGCATAACCTCCATACCCGCTTGGGGTTGGACAACTTTTTTACTATCTGTCGAATACTTACTGTCGGAATAATAATCCTGCCTGGAGTAGGAACTCGCAGAACTTGCTGATGCCATTCCTTGGGATTTGTACTTATGGTCGTACTTGTTGTAGATGTTGTTGTTCTCGCCATAATATTCTTGAGTACCCCAAGTTCGCGTGCCGTAGTAGTTAGGGGTGTATTGGGAAGACATTCCTGGATCTGAAGCTGTTGACAAAGGACTTGATACCGTCAGCGAGTAGTGACTATCTGGACTTGTCGCTCTTGGTGAATGACATCCATCTGAAGTTGATTCTGATACTGACTTGGGTAGGTACATCTTCGGTTTCATACATCACTGGATTCAGCAAATTATGTCACAACACGATTATTCAGTATTCTTTGGCGTGAGATTGATATTGATAAGCTCCACATTACTATATGTTGTTTTTGATAGACTCGTTTCTCCATGAAACTGTTTTGGATGTTTGCTCAAAAACTGGGTTCAACTCATTATTACTCTTTATGTAAGTGTTTACTGTTCTTGTTTTCAGCAGAGACTTGGGTCATGTTGAAAATGCAAACATCCTCATGTATATCACTATTCAGTTCGTGATAGTTTTCATTGCCTCATTATATTATTGAAAACGGAACAATTCCTCAAAGTCAGCATCAAGATGCAGATTATATTCTGAATGTTCCGTTGTACAAAAGACATAAACTAGTTCAGTGATACCGTCTATCTGGCACACTGCTGAATGTTTTCAGCATTTGCGGAAGAGAAAGCATTCAAAACAGGTAATCGTAGCTCAGCACTTCACACTATGAGAGGTCTCTGGTCACTGTCACGTGCCCGGTAAATTCTTATCGCGAGATGATATTCACTGGCGCGTGTACAAGAAGTACTATTCCACCTGTGTCTTGATGCTAACTGAAGATGACTGCTCTTGACTGGGACACCGTTGGTGTTAAATCAAAGAAGTGGTAGCCGGTATCTTCAGTGCTCTTCAGCCAGTGTCGAGGCGATGACGGAAGATCATTTGTCGATGGTCAATGGTAAGGACGCGAATGGTAGGATCGAAGGAGAGTATAGCACGGGTTAAGAGTGGGTTAATGTTTGATAAAGAACGCAGATGAAATGCAGATGGTTAGATATATGGACGTGTCGAAGAAGAGACAACATGTCTATTTAATGTTCCTTTTTGAGGAAGAATCATAGTAGATAGGAAGTTCAACAAAGCTCAAAAAAGTTTCCACCAGAGACGGCGGTGCAATTCCCCATTATTTACATAAAACTTCCGAAACTTTGTGTTTCTCTCAGTTTTTCAGGATTTCCTCCGTAACCGTTATCACTACAAAAAAAAACAGAAGAGACAAAAAACGATTTCCATCAAATTCTACGTCGGAAAGATTACATGAATTATCCGTCTAATTGTCACCCCTACCTCACCAATGGCACCTGGAGATAGGAGTCGTAGTTCTGACAATTTGTAATTAATTGGTAGTATGCTGTATGTCAGAATTGCTTTTTCTTACCTACAAAAAAGGAGGATACATTGAATCCCCCAATGAATATATATGCCTCTATTTTTCATTTCATATCATTTGGGATATTGAGTATGGACATGATGTTGGGGTTTACTTGGAAATAAAAAGAGTCATCAAAAATAGATATTTTCAACCTCATAGATACTATTTCAGACCCATCACTTCACCTCTTGGCTTCCTTGGGTAAAGGCTCAGGTAAAGGCAAAGCACAAACAGTAACTTTAGTGAAGAGCAGAAAAGACTCAAAGAATATGATTGCTATATTCAGCAATTCTTAATCGAATGAGAAAGAAATCGCATGTGTTGGGGAGCTATTTACTCTCGAGTTATACAAAGCTCCGAGTAAAGAGACCTTCCTGAACCACCGCAGGTATGTTTCTTCCAATAAACTATTAGGCACGGCAAGGAATACTGCAATTTTGTCGAGGCTTCCACCAACATCTGCATGTTGTCAGGAATATTCCACGAGTGTTATTCATCAAATTCGAACATAGAAATGAGCTATAAAGAAGCCACTGCTCCAAAATAAGAAGTGCAGTTGATATCATGCAAGAAGGGTTGTTCCAGCGGTCCAGTTGAATTACATTTCAATGAAAGTGTTTTCTGTCGTGCTTCTATCGTCATGGACAATGATGCCTCAATTCATGAGTATAGAGGATTGAAACTGAAAAAAGAGTGAATTATGCCTGGAGGGTAAACCACTGAGGAAAGAACGCACCCAGGGCTTAACCTCGTGGGTGGTTTGGTCGAAAATATATTATCGAAAATTGGTATTGAGAATGTGACTCGAATTCTATGTAGGGAATTACCAAGCAATTACAGTTAGCACGATATCAGTGTGAGAATGAATTGAAAACCAAATTCATGTAGTAGAAGTAGAAGATATATTGCTCTATGTAGAATTTTGTTCCTGATCATCTTGCACGTGAATAAAGCTAATTCGTAATAACTTTCGCGAAGAACAGCATACTACCAACTTTTCACTATTGTCCAAAACTTGCACCAACTTCAGGCAAGATTATTTTCAGAGTAAATGTGAAAATTGAACGAATAATTAATGGGACCTCCTTGACGTGAAATTTCATGACTTTCATTTCCTATTCTCGAAGTTTCAAGTTCAGTTTCAAGAAAATTGACAAAGTCTGTGACAAAATTCGAATTGTCACGTGTTATTTGTGAAAAGTTGGGCTAAGCAATCTGCCACAGGTGGCAATTTCCACATTTTCATTGACCTTCAACTGATCATTAGCCAATAAATAATCCATCTACACATTACGTCTCCTAATGATACTAATTTGAGTGAATAGTGATATTGTGAGATGTTAGATAAGAAAATGTCATGAACATACAGAAGAATTATTTTTCATCCTCAGCGTGAACTGTCTTCAAGATAAGTATGTGAAAACTGTTCATCATGCTGGCGGCTCTTATGGAAAGGAAATATTGCAAAATAATCCTCGTTAGAACGGAGTTATCCTGTCTGATCTGCATATTGAAGTTTTCAATTCTTCATAATGATATCCCATGAAAATGTTGGTGTTGACACCCCTCATTCTGCGATAATATTCACACTTCATATTTTTGTTTCACTGAAGTTTATCAACTGTTCTGAAAATAGCCTAGAGGGCTAGATTTCCTCAGTTATGTTGAACTGTGAAGCTCATCCTCTGAAGATGGTAATAGCTCATAGAGGTCAACATGGTGCATTGTTTAGCAATTGTAGACAATTACATTGGATGAGATATAACTAACGAAGTGTACAAGAAAAACTGTACCTGCTGAATCTATACAAAAATCATCATAAAGAAATGTATGCCGCATGATATTATCATATAATGCATGGTGTTTCTGTCGGCTGAAAAAAAATATTTCGATATGTCTATTATTGAAGATTAGTTCATGTATTGCCGCGATGTAGTATATGAATACGATGAATGACCGAGAGACATCAAGAAAACCGTGAGATAAAATTACATGATACGACGTGAAAAAATATGCTTATTCATTTAAATAGAATGTGCTGCCTATGGCATCACAAATCTGTTCACAGCTGCTAAATTTTTACCTATTGTTATAAAAATATTCAGTTCAGATAAAATGAAAGATATATATACCACAACGCGATGAGACTCAGAAAAATATGACCCTGTTTTCCGGGTGTTAGCATCGAATTTCTCAAAATTATGGGAGAATGTGAATGTTCAACATACAACATAGGCTCTGAAGTAGAATAAATAGACTATTGGCCTCTTTTGACACTAGGAGGTTTACGAATAATAGAAGGAAATTATTTGAGATACTCTATCACAATTATCAGCCGCACAATGAAATTAACAATAAATATAATTTGTCATTGAGAGAATTCAATGGATTTTTCAATATTCACGATCTTCATTTGAAAAGCATTAACTCAACTAACCATCAACCTGTTGAACAAAATATTCAAAACCTTCGTACTGCACATACCTGAAACAGAGGTAAAAAAACTTATTGAATAAGTGTTAGAAACTACAAGCAAAATGGTATATTACGTAACAAGTGTTGTGAGAAGCATATAACGCACGAATGGAAAAAATACGCACGCAGCTGTGTGTATTTATGTATATACAGGGTGACATTAAATAAATACAATCAAACAAAGGGTATGATGATATGAGCTGTTAATGAAAGTAGGGATGAAAATATTATAGATTAGTCGAAATTGAAATGAATTGAAAACTATCGAATTGAATTCCGAAATTTCACGGAGAGTTTGATTCCTTTCCTGGTTTATTGGAGTCGGAATCATGTTTATCGTAGTTGGAAGAACAGAATTATTCGATTAAAACGCTGTCAGAATATGCATCGACAATACGTTGATTCTAGGTATGAGTTCTTTATTAGAATGATTCTTCAATAATACCCCCTTCTTGAGCTCCAAGAACACTTTTCTAGATATTTTTTTTATGAAACCACTCTTTTTCTTCTGGAGGAGTATTATTGTATAGTATTGGAGCCAAATAAATGAAATAGCATTAACATGTACTTTAATTTATGTGATTTACCTGATGTCCTTGACAGGTTATGTAAATATGTGAAGGATGTGATAGTTCATCTTTTGATGGATTTGTTTCTGTGGATGATTTTAATTCATTTTTTCGAGTACTGCAAACCGTTTCCTCTCCAGAGGTCGGCATAAATTTCAAATTGTTATTGAAATTCATTTCCATTTGGAATAGCAAAGTAGCTACTACTTCCCGATATAAGCAGCAACACTGTATTGATCGAGATATTTCAGACAGATTGAGTATGTTCGATTATCCACACCTACAAAGTTTTGTCCTGATTTGTCATTTGGTTCCCTATATATATAGACACTTCTACCCATTGTTCTATATGCCGTGAAACACCTTGTATAAAATAGATATGGTATGTAAATTCGACTAGTGTAGCCAGCCATATTTCAAGTATACTTTGAAGTAATATAGCTGTCTCATTCAAAATAATTTTGATTCTGAATATAATTCGTTAGATAGCTAGGTACCTACCTGAGTTATTTTAATCATATAAT
Organism: Phaedon cochleariae; assembly: GCA_918026855.4. Lineage (NCBI taxonomy): Eukaryota > Metazoa > Arthropoda > Insecta > Coleoptera > Chrysomelidae > Phaedon > Phaedon cochleariae. The sequence continues at coordinate 22,759,594 of OU896708.1, forward strand.
TTGGGTAATCTCCTTTGTGAAACATCTTCAAGTTGATCCCTACAGGTTCAGAGGACACCTCCTTATACTGTGGTACAATAATATCTGGGTCATCTACTAGATTGATTAACAATATCATCAGTTATTACTGTAGCAGGTTAATTTTTTTTTTTCATATATTTGAATATTTGCATATATTCACGTATGTGGGCAGTTTCTTCGAGGATTGTTGACTAACAAGTATTGAATGAAATTAGTTTTTATTGATGTGAAACACACATTAATCAACTCCGTAGTAATTCACCTCTGCATTTTATCTATATTATCAAACTATCCTGAAACCAACAAAAACTGCTCTGTTGAAATAAAAAGCAAGTCAACGTCTACCTGGTATGCCAATATATCAATTCCTTCAGCAAAGAGCAGCATACCATCAGTGATAGATACCTAACACAAATCAAAGTTTATGAGACAATTAAAATTCAAGGAACTCCTAGTTCTCATTCTCAGTTATCATCAGAATGCTTGCAATATAATACTAAAAACAATGATCAATCACATACTTCAAGATCAAGAAATAGGTAATTATGCATATTGAGAGGAGGTTTTGATTCTCCACGTATGAACCCTGGAAAAAAAATTGATGAAAGTTCTAATTGAACTTATCTGGCAATAGCCCCGTCGACTGTTTGCCATATTATCCTAACTAATATTCAAACTCTAACTCTTTCTGACTGAGCCAACTAGAAGGAAGACAAGTCAATGTACAGTTAGGCAGTTGAATACATGACATAAAAAGGATTTCTTCAAACAATTCCATTTTCTTGAAATCAAATCGCATCGTGCAAGAATTTTTCATTTGAATGAACTTATTCACAATTCTTTGGAAGTATGACAAATTGATATTCATCATACAGGACGTGGAAAGAAATTCTGAATTGAGAAAACCTAATCACGGATTTACGATTGGAGTCTATAAAAATAACAAATTTCCATCGTTCAAGTTTGAAGCCCTTGATTGGGTGAAAGAATGGTAAAGAAATATTCTCAGATATATTTATGAACACACAAAAATGGATATATGTATGGATGGAAATGGAAATTCGTATTCTCAATGTGATGAATATATTAATTGTTTCTCGGTTTATTCAACAGAAAACAACTACTGGCTTTCCTGGCTAGATGCCACGACGAACATTGAATTACATCTATTGAACACACACGATAAAAACTTGAAAACAAAATCTTCTGAAGTAGAGAATTTGCACTCTCCTTCATATAAAGGTATGCACAATGCACATGATATCATTCTGAATATTCAACAGAAAACAACTACTTTCCTGGCTATCTGCCTCGTCGAACATTGAATTATATCTGTTGAATATCCAAAGAGAGAGCATGAAAAATCAAAATCCTCTGAAATTGAGAATTGACATTATCCACTATACATTTCAATTTTCATTTCAATACTAAAGTCTCAATTTGAAGTTATAGGTTCCGAAGTTAGGGTTTTTGCGATCGTAGGTATTTTTCTTTCAACACAACAGTACGAAGAATGAGGTATGTATGTGTTGATTCCTAGCGTGATGATCTTCGATATTTCCACAGCACACTGTGAAGGATCCTTGAATCAATGCACTCACTGTTCGTTGGATGAACGAGTCTTTGGAAAGAGATGTTCTGCAGGTCTCCAAAGTGACCACGAAGGGGTGCGAAGCATCAACTCGAGGGGTTAACCTCGCGGGGACTGTCAAGGGAGGAACAATCGTTGATACTTCAGAAGAGCATCGTCCTTGAAAAATAGAGCCCGATCGCCAACTTTTCTACGGTGTTCCAGAGAAGTGAGTGAGTTTGTGAGCGAGACATCACCCACGAGACGAATTGCCCTTTTTTTTGTTCTAGAATCTGTGTTTGGATTCTTTTTATGTAACTTCGGGACACCGCGGTTATAGTCTGGCTCGCTTTTTGAGGTCCAAGAAAACTCAATGTGATATTTTCTTTATCTTTATGAAAACACTCCTTTTCTTCTGGAGCAGTATTATTGTATACTATTGGAGCCAAATAAAAGAAATAGCATTAACATGTACTTCAATTTATTTGATTCATGTGATGTCCTTGACAGGTTATGTAAATAAATGAAGGATGTGATAGTTCATCTTGTGATGGATTTGTTTAGTTCCGAAGTTAGGGTTTTTGCGATCGTAGGTTTTTTTCTTTCAACACAACAGTTCGAAGAATGAGGTATGTATGTGTTGATTCCTAGCGTGATGATCTTCGATATTTCCACAGCACACTGTGAAGGATCCTCGAATGCATTATGTGCCAAGACAATTCGGAAAATATGCTGAGACTGTCCCATTCCCCTGAGTTGTATTTTGTTCTTGGTATCTGGGTTACATATAAGTTCAACTCGATTTCACTTGTGGGAAATCATATTTCCACTGTATATTTCTGTGTCATATGTATATAATATTTAGATTTCACTTTGTAAATAACTATTGATATCAATTGTAAATATTATCCATTATTATCATGTAAATGGTACACCCTGTATATATCTTCATCGAATTTTGAGTCGAGGCGATCTCTAAGCTTACAAATTACAAAACAGATGTGGACCAAAACTCAAATATTGTTTGTCGAAACAGTTTTATGATCGTGTTCTCAGGCTTAGCGTACCCCAATAAAATTCCATCTGGAGGTACCAAACAAATGATTCGGATTTTCTTAATTATTTCATTTCAATTTGAGTTACACTACCAGGTTTTCTCTTTTTCTGAGAAACGTGCTAGGGTTTTCGAACCGATCTCACGTTCTCAAAACAACCCTCAAGAACGACAGTCTTTTCTCGACACTCGAAGTGGTTACTCGGTTCGCGACAGCTTAACTGACCAGAGACGCCTCGACTACGAATTCACTATTATTCATTTTGTAAATATACATCATATCAACCGCTACCATACAGCTTTCGGCACTGCCAAAAAGATCCTCGCAAATATTCAAAAAGGTGTTCAGTTCTTCCCCACTGAAACGCCAAAGTGGTGACCCCGACGTGATTGTGTATTTTTTTGCGAGTGACATTTTTTGTGAAGTGACGCGTAGCCAACATGGTGAACAACGAAGCCAATGCACCAGCCGTCAACCCTGTTACATTCACGGTCGCAACGTCGCTACCTGAATTCAACCCGGCTGATCCTGAGATTTGGTTTACTCTAGTGGAATTACAATTCACTTCAGAGTCGATTAACGACCACGCCAAACGATACCTGAGTGTCCTTAAGGCGTTACCTCGTCGGTACAGCAGCGAAGTGAGAGACATTATTGTGCAACCTATCGACGATCGCTCTTACGAGCGGCTGAAAGAAGGCTTGATTAAGCGACTCAGTACGTCACAGGAAGAAAAGACGAAGCAACTCCTTCAGCAGGAACAGATGGGCGACGATAAACCACCTCTGTTTCTTCGACGTCTTCAGAATCTGGCAGGTACAGCTATACCAGAATCGCTAGTTCGTACCATTTGGCAAAGTCGCCTGCCGACCGAGATTCAAACAACCGTAGCAATCTCGACAAGTAATACCTTGTGCGAAGCAGCTGAAACTGCTGATCGCGTGCACGATATTTTATCGTCACGCTCAACCATTTCTGCTACATCAGCTCCTGATATCAACTATGCCAGCGATATACGAAAGCTTGCTATTGATCTAGAGCGAGTGATCGTACGCCTAGATGCAATTGAGGTACGGTTGAACAGTTTGGAGCGAAACAGATCGCGATCCGGTTCCCGTCCTCCACGCTCCCGTACACCAGGAAGTTCCCAATCCGGCGTATGTTGGTATCACAAAAAATTTGGCAGTAAAGCAAATAGTTGCACCAAACCATGCAGCTGGCCGTCGGAAAACCAATCGGACAATCGTCAATAGCGGGTAGCCATTGCCCAATTCAATCCCGCCGTTTATTTGTTCGCGACCGGTCAACGAACTTACAGTTTCTGGTGGATACAGGTGCAGATCTGTGCGTCTACCCTCGTCATCTCCTCCGTGAACCACGTGAAAAGTCATCGTACGTACTTTCCGCGGTCAATGGAACCAATATATCGACATATGGGACCTGTACATTCACCCTTGACCTTGGCCTACGGAGGGACTTCACCTGGAGGTTCGTCATCGCAGACATTTCAAAGCCAATTCTAGGAGCAGATTTTCTTGCACACTATGGACTGCTCCCTGACCTATTCAACGGCCGCCTAGTTGATTCCACTACGACACTCACATTTCCAGGAGTAGTAGTAGACAGCGAAATACCGTCTGTAAAAACTGTAGTGGGCTCTTCCCTATACCATGACCTGCTGAACCAGTTTCCAGACATTACCCGGCCTGAAGGGACTCCCAAGAATATTCAACATGAAACCAAGCACCACATTGTGACAACTCCAGGACCACCAGTCGCTCAGAAACCACGTCGCCTTGCTCCGGACAAACTCCGAGCTGCCAAGAAAGAATTCGACACTCTCCTTAAATTAGGAATTGCTCGACCTTCAGCAAGCTGTTGGGCAGCTCCTTTGCATTTGGTGCCAAAAAAAGGCGATGAGTGGAGACCATGTGGCGATTATCGTGGACTCAATGCCAGGACGATTCCAGATAGCTACCCTGTTCGACATATTGAAGACTTTTCTCAGTGTCTCCGCGGTAAAACAATTTTTTCTACAGTGGACTTGGTGCGCGCGTTCAATCAAATTCCGGTCGCGGAAGAAGATATTCCGAAAACCGCGATTACAACCCCATTTGGACTATTTGAGTACCGATTCATGACATTCGGCCTGCGAAACGCAGCTCAGACTTTTCAACGTTTCATTGACGAAGTTCTCCGTGGATTCGACTTTTGCTATGCTTATATAGACGACATCTTAGTTGCTTCGGAATCCCCAGAACAACACATGAAACATTTGAAAATCCTGTTCGATCGTTTGGCTATGTACGGCGTCGTTATCAATCCCGTAAAATGCGTATTCGGTCAACCAGAAGTTACCTTCCTAGGTTATCGAGTCTCCAAGGCAGGTACTCGACCCTTGGCCGATAGAGTGGACGCAATTCGAACTTTCCCGCGACCGGACACTGTTAAAAAACTTCGACAGTTTCTAGGTATGTTGAACTTTTATCGAAGGTTTTTACCTGGTGCTGCCACCAGTCAAGCTCCCCTCAATGAACTTCTGAAGAACAATGTGAAAGGTAAAGCACCTGTGAATTGGACACCAGTAGCAACCGCGGCTTTTGAGGCATGTAAAGAGAGCCTTGCACAGGCTACATTGCTGGCCCACCCAAAATTTGATGCAAATCTCGCTATTTTTTGTGACGCGTCAGATTATTCTGTTGGTGCCGCGCTACAGCAGTGGAACAACGGTTCGTGGGAACCCCTCAGTTTTTTTTCGAAAAAGCTCAGTTCCACAGAGCGGAAATACAGTGCTTTCGACCGCGAACTTTTGGCGATATACTTGTCTGTTCGACATTTTCGTCATATGGTGGAAGCTAGGCAATTCACAGTGTATACGGACCATAAACCCATCACATTTGCCTTCCGCCAAAGAGCTAGTCAGTGCTCGCCGCGACAGTTTCGATACTTAGACTTTATTGGACAATTTTCCACAGACATTCGACACATTTCCGGTGAACAAAACGTAGTAGCGGATGCTATGTCGCGTATCGAGGAGTTAGAATCTACTATAGACTTTGAAGCCCTTGCTGCCTCGCAGGAAAACGATGTCGAACTCAAGAAATTCCAACAGGAACACTCTTCCCTGCAGCTAAAACGCATGCAAATCCCTGGAACAGATTCCATGGTTGTATGTGATGTCTCCACTGCAGCAGTTCGACCGTTTATCACCACACCCTTCCGGAAAACAGCATTTCACTCCATACACCGTCTCTCGCATCCAGGAGCCAATGCATCTGTCAGGATGGTTACACAACGTTTTGTGTGGCCCTCAGTTAAAAAGGACTGCAGAGCCTGGGCAAAAAGTTGCTTGGATTGCCAAAGGGCAAAAGTGAGTCGACATGTCACAACAACTGTTGGTTCGTTCCTGTCACCTTCGTCCAGGTTCGAGCACGTACACATAGACATCGTGATAATGCCATTGTGTGACGGATATCGTTACTGCCTCACAATGATCGACCGATTCACTCGCTGGCCTGAAGTCATCCCTCTTCAGGATCAAGAAGCAGCAACTGTAGCAGGCGCTTTTTACAACCATTGGATTTGTCGGTTCGGCACACCTCTCAGGGTTACCACTGACCAAGGCCGCCAATTTGAGTCCCACCTTTTCAAACACTTGAACCGTTTGACTGGTACGACTCACTTACGAACCACGGCATATCATCCAGCAGCAAATGGCATGATCGAGCGCTTTCACCGCCAGTTAAAAGGAGCCATCAGATGTCACAACAGCCAGCAATGGACAGAGACTCTTCCCACAGTCCTCCTAGGTATTCGCTGTGCCTGGAAAGAAGACATCCAGGCTACCGTTGCTGAGATGCTCTACGGACAGCCAATCCGGATACCGGGAGAATTTCTGACTTCCAGCAACGCCCAATCAGGTGACAGAGCGCCCGAATATGTTCAAAGATTGCGGAAACACATGCAAGAGCTGCAGCCCACACCTGGTACACAGCACGGTACCAGGAAGACCTTTGTTTACAAGGACCTTGCTACCTCAGAGTATGTGTTTCTCCGCCATGATGCACCGAAAGCCCCGCTGCAGCATCCCTATGACGGCCCCTTCCGAGTCGTTAAGAGATCAGATAAAACGTTCGTCATACACGTTCGCGGCCGTGACGTCACTGTAACAATAGACCGTCTCAAACCGGCCTTCATAATATCAACGGAATCTGAGAACGAAGCTGATGCTCCACAGACCCGGGATGAGTTCGTCATGATACAGCCCAACGTGAACACTCCTGCAAGAGATATTCCACGAATCGCCGCCCCACAACCAAGACCTGATCAGGAATTACGGACTACCAGATCGGGAAGACGAGTACGATTTCCTGAGCGGTTACAGGCTGGCTTTTCTTGAGCCTTCATTTCTAGCAGGGGGGTGTGTGGGAAATCATATTTCCACTGTATATTTCTGTGTCATATGTATATAATATTTAGATTTCACTTTGTAAATAACTATTGATATCAATTGTAAATATTATCCATTATTATCATGTAAATGGTACACCCTGTATATATCTTCATCGAATTTTGAGTCGAGGCGATCTCTAAGCTTACAAATTACAAAACAGATGTGGACTTTCCCAAAACTCAAATATTGTTTGTCGAAACAGTTTTATGATCGTGTTCTCAGGCTTAGCGTACCCCAATAAAATTCCATCTGGAGGTACCAAACAAATGATTCGGATTTTCTTAATTATTTCATTTCAATTTGAGTTACACTACCAGGTTTTCTCTTTTTCTGAGAAACGTGCTAGGGTTTTCGAACCGATCTCACGTTCTCAAAACAACCCTCAAGAACGACAGTCTTTTCTCGACACTCGAAGTGGTTACTCGGTTCGCGACAGCTTAACTGACCAGAGACGCCTCGACTACGAATTCACTATTATTCATTTTGTAAATATACATCATATCAACCGCTACCATACAGCTTTCGGCACTGCCAAAAAGATCCTCGCAAATATTCAAAAAGGTGTTCAGTTCTTCCCCACTGAAACGCCAAACACTCATGCAATCCTCATCCATCTATGCAATCTCGATATACCAGAGAAGTTCGAAAATTGATGAAACAGAATAGCTAGATTGATTCAATAAAGCGCAGATGCCCTCTTAGTCTCGTTGAACGATTTGTTCAGACGGTAAACCATTATGAATACTATACCTTTTCATGTTCAAATTGAGACTTAACAATTCCAAATTGGAATTAAACACATCCAAATTGTTGAACATATTCATAATGGGAATAAACACAATCAAATTGGAAATATTCATTTTCAAATTCATCAGAATAAACAGTTTCAAATTGGGAATTAGCATATTCAAATAGATCAACACAATTGATATTGGAATTGGAAATCAAATTTGTGCGGTGATCAATAATCAATGTAGTCATAATGTTCAGAGATTCATTCTTGATGCTCTCAAATCAATTGATATAGGTATGTGAGGTATTCATAAATTATAAATATGTGTTCATCACAGTCGTTTGTGATTGTAGTCCTTTGAGATATGGAATATGATATATCGAAATGAAAATAAGTGGAAATACAAATTTGACAACTGCATGATGTGTTTTAATGGAATTACGTGTTTTGAAAAAACTTCAACGAAATCACTACTGAAATAAACAATTCCATATCGTTTAATTCCGATTTGAAATTGATTGGTTTCAATTCGGATTTGTTTATTCTGAATTTGGATTTGTTGAATGCGTGCCAAATCATTTTTTTCCAATTTGAATTTGGTTGTTCCCAATTTGAAAGTGATTAGTCTCAATTTGAATTTGTTTATTCTCAATTCGAATGTGTTATATCCATGCTGAATCAGTCTTGTCCAATTTGAAGATGATTCCCCTCATTTTGAAAATGATAAATCTCAATTTGAATTTGAAAAGGAATAGTATCAGCTGAATATAGATAGAAAGACGTTTAGATCTGAAATTATTCGAGACATGAGATATGTTGAATGATTGATCTTCAGTACATATCATTATGTTAAATTTTTCACTACTGGAGCGAGTATGGTGGTGAATTCATCAGAATTATAGTAACGATATCAAAATATTCAAATAGCTTCAGAAATGATATTTCATTGAATATTGTGTAATTGATGGTTGACTCAGAAATACCATATGTGTTTCAGGGGGCCAGGTAGCCGCGTGGTAGAAGCATTAGTATTCTAATCAGGCAAGTTCGCTTGTCGTGCATGGGTTCAAATCCCCGACTGTATCCATTTTTCTGATGGCTCAAGAAAGTGTTTGGGATCATACGTTGAAAGGTAAGGCCCCGGTCATTCCTTGCTCGCACAAGTCTCTTGAAGACTTCTGAGGGTTGCTCGTAAGGGGTCAACGGAATGACGAATGAAACAATTTTAGAACAAATTTCAGATTTGATAGCCCTTGTGATTTTCAATAGATGGAATGGATAGGATAAAATAGAATAATATTCGAAAAACCAACGAGTTGCACTATGTAATGACTCACCCTAGTCCTCTGATTTGTCGAAGAACCCTTTTGTTAGGAACTTAGTGATATAGTTTGTCCTGCTTCTAATCCAAAAAAAATTAATAGCTGAGTCGGTCGTATACCAACAACTAATCCAACAAAGCAGGAAGCAGGTACCTAATTATTCTTGAATAACATCTGTAAAAATATTAAATTAGAAAGCTTCAGCTCGAGGCATAGTTATTCTATAATCAATAATTTTCATAATGTTCTCATCAAATTGCCAAAATACAAGGAATTCTCGATAAAATTTCGGAGAAAATAATAGACGGCTATTTATATATTATTATTATAGTCTTGAGATACTACCTGACTCAAGATTCTGGCGAAGGTAGCATAACACAAAAAATGGCGAAGGTAGTGAATGGGACACGGAAAAAGAGCGTAAATTAAACTTCAGCAGCTATATCAGCTCATTAAGAAGATGACTTCCAACATTTTGGAAATTTTAAATAAACCTCATCGAAGAACATGATCAATTTAATATACGAAATTCGTAGCAATATACAGTTCATCCCATTTTGGTAGAGACAGCCAGGTTTTTTATGGTTTTCACATTCCTGTTTCATTGTCGAAGTTTTCAGAAGATTTTTTCTGAGAAATCCAGTTTAAATTATATTCACCAACATCAATTAAAAATAACAGGTGTAGTGAAACTTTATCACGTACCCCTCCCTCACCAACTGGGAAATAGTTCAAAAAATGATTCAACGGGGGACTGGGGGCTATTTCGCGCCACGTGTTATGGTTCTATTTTGCACTATATGAATGTATTATTATCAATATGTTGGAACGATCAAATTCCGTGTTCTTGACTATAGGATTGATGTCACACTCTGTATTATGTTGACATTGCTATATGATAACTTCATGATGTGCTATTTCCATAACTATCTTTCAGTATTGTGCTTCACCGAACTCTCCTGGTTTGGTTCAATTCCGCATACATTACATTATGAGCTCAGTGAGATATTAACCATAGTTCATGTTTACATTTCAATGATTACTTGATTTGACAATCGATTTCTGACAATCCAAAGTCAATATTAATTGACAGATATTATCAGGTGATATAGTTGCGTTTTATTTGTTCTATTCTGGTAGCGGTGGTAGGAACAGAATGACGTTAACAAATAAAACGAGAAACTTCATAACCTTACTTGAGAGAATTTACATAAGAGGTTATATTTGTATATGGGAGATCCGAATAATTCAAAAAGCATAATACTGGAGTTAAGAATCTAGAAAATGAATCGACTAATATTTGGAGCAGTGATTGTGGTGATTGAAGAAACTTCTCTGACATCGACGGAGTTTATTTTATCTGGAAATGAACATATGGAACCTGTCTTACTTGAAAGAATCATGAACTAGTGAAACTCACGCTGGAAATGTCTTCTAAATGTCTTTTACTTTCAGAAAGGTTCATTTTTTGTCAATCTAATTTGATTTCTTGACACCTGTCAACGGTCATTCCACATCATTCCTTGTAGTGGGACGGAATGGAAAGTAGCAACCGGAATCGGAAAAGTTGCAAATAAAACGACACATCAAACTGATTCCGGTGGCGGAATCGGATAAATAAAACGCAACTACTATGAACGCAAACGTTAACGTTAACGTGTTTGCCGCGGTGGTAGATTTGTACCAAATGTGGTACATTTTATTCTGTTCGGTACGGTGGTTCTACATTTTGATTTGAAGCATCTTTGGTACATTTTCATGTTTCCGCTCCTATATGTGTAAAATCACAATATTCATATAATATGTGCATTCTATTCAATCATCATTGGCATTCCCTTTCGTTTGGATGATTAGCTAGTAGATCACATATTGAATAGTGAAAGAACTAGACACGTGATGTGCTACTCTTCTTTATCCAAAACACATTTTTATATTCTGTATGCGGGCGCCATCTACCCGTCTGATTGTATGCTGAAGATTCTGCACAGAATACCCTACCTGTAATTCTTTAACGGTTATATCACAGGTTGTATCACAGGTTTAAATGTCGTATTCCCTCGGTTCACAATTCCCATACCCAAGTATAAGGAATATGATGGATGAGTGAGTGAAATCTTATTTCTAAAACTATTTTATTTGCCCAAATCTGATGAGAACGAGCAATCTATTTTTCGAAAACTCATTCCAAGGTCCGTTATAATTCTGTTTTATGCTGATTTGAAATAATGTACCAAAATGGTACAATTTCAGTTCAACGTGTGGTACGCTGTATAAGTTGGGCGCGGCAACACTGGTCGTGAGTCGCAAACGCAATCAGAATTGAAGCAGAACATAACCAAAACTAATGTTCGCTTGACAGATAACTGCCCCTAGGTTCATTTTAAAAAAATTGCAAAACTGCTTCAAACATTCGCTCATTTAAGTTCATTTTTTGGTAATAGAGAATGAGTAGTCGAACGAGTGGGCCCCCAAATCTCTAAGTCATCTCCACGATTTTTAGTGTTACAATGAGGGGTTGGCCATGTTTTGGGCCTATCATAAGCCCATCATCAGCAAAATATATCAAGAATCCTACAACAATACTCAGAGCTATATGATATGCCCAAAACATGTCTCACCCCCCATTGTAACATTTTGTCATTGAAAATCGTGGAGATGACTAGGAGATTTTCCTTCCTTCAATTTGGTATTATTGTATTATGTATATCCCCTCAAGTTTGAAGTGTCTACAGTAATTCATAGAATAACAACTGTTACAACTAGTAGAAAATAACCAATATTTCAAGTACCTACTTTGGCACTCTCGTGGCTCTCGAATTATTAACAGTGCGTGTTTGTTTAGATATGGAACGTGAGCTCCATCTCAAGAGTCTCATTAATATTTATGATCTGTACGTATTCAATTGTCGAAAGAAAATATAGGAATATGTACTCACTAATGACCAGAAGTTACCAGCTACCTGCATGTTATTTGATAGAGTGGATGTAGATAAGATAATGTTGAAATCATATTTTCGAATGCAGCAGTCAAATTATTATATTATTCAGTATTTGTGCATTGATTCAAGCTCTTCTGCTAATTGAAGAAAATGATTTGAATTTCATGAACAGTGCATTTCAGTGAGTGGAATCATCAGGACCTCTCTCGATATCATTTTTGTTTCATTGTGTTCATATTTTTTAGAAGAATAGTTAGATATACAGAGTGTCCAAGTTAAGAATATGTGTATCATGGGTTGAAGTTGATTATGGTTTCTCCGAAATGAAACGTCGTACGGGAAATCTCTTAACGCTGTTTTGTTGAGTTCAAAAAGTGTCAATGACCCTAATACCACACAACGTCCCAGGAACGTCCCTATTTGGTACATCCCATCCCATCCCGTACATCTCATGCAATGTCCAAGCGAGGATGTCCACGGAATGTCCCAGCTGGTACATCATTTCAAATGTCCTAGAAATAGCATCCCTTGGACGTCCAGCGTGGTACATATTGTAGAATGTACATGCAAGGACGTCCTTGGCATGTCCCTGATGGGATATATGATTTTAAACGTTCCTTTAGGGACATCCATTGGGTACATATTCTGGCATGACTTCAGATCTTATATAATGTCCCTTCTAGACAACCATGAAATGTCCCTGATAGTACATTCCTTCAAATATCTCTGCCCAGGCGCCCTTAATATTTCCAGGATCGTATAACAATCGAAATGTCCCTTCAAATGTCACTCAGGGATATCCGTCGGATGTCCCAATTCGTACATGAACTGTACTTATCCAATGTCCTAGAAATAACTTCCTACGGACGTCCCAGTCGGTACTTTCAATATGTTTCGTTCCTGCGAGGACGTTAACTTACACCTCGCCGACGAATGATTGCTCGTGGGCTATAAATACTGCCCGTCAATTTCAGGATCTATTGGGGACCTTCTACGGACCATTAACTCAACTGGATGTCCTCATCAGTTATGCAAGATCTGGTCCTAGAAGGGCCCAGAAAAATACAAATTCAAGAATAATTCGTACGTCCCTGGGACATTCTATGGACATCCAATTGATATCTTTCAGCGTTGCTGATAGGTTGTCCTACGGATGTCCTATGTATGTCCTCCGTAGTGCTTGATGAGGAATATTGTAGGATTTAGGTATTCGATAGTTGTCCCCGGGACAACCCTCAATGACGTTCCTAGTTGGTCCTCAAGTGGAACATTTGTGCTTTCCGCAGACGTCCAATGGACGTCCACGGTACCAAATTCGAACGTCCTATGGACGTCCTGAATGTCCCGACAGGACGACCTAAGGATATCCATGGGACATAATTGTGTTATTAGAGGAGAATGTATCTTTTGTTTTCCTATATCTCTTCCAATAACGTCAAAAAACAAATAAAACGATCCTCATGATGGACATCCTTATCTTGGACACGGTGTATACCTACCTACCTGCTATCCTCAAAACGCCTTCCAGATATAGTCTCAAATACTCCATCACTTATTGAAATGAGACGTCATTATCATATTGCTGAACATTGTGGTTCACAAGAAATGAGGATATTTCCAATTTCTGAAGAGATTGCCAGCCCAATATTTATACAGGGTGTTTCAGACTTAAATGTACATACGATACATGTAGATAGAGGACACTTCGGTGGTTCCAAATCACCCCCCATCGATATGTCTACCGTCTTTTATAACTGAGATACAGGACGTTATCTTGATTTTGGCAAAATCTTCATCTGGTTATAACTTTTGAACCACTTTGTATAATTTACCCATACTTGGTTGAAATATTCCACTTATATTACCCATCAAAACCAAATAAAAATTCGGATCAGAATCCAGGTCCGTCTTGAGGAAAAAGAGAAAACTTTTTTTATCTCAAAAACAACACCCTGTATGGCAAAATTTTCTAGGTCTGTTTTGATATCTGGAAAGAGCGGAAAAAATTAAATAAGTGACCTACTTTTTACGAGTGCGAATCTAATTTGACAGATGGTTTTTTAACATGTTTTGAAATATTCAGCTCCATTTCGAGGCATTTTTATTGAAATTATAATTCAAAATTCAATTTTAATACGAAAAAATAACAGTCTCCAAAGTTCAACATCATTAGAGTCAAATTAGGTGAACTATCGATATATTTGTTGTTTCAGAATCACTTGTCTATGGTATCATACATTTTTGAAGGCTCATATTATTTTCCACTATTAATTCACGAGCTGCGGTTAAGTAGGCTGTGCAAAAAAAATCTGATATTCTGACAGGTCATAATCACTAGTGTGATATTATTGGTAATCTTAAGATAATTATTTCTGGTGCTTGTATTCATTTTTTTTTTTTTCATTTTTTTGCAATTACATTACCTCGTTGGTCCCAGCACTGGGACCAAACGCCCCATAAGTCGAAACTTGTGCGGGGTTAGGTAAGTATACAAACACAAACATCCATGGCCTATAACTAGGATTCGAACCTATGTCTCGGTGGGAGTCCCCTTACGAACTCAGCGCATTCACGCTCTCGACCACCGAGTCGCCTATTTGGGTTGTTACATTTCAAAGTGTTCATAATTGTGCCTACAATAACTTTACCAATAATATCGCAACTATAGTGATTATGAACTGTCAGAATTTTAATTTTTTCTCCACAGCCTACTTTACCGCAGCTTATGAATAAATAGTAAAGTATAAAATGAGTCCTCGAAAATTTTTAAAATCATCGACAAATTATTCTGTCAAACAAACAAATTTATCGATAGTTCACCTAATTTGACTCTAATGATGTTGAACTTTGGAGACTGTTATTTTTCTGTATAAAAATTGGGTTTTGAATTATGAGTTCAATAAAAATGCCTCGAAATGGAGCTGAATATTTCAAAACATGATAATAAACCATCTTTCAAATTGGATGCGCATTCGTAAAAAGTAGGTCACTTCATTCATTATCTATGATTCATTTCTCTCCGCTCATTCCAAATATCAAAACCGATCAATAAAATTTTGCCATACAGAGTGTTGTTTTTGAGATAAAAGAAGATTTCTGTTTTTCCTCAAGACGGACCTGGATTCTGATCCGGATTTCCATTTGGTCTTGATGGGTAATATAAGTGAATTATACAAAGTGGTTCAGAAGTTATAACCAGATGAAGATTTTGCCAATATCAAGATAACGTCCTGCATCTCAGTTATCAAAGACGGTAGACATCGATGGGGGGTGATTTGGAACCACCGAAGTATCCTCTATCTACAGGTATCGTATGTACATTCAAGTCTGAAACACCCTGTATAATGATGTTCAAATGAAAATGAATATGGGATTGTTGTCAAAACGGACTGGAGAGTGATGATTAATCAAGGCAGGAATAGAACACGAACAACTTTACTGCACTGCATAAAATATGATGATTGGCAGAGACAAAAAAGTCGTTTCCGTGCGAAAGTTTAAGCTTTGATACTTTTTAGAATTGTAGACTTGGTGGTCCCTAAGTTTACGACCTCTATGGCTATAGTGCCGACATATTGAAGCAATGGCGCCCGAATTTATAGGTACTCATTCATGTACTCAAGTTAATAAGGGTTTTATTTATTTGAAAGTTTTTTTCCGTTTTTATTCTTTGTAATAAAGTTTTTAAAATAAATTTTGTTTTTGAGATATTTTATCACCCTCTCAAGGTTAACCAACATTGAACATGAATAGAATATGCTAAGAATATTTTCTATTGAAAAAAAGGGAAATCTTGGGTTAACCTGAGCATGTTCTGTTAGTTCAATCTCAGATTATTCCGTGAATATATTCTCAAGGTAACTCAATAATATTCTTATCATATTTGTATAAAGTATTTATACTAGATTTGTTCCAGGAATATAGTCTAGGAATATATTCTGGTTAATTTTTTGATAGGTTAACCTATATATACAGGGTCCGGAGATAAAACCGACAAGACTTGTGGGTTTATAGGGACTGTCAATATGATTGCAGAATGCCATAAACCAATGTCCAAAACTGCTTCGTTATTGACATACAGAGTGATTTGTGGATTTTGACAAAAAATTCAATCCGCCATATCAAATACAGGGATAAACCGATTAGATTCAAATTTGGTACACGAATTACACTAAAAAGCATCAACAAGTAGCCCTTCGATCGAAACCATTATCAGGACCGGAATGATATTTTTCCCCAATGTTGAGTTATTGTGGGAATTACTCACCCTGTTTAATAATAACCAAAAATTTCAACTCAGATTCGACATCTACGGTGAAAATTGTATAGGAATTTGTTGAAAACTCTCTTGGCACTATCTTAGTTATTCCGTAATTGATTATTATTTTAATTTTTTTCTTTCAAAATTCAATTATTGTCGGATAAAGTACTATCAAAATTGGTAATATAATAAATATTAACGAAACCATGACATGAATATCGTTATTTTCTTCAATCAGTCCGTAAATCGTAGTGAAATAACATACTCTCATTACCCGAAAAAACTGAAAAATAAATTCGTATCAGGACTGAAATGCGGTTTTCTATGATCATATTCCTGTAAGAATAGATGATCTAGCATAACAATGATCTGATCGCAGATTCGGAATGCACTTTAAAAAAAATGATCTGATTGAACTTTCAAATAATAAATCCGTATCAGTACCTTATAATGTTTGTGTATAAAGAATACTAGGCTTGTGTCAAATTCAGAATTTCATTATTGAAAACCATTGTTCAGCTGTCATCAGCGTTTGTTTCATTGGTGTTCATTCATTATTCCAGTGTTTTAAGGATCAAACTATAGTTCTAAGAGTGTGCTTATAATGCCGTTTCATTTCACTTATGAGGAATACGCAGATATTCTATTTGTGTTTGGGCTTTAACTGGTGATGTTTACCTAAATTTCCTGGTCAATACTTGACCGGATCTATTGCAAGGTGATGTAAATACCTGAGGTATATGGTTTCAGCATGATGGTGCTAGACCTCACTTTTCAGTTCCAGTTAGAAACCATCTCGATGCCAATTACCCCAATGGATGGATTGGCCGTGGAGGTTCAGTATATTGGCCACCGCTATCCCCTGATCTTACTCAGCTAGATTATTTTTTATGACGTCATTTAAAGTAAGGAGTTCATAATGAAGAAATTTTTTATGGAAAATTACTGCTGCATGTGTTAGTGTTAGAAATAACCCTCAAATAATTCGCAAGTCAGTGAATCATCTAATAGCACCTCGAATAGCACGCTCTCAAAAATGTATTGATATTGGAGGGCTCTACTTCGAAAATGTTCTGTAATACTGGGTAGTGAAAGTTTTTCACGAATTCGTTGCTTTTGTTATGTTCATTACAAACAGTTATTGTTCGTTGTGTAGTATTCTCATAAATTCAAATTCATTAGTGAGCGAATATAATTTACGAAAACTTCACTTTAATCCTTCTTTCACAGGTTCTCATACGATTTTTTCAGATTCCGAATCTACGATCCGATTATTGATAACTATTGATGTACTAGGTCAGCTAACATGACCAAACAAAACACTCATTCCAGTCCTGATACGAATTTATTCTTCAGTTTTTTCGGGGTATGAGAATATTTCATTTTACTCCGATTCATGAACTGATCGAAGAAAATAACGACATTCATGTCATGGTTTCGTAAATATACGTACTTTATCCGACAATGATTGATTTTTCAATGAAAAAATCAAAATAATAATTAATTACGGAATAAATAAGATGGTGCCAGGAGATTTTTCAACAAATTCCTGTACAATTTTCACCGTAGATTGCGAATCTGAGTTGAAATTTTTGATTATTATGATACAGGGTGAGTTATCTTAACAATAACTCAACATAGGGCAAAAATATTATTCCGGTCCTGATATTGGTTTTGATCAAAGGGCTACTTGTTGACGCTTTTCAGTGTAATTCGTGTACCAAATTTGAATCCAATCGGCTAATCCCTGTATTTTATATGGCGGATTGAATTTTTTGTCAAAATCCACAAATCACTCTGCATTCGTTTATGGCATTTTGCAATCATATTGACAGTCCCTATAACCCCATGAGTTTTGTCGGTTTTATCTCCGGACACCCTGTATATTTGGAGGATATTCTCGTCACTATTCTGAGAATATTCTTAGACTCTTTGAAAGTGTCTTCTTGCTATAAACTCAGAATATTCTTGGGATAATTATATTTTTATGTGGATATGCATAGAATAATTGAATATTCTCGAGAAATATTCACCTATGAATATTTTTGTGGGGTTCTGGTGTAGTTGGCTGTAAGATTTTTCTTCCTGCCCCAATGACAAAGATGCTGAAATGATAGAACTCCCTCATAGTGGTTATCATGAAACTTCCACTAGGACTGATCATTTTCGTGAAAGTGCCTATGCTTTATTCTCATTAAAAACCTAATGACTGAAATTTCAGTGTCCGAATGTGTTCTTTCCAATTATATACATCTTGTGACATTCTTGAACAATTTTAGTCGAGTACCTATATAGTCAACTAACTATAGAATATAGTAATTATGTGATTTGAATATTGATAAATATCTATCAAATTGTAATTTTTCCATCGATTTTATTGTCAGTCCTGTGATTCACCTCTAGGTCTTTTCTTGTATTTTTCTAGTTAACCAGAGTCCTCAAATGAGTTTTTCCTTTTTCTGTAATAAACTTTTTGTTGCTTTATTCCAACATAAACTAGAATATGATTAACACTATGAATAATGCTAAACTTTTAATACGAATATAAGATGATTATGAAGAATACATACTTATCTCCATCCCAAGACATCAGTGACCAATTACACTGCCTATACTTATTATTACCTTCTGAAAAAATGAGCAAATATCGATAATACCTACGCTATATCCCAGATAGCACAAAAATATTCATAGGTGATCCAGGGAATATTTCTCGAGAATATGCAATTATTCTATGAATATATCCACATAAAAATATAATTATTTCAAGAATATTCTGAGTTTATTGAAAGGGGACACTTTTAAAAAGTCTAAGAATATTCTCAGAATAGTGATCGACGAGAATATTCCCCAAATACATATAGGTTAACCTATCAAAAAATTGACCAGAATATATTCCTAGACTATATTCCTGGAACAAATCTAGTATAAATGCTTTATACAAATATAATAAGAATATTATTGAGTTATCTTGAGAATATTCACGGAATAATCTGAGATTAAACTAACAGAACATGCTCAGGATAACCCAAGATTTCCCTTTTTTCTATAGAAAATATTCTTGGCATATTCTACTCATGTTCAATGTTGGTTAACCTTGAGAGAGGGTAATATAAAATATCTCAAAAACAAAATTCATTTTGAAAACTTTATTACAAAAAATAAAAACGGAAAAAACTTTCAAAAAAATACATCCCTTATCAACTTGAGTACCTACATAAATGAGTACCTATGCATCAATAATATAATAAATTAAAACTCTTCCAGAGGGTCAACACAATTCAACATTGGCATAAGCATTAAAAACATTATAAACTCAAGAATCTCATTCTCCAACATTATTTTTCTTCATCCAGGAACATTAGATATTGGAGTGAATAAATACTCATCTTTCACGGCAGGCAGGTGGATCTGAACAAAAATGGTGCTCTAGATTGATAGGTATAAGAATGGGTATAAAAGCCTTCCATCCTATGTATAAACAAATTGAAAATTGGAATATGAGAACATCAATATAATGCGAACTCATTCAAGACAATAAAGTTCTACTCCCCTAATACCTTGATCCACAGAACTGGAAACAAGAGACAAACTGAATGGACTGGAAGAAACTAACGTATCGACGAAGCGAAAGCGAGCGAAAACAAGAAACAAATGAACACAAACCTGCAAATCAGATTTTCTTCTTCTTCAATTCGTTCATTTTTCTTTGAAACATTTCCACGTCCGTACATCCCAGACAGCGTTGTTCGAAATCGGATCATAAACACTTCTTGTTTCAAAATCCCCTTACATCTAATTGATGTTTGATACTCACATCTCTGAAATAATAATTGATATTTATGTGTTGAGAAACATAGGAATATTCATGGAATATTTCATGAATATACACCACAGAATATTCAGTTGAGGATATTTCATGACCCAGGTAACAAGCTGACGTCATTTGTACGTCAATATATGGTCATTTATGGTCATTGACGTCATATGACCTCAAAATGACGTCATTTTGACGTACCCAATATGACGTTATATAGACGTCCTTGATATGTCGTCAATATGACGTCATCTGATGGTCATTTTCATGACTAATTATGACCATCATTTATTGAGTCATCTACATCAAGGAAAATCCATAATCAAGAAGTTTCCCATCTCTGTTATATGAGAACGTTAGTAGTTATGTTATATAACATATATTATTATGTCACTCATCATATATTCTGCTTCATAATAATTTTTCCTCTAATCTGTGCGAGATGTGTGTTTTCGATGGTCTCTGAGATAATTGTTAATTATATACCTTCTGTGCAAAGTATTCTCCCTATAGCTATTAAAAATATAAGACCGAATGTCACGTCATAAAAAGATTATAACGTTGTTATTCCGGAATGCGAATTCAAATCAGAGCGGGAGAGTGCGTAGAGAACTGTATTTGATTGGTCGGCACGGACCTTGCGCAGACATGCGAACGTCGACCGCCAGCGCCAACCCACAGCCGTCTTCAGAAGACGGCTGTGGCCAAGCCGTTCACTTTCGCTTCGCCGTTGCGGCCATGATGACCATAACAACAAAATAACAATACATAGAAGGCCATCATTATCATGTTATTCGGCTATCTATGTTGTGTGGTGTGGTGGTCATACTTATTCATATTCATATATCAAGTAGTAGAATTTGAGGATGGCAGCATGGTCATTATTTTAGACAAGTGGTGTATGCCGAAAGAGCAGAATGTGAATTGGACGCCATTGAAGGAATACCATAGGGTTCTGAGAAATCTCTTGAGTGCATCATCCGAATGGGATAAGTTTCCAATAAAAAGAACATTTCATGAAACTGGTAATTATAGTACCTAGCTATAATATTATTTTGCATTTAATGTGGTAAAGGAACATCAATATAATTATACAAAAAGAATCTCATCTTTTCTGATAATATTGAAACAACCCTAATGCAACAGTGTTTTTTTTTTACCTACAGAAAATTTCGAAATAGCACAAAATGAACTGAAACATGCAGAAGATTTCAATGATTTGAATAATCGTAAAGATCACGTCATTTGACGCCATTAGGATGTCGTCATTTTGACGTCATTAGGATGACGTCATTTTGACGACATGAAAATGACGTCATTCGTCTTTGACTTAGAAGGTCATATAAACGTCATTATGACGTCATTTTGGAAGTCATCCTGACGTCAGGCCTGACGTGATAATGACGTACAAATGACGTCAGCTTGTTACCTGGGGAATATACCGCACAGAATATTCAGTTGAGAATATTTCATGAATATACCCCACATAATATTTAGTTGCGAATATTTCATGAATACACAACAGAGAATATTCAGTTGGGAATATTCCTGGAAGTTCCATACCTGAATATTCCCTGAATATATCCGACTATTCACTTTGGAATATTCCTTTCAGATGTTCCAGAGTCATGTATATATTCTAGGAATAATCGATGAATATTCGGAATATACTCCTCCTTTTTAGCATATTCAGAGAATATTCTAGGAATATCCAGTGCTGTCTGGGATATAGACGTCCTCACTTTATCTGGCCACGCCGGGCTTTAGAGCCGGCTGTGATCTTGTTGGATGTTAGGAATATTTACACAATCATGTCTTTTAGGAACACCACTTGTTAATCTTGTCAATTATCAATATTCAGCACATTTTTATTCTGAATAAATATTTCATGAATATTATTGCCAGAATATTCTTCAAAATATATTATAAGGTTATCCAATATCGAATTATACATACATCATTTCAAAAATATATTTTCCGAATATAATATTGGGAATATTCACAAATTATTCCAAAAAACTATTCTTGAATTATTCTGAAAACATTCAGATATTCCCGGAAAATCCATAAGATAATCTTAGGAAATATCGTTGGAATGTTCCCTCAGGAGATTTTCTGGATATTCTTAGAACAATTTGTGCTATCTGGGATGCCGGCGGTTATATAAAGTACAATGACATAAGGATAAAATTTGTGGCATATTCAGAACCGCCTATATAGGTGATATCATATATCCACTGTGGATGTAGGTATGTCCATTTCACAATATGAGAGACCCTCAGTATAGAAATTGTGCAAAAAGCCTTTTGCTCCAAGGAGATGCAGATTTGTCTGATTTTCGTGGTCCTGCCACACGGGCTGCAAACCTGTGTGGATAGTTTTGTCGGGACAGGTAGGAAACTATCTATTCATTATGAGTAAGTAGGTATTCGATGATGAATGTGCTTATATAGTTTTATTGTTGAAGTTATAAATTTGAAGTCTTATTTCTGATGTACCTACTTAAATATTTCAAGGACATGGACGGCTGAATTTTTTGCATAATCTGTGACTAAATACACATAGTGGTGCTAGAATATCTCGAATTGAAGAAGATTTCCTGTGAATCTGAATGTTTCACGAAAGAAAATAGAGGTGATTTCCTCTCATTAGACTTGAATTTAAAATCAAGCAAGTTTCCGTGGTGTAGTGGTTATCACATCCGCCTAACACGCGGAAGGTCCCCGGTTCGATCCCGGGCGGAAACACTTTTTTTTTAATTATATGTTTTCACTTCTGATGATTGTGATGGAGGCAATCTCGAGGCAATTTTCGAATCCAAATACAGGGTGTTTCAGACTTAAATGTACATACTATACTTCTTGCAGATATAGAACACTTTAATGGTTTCAAATGACCCTCTTCCCCATTAATGGGTCTACCGTCTTTTATAACTAAGATAAAGGACGTCGACCACTTTGTATGATCTATTCATAATTGGTAGAAATATTCCACTTACATTACACATCAGAAAAAAATAAAAATCGAGATCAGAATCCAGGTTCGTCGTAAGGAAAAACAGAAAATGTTTTATTCCAAAAACAACACTTTGTATCGCAAAATTTTGTGGATCTGTTTCTATATTTGGAAAGAGCGGGAAAAAGAATATAGTGACCTACTTTTTACAAGCGCGCATCCAATTCGACAGATGGTTTATTATTATGTTTTGAAATAGGTATTTAGCCCCATTTCGAGTCATTCTTATTGAATTCGTAATTCAAAATTCAATTTCAATACAATATAAAATAAATAATAATAAAAAATTGTCACTGATTTTAGAAATTTTCAAGGACTCATTTGATTCATCACAATTTATTCATAAGCTGCGGTAAAGTAGGCTGTGCAAATAATTTCAAATTCTAACAGTACATAATCACTAGTGTGATATTATTGGTAAGGTTATTGTGTTATGGCGTAATTATGAACACTATGAAATGTAACAACCCAATACAAGCATCACAGTAGTGATCATGAACTGTCACAGGATATAAAATTGTTTGCACAGCCAAAGAAAAGTTATCCTGCAAACGATCAAATCTAGCGATAGTTCACCTAATTTGACCCTCATGATGTTGAATTTTGAAGACTGTTATTTTTATGTAGAAACATTGGATTTTGAATGGGGATTTCAATAAAAATGCATCAAAATGAAGCTTGAAATTTTAAAAAATGAAACAATGAAACATCTGTCAAATCTGATGCGCGCTTGTTAAAAGTGGGTCACTATTAATTTTTTTCCGCTCTTCTAAAATACCGAAATAGATCCACACGATTTTGCCAAACAGAGTGTTTTTTTTTTTTTTTCATTAAAGAAGTTTTCTGTTTTTTCTCAAGACGGAGATGGATTCTGGTCCCGCTTTTTATTTAGTTTTGTTAGGTAATATAAGTGAAATGTTGATACCAAATATGGATAGATTAGAGATTATACAAAGTGGCTCAATAGTTATGAACAGATGAATATTTTGCCAAAATCAAGATAACGTCCTCTATCTCCGTTATAAAAAACGGTAGACAAAACAATGGGGGGTAATGTGGAATCATCAAAGTATCCTCTATCTACAGGTATCGTATGTAAATTTAAATCTGAAACTCCCTGTATAGTGACGGAGTTGTAAGATTCGAATGCTTAACATATGTACTTCCCTATAATTGATTTACTATATATTTCTTATTATTTTTTCCAGTACTTCATATGCCACTTAATTATTTGAGCAGATGAATTCACAGTATTTCCGCAATCAATTACCGCGGTCACAGCCCAGTTCTTTGGGGGTTTAAGGGGGGGGGGGTCAACTTGGAACAGGACAGGGCGATTTTCATTTCCAATATTCGATTGATTATTTATTTTATTCTACTCATTTTACCTCAGAAGCCCTTGAAGGGCTTGTGCGAGTGAAGGTGATGGGATCTCCAGTTTAAAGAAGTGGAATCCAATCCACTGTGATATTTAGGCTCCATTCAATATAATATACCATACACAAAGCATAATTGTATCCGAATCTAAGTTGTGCTAAGATCAGGATTCGAACCCACGACTTCTTAATCACGAGTATGATCGTATGCCCCAAGGCCTTCTTAAACTATGCTGGGGCCGTTGAGCACACAAGAATTCAGGGCCTTTTGGAAAGTAAAGATAGCAAATTATACTAGCATTGTTCTTTTCACTTGATTATTCGGAAATTTCTCTCCTCGTTTCTATAAAATGAAAATATGAGTATTATTTCAATATTATATTATGTCTTGAAGGACAAATCAGATGATTTGCCCCAAAACGTCACTGCGTTCATTGCGTTCAACAATTTTTTCTATCAAGCAGCCTAAAAGAAAAATCCAATCCTCAGTGATGTTGGCATATGAATGTGTGATTCCTTGATTTTTCTCTTTTGGTTGTTATCTTTCTTTCCTATGATTTCAATGTTATTCCACTCTGCCATATTATGTTGTCCATTTTCTGTAATTTATCTTTGATTTATCGATATGTCTTCTCTTGAGTAGAAGAACTATGCCGTTTGTGCTTCAAAGCCGCCATCAACACTCCCTAGGTGGCGCTGTAGATGTGGCGATAGTTTTAACTTCTTGATGTTTGTATTTATAATATGTATTATTCGTATGGTGACGTCATTTTTGCGCCAAATTGGATATTCCAAATTAAATAAAAAAAGCTGTGAGCTATGCGAACGGGGAATCGAACCCCGGCCGACGGACTGTGAGTCCGAAGCGCTACCATTGCGCCACATCCACAAGTAAATGTTTGTGTTCAAGTTGGGGATATAACATGCCGGCCGGCCAGCCAGCGCGCGGGTCGCCTTCACCGGCAGACGTTGGATACTTGGTGCGCGGCGCACCGCATCGTTGCCAGACGTTCAAGTATTTGGGTGTTACTCCGTAATACGGACGTGGGCCATTTGAAGATGTGTTATCTCCAAGCGACGTTGTATGATGTATGTCGTTTGCAGATTATGCTTGAGATATAATGTATAGAGTGGAAGGATGCAACAAAAAACATGGCAGCTTGATGTGTAGGTTAAAGTTGGAGCAATATTCTCGAGGGAGTTTATGCCACACCGCTAATAGTCCACCAGGATCTGCAAATTCAATGAGACATTCTATTGGAATGTATCTTCTTGGGTTCACAGTGTATATTATATTAGGAACCATTTTTGCTATTTTTGAGCTTAAAATTCACGAAAAAAGTCCGTACATCTGGGGAAAAATATGCTTCGCTTTCCATAGTTCTTATGGGGCTTCCCTCCATGCATCGTGTAATTTCCGTAGAATCTAGGGAAAAATGACTTAGAATTTTGAAAATTGTGGGAAACTGGTACAGCTCCCTTATCGGTGAATGTCGTTAGAGTTTCAGTAGGAGATTTGAGGAAGTCAATGAGCACTGCTATTTCAGACTTCATATTTTTCTTCGATTGGCAGACTGATGAAAAGCAATCGAATAGGTATAAATCTCTGAACATCAGTAGTTGACGCATTATTTCAACTAAACCCTCAGCAATGATGGGAGCCTCGTTGGAATATGATTGTCCCAAATTGTTAAAAACATTTTGCTGTAGAAAAAGGTGTTTTTCCATATCTCCTCTAGATGATGTAGTCGATGGAATGGCATGTCGAAAATGCAAGCATTTTTCCTACTGCGTATGCGCATGCTCATCGAGACGCAAAAATGGAATAGGTTCATGTTTTGTGGCAGTTTTCAGATGTCTGTGGCAGAGTACAAACGTCAGCTGGAGGAATTCCAGAAGAAAATAAGAGAACTCGTGGTGACAATAAAACTTTACGAAGATAAACAGCTGATGATTAGGAATTTTTCGAAAATAGCTCTATTGGAAGACGTGATTACTACGAGAAGTATACCACTATCAACCACAACGAAAAAAATATGGCTATTCTGAAAGCATCATTTGTATTGCTGTTTTCAATGATGGGGGACATTTTGTACATGAATGTGCCAAACAAAGTCAGCGAGGCAGGAATTTGTTTCAATAACGAGTCATGTCAGTGGATTTCTATGTGGAAAGAACTCATCAATGACGGTCAGATGGAGGTATTTTCAATACAAGTACCAGAAAATGGAACGAAATATAAAATCAGATTGATTTTCAACGATAGGACCTTCAGCGAGCTGAATCAATGGCAGTTTTTTAGAGCCTCACCACCAATACCACCATTGGCACCATCACAGGACCATGAAAAATTCTATTCTCTGTTCAACGTGTTTTCATATATCAATTTGTCATTGCTAGTTTTGATAGTATTGATTAAAATCGTACAACTTCTCTGTAGAAAATGACGAGAAACAAGCTCAATCTTGTCTGTATATTATCGAATAAAAAATCTCATATCATATGGCTGAAGGTTGTTATTTCGTTCGTTAGTCTCTGTATATTATTTTTAATGGGTATTTCATGTCTTGGAAATATATTATCAATTTGCATAATAAACACATTATTCCAATTAAAACCCACATGGCCACTCCTTATCTACATCCTCTTCGAGGAATGTTCGCGCAACCAGTTGAGAGATAGCCCTGATGGCCTCTCACATGTGTTGTAAGTCGTTATTTTTTAATGGCGATATCACGAGATTACCATTCGCTTCGCATGGTATGCAAATTTATATTCAAATCAACATTCCACAGCCGATGTTTTTTATTCCGTTGGCTCATTATAGCGGAGATATCTCGAGATTGCAAAACAGCTTACATATGCGCATATTAATCAACATGACGCGATCGCCACATGCCCACTCTCCGGTCTCACGCTATCTCCGCCTATAAAACCAATTCGCGCTGTAGCATATTCAGTTCAACAGTGAATGCAGCAACAGCAAACATCCTACTATCCAGTGCAGTTTTGTTTCCATAATACCGGTAAGTACCTTTTTTTATATGAAAGTGCTCATTTCTAGCCTAAATGAATAATTTATACCTTTTTGGCAAAATCTCTTCGAGTTCCCATCTGTATTTTCAATTCAGCGTATTTGATTATTGCTTTTTTCATTCCATTTCAGTTCTTTGTTGATATTATAGGCCTTTTGGTATTTATTTCGAGTTTTGGAGATAAGTTCACAATTTTGCGTTCATGAAAGTGCTCATTTCTAGCCTAAATAAATAATTTATACCTTCTTGACAAAATCTCTTTGAGTCCCCATCTGTGTATTTTCAATTCAGCGTACTTGATTATTGCTTTTTCCATTCCATTCCAGTTCTTTGTTAATATTATAGACCTTTTGGTATTTATTTCGAGTTTTGGAGATAAGTTCACAATTCTGCGTATATAATTGCTGATTTTTTTCGTTTCATTGTGTGTTGCAAATGTTATGGAGATCTCTCGTCATTCATTATGACCTAGAAGTGGTTCGGATTCCACTATAAGCTGTAAGTCCCGCTCTTCCTAACCCCGCACAAGTTTCGACTTTTTCACGATTCTGCGTATATAATCGGCTTTTTTTCATTACAGCAGCAGTCCAACAGCAGCAGTCCAACAGCAGCAACCACAACCTAGCTTTTGCAAGCAGCATCAGTGAAAGAGTACCCCTACAATTTCCATAAAACCGATAACAGTAAGTACCTTTAGTGAAGTAAAGTGTCTATTTCTACCCTAGATCTACTATTGGCCTTTTGATTTTTATTTTGAGTTTTGAAAATAATTTCTCGATTCCGAGTACATAATTATGGACGTTTTTAGCTCATTCTGAGTTTCATTTTTCTTTTGAAAGGTATTTCATGATTCTGCGTATTTAATTTTTGGTATTTCCATTTCGTTGCGAGTTCTTGCGAGTTCTTGCGAGTTCTTGCGAGTTCTTGCGAGTTCTTGCGAATATTATAGGTCTTCTGCCATTTCCTTCGCGTTATAAAAAAAAAATAATTTCACGGTTTCGTGATTATTATAGACCGTTCGCCTTTTGAAATGGAAAAATATGCTTTTTATCTCGTTCTTCTCTCCAGATGGATCTAGCGAAGTTGAACCAATCGTCCCTGGTGGAAAGAAAACCAGTACAGAAACTCACAGATCTGACAATTGGAAAACCACACGCAATCAAAGCAGCCAAAGTAGTGGACGGCAGATTCGGCACGTCGGTTCTGTTGGAGTTGGAGGAGTCGGTGGTATTCCTGCCGAATAGGGTGACGGGGGTATATTTACCCCACATTGGCGAATTTACACCTGGAACGTACTCCCTTATATTCCGAGGGGAGGTCTCAACTGGAAAATCACATCCGGCGGCTTCGTTTGAGATTGTTCAGACTTCTTGAGAGTGAGTAATATTTTTTATTTTATTTTTTCGAATATATTTTCAACACACCACAATCATAATGGAAAATTTCAAACGAACTTTGACCAAAATTGATGAGACCCTCTTGTTCATTAGAAATAACCAGTCAAAATATGTAGCCTCATTTGCCCTCAAATCTATTGATTCACATATCAGAAAATGCATTACAGCCATGAAAAAAATTCCATTCTCAATTGGACAACGAAGAAAAATACAAACCAAAATAGGCGAGCTAAAACGAATGAGGTTCTTTATCAAAACAGCAAATAAACAACACAATCATCGTCGTCATGTCGGCTCAGGTTTGAGAAAACAGGCAGTTCGATGGATAAACGTAAATTCTGCATTCAAATCGAGAATTCAAACAGGGCTAATCATCAATTTGAATCATAAGGAAATCATAGACTTCCTGGCAGACTGCTTCAAATCATTTGAGAAGAAAATTTCGAAAATTTTGAATAATTTCGCCATGTTGAAAATCAATTTTACATTTTGTGGCGATTTCGTCAAAACATTTAATGATGTGGAAATAGTTGATCGCAAATATTTCAACACACCCAATGGCATTGTGGATGTAGGAACGAATTTGGAGGAGTGGTTCAAAATCAATTGTATCGATATAGTTCTGAATAAATTGAGCGAATTCGCTGAAAAAAATAGCGGGTGGGCTTTGAGGGAGATCATTTCTTTGGAAGTAGCAACCAATAAATATGAAATGGGAAACGGCTCATCCTACATCAAATTACCTATTGAAATTGAGAGGAAGCATGCTTGCATTAACATAAGAAATAATGATAAATCATGCTTCTACTGGAGCATAGTCAGCGCTTTATATCCATCAGCAAACAACCGCCATAGATTATCAAATTATCCACATTATTCTACAGTTTTAGATACGAAAGGATTAGATATACCAATTAAACTATCTCAGATCTCGAAATTTGAAAAACTGAATGATATTTCCATTAATGTTTATGGTTTGGAGTTGAATATAATCAAAGAAAAAGAATTTTATACAGTGGTGCCTATCAGATTGAGAAAGCATAAAATGGATAGACATGTTAATTTATTATTGATTCAAGATAAATATTTCTCAAAATTGGATGATTATGAGGCACCTCCCGTTCATGATGAAGATATTTCAATTAATTTCCACTACTGTTGGATAAAGGACTTATCACGTTTGATATCCAATCAAGTGAACAAGCAAAATCATAAAAAATTCATCTGCGACAGATGTCTCAATTATTTTTATTCTCAGGAGAAGCTTGATAATCATGAAGCCTTATGCGGAGAAATCAATAACGAAAAAATTTCTTTTCCAAATTATGATTCCGTTGAATTTAGGAACCATGTATACAAACAAACTTGTCCATTCATAATTTATGCTGACTTTGAATCACAGTTGGAGAAATGTAATTCGAAAATTTCCAAAACAACTTTGAAATACCAACATCATAAGGCCTATAGTGCTGGGTATTATTTGAAATGTTCATATGATGACTCATTCTCATTTTATAAGGGCTATCGAGGTGAGGATTGCATGGATTGGTTCGCAAAAGAAATGTCGGACGTTGCCAAATTTGTGCAATCAAAAATAAAAAATATAGTTCCAATGATAGTGAAGCCTGGCAACACCAGTGGCGTCGCAACTGATGTTTGTCATATTTGTGAGAAGGAATTCACCGATAAAGACATTGTCGTACGCGACCATGACCATTTTACTGGAAATTTCAGAGGCCTCGCTCACCAAGCTCCATGCAACCTCAAATTTAGAAAACTGTTCGTTGTACCGATAGCATTCCATAACCTATCTGGATATGATTCACATTTCATAATTCGAGACATTTCCAAGCGTGGGAGTGTGAGCGTGCTTCCAATCAACATGGAGAAATATATATCTTTCACCCAACATGATTCAGAAACAAGCATCAAGTTTAGATTTATTGATTCCTTTCGGTTTCTTGGAGCAGGCCTTGATGCTCTTGCAAAAACTATGAACGTTGAAGATCTGAAAATTTTGAAAAAATAATTTTGCAGTGCAAATGAAAGTCAATTCAAATTGCTCACAAGAAAAGGTGTTTTTCCCTATGACTATATTGATGGCACACAAAAATTGGATGAAACTAAGTTACCTCATATCAAAAATTTTTACAATCGATTGAATGACATTAATATTTCCCATGATGACTACGCTCATGCTCAAAACGTTTGGGAAGCTTTCGAATTAAAGACGTTAGGAGAATATAGTGACTTGTATATGCGAACCGATATCCTTCTTCTTGCTGATATCATGGAAAAATTTCGAGAATCATCATTGAAAACATATTCCCTCGACCCGGCTTGGTATTACACCATGCCAGGATATACGTGGGATTGTATGCTGAAGTATACGAAGTGCAAATTAGAAATTCTCAAGGATATAGACATGGTGATGTTTATTGAAAAATCGATAAGAGGGGGGTTGTCGGTTTGCTGCAATAGATACAGCGAGGCAAACAATAAATACCAAAACACTTATGATTCCAATAAACCATCAAAATATTTACTTTACCTTGACGTGAATAACTTATATGGTAAAGCTATGAGTGAACCACTCCCCTATGGAGGTTTCACATGGGTTGAAAACACCAACATTGATGTCACCCAAATTGCTGATGATGCTGATGAAGGTTATATCCTCCAAGTAGATTTGGAGTATCCAGAGAGGTTACATGACGTGCATAAAGACTTTCCATTCTGTCCCGAACATCGCACTCCACCAAATTCCAAGTTATCAAAATTAATGGCTACCCTTCACAACAAAAAAGAATACACTCTGCACTACAGAAACTTGAAGCAGGCCCTGGAACATGGATTAAAACTCACAAAAATTCATAAAGTCTTGAAATTCAAGCAAATGCCGTGGCTAGCGTCCTACATCGCTTTAAATACACGCTTGAGGACTCTAGCTACAAGCGACTTTGAAAAAGATTTGCGGAAATTGATGAACAATGCGGTGTTCGGTAAAACCATGGAAAATATCCGAAATCATCGCGTTGTAAAATTAGTTCAAAAATATGAAGGTCGTTATGGTGCCAAAAATTTAATTTCCAGTCCCAAATTCCACAATCGAACAGTTTTCGACGACAACCTCATGGCTATAGAATTAAAAAAGTCTGAACTAGTATTCAATAAACCTCTCTACGTTGGTATGACTATTCTAGATTTATCGAAAATTGTTATGTTCGATTTTCATTATAATTTCATGCTACCAAAGATCGGAGTAGAGAATTGTAAACTTATGTACACCGACACAGACAGTTTCATTTATGAAATTGTCTGTGACGATGTATATAAAGAAGTGATTGCCTCAAACATTGAAAAATTCGATACATCAGACTATGCTCCAGATAATATTTATGGGATTCCTCAGGCCAATAAGAAAGTATTGGGTTTATTAAAAGACGAGGCTAACGGTAGGATCATTTCTCATTTTGTTGGGTTACGCTCCAAAATGTATATCTACAAATTAGAAAAAAATGATGAGGATATTGAGAGAGAGAGAAAACGTTTGGAGAGAAAAGGACTGAATAAAGATCGCTTAACTAATGGAATGAAAAATTTTGGAATAATAAAAAAATCGAAAGGAGTCAAAAAATGTGTAGTCAGAAATTGTTTAACATTCGAGGATTATGTAGATTGTGTGAAAAATGAGAAGAAGAAGATTGTAACCCAGCGAACAATTCGTTCTTACGCACACGATGTCTACTCCATCGAACAATCCAAAATTGGTCTGAGTCCACATGACGATAAGAGAAAACTCATCGACAATTCGTTCGATACCTTACCCTGGGGACATTTCAGTTTGAATTGACTTTTTTTTTGTCTTGTCTTTCATAGTTTCTCTCATTTATTCTTCTATTACAGTAACAATGAATCTACAGGACCTCTGCGTTAAAACAATCTGTGAAAACCTCAAATCGGTGGTTCGCTTCATCCTTTGGTCTCCATTACCTCCACCACTAACTAAAAAAGTGCTAGACAATTATGCAAAATTTAAATGGTCGAAAATTCATCGCGAATCGCTCTCTTACAGTGACGATATTTTGATAGATTTTCCTGAGTATTGTAGGGAACTTGACTTACCTCTCGATGTTAGGAAAGCGTTATTAGATGCAGATAATTTGGAACCATTTTGTGATAGGGATTGCTATTGCACATTGAAAAAGTATTATAAACTTGAAGAGTTCAATTTAATTGTATGTAAAAGATGTCTGAAATCGCTAACAATATTATTGTTGGATTTTCATAAAAAAAAATTGAATTTTACCGCGAATATTGAGCATGAAATCGTTGTCAGTTATGAATTACATTCTTTATTTCAAGACAAGTCCAACTGGTGTCAAATTGACTTTCATAACGTGGTATTCAAATTGAAAGATCGTGACGAATGCTATCATGATCTCCATAAACACAAAAAAGTCAAAATTTGTTGAATATGAAATATTAGGTTACTGTGGATGGAGATAGGAGATAATGTTGAAGTTTGTATTATATAGGTTTTAGTTTATTATTGTGGTGTTTGATTATATTTTCTGTAAAAATAAATAAAAAATATTACTAGGATGGAAGGGGAAATATTGTACATATTATTGTTATGGGGGAAATGTATATTATGCTTCTTGTGAAAATTGTGGTGGGAAATGTTAACTTTGTATATGTAATTGTGATGGGAAATAAAAAGAAAATATTCAAGAAAATCTCTGTGTTTTATTCATTATACATAAATATTCTCCATTACATGAGTCAATTCTGAGAATGGTGATAAAATATATATTCACGTAAAGCAGTGGCATAAATGCTTTCTGGAGGTGATACTTCACAAAGTCCATTGATGATTTCTGCAAGCGTCAAAGTAGTTTTATTTCCATACAACCATGAATTGGCAATGTTAAAAACATTGAGGTAATAATCGTTGAAGTTAAGGGCATTCAACATGGCAAGCCGATCGGAAACCACACCCTTGTGTGTTTGCAGGATTTGCATGACATCATCTCCAGTCATTGTCATATCAATAGTACCATTGGAAATGAAAATTTGTTTCACTCCACAGCTCATGAATTGGTAAAGTTCCACACAGTCCCCACAATTTATTCTCACAGGATTGTACCCATCTGGATGCATGCTGCTGCTGCTGTTGTTCCCAACATCTTTGAAGAAGGATTGCTCGATTTCAATCAATATTTCGATGAGAGATGCCCACTCAAACGTGCTGAATGATATTTGTTTGGGCGAAAATGTTTGTTTCAGAATCACACAAGCAGTGAAGTCTCTTGAAGGACTCAGACCACATCGAATGTCGAAGCAGGGTGTGGGAAACACCATCAACAAAAGGGGATGTTCACTTTGAACATCGAATTTGTAGCACAGCGTCTTATTAGTAGTACTCACATCGAATTCTTGCTGGGCTGCATTCTCGTACCTGTTCAAGGCGTGATCGATGGCCTCGAGAGTCTTTTTATAATCATCACTACTATTACTGCTATCACAATCATCAAACTCTATGTCAACACTACTGATGCTGCTGCAATTGCTGATATATTTACTATTAGGAGGCATTTCGAACTCTCTACTGAAATGTCGTTCAGACTCATGGGCATATTTATAGTTGAAAATCACGTGATGTGTTTTTTCAGTTTGAAATGTGGTTGACAAACATACAAACACACACACACACACAACAACAATGAAAGGCCCTATGGAACGTGTGAAACTGTTCGTCTTTTCCATTAAATCCTATACTAAATCGATGTTTTCGATCCAGCTGTTGTGTTTGTTGTCTAAACCCAACCATTTCACATACATTTTTTTCCCCTTCTTCCTCAGCACCTTTTCAACCAGATAGATGTTGGGGCTTGCAGTTTTCTGCAACTCTTCTTCATAGAAAGCACCACTAATTGGTGAACCTTGCATGTCCTCCAACATGTATGTGGCGGGATTGGTTATTTTGCATTTGATGATTTTGAATAGTTCAGTAGTCCAATTTGGGGTGTATCCTTTTTCGAACACATGCTTAGCTTTGCTTATGCGAACAATGTCACCGAGTTTGAGTTTTCGCGGGCCAGCAATTTTCAAGTGAGTAAACGATCTTTTCAGAATTTGCTTCTCGTTGGATTTGTTGACTTCAGATGGTTTGCAACCGATTTTACTGTGACGTGTATTATTGTAAGTTGCTGTAATGGTAGGTAATACGTCTATCCATTTGTAGGAGCCGTTCAAGCTGAAGTATTTGAATAATTTCTCCTTCAATGTCCTGATTACACGTTCCGCTATAGCTGCTTTCTTGATGGTGTACGTACTATAATGATTGATGTTGTACGTTTTGAGCAGACTGCGAAATTTGCTATTGTAAAATTCGGTTCCTTGATCTGTTTGCAAATTTTTTGGACAACGTTTTGTATGCGTCAAAATATCTGCAAACGTTTTTGTTATTTCCTCGCCAGTTTTCGTTTTCAATGGACGAGTCCAAACGTATTTGGAAAAACAATCAATCACAACCATGATTAGTTTGAAATTTCGATTCCGATGTGTTGCATACTGACGCATTTCAGCTAGATCCATTTGCCATAAATCATCCATGCCTTTAATGATAGTTCGTCGATGTGGGTAGTTTTTTCGGGCAGGTTTATGTAACTCGTTGACAAGTTCGATTTTTTCCCGAGATTGTGACATACTATCATAGTTTATTTATATATGGGGAGGATGGGAGGTAGGGAGGTAATTGAATGACACAGTTGAAGGCAAACATTGTATTTATGTATTTTTCATAGACACTACTTGGTTTGATAATGGTGGTTTCGAATCAACGGTCTGATACACGTTCTTTGCGAGGTCATCTCCGATCTGAGCAACGTTATCAGCCAGCTGAATCACTGTCTGATGACTTTGTTGCTGCTCATTCTTCAGAGTACTTATACTTTTAGTATTATCTTCGAGTAATTTCAAAACATCTGCTATGCCCTTTGCATTCGAGTTCACATCTTTTTCCAGTTTGGGCAACGATTCTTTGAGAAAATGTGTCATTTGCATAGCTGTATTCTCCTGCTTGGTGGTCAACTCCACCAACTGGGTATTCTGAGAATCATTCACTTTTGTGAATTTGTCATCAACTCTTTTGAAATACTCATCAGTTGCACTCTTGAAATCTGTCTGGATTCGCGCTAGGGACTGTTTCATGTTATTTTTTATCTGGTCCACGTATTCCTTGTTTGCAGCATCCTTTTTCAAAATAGGTGTTTTGACATTGCACAAATTCAAATTACCGAAATCTATATCGCCTTTAGGAGTATGTGCTAAGCCGCCGTCACCTGATGCAATCACCACCAGTTTTCGTTTTCTATCCGAACTACGTCCGAACTTATCGATTGTCATCTTTGAAATGATTGATATTTCATAAGCTTATATCTATTGTATAATGTTTGCCTCCTTCAGTTCAGAAATAATGGATACAATCTCATTGTCGAGGGAAGTATTTCCAGCCTGCTTTGATGCTATAAGCAATCTCAAACGTTCACACAACTCATTGGGGTCATCCCAATAGATGTATTCCACAGGCTTGGTATTGTACGTAATCAACAATGCCAACAAATTTTTAGGAATTCAAGTAGACACTAAACTAAACTTCCAAAATCATGTTTTTGAACTTAGCAAAAAGTTATCTTCTAGTTGCTTTGCCTTGCGTATGGTCTCGAATGAATTGGACATGGCAACTGCCAAAATTGTTTACTATGCATTATTCGAGTCACATGCCAGGTATGGCATATCTTTCTGGGGAACATGCAACAAACAGCACTTCAACATGATTTTCACCCTTCAGAAGCGAGCTGTTCGTTATCTTTGCAAAGTTGGTCCCAGAGTATCTTGCAGAGGGTTATTCAAGAAACATAAGATCCTCACTCTCCCATCTTTGTACATTTTTGAAACAGTATGTTTGATACATAAAAATAAATCAACATATGATACCATTGTTGGATCCACCCGTCAAAATAGCAATTTGAGGCTTCCTATTCCTTCTTCAAATTTGATAAAAAACTCATTAATATATAATGCTGTTAAGCTTTATAATCATCTTCCGTCCAGTGTTAAGGACATAGGATCAGTTGATTTTTTCAGACGTTCGGTGAAGTTGATTCTTGTAGAAGAGGCATTTTATGATATTCAGGAATATCTAAATCAAACTAGTAGATAGTAGTACTTCTCGTTCTTGATGACATATGTAATGTGTCTTGTCTATATATAGTTCGTTTCAGCTTGTTAGTTTATTCATATGTATATATTTGATTTTATGTGTACCTACTTTATATTTTTATATATGTAAAAATTTTTACGACTTTGTCAATGAGATATAAATCTTCGGACAATAAAGCATATTTTGATTGATTGATTGATTGATCATCATGGGTTCTCTGTTCTTGATATTGCGGTGAATCTTCAAGCCCCGCCCCGTTGTACCACGTCGTGTTCTTGCTTGCGAGGCTGCGGCTGCTGCTGATGGTGGTGGCGGCAGAAACAAAGGTCTAACGATTTCCCTGTACTTGAATCGCGGACTGTGTTTGATCTTCCCATTCACATTCAGATGGGCCTTTGATAGTTCCAAAATTTGTTTGTACCCATACAGATCATCTTTATTGTAATTTTCGGGGACATCGTAGAATATCAGCTCATATATACCAGGAGTTCCTTTCACTTGTTTCCCATCAATTTTGATGTAGCCAGTACGTGCATCAAAATCGATTTCTTTGTAGCCGAGCCTCCATTTTGAATTGCTCGAATCATATATAGGACCATATATCTTGTCTATTTTATTGCTGTTTGTCCAATGTTCTTTCATGAATGGAATAATCATTGGGGGATATTGTTCCAGATATGCCTCAATAGCTGCAGGATCGAAGCTCTCCACATCACCTTCTTCTTCTCCTTCATCTCCCTCGAACACTTCATCACCAAAACTTTCACCACTCGTACTAGCAACACGTTCAAGTTTCTGAAAAGGTAGCCCATAAGCTTCTTCTTCTTCTCCTTCCTCTTCCTTTTCAACTTCCTCTTCCTTTTTCGGTAGTAGAGGTTCATTTTTGATGGCTGTGTTGTGTAATGAAGTATTTGCTGCTATTATTTCCTTTAGTGGTGCAGATACAGGATTGAAGAATTTCTGCAACGTTTCATCCTCCTCTGATTTGCCCAATTTCAGAGCCAGATATTTCTTTTTTATATCCTTGGCTATTTCATTGATTTTATTTTTGCGAACGATATCGACCTCTTTGCTGAGTGGTTTCATGTTGACAAATAGGCGTTATCACATCGGGTTTATACTTTTATGAACTTGTCGAAGCCTTGACGATAGCGACCTGCGTTCAGATCGTGATCCTTAACAATAACCATTGCACCATATTTTTCATTCCAACAATCCGCACAAGTTCGCTTGAATTGATCGAATCTCATGTCGGGCGAGACGTGTTCATCAAACACATGCTTCAAATTCACCTCATCCTGTTTGAAGAGCACCACTAGGTTGGTGTTGTCGCGCAACATTTGCTTGGGGGCTTTACTGTACGTCTGTCCTATGTATATGGCATCGATACCTCGATGACGGCACATGGAATAATACTCTTGAATTTTCTGTTGTGAATCGCACGATATGTCATCGAAAATAAAAATGGAATTTGGTTTGGCTTCATTGGGACCCATAATTTCCTCATTAGCTTTAAATGGAAAATATCCAACACCTTTGACCATTCTCAGTATCTTTTCAAGCAACTGGTATTTGGGTTGGTACAGTGACTTTGACACGTATACGTTTTCGAATTTGGCGCCATTGGGGTGGAACAACAATGACAGTGCAGCATTTGTTTTTCCACATCCACTTGGGCCACAAATAATGGCGCGAAATGAGTGTGGTAACAGGACGCCATGTTTACCTCGATCGATTCCGCTACTGCTGTCATTCAAGTAGTCCAAGTTTTCGATTGGTAGCGTCTTTTTCTGTTGAACGACTCTCATGATGTGTGACAATTCACAGAGCATTGAGGGCTTTTATAAATGGAGGTGAATTTCAACATCAGTGCTCATTCTTAATGTTGATCTACCGCGGTGAAGGTATAGTCAATACACTCATCAATAAACTACCATTCGAATTACATCTTCCTGGTTATTCGTATTGCGGTCCAGGAACCAAATTACAAGAACGACTAAAACGTGGAGATATAGGCATAAACCCCTTGGACGAAGCCTGTAAAGAGCACGATATAGCCTACTCTCAGAACAACACTTTGGAAGAACGTCATAAGGCCGATCGAGTGCTGGAAAATAAAGCTTGGGGACGTGTCAAATCGAAAGACGCGAAAATTGGTGAAAAAGCTGCTGCTTGGCTCGTCACCACCGGTATGAAGACAAAACGAAAACTTGGCATGGGGGTGTCGAAGCAGCAGCAGCAGCACCCATTCTCCAAAATCGTGAAAAATGTGCTGAATGCTCTGAAAAAAACTTTTGACAGCAACGCTGACGGTGGTAGTCATCAAGGTAGTGGTTTAAGTAGATCATCTGCAGCAGCTTTGCGTGCAGCCCATAAGGCAATAAAAAAAGTTGGAGGTCGTAAAAAAATTCGAATTCCCAGAATAATACCACTGCCTGCAACAGGAAAAAGTGGTGGATTCCTACCATTGATACCACTATTTGCAGGCCTATCGGCTTTAGGATCGTTGGCTGGGGGAGCAAGCGCTATCGCAAAGACAGTAATAGATACCAAGAATGCGAGGAAAAAACTGGAAGAGGATAAACGTCACAATCAAGCTATGGAGCATCTGGGTTCCGGTGTGTATCTACGTAAAACACGTAAAGGATATGGACTGTATTTGAAAAAGAGAGGGGGTGGTGGTCGCGGCGGCGGAGGTGGCAGCTGTGGAGCTGGATTATTCTTGAAGAAACAAAAAAACTGATATCCAAGCTACCCAATAGAGCATTATATGATGGAGAGATTGTAAAATACGCTAAACAACTCAAAATACCATATTTTCGAGGAGTTTTCATGCGAGACACGCTACCTACCCGCCCATGGCGACGTCGTGAGTGTGCAGTCATGAATTTAGATTCCTCCATCAATCCTGGTACCCATTGGGTAGCTTATAAAAAACATGGGGATATTGTTCATTATTTCGATTCGTATGGTTGTCTGAAACCGCCGAAGGAATTAGCCGAATATTTCGGAAACAACGTGCAGATATTCTATAATAATGATGTATATCAGAAATACAATCAGATCAATTGTGGCCATTTATGTTTAGCATTTCTATTGAATTCGAAATTAAAATGATGAAAATGAAAACCAAACTATTTAAATTATACATACCTCTACACTGATCCATCAGTCATGTCTTTGATATTGACATTGAAGAGTCGTTCTTCGACGCTCTCTATCGATTTTTCACCTCCAATTCCATTGGATCTCGATTCTGAATATGGCTTAGCTCTACTCAGTTTCCATCCGTACAACAGCGTACCCAACATCGAGGAAGGTACAAAGTTCTATTATTTTGAAAACGGTGACAAAAAACGGAGAAAAAGTATCGATATTCCTACTGGAGCTTACGAAATTGAAGATATTGAAAAGCTGATCAGAAAACATCTTGTACCACCACCTGCATCGAAAAATATGATGTCATTGTCTCCATCGCAGAAGCCTGAAGACCTTTTCTATCTCAAACCGAATAATAATACTTTGAAGAGTGAAATTTTCTGCAAACATCATGTAATCGATTTCACTCAGAACAATAGTTTGGCCAACATATTGGGGTTTTCGTCGAGAATCTTGGAAAATGACATTCATCATGTGTCAGATCAGCCTGTGAATATTATAAAAGTTCGAACAATACATGTCGATAGCAACATTACCTCAGGGGCCTTCTACAACGACAGACCATCTCACACGATCTACGAATTTGCCATCGATGCTGACCCTGGTTACGCTATCGACGAAACGCCGAATCACCTCATTTATTTACCCATCGCTGCCCATACAAACGAAATCTACAACATCACGCTCAGAGTGCTCGATCAAAACTTTCAACTGGTCAATTTCCGAAACGAAGAAGTCATCATTCGATTGGAACTGAAAAAATTATGGTCCTGAGTGTTTATAAGAGTCGCACCTCCGTTCCTGCTCCTTCAGTCTTCAAGAAGACATTCATCAACCACATTGCCCGCCGCCCACTCAGTACGCGGAATATAGCATTTCTCAAGTCACTCGGCTATCATGTTATCCTCTCAAGTGTTCAACATATTCCGAAAGCCTCACGTCGACGAATCCATACAAAAGGTCGAATGGAGAACATACTACCCTTACGTCAAGTCGTTCCGCAATAATGATGTCATAGAAATCAACATTAATCAGTCTGATGCTTTCGATGCTCTCTATGAAAGTATTTTGCACATTAGCGGAAAAGTTACGAGAACTGAAGGTGCTGGACATGTAGCTTTTGTCAATAATGCTGGTGCCTACATGTTTCAATCCATCAGTTATGATCAGAATGGCAAGGAATTGGAAGCAGTGCGCGATGTTGGAACTGTTAGCACCGTTAGAGGTTATTTGTGCTACAGTGCTGAAGATACGAAACAATTGGCTATAGCAGGTTGGACCTACCCCAATAACGTTGATGTCATAAATGCGACAAGTTTAGCATTCAGTATGTTTATTCCATTGAAGCATCTGCTGAATATTTTCAACGATTATGAGTGCGTCTCCTATGGTAAACATTCTATTCGTTTGGTGCGAGCTGGAAACGATAATAACTGCTTCAGAATCACCGAAACTGCTGTCGGCGCAGCTGTTGTGCCCACAAAAGTACAACTGGAAATCGAAAATGTGGAACTCAAAGTGAAAAGATTATTTCCAAACGATCAAATCAAACTACAACTCTTGAAGGCAATCAAAGCCGACACCCCCATCCTAATACCCTTCAGAAAATGGGAATTACATATGTTACCTTCTCTCACGACAGGCGCCACCAATGAAATATGGGCGGTCAAAACTTCTTCGTTTCTCGAAAGCCCTCGATATGTCATTGTTTGCTTTCAAACAGGTCATGATCTGACTAAAGTCAATACTGATCCTACGATATTCAATCACGCAAACATAACGAATATCACATTAACTCTCAATGGGGAAAGTTATCCAAAGGAAAAGATGCAGCTGGCCTTCGATAAAGGAGCCTTTCCACAGGCGTACTTCAACTATACGCAATTTGGATACAGCTATAAAAACACCTCGCTACACACTCCACTCCTGGGTTACCCAGAGTTTGCCAATAAACAACCTCTTTTCGTTATCGATTGTTCGCGACGAGATGAAAGTGTCAAAAGTTCCACTGTCGATGTCAAACTTGAGATTGAGGCATCCCAAGGATTTCCCGCCAACA
The DNA here is from genome assembly GCA_918026855.4 of Phaedon cochleariae. Lineage (NCBI taxonomy): Eukaryota > Metazoa > Arthropoda > Insecta > Coleoptera > Chrysomelidae > Phaedon > Phaedon cochleariae. The sequence goes on from OU896708.1 coordinate 22,802,033, forward strand.
CTCGAGCCTATTGTATCATCGTTCACGATAACATCATTGAGCACCTCCCACTCAGTGAAATTATCAAAAAGTGGAATTGATTCTCAGTTTTCCACTCAGTTTGAGTTCGACCAGCATCATGAGAGTAGCTTTTATAGACATCCAGGGGTTCATTATCGAGCAAGAATTCCGTCCCAAGGAGATTGCCATAAAAATCGGAGTGCAATGTAGTAACTATCTGCTACTTCCATACAAATCCTTTTCATCTCTCAGCAAAGAAGACCGATGTGGTGTATGTTTCTTGGAGAGAAACATTCATGGGCTTAGATATTCTTCCGGCTTCGTGGCATACAATCTACTGGATGATATTCTTCGGGAGAAACTGAGCGACATCGACATCATTTATGTGCGAGGACATCAAAAGAAGGACTTTCTGGACGATAAACTAGCAACATTCAATGTACATGCGAGAGTTGTGAACTTGGAGCGATTCGACGATTCCTGGTACGATGTACCAACTTTCGATCACAACCACACCATCACATCCTGTATGCACCACCTCCGTCGGGAATCCTACAATTGCAGTCTTCGCAACGTTGATATTTTATACAAATGGTTCGATAATATGATACCCAAATGATGTTTCTCAATTATCCAATAAAAATAGTATATTCACTCTAATGAAAATTGTTGTATCATTTCCTCTTACTCTCGATTATGCACGTCAAAACGGCAATACGTTATCTTTCATAAGACATCAGTTGAATATTTCACATTACACACCTTCAAATGGCCCACGTCCGTATTACGGAGTAACACCCAAATACTTGAACGTCTGGCAACGATGCGGTGCGCCGCGCACCAAGTATCCAACGTCTGCCGGTGAAGGCGACCCGCGCGCTGGCTGGCCGGCCGGCATGTTATATCCCCAACTTGAACACAAACATTTACTTGTGGATGTGGCGCAATGGTAGCGCTTCGGACTCACAGTCCGTCGGCCGGGGTTCGATTCCTCGTTCGCACACCTCACAGCTTTTTTTATTTAATTTGGAATATCCAATTTGGCGCAAAAATGACGTCACCATACGAATAATACATATTATAAATACAAACATCAAGAAGTTAAAACTATCGCCACATCTACAGCGCCACCTAGGGAGTGTTGATGGCGGCTTTGAAGCACAAACGGCATAGTTCTTCTACTCTCTTGATATTGTACTTGTGTTCTTTCGTCCTTATTGAGATTGCAAACTACACAAAATTGAATAAAGGTCCGTAACGTATTAAAAAACACGAAAATCAACTGACACTTGCGGAAACGAAGAATATCGTCACATATCACAGCAAACCTCCACATTTTTCAACTCAAAGAATACATAAATCAAATGTTCCATTGAAACCATGCGATGGTGAGTACAATTGGATCTCCATGTCGATATTTAGCAAGATTTCTTTTAGATTCTATCAATCATATTTCAGATAATTAGAAAAATTTTATGATATCACATTGGATATGTTCAGCAAGTGCAGATCGAGTTCACGTCTTGTCTATCCATTGTTTTCCAAAAATATAAGAGTTTGATTATTTTAATAGTACTAGCTAGGAGTAAAATATATCATCCGATGAAAGTGAGGTCGAAGAAACCATCAGTCGTATTAGAAAACGCGAAAAAACAAGAGACTTTAACATCCTAGAAACAATATGAAGAAATGATAATAATATCTCCAAGAAAGAACAACCATCCACTGTGAAGTAAATTCGGCATGACGAAATTATTGATTTCAAGAAGGCTACAAAAAAATGACGCATGGAGGTAATCCAAAAAAAGAAAACTCTGCCTCGTCGAACTATAGGCAATTTCTCCATTACTCTTCTGCTCCTGGATATGTCACAACATGGGAATATATTGATGGCTCTCTATAGTTTCAAATTATTTAAACAAAATAGAGAAAGTCCCCCCCCCTCTACGCAGTAGCGTAGCTTATAAAAAACGTATCCCTATCAACGAGAAAAAGATCGCTTATATAAAAAAGTGTTGTTATGTTATATATCTGGTGAAAAGGTAGAATCTGAACTTGAATCAACCATTTTTCACTGATGAGAATATCAAACGAGTTTTGAATTGACTCGGCCGTTACTTGATGGAATTCCAAGGCAAATGTAAAAACTTCAGAAACGATAAGATTTCTACAAAATTCACAAACACACGACATGTTTTGCTAACACAGTAGCTTCGTCAGGTGATATACTGGTACAATGAACTGAACTAACGTTGGCTTGCTTGACTTTTATATATATCCTACTTTCCCAACCTGAAGGATTAGTTACCTGTGAACAGGTACGATAAACCTCCATTTTCGGAAATTAGGCACAATATCTACATTCAAATACGGTATACCGGATCAACTTGAAAGAGTTGATAGCAAATACATATTATTACTCACTAAGAAAACAAATTTAACAGTGGTGAACTATTGAGGTCTAATTGATCATTGAGTAAAATGTCAAAAATCTTGAGTTTGTTGATTTCTAATGATTCAAAATGATTGAGTTTCAGTCCTTTATTTTCTACGTGTAGAATTTCGAAATTATCATCAAAACTATGGTTTACTTCTAATATATATGGTTGGCGTATGTTGAATTTGTTTTCTTTTTAATAAAATTTATCTTATATTCATGAATGCGCTGATTAAACGTACAACCTGTTTGACCGATAAATACCTTAGGACAAGATCCACAGTTGAGTTTATTGTATACCCCTGATTTTTCGAATCCAGAAGTTTTGTCTTTATTATTCTTGATAAACCGTCCCAACCACATAATTCATATTGTCTGTAAGTAATATGAGTTCTGTGGTCCCAACGTGTTATTTGTTCTATATGCCACTTTTAAGTCCTGTTTATGTAGAAATGAAGCTAATTTATCAGTTGATGATCCGAAATAGGATGCAGTTCTTTAATTTTGATTATTATTCTTGATGGTAGGATAAACTTCTTGAATAGCTTTATGATTAAGTTTTTTAGAAATAATACTGTCTATCAAATTACCGTTGTATGCGTTGTTGACTGCAATTTGTTTTATGATATTGATTTCTTTATTGAAATTTACATCCGAAAGAGGGAAGTAAATTTCAATAAACAACTCAATATCATAAAACAGATTGCAGTCAACAACGGATACAACGTTAATTTGATAGACAGTATTCTTTTAAATCCTAAGATCACTTCAACTTCTAGAAATCATAATATCACATTCAATTATTATTACCATATCTCGATTTTTAAACATTTTAGCGTGTTTCTTGAACCTATATATACACTCTTAGCGATACATTTCAAGTAAAACCAACATCACCAACGATCGTAATTGTTAATGAACTGATGAGAGATTAATAAACCGGATATACATCATTGATATTTGTGATTCTAGTATTCCTGTAATATTATTATTCTAAAGACTAGAATCTATACTACCTTTCTGATTAAAAATAATTTCGATGATTTATACAGATTTTGAAATTTGAGTTCAGCACACGTAGTTATTGCAGTCCAATATATATGAATTTGTTGAACATAATGAAAAATGTCTCAACTTGTTGACCTATTTTTTTCCTTTGGGACAGGCACTTTGTAGCGTTCGAAATTGCTACGATAAGTTGTTATCTTTATGATCAGCTCATTTCTTCCTAGTGTATATAAATAGTCAGATAGGAAGAGGTACATACTCACAAAGAACACTATTATAAAACACAAAACTGATTTCAATGAAGAAGTAGGAAGTGATAATTTTAGCGTTGGCCTCATTTCCTGATCCGATGAACAGGTCTTGAAAATTAGGGAAGATAATTATTATGAACCTACTTGGTGTTATAGAACAATAATTAACTCAAATGTGATGTTCTTCATAGTGTTGGTACCATTAGTATTTCAATTTCATGAGTGGTTGTTCGAAATTGTTCAGTTTCTTATTTTTTCTGGGAATCTTTCATTGATTAGGTATGTCCTATTATTATTCCAGCGTGGAGAAGTAGAAGCAATCATCGGCTTCTGTTGTTTATTCACATCATGGACTTGAGGAAGTGAAAAAGAAGAATGATAGGATTTTTTTGTCTTTGGTTCCTGTTTCATACGAGCATAGATACGAGTTTATTTGAACTACTAGTTCTCAGCCCTTATCTTGACCAATAGGTTCCGAGGAGGTTTTTTTCTCTTGAATGTTTGTTGTTTCGTGAGAGTTCGGTGCGAAGGGTGGAAGAATAGTAGACTTCGGAGGATTTTTCATTCTTGAGGCATCCATGATGGAATACGCGAGCCAATGAGTTTGGTGGTGATATTTTTGATCATTTGGCAAAAATCAGGTGAAATAACAATTTTTTCACAACGTTCTAAATAGTCGTAATCGCCGTCACTAACTTTGGATTTGGGCGCTCGATGGGTCTTCGCAGCCTTGAAGCCGCTTAGGAGTTAAACCACGTGCCCCAGCCAAGATAATTTTTTGCATTTCTACAACCCTTCTCATAAGGTGACTGATGTTCTCGATGATTACTTTTGTTCACTGGTAATTCTTGTACCACATTTCTTCGACGAGTTTGGAGCTATATGACGCATTTTTTATACACTACGGTGATAGGAGATGCTAGGATGTGCCTAAGGAACTAAGGGCGTTCTCTGACCTGCCGCTGATCTCCTGAGCTGCGTTTTGTTGACACCATACAATACCCAGAAAGAGGGGCTACGGAACCCAGCACATTGGATCAGAGGGGGCTCTTTCTTCTCTCCACGCTGCAGCTAATCTACTGAGCTACATGCTGTCTTCACGCCGGGAGGAGAGATTGCAGGATTCCACCCAGTGGATTAGTGAAAGCACATTTTCCACTACGACACTGGACTTCTAGATCGACTGGGGTCAGCCCGACAGGAGGACCTGAGAGGAGGGGATGCAGCACTCGGCCCACCAGTTCAGCGCAATTCTTCATCATCGCAGATCTTCATTAGCGCAGATCTTCACCAGCGCAGATCTTCATCATCGCAGATCTTCATCATCGTACTAACCTATACTGCCATTACAACACCAAGCGGAACGTGACAAGGGTGATACGGACCTCTGGGGAGGACCATCCCCCTTATTTTGACCAGGTTTTTGTTAGGGCCATTTGAAATACATGCCCAGTTTGAATTTCGTGTATTAGGATGTTCTCTACAGTGGTCTGAATATGCCTGGTCTGACTCGATGTAATAAATAGGTTTATTTTATCACAACAAAAAATTGTTTGGAACTTCAAAATTTCTGTAAATTCAACAAAATCTGAGTGTCATATATCCACGACCAAATATTTTGTCACCGCAACAAATTTCTTTTGTCTTTTGTTTTTAATTCGAATGTCATTTGATGTAACTCATCAAAGATTCAAGTAAAAGAGTATTTTGTTCCTATATAATACAATATATGCTATGATGAACAGATTCTGTTGATTGAAATGAAAATTTCCAATTTCTCTGAGAGTACATATATGTTAAAATAACAATATATATCCTGTATATAACAAAATAGTTTTCTCATTCAATGAAACAATTCATTCGATCAACAACATTGTATTGAGAATTGACAGAATATTTTGTTGAATAATATTAAAAAAGAATCCAATAACTGAATTTCAAAACCAAGAGAAATTAGATACCAAATTCCTCAGTTGATTCAAGACTATTAGCGTGTACAAGCGACATTAGAATTAATGTAATTATTATATAAACGGATGTTCTAGGTAGGTATATGTACACCCCAATCGAGGCGAGCGTAGGAAGGTGGGAAGAAATACCACCTGGTGGCGAAATTGCAACTAGATAATCATTCAACAAAATATTTGTTCGATATAATGTGTCAGTGGGTTCAGTTTAACAAAATAATCTGTTTGAAATAACAACAAAATATAATGTTGTCATAATCAATTCAATTTTGTCGAATAGAAAAAAACCTTCGATTGGGAACAATGAAATTATTGTTGAATCAACAAAATATGATGCTGTATAGGTACTCAGTCGAATCTTTGTCAAAATTAATTTAATTTTGTCAAATAGACGAGATGCATATGATTGATTGAAACGAGGAGAAAAAATCCCAAATAATCAAGGGAAAGTTGGTGTTCGAAGAGAGTAAAATACCCCATCCTGGCATGCCATGATGATCCCTGTTCATAGGAAAGCAAAAAATCAGGTCCTTCGATGAACAATGGTCTTTAATGATCCTGAAGTAGACCGAGTGCATAGGCTTATCTATATGAAGTTGTATGGCTTTTTTACTACAGTTTCAATGTGAACTTTTCTCCGAGAGAGCTCCAGGTTGCTTAGTATATTGTCATTATTATTATCATCTTCATTATTGTTCAATCCTTATTATTCAGATAGTAGTTTCATTGAACAATAATTGTTTCGATATGTTTTGTCAAAAATCCATTCTATGTGCCCGATGAGTGTAACAGTGAACAATGATCTTGATAAATTCCTTCTTGCGCATGTATTGAGCATTTGGAATATTTTTAATCAATAGGAGTGGTACCTAATTGTCCTCAGACTTGATGTTGAAACTGTTAACGCTGATACATTCATTTATGTTATGTTTGTGTTTTTATTTATAGTCATCAGATATTCCTCTTTTACATTTCTATTGCAGGTACGTTAGATCACCTGGTATAACTGTATTTATTGAGACGTATAGAAAATTATATACATAGAAGATGAGGGTGTTTCAGAAACAGAATACGCCACTGGTCAAACATGGCATGCAAATACAAAATTATTGATGACTACTAGCTGAAGGTAATCAAAATACGTAGGAATTAAGACATGGTGTGTTTATCCTTAGCCAAAAGGGTTGCTAAACGTTATCATTCTTAAGTATATGATTCCAACATATTATCAGAGAAGTAAGAATAAATCTCGGTGAACGGTATGAATAATATATGAGAACTAATAGATGGTTATGAGACGAATAACCACCAGTGAGTTGAATTCGATGATGTTTTCTGTTTCCTCAATGTATCTATATATGGTCATGTATATTTCTGACCATTCATCGATATCGCAATACGAACAGTGTGTCTCACTTCAAGCAAAAAAAACCCTATATTTTTGGGATTTTCTCTCTTTGTCTCTGTGAATAAATATTTTCGTATTATTTTCAACACAGAAATGGAAAATAAATATTTATGCTTGATATGCTATTCATTCAATCTTTGACTGAGTTCTAAAACTCCTTGTGATTGTTTGGGTTCAAAATGAAACGGTAGTCTGTGTGTCTGTATTTCGTTTCAAGTTCAAAATTTAATGTAAAAAGCTTCACGAACGATAAGATCTCCACGAAATTCTTATTCATTCATGTTTCGCTAACACAGTAGCTTCTTCAGGTGATATACTGGTACTATGAACTAAACTCACATTGGCTTGCAAAGTTTTCTAATCTCTCTAATGTAGAAACTGATTCATTTGGAATATTCATTTGGTCTTATCATATACCCTCAATTCAACAATATTTAGTAGAGAAAACTACGATTCTTGAAAGACATAACTTGAAATCTCTTGTTCCAAGACACAAAATATTTCTTCATTGAATCAATCCTTACACATTCTTGAATATCTTTGTGCATTTTCGTCTTCAACGTTGTGTTGCCAAACGTACGAATACATAACCCATTTATAATTATCATTTCAACTCGGTCAAGTCTCAAAATCTGCTTGAATATTATTCATGATCCCTTTTACACCTATAACTCTACCGCAATACGAGGTTAACAATAATTATCAATTATTGGGAATCATGAATGAGTTCTAAAGTCTGTAGCATTCAAGTTAGGTAGATAATCTATAATAGGTATTTCAATGAAAATTGATTTCTGTGTATTTCTTCACATTTGGTATAGTGAAAAGAATTTAATGAAATATAATAGGAGGATGAGATAATACATATTGATTATAATATTTCAACCTCGTGAGACACAAAAGCATATAGCCTTTCTGACCTAACGGTCATTTCTAATATGAAAGTTGGCAACACTGTCCAAGTCGGCCGCTGTTGCAGTTTTTGATTTTTACACCAGACTTTCATTTGCCTAGCTGCCCTATGCGCCACGCAGTTCGTTCGACAAGTATTTCGGTTGATTTTCTGTTGAAGTGACATACTGACTTACTGACATGGGTATTTATACAGGCTGATTTTAAAATGAGTGCATATATTCAAGACATATATATGAGAGAGTCTAACAAAAATTACTAAAATATTCGATTTTTCCTAAGTCTTCACATTAACGAGAAATTTCATTTTGAAAATTGAACATAAAATGCTTCGAAATTCGAGTACGCCACTGGGAAGCAAGTGAAATCTGTGAAATCCCAGGGAATCTCCAATTCGTCATTCACTAAAGTCAAAACAAGACAGTGATGCCAGATTGTTTCAGAGACGAATATCCTGATAAAAATTTGTCACAGAATGAATATGAATTGAAATAGGTTATGGAAACTAATAGAGGTGAATGTAATATGTACAGGAGCCTTATTTTTTAAAGTTCACTGAGAGAACTGTGGGGTGATTATCTCCATGGATCACGAGAGACGGAGAGAAACATGAGGGGAATGATGGAACGTCCCCCTTCCTTCCACAAAGTTGAAAATCGACTCACCTAGTAGATTTTCTCATACCTGCTCGAACAGCAAAACTCCCGAGAGCAAACAAATACTAATATCGAGTCCATTCCAGACTAATATCGTCCTGTGTTCTTGTTGGTTCATATTCGCACTTAAACCATCGAAAACGACTCGACGACGACATATCCTTCCTGGCAATCTCACATTGAAAATCACGACCATATCACGATTATCACGACACAAGAGACAACATCCAATTATTTTATTTTTTATTTTACGTTTACAATTATTTTACAAACACACAAACAAAACTATTATCATATGATCTGTCACCATCATTTCTCAGAACAGTAGTATCTGTGACCATAGATTTCCTCTTTGCTGTGACCTTTGACAGTTCTAACTAGGATTGTTCGCGTTCAGAAAATAAACAATCCAAAACCGTCAGAAGCATGCACAAGTCCACAGAACCCAAAAAAATCATACAGTTCTGTGAAACTGCGCATGCTTCTGACAGTTTCGGACGCAAGAATTCAGATGACCATGAATTACTAATAGGCGATTTCTACGGACCAATCAGAAACAGCAAAGTAGCGCCTGCGTGGTTGCGATTCATCCTGATTGGACACAGCTGATTGGATTTGTGAGATTAGTGTATAGTGAGGAAGTATCATTTCATTGAATTAAACTAATAGATGTTTTTTCCAAATTAGTTTTTTATGAAAATGTTAGTTTCATTTAAAGATATGATCCTTCCTCACTAATACATTAATCTCAATCACCTGTGCCCAATCAGGATGAATCGCAACCACGCAGGCACTACTTTACTGTTTCTGATTGGTCCGTAAAAGTCGCCTATTAGTAATTCATGGTCATCTGAATTCTTGCTGGTAGCACACCATAAGAACATTCAAAACAAAGATCCTTTCTTGACAGTTTGTTGTTCTGAGAATGTATGTTATTTTGGAAAACGTCAAAACGTGATACTAGTAAATGTAAACAGTGTGGTCCTTGTCATTACTTTTGTAATAGATCTATTACTATTCCACGGAGATTGTTACGATATTACGATTTGTCATGAATCGCTTACTATTTGCTGTTAGCACCAAAATATGATGTTTTGGTACTATAAAAAATCTATTTCTGTGTTCAGCGGATAATTATGTGCTGCTCTATGGGTCTATGTCCTATATTCGTGTCATGAGTTCTGTGTGACTCACTCCTGTCAAAACTGTTTAATTTGTGGGATATGGTTTGACAAGAATGACATTCAGAATGTCAAATGCCAGATTTTTCGGATCTATTACCTTTTGATACAAATCTGTTACCATTTTCCAAGAAAATCTATTACGAAAAAATCAGACCCAGGAACAACACTGAATGTAAAGTTTTGTTTCTGACAATTTGCTTGGAATGTGACGATGCATTTCTCAAACATTGAGCTGAATGATATGGTTCTTATGTCGGGTCGTTATTGTGCGGGGCCCATGAGACTCCTCGAAGACCACGAAATTGTAGCGATGCAAGGAGGTGGAAGGAAGGGTCTAACAGTGGCGGCTCGTGACTTTCATGACAGAGGAGGCTGAATGATGAGATTTATTGTGAAAAACAACTCTCTACTCACCCAAATCAATAGCTTTAATGACATTCTGTTTACCAGTTAACCTGAATTTAATATTTGAAGAGATGTGTTCCTGTGATTTGCAGTGTCTATCCAATCCGCGAGGCAAATTTTTCAAATCATTATATCCTAATCGTCCCCAACATGATGATTTATCGGTTGAAAATAATACGCAGTACCAACAAAATAGCTTATTCCTTACCTCAGATCCCGTCAGCCAGATATATTTTTTATAATTATCAGAATTGAATGAACGATTTTGTTTGTTACCTGTTACAATCAGATTTTTTAATGTCGGTGTCGGACGTTTGTTTTTCACAATCAATTTATCTTCATAGGACAAGGCACTGAATGGGTTCACCAAAAAGTATTCCACTAAATCGCAATCGTTTTTAAGACACTCATTTTTCCGAAATTTATAGAGCCCCTAACCAATAACCTAACATAAACATAAACACTGCATTCGCGCTCGACTGTCCGCAATTCGCGTCGCGACACGACAACAAACACGTGCTATTCGGGGATTTACATGTGATTTACATTGCGCGATGCGCGCGTTGGTTGCGCAATGTGACGGAGTCTAGCCTCCTATAGATGTTGCCAAGTTGAATATTTTACGCGTGATTTACAGCATCAACGTGTGATGCGTGGGCAAGCACTGTTGCCAATTCAAAAATATTTACCTAAAAACAGGAAATAAAATCAAAATCTATGTATTTTGGTGTCCTTTTAATGAGAAAGTATAGATAATATCAGTTTAAGGAAAATCTCTGAGGAGGCTCAGCCTCCTCTGCCTCCTCTGAGGAGCCGCCACTGGGGTCTAAAGGATTTTTCAGTAAAATAACTTCCAACCGTGAGGTGTTAAGTTATACGCTATTCGAGCTTATGTGTAGAAATCTTGGGTGAGTCCATTTTGAAGTTTTTGTATTATTTTTCTGAAATTCAAGACCAGGGTTAACTTCTTCCCCATGTACAGTTTCTCGATCATACATTTTATTTAATATCTCCTAATTTTCATGTAGAGTGGCAACGTCGCTTCGTTCATCACGGTCGACTGCGGATCGCATACGATAGTTGTGACAGAAGTAGAAATCTGGGCGGAAAAAGGGTATTTTGCCCCAAATCTATTTTGATCCTAATAATATTTTTAATAGTGCTATTCGGTAGTATACCTCAAGCTTTCTTAGTGTTTAAAATATATGCACTTATTTTAAAATCAGCCTGTATATCAGCATACGGAATGGAAGAAAAACTGCAAGAATGGGGAATGATGAATTGAAACAAATTCAAGAGATCCTTTTTGCTCCATAGTCGATACTCTAAGTTGTGCGGAATAGGTCTATGGGAACGACCAAGAAAGAGAAGTCTAGAATGTACGCAGTTAATTCTGCTCCAAAAAGGTTTGAGACATGTTTCGACCATTCGAATGGTCATCACCAATCATACATCTTGCGAAGATCAACATTATGAATGAAAAGTGACATGAAATCATACCAATATCAAAATTTAGAGCATGTTTAACTAATGAAAATCAAGGATCTGATAACTACAAAAGTGTGTAAGTATTTACGAGGTTATATAGCGATCGAATATGGTCAAAGAAGGATACTGAATAAATGAATCGTAACACTTCTGTTATTAGATTCTTGATGTTACAGTTACATAATATGTTCTAGGTTTTGATAATTGCATGATACTTTTCACTCATAATGCTGATCTTTGCTAGATGTTTATCTATTTAATATTCACTTCTGGTACCAATCATTGATGGCCATCTGAATGATCGAAACATGTCTCAAACCTTAGTTAGGTAGGATTAACTGCATAATATCGCCAATTAATTTTGTACATAGGAGTGGGTGATAATTTTTGTCGGTTACTCGACCAAAAAGATACATATATAATGAAGATGATGGAAAGCCCTGATATCGAGTGACGATGGAAAATGAAAAAACTCCACCGCCCCGTGTGAAAGTCGAACTCACAACCTCGATCAATCGGCAGGGAGGTCGAGTTCTCATCACACACCAAGCGGCAGAATCCTTCCAATTTCCGAAGTCACTCGAAATCATGCACTATCACAGCCGTCTTTAGATAGTTGAAGACGGCTGTGGCATTATACGAAGCATCGCTGGCAGGATGGTACTATACAGTCTCCATATTTCCCCGTTCGTCCTCTGGCATTGTCTTTCCTTCCTTGTATACGGAAATGTCCGCAAGCAATCTATACATAGGAGTGGGTGATAATTTTTGTCGGTTACTCGACCGAAAAGATACATAGGGTGAGTCAAAAATGTGTACCGAGCTTTCTGGGGGTGATATAGAACATTGAAAAATAAGTATAGTTTGATGATTAAACTCATGGCCCAAAATGCATATTAAGAGATATATATCCTTCCAAAGTTGATGAAATTAAAATAATTTCTCCGCATAACTTCTGAACGATGAAATCCACCCAATTGAAATTTTGTGCATGAATGTATGTTGTCAAAATACATTTTTTCGTCACACTTCCACATTTCTGATATTGTTATAAAGGGTGTTTTCAGAGGGTGAGTCATGATTTTTGTAGAAAACTTTTTTCCCTGTATTATTTTCGGTCAAGAAACAGGAGCATTTGATGGAGCGAAGAAAATTACATAAAAAAGGTAATCTTATTCAAATACAAAAAATTGAGCCGTTCGTGAGATATTTGAGTTTTTGTAGTTACATGATATCAGCAGATTGATTTTATTCATCGCGAGATTCATCGGTAACAATATTTCAGCAGGCCATGATGAATAATCTTGTTCTCAATTTTGACGTTCATGTCATCAACATTCGAGTCAACATTGTTGTAGTTGATTTGTTCGTGTGGTTTTTCTGTGTCATTTATCACTGCGATTATCAACTGAGATTTTAAGAAATATGGCAGGTTATTCGTTCTCTGAACAAACTGATATGCTTCTAATGCTTGGCGAGTGCTTCGGAAATGCAAATGCTGCTGTGAGACGATATGCAGAGATGTTTCCCGCTCGACGCGTTCCATATTCGAGAACAATTTTGAGGATTGTACAAAGACTGCGTGAAACAGGATGTTTGAGAACCAATAATAGAAATGGTGGCCGACCCAGAAGTGCGAGAACTGTAGAAGTTGAAGAAGAAGTATTAAATACTGTGGAACAGGATCCGGAAATAAGTACAAGGAAATTAGCAAGACGAATAGACACAACACAAGCGAATGTAACTAGGATTCTCAGAGAGCAACAGCTACACCCTTATCATTATTTGCAGGTACAAGAACTGTTACCACGAGACAATGAAATAAGATTGAGATTTTGCGAAGAGTTGCTGGAACGAACTCGAAGATGTCCTGAGTTTTTAAACAAAATATTGTTCACAGACGAAGCAACTTTTACTAGAAACGGTGTTTTCAATTCGCGCAACACTCATTTCTGAGCTGACGAAAATCCACACGTTGTTAAAGTAACGCATTTTCAATATAATTTCAAAGTGAACGTCTGGGCTGCGACTTTAGGAGACAAATTCGTTGGATACTACATGTTCCCAGGGTCTCTGAATGGTGCAATGTACCTCAACTTCTTAGAAAATGAGTTAGGTACGATATTAGAAGACATTCCTCTCAACATACGTAGGGAAATCTGCTTTATGCATGATGGAGCACCACCTCATTATGTAAGAGTTGTACGTGAATGGCTTAATGATAATTTTCCTGATAGGTGGATAGGACGAGGCATAGACGCTCCTATTTCCTGGCCCGCTCGTTCGCCTGACCTCAATCCACTAGATTTTTCGATCTGGGGTTACATTAAATCTAGGGTTTATTCAAGCGAAATTCGGAATGTTGAGGAGCTGAGGCAAAAAATTGTGAACGAATTTACGTGGTTGAAAAATGATCACCAAACTATGAACGGTTTGATGAATAATTTACGTAAACGCCTCAGATTATGTATAACCGAAAACGGTGGACATTTCGAACAGCTACTTTGATTTGTTTTTTCTTTTTTCTTCCATTCAAAATTATGTATTAATTAAAAGTACCAAAAACATTATCAAACTTTTATTTTTATTCAAACCTTGTTGGGACAGACTTATGCTATATACTTATTGCTCAGTAAGGTGGCACAGGGAGGTGATATTATCGACAAAACTAAAAACAAAATTGTTCATGGCCTCCTGAAATATCGTTATACCGATGAATCTCGCGTTGAATAAAATCAATCTGCTGATATCATGTAACTACAAAAACTCAAATATCTCACGAACGGCTCAATTTTTTGTATTTGAATAGGAGTACCTTCACCATGTAATTTTCTTTGCTCCATCAAATGCTCCTGTTTTTTCACCGAAAATAATACAGGGAAAAAAGTTTTCTACAAAAAATCATGACTCACCCTCTGAAAACACCCTTTATAACAATATCAGAAATGTGGAAGTGTGACGAAAAAATGTATTTTGACAACATACATTCATGCACAAAATTTCAATCGGGTGGCTTTCATCGTTCAGAAGTTATGCGGAGAAATTATTTTAATTTTATCAACTTTGGAAGGATATATCTCCCTTAATATGCATTTTGGGCCATGAGTTTAATCATCAAACTTCACTTATTTTTCAATGTTCTATCACCCCCAGAAATCTCGGTACACATTTTTGACTCACCCTGTATAATGAAGATGATGGAAAGCCCTAATTTGGAGGTGGAGTTTTTTAATTTTCCATTGTCACTCGAAATTAGGGCTTTCCATCATCTTCATTGAGATGTATCTTCATTATAAATTAATTTTTTGGCTTGGATGACTTCAAGACTTTTCTTCATAAAAGATGTATTCTCCCTCTATTACGTTTGAAGTTCTTGAATATGGTAGTTTCAACTGAAACATTCATTTCATTCGTCCAATCTTATCAATTTCTTGTTAGGAAATAATCTGCAGTGAATAATAAGATTATGTTATTCGATTAGAGAAAAGTACTACTCTCCAATTGAAGAGAACAATTTTCTTGACAATATTCGCAATGAGACTCTTGTTTAGATATAGTTACTTTACTCATATGAAGAATATCTAATTCGACATTTTTTTTATCGCTTGGAGCGCACGAAAGGAAATCCCTATAATGTTCAAGGAACATCGTGCGTTCCTAGGAAGGATAGGTATAGGAGGTAGGTATTGGATTTTTTTTTGAACTTCTGGAGATTATATGTTGTTGGGAATACTTCCTCAGGCAATGAATTCCAGAGCCTAGCCGCAAGCAATCTATAAACTTGGTTGGAGACTACTGAATTGTAAATGAGAAATTCTTATAACAAGCAATCGTTTATTCCAGTATATATTAACAAGCCATAATCTCGATTCGAATCATATTTCATTTAAGGAAGAAATTATTTTTATGTGTGTATTCCTTGGCTGAAGCCTCGGTATATAATCTTGGTCCCTGAGTAACTATTCCTGTTATGGATTTGAAAATCGATTCCATTCCATTCACCACCATCAAACCGCAGTAGTGAATGAGAGAGCGCGTATAAGTTTATACCTTTGCTGTTCTCAACTTGAGAGGAAGAAGTCATGCGTTGTTCTTTGAGTTTTGAATGCCAGCTATTTCTTGGAGTCCGAGAACTACAGAGATCTTGAGAAATCAATTAATATCTTGTTGTCGTATTATTGAATATTTTTTCAGGGGACGTTTCAAGTTCATTTGAATCTGCGTAAGATTGATGAGTTTGTCTGCTTCAGCTCTTCTTAGATGTGATTTCACGTACCCTTGCTCTTTTGTTTCGAATACTACGGGAGTTACGGGGCTATCGGCAATTTTTTCTTTCCTATTGATGATAGCTGCGTTGATTTTTGAGTAAAAGAGTTTTCATCGCTTTTTATGATCATTAGATAATTATGCCTGTGAATGAGCTCACGAGATAGGCTTGTGGGAATTTGGAGAAGTCTCAAATTTTAAGGAAATCTGTTTTGGGAGTGATATTGAGTACCATTTTGATTGGGTTACGTTCATATTCATTGCATCGAGATGTGATTCATTGAATAATATAATTTTGGATTGACTCCTTTATAATTAGCAAATAGTATTTGTCCCTGACTCTTGCGAATGTGTCATCAACTCCGCGAAAGTTTCATTTCCTTTCGTTTATTTGAGCATCACTGAATCTGGATCAAGGCAAGACTCGTCTGTTTGGTTCGCAAAATTTCTTCTCAATATTCCATTAAGTTCGTGCCAATTTGAGACATTCTGTGTATTAGCTACGAGTTGTCCGTTGCCTTGTCATTTAAAATAGGGACAATTCAACAAGTTAACATTCTGAAAATCTGTAGGATTATCATCCTAATAAACTGTTGAGTATCTATACCTATTTGAATCATTATGATTTTCATCAAAATAAGGCACAGATTTGAGATATTGTGGTTTGAATTGATTCATCATTGCTGTAGATTATTTCTCCTTCGTGTTTTGCGAAGAAACTGACAAAGTAGTTGAAGGGTTTTCAGTATCAAATTTTTCAAAAATAGTCGTTGAATCAATCCATGACATCTAGTTTGGGGACTTACAATAATATAACGGAGACTCAGAGCATCCTTTCACTTTATTCCATTTCATTTATTGAGTAATTAACAAAATGAATCCAGTAACAGATTACGAATAATAACGATTACATCAAAATTTTAGGAAATAGCCATATTTCTAACATGTTACATGATCTCTAACTGATACTTTTCGCTTTAAACTAGAAAAGGTTTCGAAAAAAAATTCTACGTTGTGTAGGTATCCATTTGCTATGAGACACAATCTGTACAGGGGATAATTCATTCATATAGCGTGCAACTGATTTGATTGTTGACCAATTTATATAGAAATAATAGACTTGCAATTGTCCTTCCACTTTCAAGTTTCTCGAACTTGAATTCAATGAGCAAAGTATCATATGGAATATTAAAATGATCGATACCCTATATTTTTTGCAATAGAGATATCGCAGACATTTATTCTGCACTTTTTCGATATTTCGATACATTTATTTCATCAAAAGAATTGCAATTCTTATTACGAGGGTTGGAATTCGAGTTGAGAAACGGAAAAATTACATCAATCTGTTTCCATAATACATATATCTCAAAATTCTAATAATAAGAGAGAGAAAAAAAAACGGTATACATATATGCTGATGAGTTCAAGAACCAATAAAGTGTGTGTAGTGTACAAAAAAAGGAAAGAGAATTCAATTCAAGAGAGTTGTAAAAGTGTTCCATAATTCAAAAGCCGAGTGATATCTTCTATAATCTATATTATTCAGATGCTCAAGAAGTTTATTTTCCCGTATGCCTCTAAAAATTGAACATACCAACAAGACATGTTCAAGTGAATCTATTTCATATAGGTTACACATTGAACATGATACTTCAGCGTCGATTGAGTAAATTAGGCCGTTGAAGGTTAATCTGATGATTTTTTTGCTGCAAGTTCTCATCACTACACAAGCATAAATCTCGGTAGATGATGAGACATGGAGAATTCGATGATCTCTCTAAATCATAGCGCAGTAATTCTTCTTTTGAAATGCTTATAAAACACAAGCAGTATCTCTCTTGGAGACGTACAATGAGAAATTTTGCCAGCGTTGTTCTTCATCAGCAAATAAAAAACATATAGCTTGACCTGCTCAACCCAATTTTACCTTCCATCTGTATTGTTCGATTCAGTGACTGCCAAAAAGCAGATTTTAGGAAGGCGAGAGTCTTCCATTAGTTTAATATCATTAAGCAATGAGAGAGCTGCTTCGAAGATTATTAGTCTGAGTTCGGTGGATGATGTTTCCAAGCGAATGATATGATCAGGAGTGTTCCTTGGAAGAGAAAGTAAACGTTTAAAAAATCCTACCTGAGCTCGTTCCACTTTTCGATACTATTTTCATGTTCTGGATGTAAGGGTGACCCGATGATTGAACTGCATAACAGTATGAAGTAGACAGTGACTTCAAGTGATTTTATCTCTTGACGGTAGTCAAGGGTCCACGATGGACTAGGTTTCTTGACAGTCAAAGAGCCACTCCTTGACAAACACTTCCACGAATGAAAATAACAAACCTTCAAATATTCAGTCAATTCTTTAATATGTGAATGTCCACGTTCTAGATGAAATGAACGTAGAGCTGAAACAAGCCCAAAATAGAATTTTTCATCTTGAAGAAGAAAATAAAAATCTTAAAGAAAACATCAGAAAACTGCAATCAAAGGACAGAGAGAACAACATTATCGTGTTTGGACTGCCACCCACCACAAATAAGGAAGAAAACCTGATATTTTTGGAACAAGCTCTGGAAGTAGAGATACATAAAAAAG
This sequence comes from Phaedon cochleariae, assembly GCA_918026855.4. Classification (NCBI taxonomy): domain Eukaryota; kingdom Metazoa; phylum Arthropoda; class Insecta; order Coleoptera; family Chrysomelidae; genus Phaedon; species Phaedon cochleariae. The sequence goes on from OU896708.1 coordinate 22,820,609, forward strand.
ACTTAAACAATATATATGATATAGGAAAGAAAGAAGTGGAAAATAGGCCAGTGAAAATAGAGTTCTTATCACACCTGAAAAAATCAGAAATTCTCAAAAACGCCTATAAAATCAAAGATAAGGGCTTGAAATCGATTTATATCACACATGATCTTACTAAAGAGGATCAAAAAATCAATAAATATCTGAGACAGTTCCTTAATGATGCCAACAAATTAGGGAAAACAGCGACTATTAAATATAAAAAATTGATAGTCGATGGAACTACCTACACATACGAACATCTGTTGCGACACAAGCATAACCCATTTGTGAATCAGGATGCCGCCGTTGAAGAAAATGATATAATATCTGACACGGTAGAAGACTTTGAAGAGACAAACAAAAGAAAAAATTCTTCAGACGGAGACCAATCAAATGAAAAATTCCAATTAGAAAAACCAAGAACCACTAGGAGTAATTCAAAAAAATAAAATTTGTAAAATATATTAGGTTAAGATAGCTAGATAGATTAAACTGCTCTATATATCACTTAGTTGTTAAGATATTCAAATACCTATATGTTTCTTGTCATTGCATGTATAGTATCTATAAAATGAATGATTATATTACTGAGTTTTCGGTCACTGATCATATAGCAGCAGAGTTGAATAATGGTGAAGATTTTCATAATGATATTATCAGGCAAGGACTTACGAATAAATTTTCCATCTTTCATTGCAATATAAGGAGTATCAATAAGAACTTCGATGAAATATTACTTCTACTGGATGACTGCAAATATCAATTTGATATTATAATATTCGGATTAAATTTTTTTCAGATTGATGGGTATCAGATAGTATACAACAAGGGAAAATTTAATCAAAATGATGGAGTAGTGGTTTATGTCAAGAATATGTACAATAATCTTTGTAGTTTTGATATAATTGAGCTAGGGAATATAAAAATGATAAATGTCACAGTACAGACAAGGAAAGCCAAAATTCAAGTGAATGCATATAGGCCCCATGCAACTAATGTCAATGAATTTATCGAAGATCTAAGGAATTATTTTGAAATTGCACAAAACGGAAATTATCATGTACTTATAGGTGATACAAATATAGATCTAAAATCAAACAGAGATTATGTCCAACAATATCTGAATATAATGAATGAATTTGGGTATAACTTACTTATTAATACCTATACAAGAATAAATGGCGGATCAAAGACCTGTTTAGATCACATTTTTGTAAGAGGCCCCGAAAATTCAACGTATCATTCCTACGTGATTAAAAATAATACCACCGATCATTTTCCTGTTGCATGTTTTTTGAATACTCAAAGAACACAAGACACTGTAGAGCCTAAAACAATGAAAATATTACAAGTGAATGAGAAAAAAATTAAGGAAAGATTCATAAATGAAAATTGGTTTGAATTTTTTGAAACCTCTGACATAGGCAAAAAAACGAATATTCTTATTGAAAAAATTATCCATGCTAAGGAATATGCAACAAAAGAAATCATAATGAATAAGAAAAAAAAGCGCAATCCGTGGATCACTCAAGGTCTCATAAAATCAGCACAAATTAAACAGAAACTTTATCAAACTTCGCGAAACGACTCAAGCAATAAAGAGAAAGAGAGCAAATATAATTTTTTTTTCAATAAACTAATAAATAAAACAAAACTCCATTACTTTGAGAGAGAACTTGAAAAAAACGGAAACGATAGCAAATCACTCTGGAATACGGTTAACAAGTACATAGGGAAAACTAAAGAAAAAATCGATATAACAGAAATAAAAGTCGAAGACGAATTAATTAGGAATGAAGAAAACATAGTAAATATTTTCAACAGCTATTTCTCTGGAGTTGAAAGGAATTTGGCGAAAAAAATAATCAAACCAGAAGTTTCGGTTAGGAAAAATACAAGATCTCAAAATAGTATGTTCTTCAATGCAACTGACGAAACCGAAATCGAGAGTGCCATAAAAGAATTGAAGCTGAATAAGGCACCAGGAATTGATGGCATAACGTCACACACCCTGCAAATATTATCACCATTCATAAAAGGTCCCCTAGCGCACTTAGTAAACGAGATTTTTAAAGTAGGTCATTTTCCACAGTGTCTCAAGGTAGGACTTGTCAAACCTCTTTTCAAAAAGGGCGACAAATTGGATATAGAAAATTACAGACCAATATCTCTTATCTCCAGTATGGCAAAAGTAGTGGAAAAAATAATTAAAAAAAGGACTGTCAATTACTTAGAGAAATATGATCTATTATCTAAAAAGCAATTCGGGTTCAGACAGGGTATCTCAACGGAGGACGCAGTTATATACTTGACTAATAATATCTATAATAACCTTGATCATAACAAAAAAGTTATATGTATATTCCTCGATTTGGCCAAGGCCTTTGATACCGTGGATCACAATATAATGATGGATGTGCTGGAGAAACTTGGCTTTCGAGGAATAGTATTAGATCTTTTCAAAACCTATCTCTACAAGAGAGTACAGTATGTTAAAATTGAAAACACTTTGAGTGATGCAGAAATGTTAGACTTTGGTGTTCCCCAAGGTACGGTGCTTGGCCCAATTCTATTCTCTATTTATATAAATGAACTACTGAATCTTGAAAGTTCTGGCAATATATCATCCTTTGCAGATGATACTGTGATACAGTATACAGCAGCCACATGGAAAGAAGTGAAAGAACGCGCAGAGACGGATATTCTGAACATAAAAGCTTGGTTTGATGAGATGTCATTGACTATAAATTTTGACAAAACAAAATATATTCCATTTAGTTGTAATAAAAGTACATCGCCGCATTTCAATTTACTAAAAATAAATCAAGGTAATAAAGAGATAACGATAGAACAAGTGGAGCATATCAAATATTTAGGTTTGGATATTGACAGATTCCTAAGATGGGATGTACACATTCGATCACTATCAAGAAAGCTCAGATCTATTATATACAAATTCAAAATGTTGAAAAAAATCTTGAATATATCAAAACTGAAAACCATCTATTTCTCCTTAGTATACTCACACATCCAATATGGAATAGCAGTTTGGGGTGGAGCATACGAAACACGTTTGAAACAGGTGGAAATCATACAAAAAATATTCATCAAAATAATATACAATAAGAAACGTACCTACCCTAGTGATTTACTATATATAGAGAGTGGACTTTTTGACATTCATCAAATATACTGCCAAAAAATAATAACTCTGCAACACAAATATAAACATCAGTTAAAAGAAATAAACCATAACTACAATACACGTTATAAAAAAGAAAAAAGGACACGAACTGAAAAAACTGATAAGAAAATTGGACAAAGATCTTTTGCTTTCATTGCCCCTCACATATATTGTCTGATTCCTGAAATTCAAAAAGCAAATTAAATTGTGGTTGATGAAAATTCCTCGAAGAATTTTATCAAATATCATTAATCGCAATAACTGACCATTTTGTTTATCCAACAAAAATGATTGGAATATCTCACCACTATGTAACAGCTGCTATAAAAAAAAAAATTTTTTTCTCACCAACACCAAATGCGAAATAATCGCATCCATGGAATAATCTTAGCATGCCTTATATCAAGTTCAGAATTATAGTTTCTATAGTTAGTATTTTAATGTTTTGCAATAACATAATAATACACACATGCACACTCATACACCCTCACGAACACACCATTACCTATAATTATACACCATACTATATTATACAATATATATATAAAGTTACTACCACGTACTAGTCTTGTTAGACTTCAGTGGATTTCTTTATCTATTTCCTAGGTTTTACTTATGTATGAATACCTAATTGTGCGTTAATATTTTATTGGGAAATAAATATTATTATATTATTATAATTATTATACGCAGGCACCGAATATCCTTACCGACTGCGCTAATTAAAACTTTCTAAACTCGAAGTCCCATTTTAACAAACAATTCTGATACTGAGATCATGATCTGAGAAATACAACAGTTCTAATTGATCTGAACATAAAGTGTGCATTACTCATATGGTTTGGTAATGTGGCGCATCATCTTCTTGGAACTGGAACTGGAACTGGAAGAGGTATCTCGGAATCGTAAGCAAGGCCAGCGCTTTCCATTAGAACGGAAGATATAATTGGTATTAACTATGTATTCATTCAAATGATTTTATAATAAAATATTGATCGAACATTCGAAGTGGAAATGTCCGGTCAGCAAACTTCAATTTTGGTCAGCAATGACAATAGGTAAGGACACGCACATGCTTAATACTATATTATTTAACAAGTGTTATAAACGTCCTATTAGTAACGAGTGTTTAATAAACGAGTGTCTAGAAGAGTTTATAAACGCTTAACATACTATGCTTTTTCTACGAACTCCGAAAATTAAATTAACATACATGCTATTCCTGCTAACCTTCAAAATAATTCGAAAGGAATTGAAATTGAGAACACAATACATGCAACTGCATGCAACCAGCGAGACACGTATAAGTGATATTGGTTGTAGATATGTCCAGTCCATTGCTTACTAACCTTTGTTTCACGTTTATTGTCATGCTTAGCGCAAAATGAATAAATTGTTCTCAAAGATGGATGCTCCATTTTAACACTTCTTGGAGATATGCAAGTACCAGAACATTTTCTTCGATTTCACTTTCGTCTACTTTTCGCATATATTTAATGAAGAATTCTGATACAAACGAATATTGTTTGAATAATTCTGATACAAAATTTGAAAAAAACAGTTGACAGTTGATACAATTGACACGCCAAACATGTCTCAAATTGCTGAAGCTGTGTTTAATGAACTGCGTTGCCATGGTAATATGTGTTTAAGAAATCGTGTTGCCATGGTAACGTGTGTAATATTTTGAATAAATCACAGATCGACAATCCGTGATTAATCGATCATTTAGCGTGGTACATATCCCTACGATAAATGCCATTTTAGTTATGTGAGTAGAAAAATTCAATTCAAATGTGCATCAATCTAACTAAACGATTGACGTATACTTTTCAATGAACCAATCTCAAATTCGAGTAACATGACTTCAAAATCTATGTCATTATATTCCACGATCCACTGTTTAGGAAAACAATAAAAAATTAATCTTTGGTAGAATTCAATATTGCTCAGAGTGGATGAAATATTTCACCAGGAAGGAAGGAAGTTTTACACTCTCTTGCTCAGTTCTTCCATGATATTGTTGAAATCAGTCAAATCTTGAGAGCGATAAATGCCAAAATAACAAAACTTGTGACGTCAATACCGCTGACGATTTTCCGTCGTGTTATAACGGAAGTATTTCTTTGGGAATTTATTCTGAGAAATCTAGAAGGAATTGAAAATTGTAAAAATGTCTCTATGCCTTTTCTCATCATGATGAACGTCATAGTATTTTAAATATAAATTGGTGGTCTTACCTACAATATGACATCAACGTGTGTATAATTATAACCTTCGGTGGTTAGAAGTGCCGCCACTGCCTTATTTCAAAGATATATTGGTTAGTTACTTCCGTAAAGCACTCGGTACTTTTATCCCATTACAACTCATGTGTATTTATTCAACCAATAACTGCCCGGCAGGTTATAAATTTTATGTCGTTTTTTATTTTATAATTCTATTAGGTAGCAAGGTTTTGCGTAAAAAGTTGTAGACGGATTGTGCTGAATGGGTCTCGTAAGGACTAACGCGATATTTCATCCTCAGAGCGTTGTAAATCACTGTAAAAACTTTATTCCTATTTTGATTTAGTTGTTATACGTTATGGATGGATTGATTCTCTCGATTTCTCACGATAATAAGGGAAATATGGAGTTGTTTGAATTGACATATTAGCAGGGCGTATTTTAGTATATTGCAGTGCCTACCTAAAAGATACCAATTTGTTCACTTTTCTCGGTTTATGAGGCATAACTTGAATCTGGTAGAATGATATAGGCATCGTATCTGCTTGAAATTTTCTTGAATCGTTTTACAATTATGAAAATTATGTTTTTCTTTTTCCACCAAACGCACGAAAAAGTTTCGAAACTTCAGTTAGAAATAATGATTGTTTTTCTTTAGTAAACGTCTTCTGTGTTGTTGATTTCCCACGATAATCCAGTTATTATGGAATAAAAAAGGTATCTGTGTGGCATAGTTATGATTTCCGTATATTGTTTAGTTTGGGGCTTCCTTAAAAAATCCAAGTTTTGAAGGTAGAAACAATTTGTTATTCCAGAATAACTTCTCAACAGTTGAAGACTGAATTAACTAAGGTTTTTGATTTAATACTTTTTTCCGTGAGTTCAATTTCAAAAAAAATCTTCATATTCCTCGTTTCTATGAATTTGCGAAATGATTTGTAGCTATTCGGTCATATTTTTAGTTCCTTCGCCATCTTCATAATTGTCCATATTATCACTCTCTACGTGGTATGCAGTGAGAGGCTGACGAACTGATGAAATTCTCGTTATTAGTGCCTTCGCTCTCGATGATGACCTCTGTTGCATTGTCATATATTGTCACGATATTTATGATGGTTAGCCCATCCTTAGCTATATATAAGGGTTAATGCTTGGCTCAATAGTTTGCGAGAGGTAATATTCAAATAGGCACTAATAGTTTAGGGATAACTGAAAGTACGAGACTAGCATTAAACATTATGGGTAGTGATGACAAATATGAATAAACAACAATGAATATAAAGACCTAATAACAACTTACATTATAAAGACCATAACGACGAGCTCTTGTCAAGTCAAGAGTAGCCCCAGACCAGACCAACTTCGGAACCCTCACATCCAATATTTATATACATCATTTTGTTAGAAATGCACGTTTCTTATGAGAGTTCCTTGGCCAGTTTTTATAATTCAATGTCAACGGATGATTTGATTTACTTTATGTTTATAAAACCCTCATGGTTCGAAATTACTGATATACCGTATAGTGAATCACACGAGACCAACGAGACGAGACTTTCATAAAGTCTCGTCTCGTCTCGCCGATGAAATATGAAGTCTCGTCTCGAGTCTCGTCTCGCAGGCCCGAGTCTCGTCTTGTCTCGCGTCTCGTACGAGAGTCTCGCAAATGTATCGCAATTTCGTCATGCATAATCTTGTTCCAGTCTAGTACGGGATAAATACCTTTACCTACTTTGTAGGTATAATGTAGAAGTAGGAAAAGAAAATTACAACACAAATCACATTATTTATTGAAAAGTAAGTACCTATAATAGGTACTTACTCACATCATACATCTAAACAAGAAAAAAAACATAGCATCATATATTCTAAAGTTATAAGAATAAAATGAAAAGTAACACGTATATTCTGAACAAATACACAAAACAACAACTTTAATCCAACATTATTTTACTCATTTAAGAAATAGGTATCTAAGAAAAAAACCTTCATGTTTTCTTATAGTTAACGCAGCACGTGAAAATAATCTTTCCGCCGGGACTGAAGTAGCCGGTAAGAGATCTCGTGCCATCAAACTCAGAATGGGAAATATATTGTATCATGAATGAAATTCTCAAGTCTGCAGTCGGCACGCAGAAATATTCACCTGCGAGACTCTCGCACGAGACACGAGAAGTCTTGCACGAGACTCGAGACGAGACCAATGAAAGTCTCGTCTCGTCTTGTCCGAGTCTCGTCTCGAGTCTTGTCTCGAAAACGAGACGAGACCATGCGAGACTCTCGCAAACGAGACTCTCGCGGGCACCACTAATACCGTATGTTCTACTCGTGACATGACCCCTCTCTCCGAGAAAACTGGACCCCAGTTTTGAAATTACCACCTACCTATAGCTATCGAGAAGAACATACATCTTATATACATGAATGACAAAAATCAATACATCTCCGAAATTCAGTTTACACACTCAAAATTTTAGTGTCTACAATGCACACTCACACCTTTACTTAGTCCGGCACTGGCTATTCAACTAAAGCATTTCAATCAGACTCTTCTCGGTGGGACTCCTGGCAGCTCGGGGTAGGGAATGACGATTGGGCATGGCATCCTCCAATCGTCATGGGAATTTCGGCAGGATCCTTTTGGGCTCGAAGGTATCCTTGTCCTGTGCATCGGGAAGAAATCTTTCGGGCTTTAAGATTTTCTAGACTGTCATTCGAGGTAGTTGGCAGCTGAACGAAGGGAACTGCTGGGTTCTTGGGGTAGCGAATGACGACTGATGGGCAGTTGTTGTCATGATGGCACAACATCCTGAAGGTTGGTAACAGCTGAGCCAGAGGAGATGCTGGCTGTTAGCAGTTGCTGTGATGACCGCGAAACATCTTGGTCCATTCGTCTCGAAGTCGTCTCAATGAAGCTAGTTGACTGTCCATAGGAGGCAACGACGGATTCCCGTCATGTCAGAGGCTGATCAGGAATCTCGTGAAATGAATTTCGTGGTCTCCCAACGTCAAACTTCTAGGAGTTATCGATAATTTGTAGCGTTCCCACTTGTCTCCTATTCGTTCCTGAGCTACCCGGCTACCATCGAGTCAGTCAAACAGTCCTTGGTTTGTCCGTGTTTGGCCATTTGACTGCGTGGCTGCGTCCCCCTGGGTGTCTGATTCGATTATGCGTGCTGTTTTTCCGTGCTCAGTGTGGGTGCTTGTTTTGTGTGGTTTCGTTGAAACATGTGAAAAAGAAAATATATCCAGTAGATAACTATTTACAATGGGCTAAGTATTCCTTACATAGGCCAATATATTATCATACGAATAACCTGAAGTGTTTCGCACAATAAGTGAAAACTATTATATATCATACAATAAATGTTTAACCTATGCTGGGATCCGCTGTCTACCTCTTTTAAACATCATGAATTTCCTATTTTATTTGTTTTAGTATACCATCAATTCCTGATGATTCCAAATTTACAGACTTTAGTTCTAGAGTTAATTATTGATTATTAATTATAAATTCAATTGAAAAAAAAAATCATCTCTATTCAATTTCTTAAAATTATCATTATTCCATTCTATAATAAAAACATCTCAACATGCTTGCTCGAGTTTCTCAAAGCATGATTCATCATTACACCTATGATTAAAAGAAACAATATCCTATCAACACAAAGTAACGTGACCATAGTGTCAAGTTCATGATTATTTTCTTTATATTAGCGAGCTCGTCAAAATGCATGCTATGTAATTTTATCACTACTAGTGACCTAGTAAGCAATAACAAAAAAAAAAAATTCGAATAGGTGAAAAGTTCTTGTTCATATCAGGGAAATTTTAACTGCGTCTTCCCGTTTGAGAAGTAAAAAATTATTGCAGATAGTTTCCTAAATGGAAAATTGAATAATTGATTGAATAAATAAGAAATAAATTATGAGTTACCTATACCTACTTGCATATTTTTTTTAACTATGCGAAATTATGATGAATTTTTCATAAGTTTCTATTCGATTCAGTAATTTCAATCATTTTGGTGGTGAGTAAACTATATTTTGAAATTGAAATGAAAATAATTGCCAGTTCTGCCAATTGAAAGTTATTCAAATCAACAAGCGCATGAATTGAAATAATGGTAAAAAATTTACTTGTGTCATGTGAACAAACCAACGTGCCTTCTCGTTGAAAAATTTCATAAAAAAAATTACCTATTTGATAAATATATTATCGAAAATGTCACCATGTTATTTCATACTTACATATTGATCATTTTTGACATTCCAGGTCCAAACCGTAAGATTTAAAAGGATATTCATCTGACAACTCATTGTTGGCAGCTTGAATAAACTGATGAACCGTCCGAGAATTGGTACTTTCATGTACTTTGAGCAATATTTTGACACATGGGCCCATGTGATTATTTTTTGTTCAATATGAAATATTATCAGAACTTTATTCAATTCATTCATTTATCTTCGGAGTAACCGGTTACACAATGGATTAGCGTTTATTCAATTAAAAACAAAATCTTCATTTACGTTGTTTCGATGGATTCGAGTAGTAGATAGTTTATTATAATAAAATTTGTGATATTTCATCCCTTACACATTATTGATCTGATTGAAAATACTCCTGTTAAATACCGCATGCTCATTCCTCCAACTTTGTTAGATCTAGACCGTACATTTCTTTGTCTAACAACTCGCAAATATTTTCCATTTCCGGAAAATCTTCCCCGGGGGTAAATATCATTATAATCATCTCCATAATTCATGAATATATATAATCATCATATACGAGCTCATTATTTCACATTAAATCATCATTTCATGTCCTATCAATTCGAGGACAAAATATCTTCAGTAAGGTTAATCCTTCATGCCTTAGTATGGCACATCTTCCAGGATTCCCTCCTATTTACTGTTATAGTGAATAATTCCAACTATAACACTTCGTACTTTTTTAGAATATCAACCAAACAGCTACTTCTCTGGATGTGGTTTGGCTAGGACCACGAGATAAGCTGAATAGGGTGATGATTATTCTGTACGGAAACGGTTTTCACTTGAAACCAAGTAACAATCTCTTCACTGAGAGTTTACATACACATTCAATATTCTTGAGCTCAATTAATTCATTTCATATCATATTTCCATAACATTATATCATATTTGCGTATAATTCATTTCAGGAGGAGTGACGAAAAATGGTAAACGATATACCAACGTTTAAGAGTATTTTCAATATTAGAAAGGTCATATATATACTGACTAAGATATTTTGAATCGAAACATTCTCAACTATTACTTGAATTATAAATTATTTGCTTTCGCACCAGCATCGAAATTTATTATGATTAATGTCGAGCATGTCGAGAATTTGTTATTATTGTTTTCATTTCGTATTGTTATAAAATTATAGGCACGTTGTGAATGACTTATTATATTCTCAATTGAGTGTTCATGGCATTGGCATTTCATTTCTTGAATGATTTTATCAACTATAAATAAAAATATTTGAAATTATCTTGATATGAGAAATAAAAAACTGGCAAGAATGAGATGAAGGAAGAACTCATTCAACTTCTCAAGCTTAATGGTATTTAAAATATTGAAAAAATTTTGGATTTCTAATTTAAATGACTTTCTTACTTTGTTATCACTCATAATTCATGCTGCTATACTTAATTACATTCAAATAACCCTGTCTACTAGTGCCTTTGTATGAAAAATAAAATTGACATAAATCGATGTATGCAAAAAAAAATTGATGAGTCCATTATGAGGAATGAGACTCAAGGAAAGAAGCTTAGGCGCCTCCACCATGTCACAATATAATGGTTGGAGGCGAGAGGTAATATTCAAATAGGCACTAATAGTTTAGGGATAACTGAAAGTACGAGACTAGCATTAAACATTATGGGTAGTGATGACAAATATGAATAAACAACAATGAATATAAAGACCTAATAACAACTTACATTATAAAGACCATAACGACGAGCTCTTGTCAAGTCAAGAGTAGCCCCAGACCAGACTAACTTCGGAACCCTCACATCCAATATTTATATACATCATTTTATTAGAAATGCACGTTTCTTATGAGAGTTCCTTGGTCAGTTTTTATAATTCAATGTCAACGGATGATTTGATTTACTTTATGTTTATAAAACCCTCATGGTTCGAAATTACTGATATACCGTATGTTCTACTCGTGACAATATGCTTCGCCAAGTTTATCGAGAGCTGGTTTTTCTGACATTGTCACTGGAGTGAGACCATTCGTACCAAATCTCCAGCCCCCCTCGAATGGAGTTTTTAGGCTTCCACACCATATGTTTGCACTTGATGGTATGTCCTAAATAAGCGTGTGCCACCGTGCCTTGCCCGTTGTTGGCTTCGATGCTTCGATCATTCAATAACAGACTAAATGAGAAGTCCATAGCCCTGGCAATACAGTTTGTTAGGAACCAACATCTCATGCTAAACAAGAATAGCAACAGCTGATTCTCCTAGCAACAGTAACGCAAGACAATGGCTTTCCGAGATATGTCCTATTTGAGAGACAAATATCCAGATATTCATGTAGAATTTTGTAAAGGAGTTTTCACTGCTCGCAAACGTCTCTGAACAGATTTTCATCGTTTCCTCAAGAGCTGGCTGATGAACAAAAAATATAGTAATTTGCTAGAATATTTGGATTAACAAGAAATATCAGTGCCCTGAGAAGATGGCTCATTTCCGGCCCTGATGTGGATCGTTTGGTGAGTACGAAAACAATAGATACCCAAGAACTCAATCACAATAAGGATCACTATAAGAGACGCCTGCTTTACATAAAAGTTTAATTTCTATCGTTCCCAACATATATAAGGTAAGTTCAAGATATATAGTCAGTGGCGGATTATAGGGGAGACGCACGAGGCGCCCGCATCGTATTTCTCGTGCCGAGGGGTCGCCCAACCAAGTGCAGCTTTTTAGATCAATTCCAAGAGAGAAATGCCCCCCCCCCTGACTTAGGTACTACAGAGAGATCATTCTACTCACATTCTTCCTGTAACCACATTATATACATCAGTATCAGTATATTGTATCGGTACTTGAAATTGCAAAAAATTCACTTATATTATCTCAAAATACATAAAATATACCTGGATATGAGGAAGCCATTTTTCGAAAATGTAAAAATTATATAGACTGATAAATAACCTGTTTCCTCCCTAAATAGCACACAACGTCCTACGGACGTCCCTATTTGGTACAATTCAAGTCCGAATGTCTCGGACCAAAAATAAGTGTCCTTGGAACGTCCGATTCCGTTCATCTCATGCAATGTCCGAGCAAGGACGTCCACGGAATGTCCCAGCAGGTACATCATTTCAAATGTCCGAGTAATAGCATCCCTCAGACGTCCCACGTGGTACATATTGTAGAATGTCCATGCATGGACGTCCTTGGCATGTCCCTAATGGGATATGATTTTAAGCGTTCCTTTAGGGACATCCATCAGATGTCCCGAGTAGTACATATATCCTGCCATGACTTCAGATCTTATTTAATATATGTCCCTTCTATAGACAATCATGAAATGGCCCTCATGGTACATTCCTTCAAATATCTATGCACACACGCCCTTAATATTTTCAGTATATTTTCGTATGATAATCGAAATATCCCTGAGGGACATCCTTCCCAATTTCCTTTAGGGATATCCGTCGGATGTCCCAATTGGTACATGAACTGTACTCTACTAATGTCCTAGAAATAACGTTCTACGGACGTCCCAGTCGGTACTTTCAATATGTTGTCCCTGCGAGGACGTTAACTCACACTTCGCCGACGAATGATTGCTCCTCCTCCTCCTCGTCAATGTCCTTCACGTAAGTCCATTGGACATCTTTGGGAAACTTTTTCAGGATCTATTGGGGATCTTCTACGGACCATCAACTCAACTGGATGTACTCATCAGTTATGCAAGATGTGGTCCTAGAGGGACCCAGAAAAATTAGAATTCAAGAATAATTCGTACATCCCTAGGACATCCAATTGATATCCCTCAGCGTTGCCGATAGGTTGTCCTAAGGATGTCCTAAACATGTCCTCCATAGTGCTTGATGAGTAATACTGTAGGATTTAGGTATTCGGTTGTTGTCCCAGGGACATCCCTCAAGAACGTCCCTAGTTGGTTCTCAAGTGGTCCAGTTGTGCGTCCCACAGACGTCCACGGTACCAAATTCGGACATCCTATGGACGTCCTGAATGTTCCGACAGGACGTCCTCAAGATATTCATGGGACATATTAGACGTATTAGGACTGTTATGAGTGGTGGTTGTTGACTCGGATACAACAAAAAAATTGCTCCTAACACATTTTGGGGACATCTACTTGCTCGGGGTAACCTATAGACACTATCTAAGAAACATTTCACTCGCTTCTTCTATTGCTCTTATTTTCAGATGATTTTATATAGGTATCAATCATTGTAACAAACAGAGAACATGTAACAGAATTATTTATAATACAATGATGTGATGCAGTTGTTGTCAGTCTCGAGGTGATCCTGTTTTCAATTTGAAGGCATTTGACCTTGAACCCAACAGTTTTTCTGCCTGCGGCGCATTTTTATCTTCGACAATTTCAGTCTGAGAGTCTTCACCTCCTTATTCCTGGTATACATTGATATGGAGTTGATGTTGTCACTATGGAATGAATCTAATTTTCAATTTGAACGCATTTGACCTTGAACTTCAGGAAAATTTCGTCTGCGGCGGTTTTAATAAACAAGCAGTTTTTCTGGGTTTCTTGACTTCCCCTGGGATACACTGAAAATAAGCACCTGGAATTGTCTTTTGTCTCCATCAAGAAGGGAGCCCTGAAATAAATTGCGCCTCTGTCTCCGAAACGTCTCAATCCGCCATTTCAGGGAATTTACTCAAGATAGCAAAATTGTAGACCTTGGTGCCAGAACAGGGCAAGTCCATATTTCTTAAATTTTGGGAAAATGAAAAAAACTTTCCAGTTTGGAAATAAATTGAAACAAATTCATAAATTGATTGATTTTACCTATGTATAATAGACAGAATGCGTTAGATTATCATGAAAAATAAGTAATATTTCTGCCGTCTACATATTGAACAAAAAATTGAAAATTTGGATTTGCCTTAACTTCCTTATTGTTAATTGCTAGATATTATTCTTGTGAACCTCATTTTTCATTAACGATTTTTTGTTGGCCGAGACAACTGACTTTGTGTACCGGTTTTGATCAGAGGAAAAGTTGAATGAATAGTAAGCCTGGCAGAGGCTGCGCATTGAATGAAGCTATTATTTTCAGTATATTCCAAGACTCTGTAACTTGGGATCACAAACTTCCCAATGATGCAGTTTTACCTACATTATAAATATGTGATATATACAGATCTTTGTATTTCTCCACCGGTCCCTAAACGTTTACGAGCTTTTATTGGTTTTAACGAAAGTAGCCCAGCTAAATTTAGGTCTTGTTTCTCCTAATCTGCTAGTTTTTTGAATGCTTCTGAGACCGATTGCCTGATTTGTTGTCCTGGACTTGCCTGTTTCTTGAGCCAAATCGATTGAACGGGAAAGTCCTTTGTCATTATATTACTACAAATAACGCCACAGACTTGCCTGATTCTTGCACCAAAAGATGCGCAATTTCAATTCGTACTTATGGGTTGACATGTTTAACTCATTTCGTGAGGAAATTGGACTTGCCCGGTTCTTGCACCAAGGTCTTCAATTGTTTTGAACGAAGAATGATTGATGTTGTTATTATAGGGCATTTACCAATGAGAGAGGTATTCATCAGAATAGGTTGATACACTCAAACATATCAATTTTCGAGCACCAGATGCCCTCCGCTAAGTCCGGCACTGGTAATGATTGCGATTTTCTCGAAACTACGAATTTTGAGATGTTACACTATTGAACTCGGGTAGGTATCGATATATTGTTCCTATATGGTCGAAAATTATGTCAGATCGTTCATTGATTGCTGCACAACTCGGAATTGTATTCTGAGCGAAAAGCACATATGCACAAGATAAGAATTTCATATGGACATATACAGTGTGGTCATTCAAGTGTGCAACATATGGGAATCTCTTTAATGAATTGCACAACCAAAATACAGATAGTGCCGAAAGTTGGTGCATGAATCATTTTAGGTGCACTTAGAATGATTGCAAGTCAAACTGCATACAGGGTAGGTAAATGTTAATATGGCCTTATAAGAAATTTTTCAGTTTTTTAATTCTTTTCGCTAATTATTTCCCAATTTGTAATTTTTTTATATTCATCCTAAACACTTCCATGAGTTGATCATAACAAAATCAGTTCAGAATACCTTCGTTGAAATTCAAGAATATTTGTGCAATAAACTTCGATTTTAACTCTTTTAAGGAATCACAAACTTCATGTTTGTTGCAACGGTATTCAGCTTAACTTTAATATTTCCTAAACCATATTTTTAACATCGTAAAACGTCATTAGATGAGGAGTTAATGTCACCAAACTGTCTAGATGTTTGCTTCCGACCCTTGTTTTTTTTTGGGTATTCGTGATTATTTTAAATGATATCATATGGTTCTCGATTGATTCGTACAGCTTTTTCATAAACATTTCAAATACAAAATGTTCACATCAAATGAAAGTTTTCGAATTTGCAAATTATCATTACCTGGTCAAAAATATGGTTTGCGAAATTTTAAAGTTGAGCTAAATATCATTGCAACAAACATAAAGTTTGTGATTCCCTAAAAAAATTAAAATCCAAGTTAATTGCACAAAAAATATGCTTGAATTTGAACAAAGGTATGATATGGTATGATCCGCTGATTTTTTTATGATTAACTTATGGAAGTGTTTAGGGTGAATATAAAAAAATTACAAATTGGGATATTATTACATAACGAAAAAAATTTAAAAACTCAAATATGTCTTAGGAAGCCATGTTTTGGTATTTTGGCATAACTTTCAATTGTAAACCTCATTTTTCATTAACATTTTGCTGAATTTTCTGAAATAAGGGTACTTCACTTGTGAGCAATTTTTATATTTTTTGACCTACCCTATATGCTGTTTGACTTGAAAACTTTCTGAGTGCACCTAAAATAATCACTGAACATGCACCAACTTTCGGCACTATCTGTATTTTGGATGTGCAATTCATTAAAAAGATTCTCATATTTGGAAGATTCGTTTTCGATATACAGGTCGTCAAATTAAAGTTTAAGATTTCTATGGTGTTTTTTGAGTTTCTTTCAAAAATCTTCAGGATAATAAATAGGAATTTGATACACCCATATTACACTTCAAAAACTCGACATCTGGGACTATTGAGCGTTTTTGATTACCTGCAGGCGGTTTGTACGACCCAACATAACCCCTCTTGTTTTCTGCGTGCTGCCTCTGCTATCGATGCGAGACATTGATTCAAAATCTCCTTATTATTTGGATACTTCTTGCACTCTCTTATTGAAATTGAATGGGTTTCCCCATGAATGCCAAACATAATGTATGTACCTACTTGCAAAACACGCCTGTCTTTACATAAGTTTTTATCTTAGAAAAATATCTAAAGACTGATTCGTCTATCGTCTTGTATATTTGATTTCACCTACTAATATTGGGTTTAAAGATTCAATATGAAACTAACAATAAGAGAGAATTATTATGAGTCAACACCCAACAATCACTAATTTCGACGGTGTGCATGTATATGTATGATTGATGATCATTATGATGTTCAAAAGTGTTGTTGATCTTCACAGGAATCCATATATATAGAATATTCTGATGAGATATCACCACACCTCACGATAACAAATCCAATTTTCATATGGTCTGTCTATTATTCTGATAGTTTCAAGTTGAGAATTTATCAAAGTTGTACTTTTTCAATTTTTGATAATATACCCAGACAGCACCAGATATTCCATGAATCTCCCCATATTCCTATTGGAATATTGGAATTATCTAGAAATAATCTGGAATATTCCGGAATATCTGTGGAATATTCTCGAATGGGAATTCCTCAGATATTCATAGAATATATCCAAAAGAATATTCTATGAATGAAGAATATATCCATAAGAATATTCTATGAATGAAGAATATATCCAAAAGAATATTTTATGTTGAATGTTCCTGGAATATTCCAATAAACATATTCTAAAATAAAAAAAAGTGACCTAAGTATATATAGGGATCGAACTCGTGACCTCAAGACTATCAATTTAAATCATTTATTTGTCATCATAGTTTTAACATCACTTCGCAAAGACTATCAGAGCAACGCCTTGACCACTAGGCCAGTAATCGAATTAAATAATGTTGTACATATCAATTTCTTGTGAGAGCGTTGTTCGAAATCGGATCATAAACACTTTTTGTTTCAAAATCCCCTTACATCTAATTGATGTTCGATACTCACATCTCTGAAATAATGTGTTGAGATACATAGGAATATTCATGGAATATTTCATGAATATACACCACAGAATATTCAGTTGAGAATATTTCATGAATATACCCCACAGAATATTCAGTTGAGAATATTTCATGAATATACAACAGAGAATATTCAGTTGGGAATATTCCTGGAGAATTCATACCTGAATATTCCCTGAACATATCCGACTATTCACTTTGGAATATTCCTTTTAGATGTTCCAGAGGCATGTATATATTCTAGGAATAATCGATGAATATTCGCCGGAATATACTCCTCCTTTTCAGCATGTTCAGAGATTATTCTAGGAATATCCAGTGCTGTCTGGGTATTTATTCATCTTTCAAGATCACATAGAAAGACTCAAGTATTCAATTAGTAAGAGGAGCATAGATTGAGGAACAATGCATATGATGGATCATGATGGAAGCGATGACCGATGCAGCCAAAATGTTCGTCATGAAAGTGGCGGCTATCCGAATATCCACAAGAACATTTTCAGAACGTTGATAATGTCACCCGCTTTCGATAGAAAGCGTGTTTAAATAGAGTTGGGGCACCCTGTATACCCTCATAGATGTTAACTTTTTTTTTTTTTAGTTTTATAGTTCAATTCTTATTTTAGTTAAATCTATTGAATAAACCCAGCGTAAAAATGTATAGGAAATAATAAGATAAAGAATAAATTTGAATGAAGATATGCGTCCTGCCCTCTATATTTGAGAAGCCGAAATAGTTACATACCAATTTATATCGAAATAGAATTCTGTTCGAGATGGGCTCCTGAATGATGTTAGCAGGGGTCCTTACAAGGTTATAACAAAGATGTCACTATATTTCGAGCAGAACAAGGTTGGTAGAACTGATGACTATTATAATCAGTTCTACCAACCTTGGAGCAGAAGAATAATCGAGGTAAATACTGAATGCCATTCACTGAATGCCTCTCTGTATAATTCTGTATTGTACCAGATTGTACCTATATATCGCCGTTCCAGAAGAATGATGGCGTAACAGCAAGATTTTCGGAAAATGAGTACCCATCAGAAGGTACAGAAAAGTTGACTATACAGTCTGTCCAAGATAAGGTTGAACAGCATGGGGATCTCGGAAACGGTAGGAGATACGAAGTCGCTTAAATGGGGAAAAAGTTGCGCATTCGGAAGCTCATATCAAGAGCCTTCGAAAATTTTGAAAATTATTTTTAGTTTTTGAGTTATATCGAAAAAAGTGAATTTTTGGAATTTCTATTTTTTTTTTCTCCGTTATTATCAGAGATACAGAAAAACTGAAAATACTTTTTCATTGCAACTTTTGATGAGGTTTAACGTGGTGATACCAATTTTTTTATGCGACGTTTCGTATTCGTGGAACCATCATCAACTTTTGTTTTTTTAAATACGGTCCTGATAATTTTTTCACAGATTCTGAAAGGTTTTTTATTTTGAATTCAACAATGTACTATACAAGATGATTCGAATGTGTTTCGACCTATTTCTATCCATCATCAATGTTTTTTCGAACTTCCAAAAGAAAAAAGCCATCAGTTCCACTTATTTCTGATCATTTAGTGTCAAACTTGATGGATTAGTTATTCAATAGTGAAAAGTGAATAAAAAATATTTCACTACATCATTCGATCAATGCAGCGTTTAAAATTGTTGATGAATTCTTACACGAATTACTTTAACAACTTAACTTTGACAATACCTACAGAGACATTCATAACAAATGTTCAAAATGATAACCATTATTTTCTGAACAAAGATATCCTCTTCTCACAGTTGCTTCTAAGACATTGCTAAGCATTTCTGGGGTTATTCTATTGAATGCTTCGAAGACACTGTCCCTTAGTTCTTCTTCATCATCAAAGTTATTTGCGTGTACAAAGTTCGATATATCTCAAGAAAAAATCCAGCTGTGTCAAATCAGGCGACCGCGCCGGCCAAGGGATAAACACGCACGGACTTCTCTGGAATTATGTACCGGAGCGCCATCTTGTTGAAACCAACAGTTCTGAACTTTCGCAATCGGTAAATCATCCAGAGCTTCCTCAAGATGATTCTCAAGCGAATTTCTATAACGTTCGGAAGTCTGCATGTGTTTCATGGTAAATAGAAGGAACAATAATAATTCGTGTACCAAATATTGCAACCCACATATTAAAGCCGAAACGGTGTTGGTGTCTCGCTGTAATGTATAAATGTTCATTTTCTCGTGAACAATAATGTGTATTTTTTCTATCGAAGCTACCATGATTAGTGACCATGCTTTCATCAGTCCAGATGATTGTCTTGCGCCTTTCGTCATCGCCTGGTTTTAGCGCTTGACATATTCTGAATTTGTATCGATGGAATTTTTGTTTCCGCAAAATGAAATGGGTTGTTGATTGGAACCAGTTGATGAGGTATTAGTGTGTTGACTAATTCTCCTTCAAAATAAGTGGAACTGATGGCATTTTTCCTTTGGAGTTTCGAAAAAACATTGATGATGACCAAAAATAGGTCGAAACACAAATGAACCACCTTGTATAATACATGGTTGAATTCAGAATGAAAAAACTTTTTAGAATCTGTGAAAAAATTATCAGGACCGTATTTAAAAAACAAAAGTTGATGATGGTTCCACGAATACGAAACGTCGCATGAAAAAATCGGTATCACCACGTTGACCGTCATCAAAAGTATTCTCAGTTTTGCTGTATCTCTAATAATAACGGAGAAAAAAATAAAATAGAAATTCCAAAAATTCACTTTTTTCGATATAACTCAAAAACTAAAAATAATTTTCAAAATTTTCGAAGGCTCTTGATATGAGCCTCCGAATGCGCAACTTTTTCCCCATTTAACCGATTTCGTATCTCTTACCGTTTTCGAGATCCCCATGCTGTTCAACCTTATCTTGGACAGACTGTATAATTATGGTGAATTAATGCCATAATTTCAGAAAAATATTTGTCCGTAAGTTACGTAGCCATTTTTTTGGAAGAATACTGCCGCAACGGTAACTCACGGTAAGTTGTGAGAAGTCGTGAGAAGAGAAGTCAGAAGTCTTGTGAGAGTATTAGATGTGATGTTTTGTGCATAATTCTGGAGAAATATCGACTTGTGTATTCTGAGTCATTGTTTCTTTCTCAATATAATTGATAAACGACCTAATGACATAACTATTCCAAGCGTCATTTTCTCCTCTGAAATAACTGTGCGAGGTTCTTATATCGTTATTGAACTTCAAGTCCATATTACCATATTATATTATATGACCTTTATAGTGAAGCATACTTTTCTTTGTTGTTCCCTTATTCCTATAGAGCATTTTCTTCCAATTATCAACAAAATATGCGTGTGACGGAAAAGCACATTGTACCAAATTTTGGCCATTCGAGCTATCTTCGTTTGCAAAAAGTAGGATTTCTTCAAATCAGTCTAGCTATGAACATTCTATTTGACATATTCTCAGAATATTCTTTTTGAATGTTCTGAGCATATTATCGTATCAAAATAAATGATATTGATGTTCCTATTCTTGTATTAATATTCATAAATGTTTACCCTGACATAACCTATATAGTAATCTCTAGCCTCAATGTTTATTATCCTACTAATATTCAGTGTTGTCATCTTGCTATATCAATTTTTTTTCATCAATAAGGTTCGTGGCGAAGTGGTTAAGGTTTAGGTTCCTCAAAATTCGATCACAAGATAGTATAGGTTCGCATCTTCATCGGAGCAAGCTTTTTTTAATCTTCTTCATTCTCCTTCAATATACTAGGAATATTCTCAGAAATTTGAAACAGTCCATTCCGAATGTTCATAAAACATCCCTAGTATATTTGTATCATGTGAGAATATTCAAATATTCTCGAAGACTATTCTATGAACGTTCTATGAATGACATTGTGCTATCTGGGCTGTATATCAGAGCTAACTGCTCATTTTTATTGAGTCACGTCATGGCGTTTATATCGCCAGAGCTTCCGGATCAAAATTCGGCACCAACTCGCATTGAGAAAAATAATTGATCGGTATTTGAATGTGTCCGATAATAGCCTGCACTTTTCAAGCAATGATATCTTCAATTCCTTTTTTTTTTTTTCCTGGCGCGCAGGAATCGTATGATTCACTGCCACTAGTGCTAGTACTGCTAGTCGAACTCTAGACGATCTTTCTGCACTCTTCCTCATTTTTGTTTCACGTTATTTCGCGACTTTTCCGTTGTCGATAGTTTTCGTCAGAATTTTGTTCACCTGCGTGGTGAGGTTCGCGTTATCACTAATTTTCAATACCTACGTATGTCCGCACTTTCGATTTGTTATTAAGATTCTTGAGAAAGAACTAGAGGTAAATTTGCAAGTGTATATTTCGTAATAACAATGTCCGTTTCCTTGATGGCGGTTGGCGAATGAATGAATTGACTTGAACTTTTGAATAATATCAATAGTTTCACTAATTTTCAGTAACCTAAATAAAATAATCTTAACGCTACAGAAGCCCTATACTATAATGTATTATGCTGATGTAATGCCTCGCTGCGCCGCTATCACGCAAATTGCTGAGTAAGTACCTATATATAATGAGTTCAACAAATATATATGGTAAATTCGATGAATCATAACAGTAGGCATTTTTCATTTCCATTTTCCCTTCGTCAGCATTATGGTCTCTCGGGTCTGGAAGACTGCAGAATGAAACATCCATTGTAGTCGACATATATATGGTTGGTTGTTTCAATTTTGTTTCACAGTTACAAATCAAATCAAATTATCAAGTTCTTGTCCAGTATTTCCATTTAGTAAATGTGTTGGACTAATTCAAGTTTCAATTCTACTTTTTTAATAATTGACAACAAATTGACATAACATAACTCACTATCAAAATACAAAAATACAGGGTGCCACATTACTCCCCCCCAAGTGTTAACGATACACTATTTTGTCCTCCGAGAATGTCACTTTTTTCCTGGATCGGTTGATTTCAACTGTAGGTGAAGTGCCAGTTTCTCCTTTTTTCATGTCGTTCTCTAAAAACGCGGGCTTGAGTCGATCAATGGAAACGTTTTTCTCTTTACCTTTCATCGTCGGATAATTTCTCTTGAAAAGCGCGAATCAGTTGTTCGACAGTTTGTGGAAGTTTTTTGAGCCATGCCAATACAATAAAATGTTTGGTCATTTGACCTGAGGCTAGATCAGTCATCTCTCTGTACAGTTGGCTTGGTTTTTTATCACCTAGTTCACACTCAGCAAAGAGTTTGATCATCTTTTCTTCTGCAGAAATCTGATACATTTTAATGAGCTGTTGTTTTAACATTTGATATGCATTGGGATCATTCTGAAGTTTGAATAAATTAGAATTTTCCTTGGCTAATGTACAGTCCAACATTGAAATAACTTTACCAAACTTTACCTTCTCCGAATGAACTCCATTAATGTCAAAAACTTTTTCCACCGCATTGAACCAAAGTTCAGGTTCATGTTTCCAAAACACTGGTAGGGTAACTGATTTCATGCGATTGTATTGAATTTCGAGGTTTTCATTCTGATTTGAAATGTTTGAGGAAGAGGTAGATGGTTGATCAATATATTGTCAATTCTTGGCACAGAATTTTCTATGAATGTTTTCATCAAATTTTCCAAATGTTCAAGTTTCTCTGGAAAACGTACACACAAATATTCCAAATTGTTGACTTTCGTTGACAAGAGCGACATTTCACGATCTATATTATCCTTATCATGGTTTGTATTCTGCTCTATTTCTTCGAGTATGTCGGAATAATCGAAATCATTTGGATTCTTCAAATCTGGATACTTTTCTCTTATGAAACCTTCCAGAGTTAGTTTCATATCGGAAACCGTTCCACCAGAAGGTAACTTGAAATGTTGCAGTACATTGAGCAGTTGCTCTTTTTTGATATTTTGTATAAGTAGAACCATGTTCTTTCGGGGTCACCAGATGTTGGACTAATTCAAGTTTCAATTCTACTTTTTTAATAATTGACAACAAATTGACATAACATAACTCACTATCAAAATACAAAAATACAGGGTGCCACAAATGTATTTTACACATCCTAGATAGATGATCGTTCTGCAGTTGACGCATTTTGGTCCACTTCTCGCGTTATTATGGCACTTTTTGCAAACTTTCTGTGGAACTTCAGTGATTATATGTGAGATCTTACTACTTTTTGTGTAAGTGCCGAAGTGATCTCAAAATATTTCGTCGACTTATGTTGAATCATACACAGGCTATTATAAGCCGTCCTGTTCCGACTCCAAACGAATATCATATACAGCACACAGGTCATTATCAACTGTCCTGTTCCGACTTTTTTTTGTTAATAACCTATATCATTAACCATCTAGTAGATCTATAGGTCATCTCGATCTCTCATGTTTGTTTCAAGTCCTCAGATTCTGATTCATCATTAGTTTTTCCATGCGAACTATGAAATGGTCTCAAAGATTCAACTGCTACTGATGTAGCTGAATAGTTTTTATATCCCCGCATTTCCTTCACACGGTACCTTTTATTTGATACCGTTCACCTCCCAAGGCTTTCATTACTCAATCCCTTCGAATTGCCAGAAATACCAATATTCCATAGAACCAAGTCTCCGGACTCGTATACTCGAGCCGGTTTCCGTTTTTTATCGTACCTGGCTTTCATCGCAGTTGCTGGTTTCTCAAGACAATTAGAAGCTAATTGTCGTTTTCTTTCGATAGTTATCGATATCGTAATTATCCATACTTTGCTCAATATCGTTCAACAGTCTAGCTTTGTGACTAAACATTCATAGGGAGATAAGGTGCTACTGTTCACTGTATTATTCATTCCCCACAAAACATATGATAATTTAGAATCCCAATAACACTCATTATCAACCGATGCTTTGAGAGCATCTAGAAGCGTCCTATGATACCTTTCTATTTCACCATTGGATCTTGGTGTTGCTACTGATGTCATCACATGTTTGATTTGTTTTTCAATGAGGACCTGTTTGAAACACCTGCTTGTGAATGCTAACCCATTATCAAAAATTATACTCCTAGGATAACCAAAATATGTTCCAAAAACTTCTTTCAAATGTTTGATATTCTCTGCCCAACCAAGTGTTCGGCACGGTTTAGAATGGAAGACGGAAGGTGAGATGGAGGACCCTGTAGGTATCTATTATGAGAAATTATGTTTCCTCATTCGTGATTTTCTTAACAATTTTATTCAACAAAACAGTAAAACATTTGAAGTATTGAAATAAGAGAATAAACTATCTACAAACTGATATCAGATAATTCATATAGGATAATGTGAAAGTGATATCATCAAAACATAAAAAAAAACTATTTACACAAGAAAATAGTACGGGTATTTTCAATAACTCAGCTCTTTGTGTTCTCTGAACTGATGACATAATCATATAGCCTTTTCCCCCACCATGACTCTAGATCAAACGGTTTGAAATCCTGAAGAAAAAGGCAAGGTTCATCTTCGTAGTAACATATCACGTTCTCGCCTGAAAATACGAAATAACACATCATTCGAGGAAGGTAGTTATCTACTTATATTCGAGGTGGGTATTCGTATGACTACAGACGTGTTATATGACAACAATGTCGTCCAGATAGTAGAGTAAATAGACTGGCAAAAGGCTTCTAGAATAGATTTTCGTGGGCACTTTGTTGCTAAAATGTAAAACCCATTTTTTATCATTTCTAAGACCTTTGCAATGCAAAATCACTTGGTCGTCCAAAAATCGTAGTAGGAGGGGAGTGGGGGGAGCCTTTTTTTTAAAAAAAGCCAATTTTTTTTTTCCATCGGTTTTCAGATCTAAGATTTGAGATAATTCATTCCTCAAATTTGTATACCCATCCGGATATCAGAAATATTTTTTTTCAATTTATAAAAATACGTCGCAGCATTGTTGTATATGGAGCGCCTTCACACAAAACCGCTTGCCCTGCACACCCATATTTTTAAAATCATTTAACTCGCTCTACCTCGAAAAGTATTGGGTCTAGCAAAAAAAGGTTTTTTATAAACGTTGAAGACTAAACATCAGAGAACATGTTGGGCTTTTTAGAATCTTGATTGGATAATTGGTTCACGAGAAAATTGAATAAATCGAACGGCATGTCGCGATGAACAGCGGCGACCGCAGAGACACGAGGAAGGGCGAGATTGCTATGCCTAAGTAAACCGAAAATCCACTCTACTGATGGCGATGTTGGTACGGTCGATTTTACCGTGACTTCACTGTTTTCTTGTAAATTCGAATGCATTGTTCTGGTAGCGCGGATTCCACTGAGATTACTAGTGATGAGTGATAAAGTTCTTGTCTATAAATCATATTATTAAAAGCGAATAATAACTTATTGGTAAGTTAACAATATTTAGAACTTACTTAGTGAGTATTAGGTACAGTTACTATTTTTTTGTATCCTCTAGAAATGGATTTAACGAACAGCAGCAGCTCTGACAGTGAACTTGAGTATGACTTGAGTCGAAAATCAAATTAAGACGTGCTTCTTTTCGTAATACTGACAATGGACAAGACGTTTTTATTCAAAATGTGTGTCTTATTTGTTAGGAAGGAGGAAAGCTGGTTATCTCTCATGAAAAATAAAAAAAACTATCATTGAATGCACGAAAGAACGTATGACAAATTGTCATGATGACAAATATATGCGGCATATATTCTCAAAGTTTGATGATCTAGAAAATCGAAGTTTTTTAAAATGGCACAAAAACTGTTTTAGATGTATGACAAACTGACATTTATCATACAGGGCGTGGAAAGAAATTCTGAATTGAGAAAAACCCAATCACGAATCTGCGATTGAAGGTCTATAAAAATAACAAGTTTCCATCGTTCAAGTTTGAACCCCTTGATTGGGTATGAAAGTATTGAAAAGGAATATTCTCAGATATATTATAAACATGAAAAAATGGATACATTTGAATAAATACATTGAGAATTCGCATTCTCTATGTGATGAAATTATTAATTCTTTCTCGGCATATTCAACAGAAAACAACTACTTTCCTGGCTATATGCCAGGAAAGTAGTTGTTTTCTGTTGAATATGCCGAGAAAGAATTAATAATTTCATCACATAGAGAATGCGAATTCTCAATGTATTTATTCAAATGTATCCATTTTTTCATGTTTATAATATATCTGAGAATATTCCTTTTCAATACTGGCACAAAAACTGTTATAAATCGTATACGAGCTCAAAGAACATTGTCTCGTACAAGTCAAAAAATAACAAACTGACAGCTGATTTTCCAGCAGATTTTTGTAGAGCAGATATTTTTCAAAAACGTCCCTTGCGGACACCTTTTTGATCCAAAAAAGTGCGTATTTTGTCAGAAGCGATCACAGTATCAAAAACTAAGCCAAGTTATGACTCATAATATGCAAGAAAAAATAAAAACAATATCACGAAGTAACCCTGTGTTTTTTGCGAGAACTGGAGACAACGACTTAATTGCCTCGGAAATAAAATATCATGCCGCTTGCGTTTCAACAGAATTACGCAATCTCAATGAAAAATCTGTTGGAAATACTAATATTGAAAAAACAGACGATAAAGCATTAGAGAAACTTTTTGAGGAAATGAAGAAGGGTTTGAAAAAAGGTAAAGGATACTGCACAAAATCAATTGGCAAAAGATATCGTGAAATTAGTGGCATTGACGACATGAGTGAGAAACAAATAGTAAAAAAATTAAATACCATTTTGAGGATGATGTTGAGTCAATAAGGTCTCCTAGGCAAAACGAGCCCACAATATTCTTGAAGAAGTTTTCGGAAGAACAGGCAATTGAGTCAATCGTGCAAAACCACGACGAATCTGTCGGTCCTAGTTTCAGTTTTGGTGCATCGGAGCAACACATTCTAGTAAAAATCTGCCAAACTATCCGAGGTGAGATGAAGAAGATGTCGACTGAGTCCGATTTTTTAAAAATTAATGTTATATAGAGACTACAAAAAGTATATTCCTGAAAGCTTGTACTACCTTGTTAACCTTATTGTCCGCAATGAAAGTGAGAATGAAAAAGAAACTGAAACTTTTGCACGATTGTCTCAATTGCCTGTTCTTTTGAAAACTTCTTCAAGAATGTTGTGGGCTTGTTTTGTCTAGGAGACTATTGACTCAACATCATCCCCAAAATGGTATTTAATTTTTTTCACTATTTGTTTCTCACTCATGTCGTCAATGCCACTAATTTCACGATATCTTTTGCCAATTGATTTTGTGCTGTATCCTTTACCTTTTTTCAAACCCTTCTTCATTTCCTCAAAAAGTTTCTCTGTTTTTTCAGTATTAGTATTTCCAACCGATTTTTCATTGAGATTGCGTAATTCTGTTGAAACGCAAGCGGCATGATATTTTATTTCCGAGGCAATTAAGTCGTTGTCTCCAGTTCTCGCAAAAAACACAGGGTTACTTCGTGATATTGTTTTTATTTTTTCTTGCATATTATGAGTCATAACTTGGCTTAGTTTTTGATACTGTGATCGCTTCTGACAAAATACGCACTTTTTTGAATCAAGAAGGTGTCCGCAAGGGACGTTTTTGAAAAATATCTGCTCTACAAAAATCTGCTGGAAAATCAGCTGTCAGTTTGTAATTTTTTGACTTGTACGAGACAATGTTCTTTGAGCTCGTATACGATTTATAACAGTTTTTGTGCCATTTTAAAACTTCGATTTTCTAGATCATCAAACTTTGAGAATATATGCCGCATATATTTGTCATCATGACAATTTGTCATACGTTCTTTCGTGCATTCAATGAAAGTTTTTTTTTTGATTTTTCATGAGAGATAACCAGCTTTCCTCCTTCCAAACAAGTAAGACACACATTTTGAATGAAAACGTCTTGTCCATTGTAAGTTTTACGAAAAGAAGCACGTCTTAATTTGATTTTCGACTCAATTTCACTGTCAGAGCTGCTGCTGTTCGTTAAATCCATTTCTAGAGGATACAAAAAAACAGTGACTGTACCTAATACTCACTAAGTAAGTTCTAAATATTGTTAACTTACCAATAAGTTATTATTCGCTTTTAATAATATGATTTATAGACAAGAACTTTATCACTCATCACTAGTTATCTCAGTGGAATCCGCGCTACCAGAACAATGCATTCGAATTTACAAGAAAACAGTGAAGTCACGGTAAAATCGACCGTACCAACATCGCCATCAGTAGAGTGGATTTTCGGTTGACTTAGGCATAGCAATCTCGCCCTTCCTCGTGTCTCTGCGGTCGCCGCTGTTCATCGCGACATGCCGTTCGATTTATTCAATTTTCTCGTGAACCAATTATCCAATCAAAATTCTAAAAAGCCCAACATGTTCTCTGATGTTTGGTCTTTAACGTTTATAGAAAACCTCTTTTTGCTAGACCCAATACTTTTCGAGGTAGAGCGAGTTAAATGATTTTAAAAATATGGGTGTGCAGGGCAAGCGGTTTTGTGTGAAGGCGCTCCATATACAACAATGCTGCGACGTATTTTTATAAATTGAAAAAAAAATATTTCTGATATCCGGATGGGTATACAAATTTGAGGAATGAATTATCTCAAATCTTAGATCTGAAAACCGATGAAAAAAAAAATTGGCTTTTTTAAAAAAAAAGGCTCCCCCCACTCCCCTCCTACTACGATTTTTGGACGACCAAGTGATTTTGCATTGCAAAGGTCTTAGGAATGATAAAAAATGGGTTTTACATTTTAGCAACAAAGTGCCCACGGGATAGCACGATAGGATCCCGTTTAAACTCTACTAAGAGGAACTATTTAGAAATAGGTCAAACTCATTGGGCATATGAAATAGTTGGTCCACAATATTTTCATAGTTATTTCATATGACCCTTTCAAATCTAATATTGACACAGATCAT
Source organism: Phaedon cochleariae (assembly GCA_918026855.4). Lineage (NCBI taxonomy): Eukaryota > Metazoa > Arthropoda > Insecta > Coleoptera > Chrysomelidae > Phaedon > Phaedon cochleariae. Next base: position 22,850,414 of record OU896708.1, read on the forward strand.
CCAACTTCCAGATACGAAAATTTGTTACCTTATTTGAACGCCACTATCGCATACCAGGAAAAAATGTATCGTTGATTCCACACATCTCCCTTCAACATATAACAAACACTGAAAAAATATGCTTGTACTTATATTTCTTCATCTCGCTACAGGGTTGGATACGCCGGTAAACGGGTATAGTGTGATAGCAAGTGATGTAGGTACTTCAAGTTGCTAAAATCATCAATAATGCCACGGTAATTTTCAAACGGCTAGAAATTTACCGCAAATAAAAACTGACGTCACGATTTCGTAGGTATAGGGCTTTCACGCTGGGTTGATAGTTGCGCAATACTTGGTAACAATGTCGTGCCAAAACTGCACATCGAAAAATACTAGTAACTTTCGAAATGGGCGGACCGCGTTATCGATTTGAGTTGGCAAAACTGTACACCGATTCATTTGACATTTCTACGAGCGATCTGTAGATTAGGGTTAGAAAATTGTATTATATAGTGTTAGTTTATTGTAATGACATAGTGATTTCATGAGTTTTTGTGGGTTTTCCTCTTGAATTATATTGAGAATATCGATGTAAGAACAACTCTTGTTGTCTATTTCAGAATTTCCAATATAAGTAGATGCACCACTATTTATTTTCCCTCGAAATAAAATCAATTGATCGAATTTCATTTCACCAATTTATAGTAATTGAAAAACATTCAAAACGAATAGATAACCTCAAAATTGAATTCGAAGTTTCTATTATTTCCACTCAGTAAATGTGAATACTGATTAGTTTCATTTAAAAAAAATGAATTCAAGACATAATTGTGTATTGGTAGAAAAATAAGTTATTTTTAATGTTAATATATGTGATTGTTTGTTGATGTTGTTATATAATAAATCATTCTTCAAGTTATTATACTTTATTATAAGAATTTCATTATCATTAAATTTCATACTCAGTAGGTATATTGTTTAGGTTCATGGTTAATTAAATGAAAATATTCAAGTTCATTTATAAACTTCAAGTGCTGATTTTGAAACATAAATGGACGGCTTTTGAGTTGGTTCCAAAAAACATTATAACGTCCGACGATCGTAACACTAGACATATCCATATTCGGGCGGTTGGTCATTCAGTCATTTTCTTTCAACTGGCAACACTGTATGTGTTGACATATTGACGTCACTATCAACCCTGTGTGAAAGCCCCTTAGAGGAATACCATAGCACAGTTGCCATATGTTGAAATACGATTGTGAACTTCAGAAATATTATTTATTCAATAATTCATGAATTCTCAATTATGTATTGGTAATATTCCTAATAAGCAATGAAAAATCCATTGTCCCAAAATGTTTCCTCATGTATTGTGGCTTATTACTTATAATAAAGTGTAAATAATGATTATATCAATTCGCACTAGAGGACATTTGAACCAGTAAACATGACAACAAGGCGCACGAATTGTGGGCGTTGTTTTGTCAGTTCTCAGCATTAGGCACATGTTGCCAAGTCTGACCAATAACGAAACAACATAAAAATTGACGTCACCGTTTATTCGACGTATCGCAGAACATGTCCAAATGACGGCCATGACGGTACGTTTGAAATGAGCTCTGAAATACAACAACAATTCAATTCACCTAAAAAGCGTAAGAAGTATTGCAAAAATCAATTTAGGTCCCTAGCAACACAGTGGAGTAATTGAATGCCAATAATTCATTGTTCTGTTATGTCTATCTGTCTGTCATTATATATGAGTCCACTCGCGGGTACAAGTTCCAAGGAATTCGTGGGCTAGCTATGTCACTGGAATCAGTGTCACTTTATATACAGGGTGTCCGGAAAGATCAAGTCGTAAATAATAGGGCTCAAAGAGTGAGCCAAAAATATGTTAGTACGTCATATAAAAAATGTCTACCGCGCTTCGTTACGGAGTTATTGATCTTGAAATATAGAATAAAAAATATTCACGTATAACTTTAGAACGGTTGCCATGGTTTCAATGATATTCGGACAGGTAAATAAACTGATACTCAATACGTAAAGGGCTTTTCAGTGAATATGTTTTGAACAGTATGGGGCCAATAAATCGAGCAGATTGAAATCAGGTAACCGAGGTGGCCATGGGAAATGAGGAAATGTGATGTTCAAATTATCTCTTACAGCTTTATCGAAATGAGGAGGCGCACTATCGGATCTGGATGTTCTTGCAGAAGAAATGAATATTTATTTATCAGATGTCCTATCCATACATCAAAAATAAATGGAGTTTTATCACTTTTGAAACCGCGTTTGAAACGGTTGTTTTTGAATGCGATTTTCTCTAGATCGGTATAAGATATCGATTATTTAAATGAAGTAAATCATCCTTGTTGAAGAAATGTAAAGGGATCAAACAGTGAAAGCAAAATGTCAAAATTGGCACCTGCTCTGTCAAAAATGCTTTCATTGAACGGAGAAAAATCGTCCCCTGAAAAGTCGTTTACGTATGGAAAGGTGCATTAGTATGAGTTTATTTACCTGCCCGGATATCATTGATTGCAACCATTGAAAAGTTATTCATGAAATTAAATTGTTTTTCAAGGTCAATAACGGAGCGCGATAGACATTTTTTTAATATGATTTACTAACATTATTTTGGCTCACTCTATCAGCCCAATCATTTACGTCATGACCTTTCCGGACACTCTGTATATTCGATAATGCACTGCAAATTTCTAGAAATCTCCCGAAATGCACTCACCAGCGATAATTATAAATCTTAACGAAAACCTGGTTTTGGAAATAAGCGCAAATAAACCACAGGGCACTGCACGATACAGGCGATATCATGAAACGGCACATTTCAATGGGCTCGCCTACAGATAGATAGCGTTAGGTGGTTTAGCACCAACTTGCTCTGAGCTTCTTATCAGCAATGATTGAATGGTGAGAAATTCGCAAAATATAAAAACAATCAAACAAGCACATCATTATTCTAAGACCTAATGGAAATAAGGTGCGACCTGCTAATACTCATTTATTGACCAATTTGGTTCAACACATCAATATCTAATTGAGTTCAATGAGCAGGAAATTGAAAACAACAAGAATATTTACCTACGGCCGCTATATTTTAACCCGTATTTTCTGTATGTCTTGTTTTATCTACATTTTTTACCCACATGTTTTACTTGACGTTTCCAAAAATGTAAATTTCACGGAAGAATAAATCTATCTATCTATCTATCTATCTATCTATCTATCTATCTATCTATCTATCTATCTATCTATCTATCTATCTATCTATCTATCTATCTATCTATCTATCTATCTATCTATCTATCTATCTATCTATCTATCTATCTATCTATCTATCTATCTATCTATCTATCTATCTATCTATCTATCTATCTATCTATCTATCTATCTATCTATCTATCTATCTATCTATCTATCTATCTATCTATCTATCTATCTATCTATCTATCTATCTATCTATCTATCTATCTATCTATCTATCTATCTATCTATCTATCTATCTATCTATCTATCTATCTATCTATCTATCTATCTATCTATCTATCTATCTATCTATCTATCTATCTATCTATCTATCTATCTATCTATCTATCTATCTATCTATCTATCTATCTATCTATCTATCTATCTATCTATCTATCTATCTATCTATCTATCTATCTATCTATCTATCTATCTATCTATCTATCTATCTATCTATCTATCTATCTATCTATCTATCTATCTATCTATCTATCTATCTATCTATCTATCTATCTATCTATCTATCTATCTATCTATCTATCTATCTATCTATCTATCTATCTATCTATCTATAGAAAGTAGGCAAGAACACACGAGATACAGCCTCAGTAAGTAGCTCTTCACGCACAGTAAGCACGTCGCACAGTTTTTGTTTATTCCGCCATTATAGGTATGTCATGATCGCGTAATCGCCGTCAACAGCGGATGACATAACTGTCAAGAATTATAATTCAGACTGTGTGTCCAAACTTTTTTGATGTACTATATGGCAGTGGGTAAAGTTTAGTACGTAAGTAATGCGTGTTGTATAGTATATTACGTAATATCTGTTATGAGAAGCATATTACGCACTAATGGAAAAATTACGCACGTAGCCGCGGGTGAGTGCGTAATTCCAGCAGTGCGTAATTGCTTCACAACAAGTATTACGTACTTTACCAACTGCCTTATAGGACGACAAAAAATTTTGGACAAACAGTCTGGATTATAATTCTTGACAGTTATGTCATCCGCTGTTGACAGCGATTACGCGATCAAGACATACCCATACTGGCAGAATAAACGAAAACTGTGCGATGTGCTCACTGTGCGTAAAGAGCTACTTAGTGAGGCTCTATCTCGTGTGTTCTCACCTACTCTCTATAATGGCCGTAGGCGTAGGTAAAAGCAATTACGCACTCATGGAATTAAGAACTCGTCGCTCCGCGGCTACGTGCGTAACTTTTCCATTCGTACGTAATATGCCTCTTACAACACATATTACGTAATATACTATTATGATCATTCATATTTGGCCAAGTGGAGTGTAGTGATGGCACCAGAGTTGAACCCATCTTATTGCCACTTATAATCATGACAACGCCGGACATGCGCATAAAAATTCGGTTCTGGCAGGAGGCCTAGGTTTCGCATCAGGTCGTTGGGTGATCTGTGGTATTGATGATCTGTATCCAAATATGAATAATTTCATGCATAAAATTACTACCCCTACTTTGAGTACGCAAATCACCATCAAAATGTTTGATTATGGTCAAAGAATAAATCAGGTATTTCTCTGAAAGAAATCGAAATTCATCCAATTAACGTAATTATCACTTCATATATTAGAGTGGAAGTATTTTATGCCGGATTATTGTGGCATGTTTTGTAAAATGCTCTAATAAGAGGTAGATTTGATCCCAACTGTTATCATGGTACATATTTTAAATATTTTTTGATGGATTTTCTTATATTTCAATAAATTTCCGTTGTGACAGTTAACCCAAAACGATAGATTTTTATTTTTGAGTAATTGATATACTTGGTGATTCACGTATGCCACACATTAAAAGTTTTTCAACTTGCAGTGGGTTCAAAAATTTGAAAAATAGTTGTGCTGTTATAATCAATCATTTACGGTTTGCGAGACACAAATGTATTCGTAAACTAGCGGTAATTATTATCAGAATAATCGACATATCTCGAGAACTGTGATAGATAAGTTGACATAAATTACCCAGCTAATAATGCGAGTACCCAAATATCTGTGATATCACCAAAAGATGAAGATATTGATGTTACCTCTATTAGGGACATCAATTGAACACAGACACAGACGTGTAATCGCGGTGACATGCTCATTCTCAAAAGTGGCTCATCCCGATAACTTTTTTGGTTCTATAAATAAACAAATGGAATTCGGTGTGTGAGTGAAGTTAATAAATATGCATTATTTGACGTATTCAATTGTTTTCTGTAACTTCCGGTTTGACCAGAAATGTCCCATGTTGTCGTATTTAAAATGGAACACCCGGTTTATTTTTACTAATTTCGATAGAGAATAACATTGTGAGTACATTGACACCCCATTTGCCACTTATTGACATTTTTCATACTGAAATTTTCATTTTTCAATTTTCAATCAAGAGTGATACTGGATATTGATTGAAAATATCGATTGTGTGGTATCAACGTGTTCGTAACAAAATACCCTTTTCAGATATGGTAATGAGCCACCCTTGTTTTATTTGAAAAAATTGAGTTAACATCATAATCACGATATTGTAATTGTTGAATGAACCTGATGTGAAACAAATGGAAATTAAAACTTCATCGAAACTATTTTTCCAAGGCAACATGATTCAAAATCAAATGTTTTAACTCATTCATGGCACTCTAGATTGAAATTGAAAAATGACTATTTCAGGATGATAAATATCAAGAAGCAAATGGGGTATCATTACTGTCATTGTACTCACAATGTTATTCTTTATCGAAATAATTAAAATTTACCGGGTGTCCCACTTAAAATAAGAAAATATGGGTCATTTCCGGTCAAACCGGGAGTGCTGGAGAAGAAATGAATACGTCGAATAATGCATATATATGTACTATACTTATACAACAAATTTCAATTGTTTATCTGTATAAACAAAAAAGTTATAGCCACTTTTGAAAAACGCCCGGTATATGATCCAAATGGGCCAACTATATCGAATAATTAAACAGACAGCAGTGTCGCTGGTTCCCCTTTGGTTTCAATGAGCCAGCAGAATCATTGTGGTATCAACTTCTTGAAAAATGATTCATGAAGATATGCATAGTCTCTTGCTATCAAATCTTCACAAAAACTTCCAAATCTTGAAGAATTCTATATGATCGATCACAATAAATGAATGATGGCGAGATTAATCAGGAATTAAAAACGTGAACCATTCATATTTATGTGCATGTCAGATTATTATATTCTCTCAATACATAATCATAATATATTGTTAATAAGTAAGTGATATCTTCATGAGATATTTCTGTGGCATCATGATGCGATATATTCCACTGACATCACGGTGCGATATCACTCTGACATCACGGTGCGATATCACTCTGACATCGCGGTGCAATATTGGTACGCCATCCAAACGAGTGACAATAATGTACGTCCCCGTGACGTCTATGCGACAACCTGATTTGATTCAATGTCGCATATATATGCCCACTAAACATGTAATGTTACAAAATATTGCCACAATATATTATGAAGCCTTCTTCCGTAATATGAAAATACAATATTGTATCTATTTTGCTGCTATATTCGTGTTGACGATATAACAGAAAAACTTACTGACAAATTGTTTGTAAGTTACAAAATGACCCTTTCAATTAAGTTTCAATAGCAATATTGCATCAACTATATATTCTCATTGAAATTGCAACATTACATGGATCAACTACGAACAATATTGCACTGATATTGTTCGTAGTTGATCCATGTACATATGGAATTTTCAATTGTAATGTTGCATCAACATTGATACTTCATTGAATTTGTAAATAACATGAGGTAACTACAAACAATATTGCTACAACTTATGGAATGCAACAAATATTTGAACAAAAAATCTAATATAGCTGAAATATACAAAATCCTACATTGGGTATCGATCGAGAGACGCCATTTCATGAAATGCCTACGCGCAGTCGCAAACTTGCATTCGACAAACGCCACTATCTTAGTCGCCATATTTGTTCGTGTTTGGCTTCGGTAACAGGTATTTTGTTGTTGTACACGTCCAAATGGCAAATGATACCAATAAATAATATTATACTTTGGAACATAAATTGAGGTATAAGTGGTGATCTGGCGATATGTGATATGAGGCAGTTGGGAAGGTTTTGAATCGCAGTTAGCAGTTGATGGTTAGGTAAGTCAACATCAGTTATTCTAGGTTAGGTCACCGAACATCAACTAAAGAGTGGTTAGGTATACATTTTACGAATTCATACATCGTTCATTGATCTAAGCGGATCGTTCGATCGACAAAAAATAACATAGAATGATTATAATTATTCGTATACCTACTCAAAGTTAGAGGACAACCTCGTGAATTCCTTTGAGTATGCAGTCAAAGTGAATCAAAGTGTACCTACTTTCTTATTGTTTCTGTTTGATCTTTCGGGTCTTTATCGGCTCTTTATCAGGAACTCTATGAAACATTACAAATTACATGAAATCAATCATTTTTATTACTGAAACACTTAGGGACATTGAGGTTTTGTTTAACCTCATAGTGATAGTAGAATCATAGCTCGAATCATCAAATCTTATCTCTCATTTTACTGCACTTAGCTGTTGCAGAAAAAACTTTGAGCTCGCACTCACAATTCATTCTAAAACAACCTAAAATATCGTTTTTCAGAATATTCTCTAGATGCTGGGAAATATTCATATTATCTTCAGTGTATATTATGAGGATACTCTCGTATGTTCCAAAGTTTATTATTTATTGGTATCATTTGCCATTTGGACGTAAACAACACCAAAATACCTAATCTTTGGAAGAAGTCCATGGTAACTCAAAGTGGAGTGGTGTAGTTCATAGATGAAAACCCAAAGTCATCTCCACAACTTTTATTTAATGATCATAGATCATATAAGGAACATGTTTCGGGCTTATATAAGCCCATCATCAGCCAAGAAAATGTAAAGTTCTAAAAAAGGACAGATTGGCCTATGGTATGATACAGTAATATTTTACTTACATGGAAGTGAAAATTGTTGCAATATGTATACAATAAGCAATAACGGAGCAAGCAAAAGCCATTGCTCCATGATCTGGAAAAGGAACAGTGAAAATTTTTTGAAAAAATATCAATATGAGTGAAACTTACTGTTTATATGATAAAAATGTTATTTAAAAATTTTTTAATAAAGTTGAAGGTTGGGGGTCGGGAACATATTTAATAAGGGCCCACGGTACCCTTAAATCACCGATAAGTGGTAATTAAACTTGCAAATATCAATCTTTTGTAATAAGAAAGATGTGGCTTCGGAAATAACCAAGAAAAGAATCACATGTGCGGAAGCACTGAACAGTAAAATTGTTTGCTGTCAAATGTCAAGTCAACCAGATCATGGAACAACTAGTTACATAGATAGACAGAATAGGTGATGGGGGGCAACACCATAGCACAGCACTACGTCAGATTGGCAATAAAACTGAAAACAAGATTGGTACAATCAGACATCTTACAATCCAAAAATCTAGAAAAAAGTGTACATGGCAAATGACAATTATTTAGCAAAATTCAATGAATTGAAAAATTTGTTGCAATCATATTGAGTTTGTTCATTCAAAGAAGTTACATTATTATTATTCAATGACAAATTTATGAGATAAATTTATGAGATAAATTTGTCATCAAATAATAATAATGTAACTTCTTTGAATGAACAAACTCAATATGATTGCCACATCTTTCTTATTACACAAGATTGATATTTGCAAGTTTAATTACCACTTATCGGTGATTTAAGGGTACCGTGGGCCCTTATTAAATATGTTCCCGACCCCCAACCTTCAACTTTATTAAAAATTTTTTAAATAACATTTTTATCATATAAACAGTAAGTTTCACTCATATTGATATTTTTTCAAAATATTTTCACTGTTCCTTTTCCAGATCATGGAGCAATGGCTTTTGCTTGCTCCGTTATTGCTTATTGTATACATATTGCAACAATTTTCACTTCCATGTAAGTAAAATATTACTGTATCATACCATAGGCCAATCTGTCCTTTTTTAGAACTTTACATTTTCTTGGCTGATGATGGGCTTATATAAGCCCGAAACATGTTCCTTATATGATCTATGATCATTAAATAAAAGTTGGGGAGATGACTTTGGGTTTTCATCTATGAACAAAATACCTGTTAGCGAAGCCAAACACCAACAAATATGGCGACTAAGATACTGGCGTTTGTCGAATGCAAGTTTGCGACTGCGCGTAGGCATTTCATGAAATGGCGTCTCTCGATCGATACCCAGTGTAGCATTTTGTATATTTCAGCTATATTACATTTTCCAATCAAATAAGCGTGTTGCATCCCATAATTTGTAGCAATATTGTTTGTAGTTAGCTTATGTTATTTACAAACCTAATGAAGTATCAATGTTGATGCAACATTACAAATTAAAATTCCATATGTAACGTTGCACTGATATTGATCGTAGTTGATCCATGTAATGTTGCAATTTCAATGAGAATATATAGTTGATGCAATATTGCTATTGAAACTTAATTGAAAGGGCCATTTTGTAACTTACAAACAATTTGTCATTAAGTTTTTATGTTATATTGTCAACACGAATATAGCAGCAAAATAGATACAATATTGTATTTTCATATTACGGATGAAAGCTTCACAATATATTGTGGCAATATTTTGTAACATTACATGTTTAGTGGGATTACACATAACATTGAAATATTGCTGCAATATTGTTGAGATATTACTTTGCTTAGTGGGTGGCGATGTAACAAAGATGTTCATGTGACATCGCATTGTTAGGGTAGGTTATTTGAACTCAGAATTAGAAGGCTAATCGAACCGTGTTAAAAAAAAATGGTTCCTATTTTAAAGTATGAAGTTGGTGCCAACTTTTGGCTGGAGGACTAAAAATATTTAAGGTAAATTGGAAATGATCGATTATATCAGTATACCGATTGTCATTATTGCCAAGTTTCTAATTCAACTGCAAGTTGAAAAACTTCCAATGTGTGGCCTACGTCAATCACCCATTATGTTAATAATTGAAAATCATTGCAGTATATCGAACATTCACAAATGAAATAATCGTCCTGGGAAGCCGTTTGGCCGGTGTTGAAATTCAACATATCTGGTTGAGTATAAATAATGGTGGGTTCACTGTAGCTAGAGTAGTGTAGTGGAAAAAGCCATTGAGAAATGTAGGATAGATGATGCCAATTGTTTCTATCATTGAAACTCAACATGGATAATGATGCATTCTGAAGCTAGGTGTGAAACAAACCATCAATATATCACATTCTCTTGAGGTTGTGACTTCTCTATGGCCACCATGTTTCACTTCTCTCATTATATTTATCAACTGACACTAGGGCTGACTCAAAATCGATGATAAAGCCTTGGATGTTATATTGGAATTATTGATAATAATCAATTTGCTAAAAGATATGCTATGCATTCTATGAAGGTGCATGTTACATACCATTTGAGGAATCTTCGGAAAATGCAATTTCTTGTTCTAATTCAGCACATACAGAATTCCACGCTGAAAAACAAAGAATTGAAATTTAGTTACATATAACCCTATATTGATAAACTACACTGAGAAAAACTGGTTAATTAAAACGTCCAGTTGGTATTTTTTTAGTACCGGTAATTAAAAATATTTGGAATTTTATTAACAATGACAACGTATCCTTATTTCCTACAAATGACTTTTCTATTTTTCGCTAATTATTTGCCATCAATAAAAATACTATTTGTGACAGAATTATCACAGTGTTGTCTATTCAGTCAATTAAATTTTTTTATTGGGGTTAAAAAACCTCATTCTGGGGTTACTAACAACAGCTGACTATTTGCCACAACTGATGACACATTTATCGTAAAAGGTTTATTATTATTCATAGCAGAAATTGTTTAGCCATAACTAATAATTTTAGTTGTACTGCGTCGTTCGGGACCGCCTCGCGTCTCTTCGGGACCCACTGGCAAAAATTGCATCTTGCATCTGTTTGTCTTTCTGTTTCATCATTTGAACTTGTATCTTGATAGTGGATAGATCGCACGGTCGTCGAGCTTAGACAAAATGAATAAAATAATTGTCTAGTGTAGCCGGGAGCGTCGTTTTCTGGCTGGTTCACTGATCTGTGTGTTTTCAAATCACTGTTTTGCGTTTTTTTGCACTTCGCGCTGAGCCATTTGGCATTTGGTTGGCAAAATAATAATTCGCAGTTTACCATCGTTATCTGTGCGTCACTAGTTATCAGGTTTAGGTACCTATTCACAATTCAGTTCAGTTTACGACGGGCGACGGTGAGAAATGTCAAACCGACGTCACGTGTACACGGTGTGTATTTATAATTCCCTCTCTTTTTGCTGAGCTGTGGCCTGTGGCACTTACGGTGTGTGTTGTATTCCTGTTCACGATTCCATTGGAAATTGGAAGGAAAATGGCATACAAACTGTTATTATTAGAATGGGGCTTTGATTTTAATTGATATAAAACTATCAAGTTTAAGAATAACTAAATTATATTTCAAACGTTACTAAATCACTTTTAATAGTAACTAGATTCCATTTTAGTCACAATTAAATATTTAATTTGCAACAACACGCTCACTATTAACGTCAGAAGAAATGAGTAATTGCCCCAACTGGGATAATTTGTTGTGATAACAAACATATATTGAAACAGTACTAACAATCTAATTGTCATAACTATGTATCTTGATTGTGGCAAATAAAACTTGGTATTATTCCTTAAAAAGGCTTATTAGTTACCACAACAACGTCGTAGATGACTCAACTAAACTTTTCATTAGAGGCAAATAGGCGTTTCCAGAAAAACAGAATTAGTTATGGCAACAACTAATGCTTGCTGTCCCCTATCGTACTAAAAAATTTTTCTGTAGTTACAAATTTTTTAGTAACGGCTACAAATTTTTTCCCTCAGTGTATAGACAAGTGGCTTCGTAACTTCAAATTCAATTAAATGAATTGAATTTGCTTTTCATCTATGCATATCATACCTACACCTGTGCTTACATCTAACTAGTCTAGTTTAGGACTTATGACGAAACTTATGAGCATTTATTTGTGAAAATGTCACTAGAAAATGGTATCTCCCCATTAGATATTTGGTAAGCAGGCCATGTTTACTATTTGACAGTAAGATTGTCTTCAATTCAGTAATGTGGACTGATGAAAATATTGTAGATAACTTCATCGCGGTAGTCGAAATATATCAAAATTATTACTAGGTTCCACGTAGACGGGACTCGGGACTGCATATGAAGTGAGCGTAGAACTGGAAATACTTTTTGACGATCGATGGGTAAGGCGCTTGGGATCGTCAAAATGGCTAGAAAGATCACCCGATCTCAATCCTTTGGATTTTCTTTTATGGGTAATGTTTGAAGATGCATTTCCGCTTGAAATAATCTCCAGCACGAAAACAGTCAACATCCGCATTTAAAGTGATTGAATGTGCATTTTTTGATCAATTTTGAATCATCATAATTTTCGACTGCTTGAATCGATTATCAATTCTTTATCAGTTACAGAATTTTCGTTTCATTGACTATCAAACCTATGGAAATGATTACTGCATCTCTTCAGAATGAGATTCTACAGGAGTTATCAATGCTGTGCAAGTTTTCAAGAATTTTGCAGGCTTCCCGTTTGGGAGGAATTCTTTTCTAATTCATTCTGAGGTGGAAACATATAGCACACCATCTGTTGTAGAAACGGTTCTGAGATTTTTGGAAATGTCAGCCTCATTACTGAAATATGATTGTTTTTATAAAGTTTTGCATTGTTGCACCAACAAATTTCGTTGGAATTTGTGGACTGTATTTAATCGAATGACAAATTAAAATGGAAACGCATATACGTCAGTTTTCACACCAATAGGAAGGATTAGGAACAATATCACACACACTAAGTGGAGATCAACTATTGAGATCCAAGAAACAAGGGTAAAGCGTCACTATATCTCTCTATTAACAAACCCGAGATGTTACCCATTCAAGCGGTGGTTGTCTTCTCAGCGGGTGCATATGGTCCATATTCCGGATATCCCACTCAGAAAGCATCATGTAGCGCAAAAAACATCAGGCCATGATTCTACGCGGCAAACTCAAATCAACAAATATAACTAAACGAAGGTGAAACATTCCGCCCATCAAAATATACAGACAGTATTTAAAATATACTAAATTATATTTTATATTCCGTACAATTATAATCAATACAAATCAACACAAACTTATGAACTATAACCAAGAAAAGGAATGTATCTGTTACCTATCTAACAATAGACCATTAAATATTCAATAAACTAGTGTACAGGTAATGGGCACAATTTTAGTAATGAGCGCTTCAACAAGCCAGTGGAGGTACGGACCTGAGCTACTCGAGCGATTCCATATCTTTACCAGAATATAAATCTGTTATCCTTGCCATTGTAATGGTGGCAAGATTTCGCCACTATACCAAAGTATAGTGGGCAATACATCAGATTTATTTCACTTCGAGCGTTGTTGACAAGCGTCTAGCTAGACCAGCGGATCTTCAAACATCGAGGTCAAATCAAGGTCTATTAACTTCTATAAGGTTACCTCATAGTATAGCATTATGGTGCGGGGGTGCGCGGAGGGGCGTGACGTCAGTGTTTCCCCACCACGTGATTGTTGATTTCGTTTGTGTCACTGTCAAATGAATTGGAAAAAAATTTGAATTTGAATTCGAAAGAATCGCGAATTTTAGACTTTAGTTGAAAACAGGGTGACAAGAAGACTGAAGATATCTTTGAAAGAGTGTGAGAGAGGTTGTATAATAATATGGTGTAGTATTATTCAAGGCTGGTCACATCATAAATATCATAATATTATTGTGTGGAGTCAAGAGTGGATATAGAACAAACAAATGTTATGAAATGCCTGTTTGGCAACCTCCACATGAGATTCAGATAATTCCAAAGGAAAATGATGAGCTGTGGCAATGTGAATGTCCCTGTGAAGCAGGCATGTCATAGTTTTGTATACACATTTTATAGGGACTAATATTGACAGGTAGGAAGGTGCACTTTTGATCTATCACACACACAGGTAAAAAATACATGAAATTTCAGGAATGAAGACTTGGAATATGTGAAGCTGCATATATAACAAACAGAAGTGGTGAAAATTGAAAAAAGAGAGTAGATCAATCAATGATCTATTATACAGCCAAACCATTTCAATAGAAGGAAAGTGACCCCCTAAAATCATTCTTCCTTTATATAATTGAAGTTAATTTTACAGGGTATATCAGTCTATTTTGTTTTTTGTTTGGAAGCCAATGAACTCAATGTGAACAACTGGCTATTGCATGGTACTCAGGAACACTGGTGAGTTTATTAAATTTTACTTATACTTGCTACTTCATTTTTACATGTAGCAAGGAGTCTTGGGAAAAAAGGCAATCAACTTCTTCTTTCCAAAGGATTTTTCAAATAAATTTGTTCAGCATGGAGTGGAATATGAATCCAAAGCTCTTTCAAAATGTTCATTGAAAATGATATTGAATTTCAAATCATGCAAACTAATTTGTGTCCCAATATTTTCCATGGTTAGGATTTTCTCAATATGAAATTATTTTTCAGGAAGGAAGACCATGGAAATAATTGAAATAAGTGTCCTTACTGAGGTCCTTACATAGAGGTTTGTTAAATAATGTGTATTACATTCAGCTTGAATTATTTTCTCAAAATTTTAGGTAAAGGTTCAGAACATTTTGTGGAACAATGCCATTTCTTGATAGGAGATGGTATAAAAAATGTGAAGTTGGAAGAGAGACACACTTATTATGGATAAATTCATTTGGGAATAATGGCCCTAAAATGTCCCTAATGAACTTGAAAGAAACTAATTTTCTTGTATGATTCTTCTTCCTCCAAAACTTACATAAAGATTCCAGTTTTTTTGTGATACATTTTGTGTTAATGTTATGAGGAAGATATTTCAAAGATATTTCCATTATTTTGCACTTTCATTGCATTAATAAAATGGAATGAATTGTGATGACTTCTTTATTAATTCATTTTCTTATTATTGCATTTTCAAACAATAATATGTTCCAAATTGATACTGAAATAAAACCAGTGAGTTAGAATCATTCAATTTATCCAGAAGGAAATCCTCTTTAGTTAATTGTTTCTTGTTTCTCAGAAATGATGGCCTAATCAATTTCAAGATATTTCTTCACACCCCTTGTCAGCATGCCCTTATCCACCATGATTTCATCATTAGGTTCAGACTTCCCAATAACATTTTCTTTATTAAAAAATGCTTTATCAGTAGTTCAACCTCCATATCCTTATTAATGCCAACAGTAATCAGTCCTAATGGAGTGGTATTGCAATAAGAATTTGACTGAGTTTCTGTAATGTGTCTGTACAACAGGAGCACTGAGGAACATATATTTCTATATTTCTGTCTTCAGTCTTTTGTACTTGCTGCATGTTTTGGGAAAACAGTGAACAATCTCTTGGACACAAAAACATATTGGAAAACTTCAAAATTTATCAATATTCACTTGATTGCACAATGCTAAATTTGTTTGTTTTGTTTTTCACCTCCGCCATTTTCATTTTGCCGTTCGACAAAAGACGATGGGGAAACAGTGACGTCAGGGCAGGTCAATATGAGGCAACCTTATAGAGTTGAATAGCCTTGAGGTCAAATAACGTTACCCACAACACATGATATTTCTTCCTTCTTTATATTGAGAAACCAGGAGTACTAAGAGTAAAGAGATAGCTTAGTGGTCAGTGTATAAATGACTTCCAATGCAGTGACTGGGGTTCAATCCCTGCGAGGCGTCAATTTTTTTTCAATTGTTTTTCACTTATTTAATTTTTCAAAAATATACTTCCTAGGAAAAACGTTCATTTAGGACAAGTTAGGCTGAAAGTACTTTCATTTTTCATGCAGAAGAAATAGTTTCCTTCCTCATATTACCTAATATGTCTTATAAACACGAATAAACTTCTGATAACCTTGAGGTTTGAAAGATTCGCTGGTCTAGCTATATAGACGCTTGTGCGTTGTTGGTATTCAAATCATTGGGGTCACTGCTCATCAGGCTACAAAGAGGCCTAGAATTAAGTACCGCTTCAATTTCTGTGAGCAAAGTATGGGATTCTTCCATAGACAAAATCTGATCACCGATTGTTGTTATTCTATAGTTTCCCTATATTATAGTGGAGATGAAATTAGAATGAATGTTAACTGACATGGACTTGACAATCTGTTTATTTTTCTTGTGACACATATCTACATGGCGTTCATATCTAGATTATTAGGCTAATATAACCAAATATAATGAATAGTCCAACAACCCCTCCTATTTGTTTATTCCCTGTAACTGAATACACCTCAGGAATTTAACAGGAGTCAACGGCTTCGTAAGTGAGTCAGCTACCATGTCTTTTGTTGATATGTATGATGGTTTGATAAGCTTCTCAGCTATCTTCTGACGTAGAAAGTAATGACGCACATCGATGTGTTCAGTTCTCGATTGGTAGGAACCATCTCCTCTGACAAACCCTGCAGCCAGAGAGCCTCCTGGGTAGCAGCGGACAACGCCATATATTCCGCCTCAGGGGTAGATAACGCTGTTGTCGGTTGCTTTTTCGTTCCCCAAGATACTGATGCGTTGCACATCAGGAACACATATCCGGTGACAGATTTTCGCTCATCAATGTCACTTGCGAAATCAGAGTCACAATACCCGGTGATCTCACACGATTTGTTTCCATCGTACTCCAGCTTCCAGTCTACTGTCCCTTTCAGGTATCGGAGGATGCGCTTCACTGCAGACCAATGTGCAGCTCCTGGGTTATTATTGAATCGACTAACGAAGCTGACAGCGAATGCTATGTCCGGTCTGGACACCTGTGATGCAAACAACAGACTGCCTACTGCCTCTTGGTAAGGGATATTTTCCATTTTCTCTTCATCATTTGTAGAGGACTGCAGCTGGTCTTTAGAAAGCTTCACATTTGGATCAAGGGGAGTTGAGGCAGGGTTAGAATTTTCCATATGGAATCGAATTAAAACGTTATCGATATACGCTTTCTGATCAATCCATAGCTTCTTTCTCTTCCTGTCTCTTGATATTCGGAATCCAAGCACAAACTTGGCTTCACCAATGTCAGTCAACTTGAAATGTTTCATCAGTTGAGTTTTGATTTCGTGTTTCAGTTTAGGATCGTCAGAAAATATTAGTCATCAACCCAGACTGCTATTATCAACAACATTTTCTGATTGGACTTGAAATAAACACAGGGATCAAATGTTGACTGCCTCATACCGATACTTTTCAGACATCCATCTAATTTAATATTCCATACTCTACCCGCTTGTTTGAGTCCATATAAACTCTTCTTTAGATGACAGACTTGGTTTGAATATTGATAGCCTTCAGGCTGACGCATATAAATCTCTTCAGTGAGATCTCCTTGGAGGAAAGCTGAAACTGCGTCCATCTGATCAACGTCCATATCTCGTTTAGCTGTCAGGGCCAAAAGATACTGGATCGAGCTGTACCTCACTACCGGAGTAAAGGTTTCCTCAAAATCTACATCCTTGCGTTGGGCACAGCCTTTGACAACGAGCCGGGCTTTATGCTTCACTATTTTACCAGTGACATCTCGTTTTGTCCTGAAGACCCATTTGTTATTGAGTGGTACCTTTCCTGGTGGTAGATCCATGAGCTCCCATGTTCCGTTTTCTAGCTGCGATTCGTACTCAAGGTCCATAGCATTCTTCCAAAGATCACGGTCAGGACGATATTCGATTTCTTCAATGGCCGTTGGATCATCGGGTTCACTTAAGCTCATTGCATAAAAAACATAATCCTCGAATTTGACAGGTGGTCGTCTAACACGTTCTCCACTCCGTTGTTGATCGGCTGGATCATTTCGTTGCTGATGTGAATTAGCAGGATATGTCGGGTCGTCATTCTCATCCTCCACTTGAAAATCATTTGCCGGGTCCATCGCCTATTCCAGCTGAAAAATCACCAGGTTCATTGTCTCCACCTGATGCACCAGTGGCGCTATCTGGAACTACTAGAATACGTTCAGCTTCTTGATAGTCTCCGATTTGATCTTCTATGTCATCAGAGACCAGAGGATAGTTGGCAAAATCTCTTTCTGATTTTTCCAAAAGCTGTGATCCTTTCTCGTGTTCTAAAAAAATGACATCACGATACTTCCGATTTCTTTGGATCATAAAGTCTGTACGCTTTACAGTTAGCACTGTAGCCAATAAATATGCTAGGACGAGATTTCGCGTCCAACTTCTTTCGGTTGGCAGCTGGAATATGAGCATATAGAGTCCGACCACGTTAACTTTGGGACAGCATGTGACGCAACGCATATGCATATTCAATGCACCACGTGCTGTCCCAAAGTTATCGTGGTCGGACTCTACTTTACAACCAAACGTACGAATGTGCTTCACGGTCGGTTTTCTTCCTGTCCAAATTTCCAGTGGAGTGACTTCTGTGCATCTCGTAGGAGATCTGTTGAGAAGATAGCATGCAGTGTTTGCCGCTTCTGCCCAAAATTTCTGAGGAAGTCCCGAATCAGCAAGTAAACATCTGACCTTTTATACAATCGTGCGGTTTAAACGCTCCGCTTTTCCATTTTGTTCAGGCGTATGAGGAACGGAGGTCTGATGTTGGATACCTTCAGTACGAAGAAAATCTTTCATTTGATTAAAACAAAATTCACCTCCATTATCTGTCCTGAGTATTTTCATCTTCAGACTTGTTTGATTTTCTACAAACTTCTTGAAATTGACAAAGGTGTCAAAAACGTGGCTTTTTTAACCACGAAATAACAAAATGACATGTGGCTGTAGTCATCTAAGAAGGTGAGCGTATACTGGGACCCCGCTAGTGATTTATCTAGTGACCCAACTAAATCTGAATGTACTAGCTTCAAGAGTCCAGTTCATCTAGTTTCACTCATTGGGAATGACAAACGATGACTTTTGCTGACAGCACAAACTTCACAAATGAATTCTTTCGGAATTTTACCAGAAAAATGAATTCCGTGAACTAATCCATTTTTCAACTTCTTCAGATTGGATGAATTGACATGCGCCATGCGCCTGTGCCACAAAAGTTCTTCGTTAGGAAAATCTGAATGAGCCAATTGAACTGATTGGGAAGCGAGGTCCAACTTGAACAAATTATTTTCTAATGTTGCAGTTGCCAGTATGCTATCATTTGAATCATAAACTCGTGCACCATCAGAATCGAAGACAACTGTATTCCCTCTATCCACAATTTGACTGACTGAGAGAAGATTCACTCGTAAATCAGGTACATAATAAACATTTCGAACAGTTACATCTGAAGTATTGCCATTCACTGTGACAGGTAACTTTATATCACCAATACTGCTTGTTTGCATGATATTCTCACTGTTCGCGGTGCTTACATTCATT
Organism: Phaedon cochleariae; assembly: GCA_918026855.4. Classification (NCBI taxonomy): domain Eukaryota; kingdom Metazoa; phylum Arthropoda; class Insecta; order Coleoptera; family Chrysomelidae; genus Phaedon; species Phaedon cochleariae. The sequence goes on from OU896708.1 coordinate 22,870,200, forward strand.
TTTGACGGGGTAGTTTCATTTACAAAAATGTTTTTGTTCTTTGTCATATGCGCGGAACAACCCGAGTCGAAAAACCAATCTGATGTACCCACAGAAATTTGAGTGGAAAGAGCGGTAAACATGCCTTGTTCCTTGTTATCACTGGTGGTGGCATTCCCGGAGAAATGTTTCTTTTCACTTCGGCTGGAGCAGTTTTTGCAAAATGTCCGTATTTGTTACATTCGTAACAGCGAGGCCCTTTTGATCTGGAACTGGTACCGTTTTTTTCAGAATCGGAACTATTCTTTTTGAACTGGTTTCTCAAATTGCTTTGAGCGGAACTGGGTTTCGAAGTAGAATATTGCCGATGTTGAAAACCATACATCGCCTCTACTTTCTGGCCATTTTAGTTGTTGAAACGTCTTGAAGCAGTTTAGTTTTGATCGCATCGGCGGTAATTTCAATACCGGAGGACTCTATCGCCATGATCATAGGCTGGAAATTATCGGGAAGACCGGCTAATAAAATATTGCCAACCCACTGGTCAGAAACTTTCAAACCAATGTTCGTAAGTTTATAGGCGGTCGTGATAATCCTATTCACAAAATCCTCAACTGAGTCACAGTTTTCGAGCCTAGTCATAATTAGAGCTCTCAATAAACCAAACCTTCTGATAAGTCCTGAATCCTGGAAGGCGGATTCCAAAGTGCCCCATGCTTCTTGGGCTGTCTTTGTTGATTGTAAATGAACGTAGTTTACTTGATCAACCAGAAGAATGATTTTCGCTCTTGCTTTGACGTCTTTTTTGCAAGGATCAGACTTACAGTCACCTGAAACGCAGTCCCAAAGTTCTTGGTCCAAAAGGTAGGCCTGTACTGCGAATTTCCAAGCGTCATAGTTCTCGCGCCCTTTCAATTTTTCTATTTGCGGGATCTGACTCAACATTTTCGCACACCGGTACAGGAAATACTTAATCGGCTTCAGCAGAATATCCTGGGGCTCATAACCTGTTGTTATTCTATAGTTTCCCTATATTATAGTGGAGATGAAATTAGAATGAATGTTAACTGACATGTACTTGATAATCTGTTTATTTTTCTTGTGACACATATCTACATGGCGTTCATATCTAGATTATTAGGCTAATATAACCAAATATAATAAATAGTCCAACACCGATTACTCGTTTTAGAAGCGTTTTAATGGATATCACATCAGATTCCCACGAAACTTCAAAGTGAGGAGTCGCTGGTGGATTGAAATGCAATTGAATACTCAAATTCGATTTTGTCACTCTACCTCTAAGTGCCATAAATCTTCTGAAAGCTACAGGGGTACGGCTAACACGAAAGCAACGATATTACTTGATGAATTGCACTCTTAGAGGCACTCTTTCATAAAAGAATCCAGAACTGTTGAACGATCAAATATCTCAAAGTATTAGGACCTGGATGTAAGTTTCTAGTATGAGTGCCGAGGCAATAATATGGGGTGCTTTGCATCGTATGGCAAATCAGAATGCCGCAATCGACCGCCCACCCTGAGGTGTCCAAAAAAGGAGCAACTTTCCTAAAGGGTTTCGATCAAGACTTTCCAGATTTAAAATTAACAATATCGTCGCGAAAGACTTGCCTCAACAATAACGACCATTTCTCTATGCAAATCATCTACACTAAACAAATACACATTCACATATCGTGTATACGATTTCATGTAGATAAACCTCTGGCAATAAGCTACGATTATTGCAATTTTGCGAAGGGAAGGGAAGGAAAGTTGTTCAGCAAATTCAGAATACAGTTATCCTCATACATTGTTGAAGAATAAACATTTTTGTTCTCATCTGACAAGGCATCACTATCATCCACAGCATTTATCTCACCCGAACCTGTCAGCGGAAAATGACTGTAACCATGGTGGTCCATTCCACCAAATATGATGTGTATACTTCAATTACTTTTCAAATATTCTAGTTACATTCAGAATATTGTATAATTACTTTTTCAGTAAGTACAGTAATTCTATTTTTCATTACTTCAAATAATGATGAAGTCTCCTATCATTTTTAAGTTCGTATTAGAGGAGGAAGTCTCCTGATATCATTTTTAAGTTCGTAGAGGAGACCAGCCAGCAGGTTGTTGACATTTCTGGTCTGCCTAAGTTCGCGTTAGTAACTGAATGAATCCCAGAATCCCGATGAGCACTGGAAAATTCGATGTTTTTGAGCTTTTGTGAAAACAACAAGGTTGAATCTCCGAACTGGCATACCCGTACAGAAAACTAGTCTCTATTTCTGAAGTGGTTTGACGATAGATTCACCAATTTCAAGTGTTTCAATATACGATATCAAAGAAGTCATATCCCTAAATCCATATAGTTCAACAACAAGACATAGATACCAAATTATACCGAGTGTCCCAGTACACCTGGTTCAATTGCATATTTCAGTCATTTCAACAAATTAAAATTTTGAATTTGTACGATCTATTATACCTACAAGGGCCAAGGAACAAAACAAAAATAGGAAGCATGCATGTTCAACTGGAAGAGATGTTACCTTTTTTGGCACATTGCATGCTTTCTGAAATTGTGGAATGTAATACATCATTATAAAGATCATTATAGAAAGGAGTAAGTATTGAGTAGATTCCAAAAATTCAGGAAAAAATCAACTGGGCCCCATCTGAGAACAAAAAGTTCCTCCTTTGGATTAAACCGAAATTTGAAATATTCTGGAATTGGCTGGAATACAATTGGAACGGGTATATTGGGACGCCTGATATATGTATAGTATGTAGATATGGCATATAGGATCCAGTATTGTATTTTTACTGTTGCTCAAATAATTATTATCATTTTTCATATTTTACCAGAGATGACCGTTTTGAATTCTTTTTTATATTCTGTTTATTGTTAATTTGTTTTTGAATATATTTTCTACATATTTAATGTTATATCTTCTCAAGGGTGAGAACATTTGAATTTTGAACATATTTCATTTATAAACTTATTAAACTTACAGTTTCCTGTAGTTTGATAATTTATTTCATTTCAGTATTTTTTCTTAGAATTATTGATAAACTTGCCAAAAGGTCCAGCAAAAGTGAGATGATATCAGATCATCTTGTTGAGAAACACCTTTAATCTCTGATTGATTCATTCTTAAAATCTGACATATACAGGGTGGTGAATTTGTAGATGCTCACCATTGTGATCTCAGAACTGGTATAAGAGATGAGGTTGGTTGAATTTCGGTTAAGTTAGAGAAAAGTTGCGCTATTATATTTCTGGAAAAAAAATCCTAGATATTCTGATTGGTTCTTGCTTTATATTTTGATTTATATAGAAAAATAATATTGTTCATCTGAAATTCTGATTTCAACTTTTTTCAATATGAATCAAGAACCAATCAGAATATCTTGGATTTTTCCCGAATTATAGTGGGCAGGAAATGGTGCAACTTTTCTTCAATTTGAAGGTCCTCATATATCTTATTACCAGTTCCCAGATCCCAATATGATGAGCATAGAAAAATTCACCACCCTGTATATCTATATCTGTACTAATATTTTGAAGGAGAAAGATTTGTTTCCTTTTCAGTTTGTTTGTATTGAATAGGCTCTGAAACTACTGAACTGATTTTAAAACTTCCATAGAACCACCATTAGATGAACATAGGCTAATTTTTACTGTGGGAAAATGCTCCATTCCTATGGGAAAACAGGTAATAGGACAAGGGGTGGTAAGAATTGTCCTTCCCTGCTCATCTTTTCTGAACCTATTGGGTTGAAAATCTGAATGGTTATTTTGATGGTTTCCTGGATGATTTAAAACTAGAATTAATCACAAGTAGGAGGTGTAGGTATGTACTAACATACTAACCTCAGTACCAACAACAACTACTAGGAGTAGAATGTAAAACTTACTAGTGTAGTAATTAGGAACCTTAGTTTGGTTTTCTTAGTTTAAGCAAGAGGAAAAAGGTTAGTATTTTGATAAATACCATTACATTGTGATTGTGAATTAAACAAACACCTACATTCATTTATGAAGTTGACGATTTCTTCATGCTGTGGAGAAATACTCTCACTCCTCTGACCAGTAGGTGATGACTTCTTAAGAAATGTTGGTTTGGGAATACTGCAGAAAACTAGGTTTGTTGAAATATACAAGCCAATTCAGAAAAAGATACTCACTGATTCATTTCATTTTCCTCAATATCAGTTTCTTTATTTTTCTCCCTAAAATGTTCCATATTTTGAGAGATACCTAAATAAAAGTAAAAAAGTAATGATAAACATTAGAATATAATAATAATTATTATAAAACTGTTCTCTGGTAAGGTTTTTTATTTTGAAGCATACCTCTTCTTGCAGGTTTTGGGACGGTTTTACTTGGACCTTTGATATTGTACATAATTGAATTTTCAATTTTTGAAATTTTTTCAATCCACAACCTACAAACAAATTATTTCAAAACTTGTGAACTGTGGAGTTAGCTAGTCTAGTTCGAAAAGTGAAGTGCTACAAACGTCTCTCGCCAGCCATTCAATTAGTAGCATGCTGCCGTGCTGCGATTATTAAGAGGTATTATGAGGAAGGAAAATATCGTTTCTGCATGATAAAGAAAGACTTTTGGCTCAAGTTTCGTTTAGCTGAAATCAGTTATGAAAAAACTGTTGCTATGGCAACGATCGTCATGATAACGAGTAAACAAAAACCCGATTCCCGTGGTGAGGAAATGCGTGGTTGCCAAATTGTATCGGGTTTAGTATAGCTGAAATAGGTTATGGAAAAACTGTTGCCATGGCAACGATCGTCATGGTAAGGAGTAATCAAAAACCCGATTCCCGTACTGAGGAAATGCGTGGTTGCCAGATCGTATATCGGGTTTAGTATAGCTGAAATCGGTTATGGAAAAATTGTTGCCATGGCAACGATCGTCATGGTAACGAGTGAAGAAAAATCCGATTTCCGTGGTGAGGAAATGCGTGGTTGCCAAGTTGTATCGGAGAATTATTGCTTCATTCATTAATTTCAGAAACACTCTTCAATGTAACCATCCTTCGCGTGCCGAGCTATTCGACAATATCAAAAAGAAACAGAGCCATTTTGGAATATTCATTACGAGGTATCGCGCAGGATATAGGAAGAGAGAGTACAGGTACTGATTGTCTAATACAGATGGAATCATCTCGTTAGGCCCACCCACATTTCCATTTGCCTTCATTTCGATTCACCCATACCTTTCTTCACACGCACATTTTGATTCAGCAACAGTCTTCAAACATACACGAACGATGCCTTGCTACCAAATCTGAACGATGCTGGAAGATATATGTTTTTCAAGAAGAAGGTTGATTTAAGTCGAGTTAGGTTAGATTGTTTGGAGAAAGTAGTGTCCTTTTTTATGCAGTCTTCAAACACACACGAACGATGCCTTGCTACCAAATATTATCGATGTTGAACAATATATTTTTTCTAAGAAGGTTCATTTACGCCAAGTTAGGTTAGATTGTTTAGAAAAAGTAGTGTCCTTCCTTATGCGCTATTTGTTCCGCACTATTTTGTCGCTCGCTAATTTGTCTAGCTCTGTTCAATAACAAAGCCAATTTTTTCCAGACGTTATTTCCATATATGATTATTCAACGACGAACAGTCTTCAAGAAATTTATAAGAAGGGTATTCATTCGAATCAAGTTATTGTTTGAATACTAGCAGAACAAAATTTGACGGTTGAAGATTGCGCTGATTTCAGCTATACTAAACCCGATACAACTTGGCAACCACGCATTTCCACACCACTGAATTCGGATTTTTGTTTACTCGTTACCATGACGATCGTTGCCATTGCAATAGTTTTTCCATAACTGATTTCAGTCAAACAAAACCCGATACAACTTGGCAACCACGCATTTCCTCACCACGGGAATCGGGTTTTTGTTTACTCCTTACCATGACGATCGTTGCCATGGCAACAGTTTTTCCATAATTGATTTCAGTTATACTAAACCCGATACAATAACTTGGCAACCATGCGTTTCCTCACCACGGGATTCTATTTTCTGTTCACCTGTTACCATGACAACGGTTGCCATAGCAACAAATTTTCCATAACTGATTTCAGCTAAACGAAACTTGAACCACACTTTTGACCTAATTCGTTCTGTATGAATCTTCTTTCTGGAATGTGTTTTTTTCGAGAAAATACTTAGTGAAAACAGAGGTGTAAACAGAAGGTTGAAAAGTATGAGAAACGAAGATATCTGCATGGAAAAGGAAAATGCGACTTCTTTCAACCGAACTCGTCCTAGATGGTCATTCTTCTGAAAAGTTTATTTTTCGAAACATGACTTGTAGAAAAAAAAAAACAAAAGGAATATTCTCAGATATAATTATGAACAAAAAAAATGGATTAATTTATTGAGAATTAGCATTCTCTTTGTGCTGAAAATATCAATTCCTTTCTCGGTTTATTCAACAGAAAGCAACTACTTTCCTGGCTATATGCCACGACGAACATTGAATTACATCTATTGAACACACACGATAAGAAAAAAAAAGAAAAGAAATTGGCCCCTTGCAGTGATTTTAACGCAAGCCACCGTCGTGGAAGTCGGGAATATACAGAGCACTGAACTATCGCGCTACTCTAAAGGTCTAAGTATGAAGAAAGAAGAAATATCGTGTGTTGGCCATATAATGTACCTACTAAACATATACGGATAAGTTCATTTCACCTTTTTTATGCAGAAAGGATATTTTTCTTCCTCATACTCATAACCTTCTGTTTTCACCTAAGTGATTTTTCGATAAATATACCTTTTCAGGAAAAAGATTCATTGAGGCCGAGTGAGTTTGAAAGGAGTCCCTTATATCATGCAGAAATTATATTTTTCTGCATAATACCTTTTGATAACCTTTAAGCAGCGTTATCACAACCAAACTTTTTACGTCAGATGCCCGACGCTGGAGGCAAAACATTGAAACACAACGTCATTTTTCTTATTTGTTTACAAGTGATCGAAATAGTTTTTCACAATTATTTTGGCATACGAATCGTATTTTTCGCTAATCATCAATTCGCTCATTCCATCACATTATGCTGTTGTGAAATGCACAAAAACTGCAGCGGAAGACGAAGTAATCCGGTTGGTACATCATGATTTAAAAATGAGTACCTACTATAGTCACTCACATATAATTAATTTTTGAAAAGTCGGTAATTTCTCTGATTTCTCATCGGAATTTTTTCTGCGATATGAGCTAATAGAAATACACCTGAAATTTCAAAAATAATGCAAGAAGATTGGATTCATGCAATCAATCGGGAGGACTAGTCTGACATGCTGACGATCGTGTGTGTTGTAGACATTTTCAATCAATTAGCAGTATTAGCTTGTATTGCAGAAGTGGCAGAAGGCAGAAGGGATTTTAATAAGGAATGACAACACATTTCATGATGAAAACTATGTGAGATTACCTGAAAAATCATATACTTTAGTCTCTTGCTGCATTTTTTGTGCATTGTACAACAGCACAATGCGAAGGCATGCTCGAATTGATGAATAGCGCAAAAAACACGATTCGTATGCCATAATATCGTTAAAAACTATTTCATTCCTTTGATTCCTCTGTAACCAAATAAAAAAGTGGGGTTGTGTTTCAATAATTCACAGAAGAATAGGTTGTGTTTCAATATTTTGCCTCCAGGGTCGGTCTTCGTGCACGCGACCTATTCCTAAAATGTGGAATTGAAATGACGCAAAAAGCTGCAAGATGCCATCGTCTGTGAAAAAGTTAAAAATAGACAATTTATGTTGAAAAAATGGAAAATACTACTGTAAGTTCACCAATCAGAATGAGAAACGTTAAAAGCAAAACGTAACAAGTTTGGTTGTGAAGCACGGAAGCATGCTACTAACTGGATGACTGGCGATAGACGTTCGTCAGCTTAGGGATTGGCATTTTGACAACACGGGCTTCTTTTGAAAGTGTATAGACGGTCGACCAGTCGGCAAACTAAACTATACTTTTTTTATAGACAGCAAAGATCCAACTCTAGGTTAGACCACCTTGGCTTGTCAATCTTGTGTTCCCGTGTTCAAATCCCACATGAAATATTTTTTTATTCAATTTTTTCTACCAAGATTTTGAGTACTCAACCCAAACAGTGTTCTTCGTTTATTCTGTTTTCCTTCTTCCATTGTTTAGTGCACAAGTTTTTTTTGATCAGGTTTGTGTTCCACCAATAGGTTAGAGTGTTTGTGTGTAAGTATCTATCTAATTTTTTAGGCGTATTTTTCTCTCAAATCATGTTTTCTTCTTCCTGAAAATCGATAATCACTTGAGAATAGTTTAATTCAGTAATGGTCGGCAGTCTACTGGTCGACATAATATTTTTCCGACCGGTCGGCAAACAAACAAAATATCATAGATTGCCGACTGGTCAGCAGGTTATACACTTCCAAAATTATTTGAAAGTTGAGAAAGAACTTGGTTGAAAACGTCAAAACGTGGTGAAAACAAAAACACGTGCAGAGTGAAAAATATTAGTAGAATTAAAAATTGAAATAATTAATGATTGATTATTGAAAATGAGTTCTTCTTTAGTTCGTAAAAGTTTATCAGTTGTTGATCCAGAATTTAATGTGAATAATATAAGTGAGTTTGTTCATAATTAGGGCCAATTTATGCATAATTCTCTTTGTCTAGTCATGAGCCTCAGCCTCAATCTATATACCTACTCTTCGTTGAGGCCTGCCTTTCCGAAATTTTGCGACTGCAAGTGCTATTATTGAAATTTTGCAGCAGAGATGAAAACCTCTTGTCATGGGCTGTCCACATTTGATTGTGTTCTGATATTGTTATGTTATTATGTTATTTGATAAGATACAAGAATACAAGTGAATTTAATTGGAGAGTTCAAGAGCATAGCAGCAGAAGGGAAATGAGAAGCATTTTGAGGAATTTCCATGGATTTTAATGAATTACACATGGAATCCTCTGATATATTGGGGACCTTAGCTCAGTGTCTATTTATTAGTGACTGAAATGATGACAGTTCTAACCTGGCAGCAGAATTACTTTTTTCATTGAAGCTGGTCATGATATCAATCCTATCAGCTTCCTAGAAGTAGTTCAGTTTCCACTTCAAACTGTAGGTCCGCTCTACTTAGCCCTGCTCTGTAGGGTGTACAACTTTTTCCACTTCTGGGAAAGTTCATAGTTTCACACTTTGAAGTAGTGATATATATATATATATATATATATATACATACAAATTATAGGAAATTCCCGAGGAAATTCCATCAGTTGTTTCGAAATTCAATGAATAGAAGAGAATTGTTCTTTTCCACACATTATAGGAATTTCCTTTCATGGGCTCCAAGAGATTAAAAACAATTTCCTTTACAATTCCATCCCATGGTTGGGGGGCTTGAAACTTTGAATTCTTGAATAACACATATATGACAAAAATACTACTATTCAATCATCAAATGAGATATTTCAATTAATATTGAATTGATGAGATTTTACAATTTTTATTAATATTATTATTAAATTAATATTCCATTCCTAAACTTGGTGGTGCACTGGTTTTGCACCAGTTTTGCACTGCACTATGTTAGTTCTCTCCAAAATGTGAACTGATGCATTCCCAATGGAATATGAAATAATACCGGGTGACACAGGGTATCGGGCCACCCCTGTAACTTCTGCATTCGTCAACGGATTTTTCTGAAATTCGGTACAGTTATATAAGCAATTATTTCGGATTTGATCACATTACAATCCAATATGGCGGACTTCCGGTATTTCTGGAAATGACAGCAACTTTGTTTTTTCAAATGAAACACCCTGTATATTTTTACATATTCAAGTTCAACAGGTCGAAACAAGTGCAATCTTTATTTCAAATGTCATATTGGATTTCAATGTGATCAAATCTGAAATAGTTGCTTATATAACTGTACAGAATTTCATAAAAATCCGTTAACGAATGCAGAAGTTACAGGGGTGGCCCGATAACCTGTGTCACCCGGTATATCTCAAATTTCATTGTTGGAGGTTAATTTGGATGAATTGGTGTGTCTTTGTTCATAACTTGTCCATATCCTGAAATTATTTCTTGACTTCAATAAAAACAAAGTAGATGTTCCATGGGAAATAATTTTGACAACTATTTTTAGTATCTCTACCTCATTGAATTAGTGCAAAACAATCAACAAAATTATGAATTCTGGGACGTAATCTCCTTTATTTTCTTGTAACCTCCAAATTTTCATCACTACTTGATGATGATAATTAGATTGCTACTCAATTTTTAGCTCTAAACTATGTGAACCAGTTTTACAATGGAATTCAACACCCAACACCAGTTTTACCAATGGAATACAAAATATGCACTCAGTGCAAGCCAGTTTTACCAATGGAATTCACTATAAGTATCAGTATTTGGAAGGCATATTTTGCATGTCAAAATAAGATTTTTTTTCAAACATGTCCACAAACACTTTGTTACCGATCTACAGAGCGTTGAAATTCAATATATTTTTTCTGCAGGGAGATATTTTATCAGAAGATAAGCCCAATTTCACTCTTCACACTTTTTTGTGGTGTGCCGCCTCTTGCGCTGGTGGTAGATTTTGAAATATGAAATGACTTGTTTTGTTTATAAACTTTTTGTCTCTTGTTTTCATGCATCTTAGACTATTATCGAAAAAAAGAATAAAACTGCATTAAAATGGAAAATGGAAGAGTGGAAGAGCAGCTGTCGATTTATCGGCGAGTTGAACTCTGCCTCTTGTTTCATTGAGACAATAAAAACATTTATCATTATTATTATTATTATATGGATTTCATCAACGATTTTTCGTTAACGGTTAGCCTTTCCAAGTTTCTGAAGCGATTTTAATCCTGGTTTTCTAACACAAGGAGTGTATTTTCTATGTCGATTATTTCGACAAGTGTCACTAATGTCAGTGACAAGGCTACTGGGTGATTCTTAGTAGTTTCCGGAAGAAGGATGAATTCGCGAACCAAGTTTTCTTCATTGCAGGAGAAATGAGAAATATATATATATATATTTATTTTAGAACAACAAAACAATAATGTGACAATATTAGAACATGAATCAAACTTGAAAAAAAGAACCTTTTTAGAAATGACACATATTTTCAAATCAACGAACACTAATACTAGAACTGACATAGACAATTTAAGCATAATTTACTCTCACCTTTTAAGTTTACCAGCTAATCGCAATAACATAACAATCATTGAAGAATTTTAAATTTCCCGGTAAAAACGAACAGTTGGCAATACCATCATTAGAATGTCCATCTTCTCTTCTATTTTTATTCACTTCAAAGAATTACCGTTATTTCCGAATTTTGAATTTTGACAATTGACTCATGACAGATGAAATTTTGATCATTACATAATTCATTCAGACTGGTGTCCATGTTACTGTTCTGCTTCTGTTTGTCAGCCATGTTGTAATATTTACCACAGCAAAAATGCTTTGCAAGTTTTCTCGACTAAAATCAAATATAATGTAATAATTTTTATCAACTTTCAAAAATATTGATGTTTTCATGTTGTGAATGTTCTTTTACACATGTATTATTCCCCACTTAATGGAAGCCAGCTTCAACAAAATCTCATTTTCCGTAAGTGTTTTATAATCGATAACAAGGATTTAATTTCCATATCAATTTTAATTGTTTTATAGAGTTCCTGATGAAGAGCCAATAAAGACTCGAAAGCTTGAACAGGAACAAGAGTACACTTTGTTTTTTTCTTTGACTGCATACCCGAAGGCTCTATATATATATATATATATATATAGAAAACTATGTGTTAGGGAAACAGCTAAAATCTCTATTTTCCTTGAGGTTGCAGTCAAAGAGTCTTTTCTCTACATTGGCCATTCCCTTTGACTGCAACCTCAAGGAAAATAGAGATTTTAACTGTTTTCCTAACACATAGTTTTCTTCAACTAGTCCAGTCAGGAGACTACCCTGTCACTATATATATATATATATACAGGGTGCGCCTCTTAAAATGGAATCCCCCCTTAACTCTTTCGTTTTCGGAGATATAAAAAAATGTTAAAGGAAAATGTTGTGTAAAACAACCCAAACTTTCATTTCGTGAAGTTGTTTTATATACAGGGTCAATCGTTTTTCCAGAAAGGGCATCAACTTTGATTTGTTTCATGGAACACCCTATATAATTTCCGGCATGTCGATAAAGCATTTTTTTCTGATTCCAGAAATATATATGAGTTGCATATTTGGATGAAAAATAGCTGAGTTATTGATGATCAAAATCTACCAAAATACCGCATTATGAACCTTCACCTCATAAGTATCATCTAATGTATAAGTTGAATATAGTGGGCTTTTCTTTATATATTGTTCAAACTCCATGGAAATGTCATAGTATTGTTTATTATTAAATTGAAATCGTTGAATCTCAATACAAAAAAATATGAATAGACAGTTTCAATGGTATTTTGGTAAACTTTGATAATCAATAACTCAATTATTTCTTGTCCAAATATGCAACTAATATATATTTTTGAAATCAGAAAAAAAGGCTTTATCGACATGTCAGAAAATATATAGAGTGTTCCATTGAAAAAATCAAAGTTGATGTCCTTTCCGGAAAAACTAATGACCCTGTATAAGAATCAACTTCACGAAATAAAAGTTTTGGTCGCATCATACAACTTTTTGTTTCAACATTTTTTTACATCTCTGAAAACAAAAGACTTATGGGGGGATTCCATTTTAAGAGGCGCACCCTGTACATATAATCTCCAGGAGTTCAAAAAAAAACTCCAATACCTACCTCCTGTCCCTATCCTCCCTAGGAACGCACGATGTTCTTTGAACATTATAGGGATTCCCTTTCGTGCGCTCCAAGCGATAAAAAAAACTCCGAAAAAAAAAAATGAAATATGATATTTGCATTTTCGGTTTCAGGCCTTGCAAAACTATTCATGAACAATGATTTTTTTTTCTAAAATTGGGAATTAAATAGTTTTTTATTTGTTGCCAACATTTTCAGGCATAATTCGTGGTGCAATTTGTACTAACAGAATTTACAAAAATGATAAAAAAATAAGTGCATCAATGTCAAGAATTGCTCTCGCTATTTGCAATCCCAAATGAATGCACCTTGCTGGAGTCAAATGCACTCATCCATCACCCAGATGACAATTTTTATTCAAGCTTATAACAGCTAGCACGGCTAGTCGACATTCGAACGTTTGGTGCGTTTTCCGCAATGCAGGTGAAGTCGGCATTCCGCGTCGTACCGAATTTAGACTTCCCCTCGTAATTCGGTTTAGGAATTGATCGGAACTGATTCACAAACGATTATAAATTCAATCTCCACCCACCAGTAGTAAATTTTATACCTCGGCCGCACCCGTTGCCCCTCAGTTTTCAATGCACCACTTCCACTAGTTGGTTGAACAACCATTTACAAAATGGAGAAACCTATCATCAATAAAAAAAGGAACGCTACGTATTCAATTTATTACATTCCCCAAGAAATGATAAACATAACGAACCACGACTTTTCATAGAAGGTGCTGGAAATTCCGGAAAATGCCCTCCTTCTGTGATAAAAAAATCTTGATACTTTATCGTTCTGTATATCCGTAACAAACGTTTGCGGACACATGTTTATAGGGAAAAAAGTGGAAAAAAGTCTGATTTTGACCTAAAAAATGAACCCCAGAAATCTTGAAGCAAGTTCTGAAAACAAATAAGCTAGGATGGTTATGATGTATGGATTCGTGTGGTCATATTAAAAGTATAGAACACAAATTGAATTTTAATGCAATTACGCACTGATTAAATTACATTTTTGCCGCTTCGTGCAAGTTCCTCTACTGGGAGCGACTGGGAGTTATATTAACTCGAATATTATCTGTTTTCTTTTAAATATGATCACCTATCCTTCATAAGGAAGGTATGGTCACGTATTGTCGAGAGTATTTTTGCTTTGCGTCCTATTGAAAAATACCTATCAATCAGAATTCAGCTAAATTCTGTCGGATAATTCGCTAGCACCGGCGGTAACGACATTGCATCAGGCGACATCAAAGTAAAATGTTGTTTTTTTCCCGTTCTGGTCAATCAGAACAGTTGTAATAGGGTCGCCATGTTCCGCAGAGATTTCCCGCCTTCAACCGCAGGCGAGACTGCAAGGCCTATATAGTTAACTAACTAATATTTTATAATCTGAATTTTGTATGGCACTAGACTTGGCACCAGTGTTGCTGGCAGAGTTCTAAACGGCGTAATTATCATCCGTTGTCTCCTCAGTTGTCTACTAATGGTGAGGATTATTAATGAACCAACAAGCTGTCAATTCAATTGGTTGATACCATGAAAAATACATGACTTTTCGTCTTTATTTTGTGAAAATTTTCTGGAAATCTTCAATGATACCTAATTAATAATTTCCTCCATTGACTTGTATTTTGTCTATATTGAGCCAGTAGCGGATCCAGGGTACTGGTTAGGGAAAAGTAATGAATATAAAAGTGAAATACGAATATAATTTTCAGGACACCTTTCAAACTGTACATTATTAAGGAATTTATTCAATTGAGTGTACCCATGACCTCTGATTTTTTGGATGAGGGGAAACAAAAGGGAATAAGGGAATTTCTGGAAGATGAGAGAAATTAGGAATTTCATTTCGTGCGCTCCAAGAGATAAAAAAATTGAGGAAATGAATGAGAATTAGAGAAATTTTGAAGAATTTCTGGGAATTTCGAAGAATTGTGAGGAATGTTCGGGAAACGAAAAGGAAATGAAGGAAATAAACAGAAAAAAGCATTCAGGCTGTGGTCAACCCCTCGATTTATGATAATAAATCACAGAATCGAAATTATTATTGAATATTTTCTTTGTAAAAAAACCAACAATACCGCAATGAGATGTTTGCAAAATGTAATAACCTCGGAAATAATTCAAAAAATGTGTACAAGTCATTGAAAGTGAAAACTTAACACAATTGTTTTGAAAAAAAGCTTGATTTTTTTTTCCAGATATATTAGCATTGCTTTGATATGGGCCATTTTATCGGCTGGCAATAACATTTCTTGTCTTTTCTTCTTCAACTTTGAGATCTTCTATATAGCTCTTGCTGCCTTAAGAATGGTGAACTTTGTGGAGGGTTGTAAAGATGCATGATATTTCCACATTTCAACAACGTCAAATAACTCCATGCATAATTTCATCTTAGCAATACTTTCAACTTGGATGTGTTGAGATCAGATTTCCAGTCGTGCAAACCATCCCATACCTACCATCTTTGTGAGGGTTTTTTTGTCTTGTATGTACTATAATTTTCACCAAATCTATAGGGACCACCAAATTTGTTACTTTTTTCAACTGGCCCATGGCCTCGCCCATGGCATACGGCATTTACAACTTTATGACTATCACATCCGTCTAGATCACATGGTTTTTCGAATCCTGTACCGGCCATTGAACAGCTTACAACCCAAGAACAACATCAAACTCATTTAGGGCAAACTGGCACTTACGTTTTGGAAAGGCAGTCCTCAATTTAGATATTTGGAAGTTGATGCATCACAGTCTTTAGGCTCAAGAGTGGTAGAGCAATGAGGGTTTCAAATCACAAAGGACTTTACGCGTTGGGACTTCTCTCGGGACTTGGAATTTCCATGATTTGTTACCCTACATGTGAGTTGGAATTATGTTTTTTCACGAAATATTAACAGGTAAAACCCTATGTGAGTTCGTATTGTATATACTTGTCAATAATTATGAAATGTCAAGTGAGTACGACCTCACGTTCCTGGCCTTCCAACTCATTATTTGGAAGTTCCAACACGTAAAGTCCTAGGAAGCGCTAAAAGCCTCTTGCTAATTATGTGAACGTTTTAGTACAAAATGTATCATTAGAGGAATTGGAGTATTTAACATTCCATGCGCAGTTCATTGTTGAAATATTAACTACATATCTTCTATAAGGCCGCTATTTAAACAAATTTCCACTGTATATTATACATTTCATTTTGTACCCTGAAGATTATACTTTTCATTTTGTTCGCAGTCAGTGCAGCTGAGACATGGGCGAGTTGAAAATATTTCTGTACCTAATGAAAAAGTCAAACGATTTTCAAATTTTTTCAGAAGATTTCTTCCAATACAAATTTTAAGAAATCTGTTGCCAGTTCATTCGAGAGTGAGTATATTTTATTCAGCTATTTCCATTTCATATTGATTGATTTGTCTTAAAAATCATTCATAGTCAGAAATCGAATTATGCTGAGTATCCATATTTTGGACTCAAGTATGAAGATCTTGGTAATCTCATTAGATTTTACAAAACAGGCTGAATTAAGGATACATTGTTAATTCTTGTGATGATCAATTATCCGAAAAGAATGTTGAGCTACCATTCGAATTATTTGAAATATCGAGAAAATCAAAAATCGATTTTTGATTCAATTTTCTTAACAGAAATTCATTTACTCAATAGCTTTTTCTTTGCGAAGTTATAGTGATAACAGTTTTGAACAGGGAATTCAAATAGAGTTATACTTTGTTTGTTTTAAATGAATAACTTGCAGCCTTCAGATTTCGTATTTCTATAAATAACCGAAGTAATGCATAAACCCATGATATGGACCCGTTTGGTCCTCTTTGCTTAACAGTTTTTATTATTATTATTCCTGATCGAACGCGTCCAGAAAAAGCCGACTGTATATTACGCCACCTGATCCTTTCTTTCCTTTTGGTAGCTAAATTAGAGGAATCTGAAAGAAGCTGAATGCTTCATTGAATACGACATTGTCACTTGTGGCAATATCAGATTCCTTCATTTAATTCCTTCTTTTGACAACCCAAATTTCGATTTCAATGTACAATAATAATATAATGATGAAACGTTGAAAATCATTGTATATTATGGAAATTCAATAAATAATTTCTTTCCTGTGTTGCTCTGACAAGTATAATTTCCCTAAACTATCTGATTTCGAGTGTTTCTTTTTTGGTGGTTCTGACAATTTCAATATCACAAAAGAATTCGAGTCAGTAATAAAATCTTGTTACATACAATAGAGGAGATTGCTGCAAGAAGGATGCAGCTCCATTTTTTGGTCAATTCGAGTTGAGGTATACGTTCTATTCAGTAAAATTCGACGGTTCGACTGGTGCAAAAATGATGCAGATCCGATGATAAATAGAGGAATTACGCGCATTTACGTATCTGCCTTCTCATTCGTTTGGTGCAAGAAGGAAACGATCGTATGAATTCGTTGAACTCCGTGGAATGCAAGGTCATTATTTCCTCTGCATCGTGCCGGTGGATGATTTGTTTGTATCGCATCAGTACTTCTTACGCGAAGTTTTCACTGGAAATTTGTTTTTTTTTGGTGGAGATTGTGGTGAGTACGCATTTTTTCACGTGTCCGGTGCAAGACAGATGCAGGTCCAATTTTTTTACTGATTTTTCCCCTCTATTTTCGAGGAATTACTGGCCCAAAATAGGAACAAATATTGTCTAAACAACTATATTAATGATTGGCGTTTCTTAAAAAAAAAAATTGCTTTCTAATCAGTTTTTTTTTTAATTTCCCAACAATTACCTAAAATGGAGCTGCATCGTTCTTGCAGCAAGCTCCTCAATTATTTTCAAATTGAGTGTTTATATTATTTTCGGATAGACTATCTTGTAACGTTACTGTGCAGTACAAGTTTGTATTGTCGCTTCCTCACATATTTTTTCCATCTGATGGTTTCCAATTCTATGTTGCTTGAATTTTACCGAAAACAATAATGTCACACCTGTGACTAATTCTCGGTCTAGGTGTAGATTTATGCAGTCATGACTTGGAAATAACGAGGAAACATATAGAAGTAGAGGAAAGAAGTAAAGGGGTTTATTGAAATTGAATTAACACAAATAGAACAATTAAAACTAAAGTTTAAAATACAAAGGAAACACCATATGATATTATTAGGAATTACTCACCATCGTTGGGCTCGGCAAATACGATTGTTCTTCTGATTGATTTCCCTACTCCTCAGGTTAACTATGGTACGTCTCAAGTATTATAATGTTTGATGATCAATGCAGTATCAGCAAGCGAGTACTGTGAATTCTTTTATAGAATAATATTCTCGTATTTTTCGTGATTTTTTAATATCAGCTTTCAAATCTGACAATATCAATTTTTATTAAAATCAACAAATTTCAAAACTATGCAAATGAAATATACAAAGTGAATAAACGATAAAACAATCTTCAAATTAAAATAAATTCTTCTCCAACAAGTACAATGCCCGCAGGGAATGAATCCGCCTAGCTGAGACTGCATACCGGAAATGGAAGCGAAATATGAATTTGACACATGTTGAATAAAATGATTTTAGGAATTGATTGAATATTTGGTTCGTGAAACCGAATCAGATTATGAGATTCTACCTCAAGCTTGACAATAATATCTTTCACAACGGCAATATCTAAATAATAATAAAAGTATATTGTTGAACAAATTTTATAGGACACTAATTTCCAAAAAAAAAACTAGTGTGACAAAATGTCTTATAAAACGTGTGTAATATACTATTTTTTCTTTTTTGCATTCATTTGTACTCTTATAAAACGTGTGTAATATACTATTTTTTCTTTTTTGCATTCATTTGTACTCTTTTATGAAAAAAAAAATTTCATCAATTAGAAATATATATGAAGTTAGTAGTTGGTAACAATAAAAAAACATTCGAATGTTCCTTCTCTAATTCGACAGATGGTAGAACAATTATTGTGTCTGAGAGTTTGACGTAACCATTACCAACTTTGTAAGAAGAAATTCAGCGTGTCCTAATATAATCTGTTTGGATACGCATTTGGGCGACATTTGGGTGTCATAATGACTTCATGAAAGACGCAAAATAGCCTGTTATACATCGACATCTCTTGTATTTCATTTGTTTCGTAGTATATATTATCAAAATTTCACGTTTAAACGCAGTCACTCGGAACACTATTTTTCTGCAACTTCGACCAACTCGAATTGGTAAGCCTCCTTCGGATTTCCTACATCTTAAAGTCCTTTGTATACTAGGGAATACTTGCCTGGGACAAATTTTGCTTCTTTCCCCTTCAAGAAATGTGCTACTCTGTTTGATAGAAATACTGCATTGTTGTCCAGCTCGTCGCGAGAATGCTATTTTTCAAATCGCTTCTTCCCAACACGAAGTGAACTTATAGCATACGGTGTATCAGCATGCAGATCGGACAACTTTATTGTTTTTTTCCTCATCAAATATCCTTTCTTATTGCATCAAAATTCATCTGCAATGAAGATGGAAATATTGTAGAAATATTCAAATCATCTTCGAAAGTTGAACCGAATCACTGTGTATGATAAAGCAATATTATGTAACATAACATTACTTACCAACCTTGGCGATGTTTTATGTGGACACTTTCAGAATGTAATGTTTTCCACATTATCTTCCATTTTTCCAAATTATTTAGAATGGGTATATTTTTGTTTGTTCGGATAAGTACGATTTTTCTATGGATAATACCTGATTATTTAGCATAAAAACCGACGCAAATCATTATATCGCTAGTTTGTTTAAACATAATTTTCCTCTCAACCACATTAGGTTTATTTTTCTGTTTGTTGGACTAGTACACATTTTTATAGATCGCGGTAATATCTGAGTAATGGGTACAACCAAATTGGCATATCATTATAATACTAATTTGCGCGACCAGAATTTTCTCCGAAAACCCCGTATATAGGGCAATCCTTCATAGCAACGTTGGCATTCTTCGGCTTGGCTATTCATAAAAAACATACGAACTCACATAGGGTTTTACCTGTTGGGATTCCAAATCATGATCTAGAATTCCCAACACGCTAATGTCTATGAGGCTCCGTTCTCATACAATTCATTGAAAAACACAATATTCGCCTTACAAAATCAGATAGGACACGTGTTGGGACCCAACATGTAAAGGTCCACGTGAGTTCGTACTCTCTTGGCATTTCGTAATACACGTATATATACAATAATTCCAAGGAATTCCTAAGGTACTCCGGGAATTCTTTGAGTATTCTTTGGGAGTCCGGGAATCGAATTTTTTGGTAGCGCAAAGAGTTTTCAGAAAATCATAAAGTTAAATCCATCAACGGTGTTCTCAAAATAGGAAATAGTATATTTCGTAATTAGTGTTGTAAGAAGAATATTACGCACGAATGAAAAAAATACGCACGCAGCCGCATTGCATCAATCGAAGTGCATTAAGTGAAAAAATAAGTGAAGAGATCATCTGAATTTATTTGCACTAAACAGTATATGAAACTGATTTGTGAATCGATACTGAATTTGAAAGTCGATATATCACGATACTCAAATAATAATTATTGATGAGAAACAGACTCAAACTTCTCAAAATGAAAATGGTAGTATGAAAGTTGAGGTATTCCTTGGGAAGTCTGGGAATTCATTAGGAATTCTTGGGATTCTTTGGGAAGTCCGGAAATTCCTTTGGTATTCAGAATAGTCTTTGGTTTCCTAGGAAGTACGAAGAATTATAGGAATTCTTTTGAAAAAGGAAGCCTACTGTAGGTACTCGATTTTCGACCGTGATTCATCCTCTCGGTGTTATCTATTAACATTTCGTAAAACAGCATAATTGCAACTCACATAGGGTTTCACCCATTGGGAATTCCAGATCATGATTTGTTGAGAGTTTCAAATAAAGTCCTATGTGATTTGAATTTCTCATTGCTCTACTACTCTTGAGAATCAAATGAGTTATACGGTGTCCCGTAATAACGTTCGTTACTCCGGAAGGTAATACTGCAGATGACTATTTCACCGATCACTGACAACGTGTGCTTATCGCGAAAACATTAGCAGTCTTGCTGCTGGTCTATCAGCGTTGATTTTTTCAACTATGTAACCATCGTTTTTTTAAAATAACTTGATGAGTAATTTGCACGAAATTTGGTACCCGGGGGTTTTTTGACGTGAGAAATCATAATCTCCTGTTGAATTTCATGTAACATGTAGTCGGCGCTGCGTACGCTGTCATTATTTATTTCAAATTGCCCTTTTTGACAAACTTGTGCTTCTTGAAATCTTATTCCCACACTTTTTCCAAGTAAAAAAGGTACACTTCTTCAACAACGCTGGAGGTGATTGTTTTCGAGATATTTAAAAGTCTCTATATCAATGTATGTTAATTAGTTTCTAGGGCGCTAAGTGAAGTTGCTGAGAACATTTCAAAAACTGAGTATGCGGTAGGTCTCGTCAGAATAAGAATAAACTACTCAATGTGAGCAAAGTTTTGGTTCTTCTGATAGGAGGGCCTTCGATGTGGAGTTTTGATTGTCTCATACCAGGTGTCTCTCTCCATACATTCTGGAATTTCTTCCAGGTCCTAAGATTGGTTCTGGTCCAAGTCGGCTCTTTCATTTCCGGGTAATCCGGTATTTTCTTTAATACATGCGAGTATGGCAAATACCTTCGCCTGAAATACTGTAGCAAAACTCCCCAGGGCGTAACTGAATTCCGGTTTTGGAGATTGCCCATATACACCAACTCCTGCCGAACCACACATCCTAGATCCATTTGTGTACCAGATGATTCTAGTGGTATGGATCAGGCGGTGCCCGGACTGCTCCCAGTCCTCCTTTTTTGTGATAATTGACCGAGGTATTTCGCTGAATCTAATGACAGGAGTAGAACTGTCCCCCGACATCTCAAGGAGGAGGCATTCCATCACCGTCCAATTTCATAATCGAGAGTGTCCATACCCCTCGCCCCTCCATTTTTTGGAGCTTTACAGGCGAGTGATGGCTTTGCATGCCTCGTGTTCAATGAAGAGGTGCAAGGGAGGCAGACATATAGGTGTCTGCAGTGCCCTTGTGGGTGCCGTCTTCAGCACTCGTTATGGCAAGGCAGACAAGTCGTACTCTGTCTAGTTGAGTTTTTGATTCGCCGGATGCTGTACCTTGCCACCATACGATTGCTCCGTACGTGATCATTGGGCGTATGAGAGTCGTGTAGATCCAGTAAAGAATCTTGGGACTGAGCCCCCACGTGCTTCCAAACGCTCTTCTGCATGTCCAGAACGCGGCCGTGCTCTTCTGAACTTTATTTTCGACATGTTCGTTTCAGTTCAGCTGGGAGTCTAAGATGCCCCAAGGTACTTGACTGAACCTTTGTACTGCAGAGACCTGCTGGAAAGCTGGACGTTTGGGAGGTTCCCCGCCTTGCGTTTCCTAGTGGAGAGAACTAGTTCCGCCTTTTCAGGGTCCACACTCCACCGCGTCAAGTGCCCTTTATATCGTCTCTCACGGCCGGACCAATGGTAATCGACCAGGATGACTATATCTTCCGCGTAGTCCTGAGTCACAGATCCTGAGTGTAGTACCCCAAATCTTTTATTTTTTATAGATCATACACTACGAGGCATCATAACAGAGGAGATAGGACTTCCCCTGTGGGCGGCTCTTTTTGGACGTAACCTCGCTAGAGCTACTTTTGGGGGTTTCTTTAGCTAGTCTTTGGGAAAGAATGACGTGAATCTAGCCTGTTATGGATGGAGCCACACCCCTTTCACTTGTTGCCTGACATATGCAGTCAAATGACGTGTTGTCGAATGCTCCTTCTATGTTGATGAAAATGCCTAGGGTGGCACCGCCACGGTCTAACCCACCTTGAAGTCTGTGGACGAGCCGATGGAGAGCAGTCTCCGTGCTTCTACCAGTTTGGTAGGCGTGCTGAAGGTTGCTGAGCGGATGTAGAGTCAGTACCTCCTCTCTGATGTATCTGTCCACCAGTATTTCTGTAGTCTTTGAGAATAAAAGACGTAAGACTGATGGCCCTGAAAGATTTTTTCTGGGTGTGATCACTTTTCCAGGCTTGGGAATGAAGATGACCTTGGCTGTCCTCTATTCTTTGGGAACGTATCCGTGAGCGAGGCAGCTTCGGAAAATCTAAATGGGGATCAGGATATCCTCGCCTTTTGTAGCAGGGCTGGAAATATACCGGCTTCTTCCCGGAGATTTGAAAGGTGAAAAGGACTCAATGTCCCATTTCAATTCATCGTTACAATGCCACCTTGTATTTCGACATTTCTCTTGGGAGGTGGAGTTGGCTGTGGTCTGGTAGGGGGGAAGTTATTTACAATCAAACTTATGGTATATGTAGTTATCAAATTGTTGATGGTTCAAAATTTATTAATTTTGTCTGAAAAACGCGACCTATTTGAAAAAAAAAAATAACAGAAAGGTTGTTTTGAATAACCCCATATGTAATACCAATTGGTTTTATTTTTGGGGTAGTTTTTAAATCTGCCAGCGGCATGTAAAAATCAACTGAAATATTTCATTTAATGACAAAACTTGAGGGTAACAATATTTTTTCATAGGCAATTGATAGAAGTACCACAGGTCATGAAAGTATTTCTGGGGAAAGGTGCATCCATGCGGATGAAACTCGTAAAAGAGAAAATCTCAAATGTGACATTGCATATAATAATAATCTTCATTATTCCCAAGAAACATATTGCAATTATTTTTTATAGAATTGAAAAAAAAAACTTTTGAACCATCAACAATTGGATAACAACATAACCTCCGAGATAACCTCACACGTGAGAGGAAATGTACTTTTTTGTTCAAGTGATATTGTTCTTGCATTTTTTCCCTCTTATCAACTTTTCAATTCGTGTCCACTGATGTATACATATTCCAATCGATATTTTTCACAGAAATAAGCACAACAATGATGCCTTGGAAAATGCATTTCCTCACAAACTCTTAGTTTCCTAGTAAAATGATTTTCAAACGGCTAAGTGAGTCTAGAAAAAGTCGATTTAAGATATATAACGCGGTACAACTTGATATTTTTATGTACAAATTTGTCAATTTTACACATATTTCAACGAATACCGTCATACATAATGACGGACGTCTTGTTATCACCCATTCATTATCGAATGATATATTATTTTGATGAATTGTATTATTTCAGAAAGAAAGAAGAAGAGAGCCGAAATCTTCACACTTGCTCCTGACAACCAGAAATTGATAATTAGATCCATCAGTAAAGGGAAGAAAGGTGGGTACTCATTCATTTTCATTCCATTTGGTGGGGCATGTGTTTATAAAGTTACTTCAATCAATCTCTGGTAGAAGTCCATGTTTGCTCAAAGTGGAGTGGAATTTTTAAAGTAGGAAGGAAAGCTCAAAGTCATCTCCACAACTTTAATATGAAGTGTTTATTCAACGGGACATGTTTCGAACTTATAAAAGTCTGTAAGGATTTGTGGATCGACAATGGACTGTTAGGACCTGGGTTATACACTTTCTCGAATATTAAATAGACTTTTGAACACTATTATTGTAAATTAACTGCAGCTGACAGTGATCTTCTTATCTATTCATTGTCTCGAACAGAATTGTGTCACACTGTCAAAACTGTCAAAGCCTCCTAGTCTGGTCGCAAGTTTGTTACTGGGTGGCCTGCTGCTCATTCAGATCTGTATGAGCCAGCAGTACTCACGTTAACAAAGTCCATCTTCAGCCGTATTTAAGAAATTACTAAAAGTAAAGACATGTGAAAATATACAAAATGTTATAAGAAAATTTTTTTTTATTTTTTTGACTTACATGGAGGTGAAACATTGTTTGTTTTAACAAAGATGTCGATGTCTCTCATCATAATGTCATTGATGAGAATAAATAGTTGAAAGGAATAAACGGGTTTTCATTTAAAAATGAAGGGCCCCGTGCCCTGAGAACGCGCACTTATGAATAAAATCACAAGTCAAGTCCCAAAAGGTAAACTTGACGACCACACAAGGTGCTCAAGATAACCATATTGGTGTATTACAGGAAAAAGGGTCCCGTACCCTTGAGAGAGCGCACTTAAATATCAAAAATCAATTTAGAATTGATGGGGCCAAAAGCCAAAAACGTGTTACATCCAACATAAGGTTAGAAACACAGAATTAATTGCAAGAAGTTGACATAAGTCAAAGTCTCAATAACATGACATTATGACAAGTGACATAGGACACAGAATTAAAGCAAACAATGGGATGAATGTGAATTCCACTAGAGGTAGTACAGTTAAAAATAATCAAACAGAAATGACAATGAGAAGAATTGAAAGGGGGGGGGGGGAACATTCCAACAAGATGGTTAAGTAGCAAATCTGAAAGCAAATGAATAATGATAATTTAAAGAGACCAAAGCAGGTGCCAAACAACATAAAACTAAATTTGGTTATTGGTAAAATCTAAAGAATTGAAAAATTTCACACAATCATAGTTTACCTGTTCATTAAGGGATGTGACCAAATTATTGTGCAAAGCAGAATTTATTTAAAAAATTTCCAACAAATTCAATAAAGTACCTTTCTGACAAACATGTAAGATTTTCAAATCTTGATTCATGTCAAAATTGTGTTCAGAATTCAGTATGTGGTTAGCAAAAGAACTCTTAGTGTTGTATAGTATTTTAGAGGAGTATAACAATAAGAGTTCTTTTGCTAACCACATACTAAATTCTGAACACAATTTTGACATGAATCAAGATTTGAAAATCTTACATGTTTGTCAGAAAGGTACTTTATTGAATTTGTTGGAAATTTTTGAAATAAATTCTGCTTTGCACAATAATTTGGTCACATCCCTTCATGAACAGGTAAACTATGATTGTGTGAAATTTTTCAATTCTTTAGATTTTACCAATAACCAAATTTAGTTTTATGTTGTTTGGCACCTGCTTTGGTCTCTTTCAATTATCATTATTCATTTGCTTTCAGATTTGCTACTTAACCATCTTGTTGGAATGTTCCTCCCCCCCCCCTTCAAATCTTCTCATTGTCATTTCTGTTTGATTATTTTTAACTGTACTACCTCTAGTGGAATTCACATTCATTCCATTGTTTGCTTTAATTCTGTGTCCTATGTCACTTGTCATAATGTCATGTTATTAAGACTTTGACTTATGTCAAGTTCTTGCAATTAATTCTGTGTTTCTAACCTTATGTTGGATGTAACACGTTTTTGGCTTTTGGCCCCATCAATTCTAAATTGATTTTTGATATTTAAGTGCGCTCTCTCAAGGGTACGGGACCCTTTTTCCTGTAATACACCAATATGGTTATTTTGAGCACCTTGTGTGTTCGTCAAGTTTCCCTTCTGGGACTTGACTTGTGATTTTATTCATAAGTGCGCGTTCTCAGGGCACGGGGCCCTTCATTTTTAAATGAAAACCCGTTTATTCCCTTCAACTATTTATTCTCATCAATGACATTATGATGAGAGACATCGACATCTTTGTAAACTATGTTTCACCTCCATGTAAGTCAAAAAAAAAATATTTTCTTATAACATTTTGTATATTTTCACATGTCTTTACTTTTAGTAATTTCTTAAATACGGCTGAAGATGGACTTAAGTTCGAAACATGTCCCGTTGAATAAACACTTCATATTAAAGTTGTGGAGATGACTTTGAGCTTTCCTTCCTCCTTTACTTCAATCAGTTTTCGGTGTAGCTGTCCTAAAATTTTTTTGAGACTGCAAACTGAAATGTCAGGTTTCATGTGGCTGTCATAATGAGGTTTTCTGGTCAAATTTTAAGTGATAGTATATGAGGTACGACCTCCAATTTAATAGAGCTGTTCAGCTAGCGTTGAGAGAGAAAAAATTTCTTCCAAGCTCTCTACTGTGCCCCATCTGTCCTTATGTCTTCAGTGTTCCAACGTAAGATAATGAAAATTTTATGTTAGTAACATTGGAAATGGGAAAAAAGATCATATTAACCTCGATATAAAAAAGGTTAGAATGGTCTTCTTCTCCATTTCTTCAAACATGTTCAAAAAACGTAAAATCTAATAATACAATGATCCAATTAAAAAAACTAAATGGAGCTTTAATGGAATAATACCCGCCGGGTTTCACCGGAAATGACTCCGGTTTGGAGAGATTTTGAATAGAATGAATCTAATTAAGATACCAATTTATTTGCGATTGTATTAAAAATAAGAACATACATTAAATCTTCCAAAATGTGAAAGTACCTGCTGGATAATAATTTATTTAAATTCGTCAAATGTGCCATGGATAGCCATGATGCATATTTTGCAGTCACTCTTAGTAGGGGTTGGGAGAGTCCAGACCAGCCCCACTCCTCCACCACCACGTGATCTCTAGGCCCCGCCCACTTCAATGACACATGACGTATGACATTTGACATGACGCATGCCATTTGACACATGACGTATGACATTTGACACATGACATGACGTATGACATTTGACACATGACGTATGACATATGATGTTTGACATATGACATGACGTATGGTATTTGACACATGAAGTTTGACATATGACATGAGGTCTGACATTTGACATGACGTATGGCATTTGACGTATGGTATTTGACACATGACATATGAAGTTTCACGCATGACATTTGACATGACATATGACATATTATATTTGAAACATGACACATGATGTTTGACATATGACATTACCCACCCACTTCCAGCGCGAACGTAAGGAACGCTGTAACATGTACCTACTTCCACCGGTAGATGGCGCAGTGGCTTGACCAGTAGGTGTTCGTATGTTTGACATATGACATGACGTATGGTATTTGACACATGAACTTTGACATATGACATGAGGTATGACATTTGACATATGACATTCGACGTATGGTATTTGACACATATGAAGTTTGACGTATGACATATAATATTCGACATATGACATGACGTATGGTATTTGACACATGAAGTTTGACATATGACATGAGGTCTGACATTTGACATGACGTATGACATTTGACGTATGGTATTTGACACATGACATATGAAGTTTGACGTATGACATTCGACATGACCTATGATATCTGAAACATGACACATGATGTTTGACGTTTGACATATGACATAACCCACCCACTTCCAGCGCAAACGTAAGGAACGCTGTAACATGTACCTACTTCCACCGGTAGATGGCGCAGTGGCTTGACCAGTAGGTGTTCGTATGTTTGACATATGACATGACGTATGGTATTTGACACATGAACTTTGACATATGACATGAGGTATGACATTTGACATATGACATTCGACGTATGGTATTTGACACAGATGAAGTCTGCCGTATGACATATAATATTCGACATATGACATGACGTATGGTATTTGACACTAGAAGTTTGACATATGACATGAGGTCTGATATTTGACATGACATATGACATTTGACGTATGGTATTTGACACATGACATATGAAGTTTGACGTATGACATTTGACATGACGTATGACATTTGATATTTGAAACATGACACATGATGTTTGACGTTTGACATATGACATTACCCACCCACTTCCAGCGCGAACGTAAGGAACGCTGTAACATGTACCTACTTCCATCGGTAGATGGCGCAGTGGCTTGACCAGTAGGTGTTCGTAGACAATGTGTGTGTGTGTGTGTAGTCACGTGATCTATTCATCCGAAATATAATGTGAAAAAAGTGTGAAAAAAGCGTCAGTCGAATGAAAGCAACCATTGAGTTAATTTGCTAAACAGTGACTTCCATGGAGAAAATAAAATTATTTTACGGATCGAAAGCTGCAGAGAAAATCAAACGATTACATATCAAAGATGATGCCATGACAGATGCCTTAATCAATCAGTGGTACCAAGATCAGAAGATATCATGTTATATATTATATATGGATGGGGAATCAACGTTTTTTGCGCTGATGTCGAGCATGAACTTTGACCCATTAAGTATACACACTAGGCCGAAAACTCTGAATTTTATTTATACTATGATGGAACATCGAAGAAAAGGATTTGCATCTAAATTGGTACTACATATCAAGAAGATGAATCAATTTTCATCTTTTTGTTCCAATATCATATCTGGAAAATTATTCAAGAAATGTGGTTGTATGAATCATGGTGAAATCAATGGTACTGTAATGTTCAGATATCCATAATAAACTATATTACTCAAAAAAAAAAAAAAAGTCTATAATATTATTACCTCATCAACTGTAGATCATCATTTTGCCTTCATTTCGTCGTAGTTATGAGTCCACCTGTAGATGGCGTAGCGGCTTGACCACTTATATACGAGGTGTTTTTGAAATAAGTACATATATTCAGCACATCGATATAATACAGTCCAATGAATATTCCGAAATATCAAATTTTTCTAATTCTTTTAATCAACGAGAAATTTCATCCCGAAAATGCAACAAAAAAAAACGGAAAAACAATTACGCCACTTTAAAACAATTTGATTGAATGAACTCTGCGTGATTATGCCTTCCGCACAGAAATTTGAACCGAAAGGCCGTTAAAATTAAACATCGATATGATATGAATATTCCGAAATATCAGATTTTTCTAATTCTTTTTAGTGGTGCCATTTGATAGTATATGTAGAGCTTTCTCAGGGTTTGAAATATTTGTATTTGTTTCAATGTCACCTTGTATAGTGGTTACAATGGTTCCAATTCTCAAAAAGATATAATAGGACACATTGATTGAACTTCTTGAAATAATTGATTTCAAATCAGGTTAATATACAAATCAGATTTAGTTTTCAACAAAAGTTCTGAAATATGTTGAAATATTCAGCACATCGATATGATATGAATATTCCGAAATACCAGATTTTTCCCAATTATTTTTATTGGTACCATTTGATAGTATATGTAGAGCTTTCTCAGGGTTTGGAATATTTGTATTTATTTCAATGTCCCCTTGTATAGTGGTTACAATGGTTCAAATTCTCAAAAAAGATATGTATTAGGACACATTGATTAAACTTCATTCATCTGAATCAACTCTGTGAAAATTAAATAAAAGTTGTTATTCTGGCCGCTAAATAACATCCTCAGTCTGTTTGCTGAACAACGCATACCTTATTAGAATGTCCATAGGCTACAGAAAACTTCGAGAAATTACCCTGTTTGTATGTGTTTGTTGATATATCACCCAATGATCTCATTGATGAATAATTGTAATGAATTTAATCGTGTGCCGCTCCTTGGGTTTTATGTAATTAATATTTATGTACATAAATTATTCATTTTCAATTTTTGGTTTGAAAAATGTTTTAATTCTAAATTATAGCTATTTGAAAAATATACAGGATATTGAGTTGTCTTGTTTTGAAAATTATACAGAGTCTCTTGGAGTTCGAAAGGGCAGTCTTGTTTTATTTGCAAATCTGGGAAAAAATTTTTTCTATATTGATCAGGAAATAAAATATGTAGAGGGTTGGTTTGGAACTAGGATTTTTGTTTTCACAGTGTTCGACTTTCTAATTATTGGTATTTTATACAGGGTATTTTCTTGTTGAAAAAATGTATCAATTTTTAGAAATATTACCCCTTATCATAGTTTTGAAAAAGTTTTTCGACGCAACACTGTTGGAGAGTAGTACAAATTGAACTCGTTTCCTCACCACCCAAGAGGTAGAGTTCTTGATGCGTTTGCTTTTTTTTTAAGTGGAAAGCATTCCCAGGAGGCCTATAAAAACCACATTCTAAAAGATTTAGGGTGAATAATTCATTATAGAGAACAGGTGACTGATGAGGACCATTTGTTCTGAATTCGACTGCACGAAGATTAATTCCTAAATTAATAGAAACACTTCAATAATTCGTCAGATGATGCCTCTTTTTTAAATTTTTTTAAAAATTTAGCATCTTTCGATACAGATGACAAAAGAGCAATAGAATATTTGTATGGTCAAAAAACTGAAAAATATCAACCAACGACGACAACAACAACAACACTGATATCTGAACCTCCAAGATCTCACATGGTATCAAGATTATGCGAAATCCAATCGTCTGATTTTATGTTTCTGGCCACAGCACCACAGTTTCCAAACTATCGCATATACGTGGGATACAATAGATTTTTGTGGAAAATAGATTTGAACAATTTGAACGATATGCATATTCCAGCAGAGCCAGAACTGCTTGATGATTATATTCCTAGAGAATTAAAGTATTCTCGAGTTTCACATATTTTCCAAAATTCCATGGGCGATCTAGTGACATTCATAAATGATAGCATGTATTATGCAGCATCTTTTCCGAATTTACAAATCCAGCAAAGTTTTCATTATCCATTGCCTTCTAATGCGAAGATAAATGCTGTCTTTCAAACAAACAGTGGACAGGCTTATTTGTTATATAACAACGATTCATACATTGAATTCGACGAAACTGGAGATATGCTCAATCGGGGACCACTTAGTTACGTCTCCCCAGGAATTCCTGCAGGCATAACATTAGCTTTCCGCTATACAGATGGAAATATATATTTTTTCGATAAAACAACATACTACAGATTCAGTGAATATACTAGACGGATTGTGAAAGCAGAACCTTTCAGCTGGAGCATCTTTGGATTATCCTGCCCCAATGATGGACTACTATATCAATTGAAAACAATGCTATCAAAACTTATAACTCTTTATGAATAAAACGAATTCTGATATTATTTTGTTTCATTCCATTTGACACATGAATTCAATATATATTGCTGTCACTATTCATTGCTACCCATCGAATGATGTTTAGCAACTTTTCTATTCCTCAATCATTTGAGAATTAATGTCGATCAATACAAATATTTTCGACTTTTGAGTTCTTAAATTGTCATCCTGTATATTTTCACACTTTGTATATACCTGTAATGTTGTAGTCTAAAATAACTCAATAAAGGATATCTTTAACAGTTTTTAATATCGACTTTTATCATGAGTCTTTGTAATGGTTTCCCTTGTCTCCCTGACCTGGTTCTCTGAGCCTTTTCTTGCACTAGAGGTTCATCTTGTTTAGTAGGATGTGGGCTTGGGTCAGAGCAACTAGGTATGCTGTTTCTAGCATTTGTTTGGTAGGGATTACTTGGTCCTTGCACTTCTCTCTCTCTCTGGTGGAAAAAGTACATTTGTGGAATCTTTGGGGACAATACTAATCTCTCTTCTTTCAGGTATTTTGGCAGTGGTTTTATGAATGATACCAGAGTTTCTTCTTAGTTGTTGTCCATCGTCTGTGTGAATGATGACTGATCTTGGGGTTTCAGTCTTTTTCATTACCTCTCCTCCTCTCCAGTTTCGATGATTGATTTGGTATCTTATTCTCTCTCCTTCTTGAAATTCATCTTTCTTCTTTCTGTTTTGATCTCCATACTTCTTTTGTTTCATTCGCAGTTCCTTCAACTCTTCCTTTACATCTTCAACTATTCTTGGTTTCAAGTTTTCAATGGCTGTTGGTATGGTTGATCTGGTTATTCGGCTAAAGAATCTTTGGTTAGGACTTCCAAGGGTTTGGTTTCTGGGAGTATTTCTATAGTTTAGTAGTGCTAGTTGCATATCCGAATTATCCATGGAACACTTTCTTATGATATTTTTTGCTATTTGTACTCCTCTTTCTGCTAATCCATTCCCTTGTGAATGGTATGGGCTACTTGTTTTGTGTTCAAATCCCCATTCTCTTGCAAATTCTTTAAACTGTCTACTGGAGTATTGAGGTCCATTGTCTGACTCTACCACATCAGCTACCTATGCCATGTGTGGAAAACCAGTCTTTCATTATTTTTATAATTTCATTGGATGTAGTTGTCTTCAATGGTTTAAAATCAATATATCCTGAGTAACTGTCTATGATGGATATGTAACAGTGTCCTTTGTAGGTAAACAGATCTGTGGCAACTCTCTGCCAAGGTCTGTTGGGAATTTCTTTCATCACTATAGGTTCCTTAGGGTTACTTTTTTGTGTTGACTCACATGTTGCACATTTTGAGACAAACTTTACAATATCATCATATTGTCCCTTCCAGTAGAGTAGTTGCCTTGCTCTTTTTAAGCAGCTCTGTATTCCAAAATGTCCTGCATGTATTTGAATTAGCATTTCTTTTTGTTTTGATTTTGGAACTATCACTTTTTCTCCTTTAAATACTAGTCCCTCATAGGTGGAGAGCTCTTCTCTGAAATTAAAGTAGTGTCTCACTATCTCAGGCAAACAATGTCTTTCATTTGGGAAACCATTGTTTATGTAGGTTATAAGAGTT
Source organism: Phaedon cochleariae (assembly GCA_918026855.4). Taxonomy (NCBI): domain Eukaryota; kingdom Metazoa; phylum Arthropoda; class Insecta; order Coleoptera; family Chrysomelidae; genus Phaedon; species Phaedon cochleariae. The sequence continues at coordinate 22,903,352 of OU896708.1, forward strand.
TGTAATTCTGTGTCTTCTTGTGTTGCTTCTATCAAGGATGTTCTGGCGTTTGAAGACATAGCTAGAATTACTTGTACTACTAACTCTTCTTCTTCTTCAGTTTCTTGTGGTCTATACTCTGGTTTGATGTCTCTGCTTAGCAAATCTGCAATTGGTATTTCTTTACCTTTTTTGTAGATTATTTTTGGTGAATAAACTGAAACTTCTAAGAGTGTTCTTTGAAGTCTAGGTGGTGCAGATTGAATTGGCTTTTTAAATATCGTTTCCAGTAGCTTATGGTCTGTTTCTATTGTCAACTTTTTACCAAATACATAGTCATGGAATTTATGACAACCGAATTTTATGGCATATGCTTCTTTCTCGATCTGTGGCCAGTTTTGTTGTGAAGCTGTTAATGCTTTGGTTGCGTATGCTATGGGTTGATCTTCTTGGAGTATAGATGCTCCCAAGCTTTTTGAACTCGAGTCTACAGATAGTGTGATATCTTTGTTTACATCATAATATCTGAGAACTGGTGGTGTTGTCAAGATTCTCTTTATTTTCTGGAATGCTTCTTCTTGTTCAAAATTCCACTGATATATGACATTCTTTTGCAATAACTTTCTCAATGGTTCAGTGAGTTCTGACATATTTGGTATGTATTTATTTTAATTATGTTATCATACCCAAAAGTCTCTGTATTTCTGTCACATTTTTGGGAGTGTTTATATTTTGAATTGCTTCCACCTTTGATGGATCTAATGAAATACCATCTGCTGTAAATATGTGACCCATGAACTTGACAGATGTTGAAGTAAAAATACATTTCTCATGATTCAACTTCAAGCCAGCTTCTTTTATTTTTTTCATGACTTTTTCTGTTATTGTCTCAAGTTTTTCTTTGCTATCAGCATATATCAAGATGTCATCCATGTAACACTGAACATTTGGAATATTTCCTATTACGAAGTTTATGGCCTCTTGAAATACCTCAGGGGCTGCAGATATCCCAAATGGTAGTCTGGTACAACAGTATCTGCCCCAAGGTGTAGAGAAAGTAAGATATTTTTGTGTTCTGTCAGTTACTTTAATTTGCCAGAAACCTCGTTTGCAGTCCAGTAATGTGAAATATTTTGCTCCATTTATGTCTGCTGACATTTCTTCAATTGTTTTCAGTGGATAGTGTCTTCTCAGAATATTTTTGTTGACATCAGTTGGGCCTATACAAATTCTCAACTTGTTTTTTTGTTTTACCACTACCATAGGGCTGACAACTGGTGTAGGTTCTTTAATGGCTTTTATTACACCTAAGTTAACCATTTTGTCTAGTTCTTCTCGAACTTGGTTTTTTATGTAGTATGGAATTCTGCGCGTAGGTTGTATTCCAAATTGTGGATTTTCAACTAAGTCAATGTCATATTCGTAGTTTTTTAGGCATCCAAGTCCTTTGAATATCTCATCATTTTTATTTGTTTGTTTCAACTCTTGTACTCTCACTATTAGACCTAGGTTTTCACAGGACTTTCTTCCAAGTATAGGTGGTACATCTTTTTCAACAATTTTGAAGGTTATATTTTGTTGCATGCCTTCCAGATTGCATGTAAGATTTGCTTCACCTAGCACTGTTATTTTGTTATCTGTGAAACTTACTAGTCTTTTGGTATTTGATTGTCTTATGTCGCACTTGAGTTTATCAGTTATCCATTTTGGAAGAACATTACACTGGGCACCTGTGTCTAATTTAACTTTTATTTTCTTCTTTCCTATTTGAATTATCTCATGCCAATCCTCTTCTTCATTTTGAATTAGTCTTCTTATATATAGAATTTCTTCTTCTTCTGATGAATTTTTAGATTGATTTTCTCTTTCTTCTACTGAATGCATTTTCCTGCCTTTTTTTTCTTTTTTCGACCAGCATTGACTTGCAAAGTGTCCTTTTTTATTACAGCTATCACATTTGTTCTGATATGCTGGACAGCTTTGTTTTTTGTGTCTTGTGCCACATCGTTTGCACATGAAAGTGTCTGTACCATAGTCTTTTTTCTTGCCCTTTACTAAATGCATCTGGCTATTTTCTGAAACTTGGATTTATTTCAGTTGTTTTGTTGCTTGTTCACTAGCTCGGCATATAGAGATTGCTTTGTTTAGATCCAGATTTTCTTCAGTGAGAAGTTTTTCTCTTACAGCATCAGATATTACTCCAAAAACTATTTTGTCTTTCAACAAGCTATTATGCAGTCTGTCGAATTCACATGATTTTGCCTGTGTTTTGATCGTATTTAGGAATTCTTCAAAGGGCTCATCTTCTTTTTGGACGATTTTGAAGAAATTATATCTTTCAAATGAGACATTTATTTTTGGAATGAAGTATTCTTTGAACTTGTTTTCAATCACCGCTATATCTTTCTGTTGGGCTTCAGTTAGATTGAAGTTGTTCAATATTTGGATGGCTTCTGGTCCAATGGTAGCCATGAACGTGGCTGCCTGCACTTCTGGTGATTTCTTGCTAAGTTGTGATGCGGTAGCATACCAATTGAATTGTTGTATCCAACCTTTCCAATTCGCTGACATGTTCTCTGTGAATGTTAAGGGTTTTGGCGGTCTAATGCCGGCCACGCCTGTTTCGTCTGCCATGTTTAGGTTTTAATTTGATATTCACCTTTTTAGACTGACTTTGAATTCACTTTTTGGGATTCGTCACACGACTTCTGACACCATGTAATGTTGTAGTCTAAAATAACTCAATAAAGGATATCTTTAACAGTTTTTAATATCGACTTTTATCATGAGCTTGACATTATAACATCAGGATAATAATTACAACTCCTCATCATCATGACATGACATGTGTCTTGTCACTGCCATGACATCTGACAACTAACGCTTAAGCCGTGTTTACATTGTCGCGTGAAGCCGACGTTACAATACCTATTTCTAAGGCTAGAAGAAAATAGTTTAGATATTTTAATATTTTCCTTGTAGAATGTTTTTACTTAGGATCTCAATCAATGCAATGACAATTGATCGTATATTTGCCCGCGCCTTTTTCAATGATCGCATTGATTATCATAGTAATAATCCTGTAATGAATTCAATAATAATAATTTATCGGCGTGATGAATATGTAAGTAAGAATATAATAGTATAGCGTTAGTCAACGCAAAACATGAATTATTCAAGATCATGAAAATGCACACATTTTATTTTCCCCTCCAGATTTCAAAATAAATTGTTTATAAAAAGCACGGAGCACTTTTCAAGATTACTTTTATTTTGTTTTCAAAGTAGTGTTTATCAAAGTGTCTATAGCTGCCTATTATAGTGGTCGTCACAATTGAATGAAATTGAGTGAGTTTTACTTAATTTTGAATGTATTTGTAATTGATGTAACTCGTAGAACAAAATGCCTACCAAATTTTCACGAAAATGTTTTTTTCTCCAAATAACATTAAAAGTGGCTTTTAAATGACACTTAACAGGCATAAAAAGATAGCTGCCTATTATAGTGGTCGTCACAATTGAATGAAATTGAGTGAGTTTTACTTAATTTTGAATGTATTCTTGTAATTGATGTAACTTGTAGAACAAAATGCCCACCAAATTTTCACGAAAATGTTTTTTTCTCCAAATAACATTAAAAGTGGCTTTTAAATGACACTTGACAGGCATAAAAAGTGCCTAGGCAGAAAAAGTTTGTTGCTATGCAACGTTCCAAGTAATAATTTTTGTATCAAATTGGTAATCAAAATTGACAATGACTTTGGGTAAACACAAAATGATCGATTTTTTGGACTTTGCGTGAAATCGAAACGAATTTGGAGAAAAAATTATATGTTTCACATGGCAGAAAAGAAGATTTAATGCCTTGGCTGGTTTCCTAGCCTCGGCTACGCCTTGGCTACGAAACGCCAGCCGCAGCATTAAATTTTGTACTTTTCTGCCTAGTAAAACAACTAACTATTTTTCATACAGTGTTAATAATCTTGAAACATATCAAATATAAGGGTACACCAAAAAAAATTCCTATTTATCATAAAGTAGTTCCACTGTCAGTTCGTGATTGATGTAACTTGTAGAACAAAATACCCACCAATTTTCACGAAAATGTTTTTTTTTCATACACTGTTATTTATCTTGAAACATATCAAATATAAGGGTTACTAAAATTGAAAGAAAAAAATCTTATGTTCACCCCACGATAGGACAAAATTTGATCTTCGTGAACTATAAGGTTTTATTGTTGAAATAATCTGTACTATAGCTTGTTAATCAACTATGAAATCATGAGCCAATCTAATAAAATTTGATTTTTTTTTGTGGACTGTAGCGTTTTATAGTTGAGATAATCTGTTAATCAACTAAGAAATCATGTTAATTGGATTGTGAAGTCTATACGAAACCTGTTGTTTCACAGTAAAAACTTGAATTGAAAATATATATTGTTTGAACCCTACGACAGAGCTTGCACCCTACCATAGAAGAATATCGTTAAATTGTAGAATGAAAACTAAAGGCGTTTCCATATGACCGCACCTTATCACATTACTATTTGGTCATGATCTATAAAAGTAGGAAAATATTTTTCTAGGTATCAAAACTACAAGAATTATGTGAGTATTTATCAATAATTTTAATATGTAGGTATACTTACATTAGAAGTATTTCCCCATCATAGGAATAACGAAGAACTCTCTAGTGCCCCTGTGGGAAAAAGATGGGTCCTTTGGCCACATATTGTAGTTAAAAATGATCCCAACCCCGGTATAATGACAATTATGTGAGTATTCAATAATTTCGATGTATGCCTACATTGAAAGTCTTTTCCATTAAAGGAATAGTGAGGAATACTCTACTGCCCCTGTGGGGAAACGTTGGGTCTCTTGGCCACATATTTTAGTTAAAAGTGTACCCAAAAGGTTAATTTTGAACAGACACCCCAGGTTAGTACCATATCTAAATCTTCACTGTTTTTTTGATCCAATCATTTTAGAATCATTGACATCGAGGTGAAGAACCATTCAGCCCCTCTGGGGCTGAAAATAACGTTCAAACAAAATGTTAGCGGGCGACAGGTTGTTTTGTAAGTTGAATAATACACAAAATGTACACATCGTTGTTGATATAAAATTATTTTTAGAGAGGAAGATGCGATAATCAAGTATCCGTGAGTATTTCTATTTTGTTATAGTTGAAGTTTTATTTTTTTTTCTCTCTCCTTTGGTATAGTTATTCCTTCGTAATGGACACAGAAACGTTGGAGGAAGTTATTATAAATGATCCGTAAGTATCAGCTACCATGATAAACATATTTTACTCCTCTTCTCCTTTTTTTTTTTTTGTTTTGTTTCAGTTCTAAATTACATTATACCGAGTAAATTAGGTTAATACCATATCAAAATTTTCCCTCTCTTCTGGGCCAATGATTTTAGAATTTTGACGTCGAAGTGATGAGCTATTCAGCCCCTCTGGGATCATGCAGAGCCGTATACGTTCAATCTCCACAAAAATGACCTTGTCGAAGTACGACAAAATAGAGTTACTGCATTACCATTTTTCCAAAATGGACTCGTCCAAGCATAATGCTCATCCTACCCCTCCACTCCTATTTTCCGATAATGGACTCATCCTAAGTGTGTCGAATACCCTAGCGGCACTAATGATCGAACTTCATTTACTGCTCAGTCTTCGTGGTTAACGGTTGCTTTCGGTGTGAGTAATAATCTAATATTTATTTTGATTTTTGACTTGTTTTTAAAAAGTAGTTTGCATAAAGCTAGCTTCTTTCTTCGCTTTTATATCCGTATTGACTCTGTCATTGATACTGTGTTGGTTTTTGCAGAACTATATGTTGTGACACACCATTTTGAAGATTTTGCTCTCAACTTTTCGAAAATTAACTTTTGAAGAGCCTAAACGGCCTAATAGTGAAGATTATCAGAACTATATGTTGTGACACACCATTTTGAAGATTTTGCTCTCAACTTTTCGAAAATTAACTTTTGAAGAGCCAAAACGGCCTAATAGTGAAGATGTGAGTGGACTTCTAGTATAACATTTCTTGATATGTGCATATAACGCCTTGACACGTATCGAAATACGACAAAGTTATTGCATCACCTTTTCAAAAAAAAAAAAAGGACTCGTCGTGATTAGTGCTGCTCATTCTACCCCCTCCACTACTATTTTCGATAATGAGCTCATCCTTGGTCGAATACCCTGATAGCACTAATAATCAAACTTCATTTCCTGCTCAGTCTTCGTGGTGAACGGTTGCTCTCTCTCTCTGTGTAAGAAATAATTTGAATATTTATTTTGGGAATTTTGACTTTTTTGGCGAATTTTTAACGCAGTTTGCATACAACTCGTTTATTGACTTATATTGTGTTAGTTTTTTAGGATTTTTGACGGGATTTTGAATTTCTTGATAATATTGAGTTTTTTGGAGTGCTGATTTTTTGAAAATTTCAATCGTTACATCTCACCGCCACTACTCTCAGTTTTTCTATAAATAGTTGCGCTTGCTTTGTCTATCATCATTCGACGATAGTGGGATTTATTGGAGTGTAAATTTTTTGTCATCATGGAAAAATGTTTAATCGTTAAAGATGTGGTCAAGAAGAATAATCGCTTCGGCGTACAGGCTCGTACTTTAGAGTTCAATATAAAACCTATTCCTCAAGGCAGGGAACCAGTGGCCTATATCAAGGATGCAATCACCGAAATCGTTTTGAAAGGCACTGAAGGATTGCATCCGACCGATAAGGTAGGATTCTCATTTTGTTCCAAAGATTTCGCGAGGGGACCAGGGTGGATAGCCTTCAAAAATGCTGCAGATGTTTCCGTGGACGATCTATTTGAGAAAATTTCGACCATTTATCAATCGAACTCTTGTGGCCTAAACACTGAAACCTTTTGTCTCAGTGTAACCTCTTGTAGGTTACCTGCTGGCAAGGGAAGAGAGCGCTGCTACAACTCTTTTGACGAGGAATGTAGCAAACGTCAGGGGATTATAGCTATAAAGAATAAAGACAATTTATGTCTTCCTCGGGCTCTTGTTGTAGCTCAGGCATATGCAGACAAAGACCCCAAATGTACTGATGTACGTAGAAATATTAGAAAGTTGCAGAGCCAACGTGCTCTACAATTAGTGACTGATGCTGGTGTTACAATACCAACAGGATGCGGAATACCTCAGCTACAACAATTCCAGCAGCATTTTCCATCCTATAAAATAACAGTATATGGATATGGGAACAAGGGTCATTTTCAAGGGTGGGGATGAGGGTCTCTCGTTGAATTTACTTCACCATGAGGGCCACTATAATGTCATAACCTCACTTACAGCCGCCTTCTGCTGTGAGTTTTATTGTGAGGGATGCCATGTCCCCTATAACAATAAACATGATCACCAATGTGGCGGTTCTTATTTTTCGTGCCGAGGATCGCCACCGTGTTCCAAGAACAGTGTAAAAGTTCCCTGCGAGTCTTGTAAAAGATCTTTCCGTGGACAGAGTTGTTTTGATAACCATATTCAAAACGGGGTTTGTGATAAGATTAGACGTTGTGAGTTATGTTTTGAAATTGTCCCCACCAATAGAACTCACACCTGCGGAGAGATCTATTGCAAGATTTGCAACGAGCACCAGCCTTCTGGACATTTATGCTATATTCAGCCCGACACGAAAGTACCCAAGACTGATGATCTCTTGTTTGTCTTTTATGATCTGGAGACTCGTCAGGAGAGGGTACAAGCCGACGGATCTCTTCTTCATGAGCCCAATCTGTGTGTCTTTCGTCAATGTTGTGATGTTTGCATCGATACCACACAGCAAATTTGTTCGAAATGCGGGCTTCGTTTACAAATTCTCAAATGTAACGACCCCATTTCTTCATTTGTTGATCATGTGTTGACAATAAGGAAGAAATTCAAAAATGTCATCGTCATTGCCCACAACGGCGGTAAATTCGATCATGCGTTCATTTTGAATTATAACTTAACCAAAACGTCCCTAAAACCTGATCTTATAATGAGAGGTACACAATTGATTTCCATGACTGTTGGAAATGTCAAGTTTTTGGACTCTCTCAATTACTTCCCAATGGCCCTGGCAAAACTGCCCAAATCTTTCGGGTTCTCTGAATTGAAGAAGGGGTATTTCCCCCACCTCTTCAATCGTATGGAGAATCAAAACTACAAGGGCCCTATTCCTTCTTTGGAGTTTTATACTCCTGACAATCTCATTTCAGATGCTCGAGCATTTCTCATAAAATGGCACTCTGAAAGAGTAGCTGAAAATTATGTTTTCGATTTCTCTCGAGAAATCATAGATTATTGTATTTCAGATGTGGATATACTGACAAAGGCCTGTTTGAAATTTCGACAGCTGATGCTGTCTGAAACTAATGTGTGTCCGTTCACTGAAGCCGTAACGATCGCTTCGACATGCAATAAGGTTTTCCGTAGGAATTTTCTCAAACCAAACTCCATAGGTATCATTCCCAAGGGTGGTTACAGACATCGTGATAATCAATCTGTGATAGCCACCCAGTGGTTACTTTGGGAGGAGAAACTACGGGATATAAAAATCCAACAGGCCTGCCGATCTTCAGAGGCTCTTATCGGTAATCTCAAAGTTGATGGATACTCTGACGAGACAAAACAAGTTTTCGAGTTTCAAGGCTGTTTCTATCATGGTTGTCCCCGCTGCTATACTGATCAGAGAGATATCCCTCTCAGAAACTGTCCTTCCGAAACTATGAATCATCGTCATGACACAACCATTGCCAAAATCAATAAAATCAAATCCTTAGGGTATGAGGTTATTGAAAAATGGGATTGTGATTTCCGCAGAGAACTTTCCAGCAGTGATGAGCTTTGCAACTTTGTCAGCAATCATCGCCTGTGGGAGTGGAAGTGGGAAAGAGATATTATCGAAGGAATAGTGAATTTTAAACAAGAAATATATACAGAGCGTTGTTAATCAATTTTCGTAAATCTTTGTCAAAGTCGCCTGTGGTTTAAGTCCTCAATCGTGTATTCAACGCGATTCCTCAATGTCCGACGTTTTTTTAACGGTCGTTTTTTGACGTGTGATGTTTGAAGTTTTTGATGATTTGAAGCTTTGTCGTTTTGATGTTTTGTCGTTTCTTTATCGTTTTCTAACGTTTGACGTTTTTCGACGTCTTCGACTCTTTTCATCCGACGTTTCGAGTTTTAATATGAAGAATTCGAGAATAAAAAATTACTATTTTTATAAATAAATATGATGTCGACAGACTGAAAGTTGACATTTCGAATTTTTTTCGTAAAATATCTCGATAAATAGTGTTTGTTTCCATTTTCAGACGAAAATACGCAAGAAATAAGCCCATCGCATGAGAGAAGTTTCGAAAATCATCATTGAAAACATTCTCTCTTGATCCGGCTTGGTATTACACTATGCCGGGGTATACATGGGATTGTATGATCAAGTATAAGAGGTGCAAATTATAAGTTTTGAAGCATAAAAACATGGGGATGTTTATTGAAAAACTGATACTAGCAGGAATGTCGGTTTGATGCAATAGACACAGTCAGACAAACCATATATAACAGGCCTTTCCAGTAATTTCTAGAAAAAATATCTCTAAATATATGGCTCTGCAATACCTCAAATTTCATCAATTACTCGGTAAGTATAAAAAATTATTAAAATTCCAAAGTGAACGACCGAATTCAAACGATCAGACATGGCCGCGAAACGTGTGTTTTCAGTGCGCGAGCAACTTGGATTGGTAAAGCCCTCACCTCCTCGCGGTTGCTAATAGAATGCACAATGGACTTGACAATGTTGCCAATTTGGACAGCTGTAATTAGTCGGATATTCATTTCTCGATTTTTTCATTTCAGCAAATAATACAGATGCTGTTAGATAACTCAACTAATACCTACTTACCTATATACTCGTGGTACCGAAAAATTGCATTGCATAATTTGTTAGATGATTGATTTCTGTTGGTAGCTTAATCAAAATAGTAAGTGAAATTTAATTTTGTATTGAAGCACAGTGCCGATATTCTTGACATTCAGTTTCAGTTTCAAAATCCCTTCCAGTGAAGTACTTTCAAGTTCAGGTACTCACCTATATATGGACCTACCTATAGGAAAAAAACAAATTCTGAATCAATCAATTCTAAATTGCTTACTTGGTTCTATTTATATTGATATTAGCACAAGCATCACTGCCTTCTTGTCAATAATATTGAGAGATGAGAACAGTGAGGATGCGGGCTGGTATATATGTATTCCAATAAATAGCAATTCTTTCTGTAAAGTATAATCATCCAATTCAAGAGATCTAATTCAATTCTACAACTGTTTTCAAATCATCCGTCATCCCTACATAACACGGGATGTTGAATATTAATGAACCGAATATATAATATATCTTCCCTCTCTAGAAAAGAACGAAATCTTCAAAATTCGAAGGTCGTCTGCTAACTCTTTTGGAAATTTCTTCATTCTGGTTTGCATCGAAGTCTGAAACCCTTGAGTCGTACTTCCGTTATTTTCAGGAGTTTCATCTTCGTTCGCCCTTTGAAATATCCCATCCTCATCTTTGGAAGTCCCTGCCGTTCCTTGTTCGATAGTGAATCCCGACTCTTCAGATGAGGAGTCATTTGCAAAGGACACCGTACGTTTTGTAGGAAAAAATTGGCTTCCTGTCGAATTGGCTGAATTTTTGATATGTTATAGTTCAAGACATTCTGAACAAAATGTCCAAATACCAAACCGTTCTAATGGCTAGTTTTGGCGCTAGAGGCCGCTGAAGTCTCAATCTTGATTCTTTTTCTCCTGATGACTAATGGTTTTTGAGCCATTATTATATTTTATTTTAATAGGATAAGTCACTACTAGAAGTATTCATCAATATTGTTGCTACTGGTCAACAATTATACAATGTGTTCCAGCTATTATTGTTCAAGACAATAATGATATTCATTTATTTTTTGGGAAAAGATATCGAGAAATGTCCTATTTCAATTACAAAATACGTTCATTCGAATGCCATGTTCACCTTTTGTATAACGAGAAGATACACGAAATAGCTTTCGTAATTATCATATCCCTCGTAATGTGAAGAAGGAATTTGAATTGGCCAACCCTTCAAAAGCCAATCTTCAATTTTTGAAAGTACAGGATCTTTTACTGTGATATGAAAAAATTCCAAGTAACGGCTTGTGGTCGGTCCGCCAGAATTGTGCAATGAGGAATTTTTAACTTGGCAACATTGTGTTAGCACCCTTTGCTTCATATCTTCCTCTCGTAGATTAGCAATTGAATTTTCTGGGAATGAGTACTTGCAATATAGTTACAATGTTTAATTTGTTGATTATAACAATATTTAGTCAACGAAATTTCAACATCATTACTAAAACCAAAGTATATATATATATATAAAGCTTCTTACTGTTAGATGCCTGCATCACATTTTATCCTAGATAATCTTGAAACTAATGAAATACTTCGGAGTTCACAGTAAATCGAATGTGATCAGTGAATTACCAATCATCTAATCACCTGATAACATAGTAATCTTGAATCAAGGCATGCCTTTCACCATCTTGTACATACGATCAATCAAATGATTCAATAGAAACCTGGCAACAGCGACGTGCTTCTCAGCCGTCACAGCTCCAACCAATCAAATTGCAAGAAAACACTGAAATCACAGCTCCGTAGCGTTCGAATTCATAGATTTCGAATTTGCATTTTCAATATTTAATAATCCATTTGTTGTTTTCGGTATTTTCGATAAATATGTGGTAGGAATAACGTTTTGACTTCCCTTCATTATGTTATAGCCAAAAAGGGCCAAATTTTACGATACTGGAAAGGCCCATTATGATTCCACTAAACCATCAAAATATCTACTCTACCTTGACGTGTGTATGTGTTTATTTTGTCATATTAAAATGTAGTTACATGCAATCTTAAATTTTTATAATTGTTGTTCTTCGAAAAGTGCCGTATCGCTATTATAATTGAAGTGGGTGTTTATACCCTATTTCTATTTTCCATCAACGACTATGATTGATTTGACAGAAAATCTAACCTCTAAAATAGTATATAATATGTTTTATGCTTTTATTCACTCAAGCATTGTACTTTAGAAGATTGAAAAGGACAGAAGTTCAGCTGTGTCCAATCCAGTGACTCTACTATATACTGTCTAGAATTTGAATTTACCGCCATCATAATACGATGTACCACAAAACCATCTGGTGAATGTTGCATGCGGTACTGTGCTGGGAATGGCACAGCTATTCTACTTGCATAGAGGAAACCCAAGAAAATATCTTTATCGTGATTAACTGCACAATATATAAGCCCTCTTATAAAGTGTGTTCATTTTTTGTATTGCATCTGCCGTTACGTGATGGAAATGCATACTTACTGAATGTAAAAACTTCACAAAATTTTTAAAGACAGTACATGATTCGCTAACACATCAGTAGCTTCTTCAAGTGATATAATCGTGCAATAAATTTCATTCTGAATATTTCTATAGTGAAAAACAGAAAAAAAAATTATTATTCATTACAGGGGCAAAATTGAACTCATTGAGTACAGAAAAGAAGATAACTGTCTCTGAAGCACGAAAAAACAATAAATCAAAAGAGCAGATATTGAGAGAGAATCTGAAAAAATTGGAGATAATTAGAGCAACTAGTAAAGTAGATCTTGATGAAAAAATTGTAAATCAGGTGAGTCTATTTAATGATATATTATTTATAATTAAGAATGTACACGCCAGTAGATAACAAATTCTTGTGCACCTACCAAGAAAGTACTTACATACATGGATCCAGAAAACGTAATGCAAACTTTACTAAAAAGTAGCAAGTTGCATTATCGGGCCAGTTTCAAATGTACAACAGGAGCGTAATCACATAGATCTAAATACATACTAGATGGTCAACGTATATGGCGAACATTCTGCCTGTGCGAATTAGTTGCCTTCCATTAGGTAGTAGCCGAACGTCTAAATAAAATAATAGATCGCTAATTTTTCATAAACCTTTGCTAAATCAGAGGGTGGGTAACATTTCTGGGTAAATCGTAGGCGGGCCTTGTTCAATGGAACTCGTGTGTAAAAACAAACAATGTGGCATCGTAGAGGGGGAATGGGTAATATGGAAGATTCATAAATCATTGATCTAACTAATTTCGGACTAAATCGGATAGTAATCGGACTATGCATTATTGAAGTTTCAACCATGAATCATAAAACGATAAAACGAATCAAGTATATAAATTGAATACGTATGTTTATATAGGTACCAGATCTATGAAAATATACACGCTCTCATTTATTCCATGGGGGTCGGGTGTCACTACTGCTTGGCAAGGGGGCTATGCAACTCTGGCTAATTTGTTTTCTTGAAATATTTAGGTATCTATATTGTAATGGTATGAGGTAACCTACTGTTATTTTAGTAAGCAGGTGAGTTTAGTTATCAGTAGTAATATCCCTAGGACATTAATAATAGACAAGATAATTTTATGACAATTGAAAACTTCTTCCTAGGACGAGCTTGAGAAATTCTTCATAATATTATGAGGCCTTTGTCAATGTCCGAATGATATTCAGCGGAAAATTTACTTGACAATCGTGTTGTCATAGTGATCAATAATTGCACTGAATGCAATTATCAATGTAATGTTGACATGATAGGTGAAATTGTATCATATGACACAAAATGATGAAATTCGAATGGTTGTTAAAACTGTCAAGAAATTTTCACTGTTCATGTCTCAGGTGTGAAAATATGAAGCAAAACAAATTAGTCAACATTTAGGTACCTAATGTTTTCGTTTTTTTTTTCGAGCTATCGGAAATGTTCATTTTGTTCATCAAGACTTTATATTAAAAATACCGGAAAAATATCTAGTACAAATGTTTGTTTCTATGGACTCAACCTCACAAAATATAAATATATTCGAATAGGGATATCTATATATCTAGCTACTTGATCAAACGGCATTTGATATTGACCAAAAACGATAACCTTCATGACGTAATTCCAAACTAAATATGGCGCACGTCTCAAGATGATGGACTTTCTCTTCGTAATCTTGAAAATTGGAATTGTTGCAATGATCATTCACTACTAATTTTTTTCTCCGTTATGAGATTGGCATCTCATTTTGGTTGTGCAACAATATGTATTTACCTACTGGAATATTCATATCATATACCTACTACCTAATTAGAATAATAACATAATTGCATTTTTAAAGCTGTTGTTCGAACGATCGGATAAGCCGATCATAAGACGGATTAGTTTCGTGGTCGAATGCTTGTAAGACGAACATATTATGTTTCTTAATTACAAAATATTTCACAAAATCAAATCTACTTACATAATTATCAGATACCAATTTTTTTCAGCATTATACGAGAATGTCAAAAATATTAATTTTGCTCAAAAGGCCCTAGGCCTTCATTTTTGAAACATAAAAAACAATTCTTTCAGAGAACTTGTTTCTTATGGTATTTTACGTCAATATATCTATTTTAAACTAATTCCTAAATAAATAGGCTATATAGTCGCTTGGGTAGAAGATGTTCAGATCAATGGGTTGAAGTAGGATGATTGGTGTACCAAATTTCAAAAAAATACTGGGTGGTTCGTAAGTTATGACCCATCAGAGATTTCGATCTAGAACCATCACATTTATTATTGTTTTCGAAATAATTTTTCAGGAAATGTTCAACTCCTGCATTTATCGCCGGAAACCCTTTCGAAAAAAGTTGTTTGTGCTGAGCATTTCTCTGAAGATGACTTCCGGAATACATTGAATCGAAAATTGTTGAAGAAACTGCTGCCTCGAAACGTTTCTCTGATGGAGCAATCGTTGAGAAAGACACTTACCTAAAAAGTCAATCACCTGTTCTATTTAGAAATTTACCTTCGGCGTCTAAGGAGTCATACGATGTTTCTTTGAGCCCAGAAAATCTGAGTTTCATGAAACCTACCAGAACCTACGAAAATGTCATGTTACATGATTCCTTGCCAGATGTTCTACTAGAAGAATCGTTCACTTCGAGAAAAAAATCCAGTGATTCAGATTCGCAGATTTCCGACGAGACGAAACGATATATTATAGACATTACCAATATGCCATCGAGTCCTAGATCAAGAAGAAAACTTTCTTATGATGAAGCTGGCACACCAATTAAGAAAAAATCTAAAACAGTTCAAAATCAGAGATGTATTTTGAAAAACAAAAGATTAACAGTTTCATATTTGAGAAATAAATGTTCTAAACAGCACAGAGGCTCTCAACATGTCATTGACAACATCAAATTTGAATCAAAGTCAAAGTATTCTTGTGCAGTCACAAGAATGCAAACTTCACATCGGAAAAAACATTTGGACGGAAGATTGATTATTGACATTTTATAAATCTCCATCGACATACAAATTTCTTAGAAACAAGTTGAACATTGTTTATCTGTTTTATCGACAATAAGAAAATGGATTGGAAGTTCTCCATTCAGGCCTGGTTTCGATTAAAAAACATTTCTATCAAATCACACAAAAAGTACATGTTATGGACGAGTCAGAAAAGTACTGCACAATTGTATTTGATAAAATGAAAATCAAAAAAATGTTCGAGTACTCCAAGTTATTAGACACCATTGAGGGATTTGAAGATCTGGGAGTAATTGGTGGTAGATCTAGGGAACAGGGTTCCCAAGTGATGGTATTCCTAGCAAGAGGAATTTATTTCAAGTGGAAGATTCCTTTGGGATATTTTGTCTGTGGTAATGCAATTAAACACTCTATTTTGATAGAAATGCTCATTGAAGCAATTCAACTAATATCGAATACTGGTCTCACTGTTAAAGCAGTAGTTTGTGACCAGGGAACAAACAACAAAGCGGCTATGAAAAATTTGGAAGTGTTGATTGAGAAGCCGTATTTCGAAATTGATGGTAACAAAATATATTGCATTTTCGACCCATTACATTTATTCAAAAACTTCAGAAGTAATTGGTTACATAATGATTTCATGTGGATGGGTAGGAGAGTTTCATTCAATGATGTAAGATAAGCATATCATATAGATTCGAGTAGCAAAACAAGAAGGACTCTGCTCAAAGTTACTCCTGCCCATATGAATCCATCATCATTCGAAGAGATGAGCTGCAGTTTGGCACTTCAAATTTTTGGTAGTTTTGTTGCTTCTGCAATAGGAACTTGCAATCAGATATCACAATTGAAAAGTGATACTGCTCTTGCTTCAGCAGATTTTATCCAAATGATGAACAATTTATTCGACTGTTTAAACAGTTGTATGTCAAAAATCCATATAATTGCGCAATGTCGGATGAACGCCCATTGGTAGAAAATATTGTTATATCAGCAAGAAATACTTTGACAGATATTCAGAAACACAACAACTGGACATTCTAGACCTCCCTGTTTTGATGGCATTTTTATTATATATATCCTCGATTTTAGAGATTTACACAATGCAAAACGAGTAAGGACTCAGTTATCTTTTGACAAATAGATTAAATCAGGATGTGATTGAAAACACATTTTCAAATGTCAGACAAAGAGGTGGATTCAACCCAAACCCAACTGTGAGAACTTTTAGACGCACTTTCCGATTCATTGCTAGAATGAATTTGATGAAATCATCTGATACGAGTAATTGTGAAGAAGATGATGATGTTAATTTGTTGACGATTCCATCTAAGACTACGACTTCTACGGCATCCTATCTCACCGAAGATTATATAGAAAGTGCCTGGTGATCCGCCTTCCACAGAAAATTCAATTGATGATGAAATATTTTCATCATCCTCATCTCCATCAGATAAAGAAGATAGTTCATCTGAAGTAACTCTAGAAGACTGTTCTAACTCCTACTTTGCAGGATACTTGGGGCAAAAAAGTGCGTGGAAAAATACTGATATTATATTGAATGATACAAAACAATTACTTATCATTAATTGAAACTATGGTACCAGCATTCAACATTTGAAATACCCTGGTGATGACCTCAAGACTTTGATAGAGAGAGCATTGACATATTTCTCAAAAACGTTCAACTAGAAGCCATATACAAATAAAACAAAATTATTATTAAAAATCAAATTTTTCAAAAACTTCTTGAGAAGTGCTACATTCTCCAAAGAGTTGAATGAAAAGAGCACATGGATTTTATTGTGGATCATCTCATACTATGTAAACTTCATAAAGAATGTAAAGAAATGTTCAAGTACAATGAAAAATCAAACTAAAAAACATCAGAAATTGAGTATATTGAAAAGTTGAGAAATTATGAGTATATCTACCTTCTCAATTGATTGAAGTTTCCTGTTTCATTTGGATAGCTGTAATAAATACAAGTTTTTTTTAATAATTATTTTATTGCAAATAGAATTCCAGAATGATCTCCCAGACTGGGGAAGTACCTGAATACTTTTGGGTTTCAAAATGTAGGAAGGTACCTGTACTTCTTCAAGATGTACAATTTCGAAAGATTTGAAAACGTACTCGAATATTCTTCAAGACATAAATTTGAGTAAACTTTGAATCAACATGTGAAACAAATGAAAAGTAATACTCTATCGAAACTATTTTTTCTTGGCTTGAATCAAAATTATCCTTCTCAACTCATTCATGGCACTCTAGACAGAAAATTGAAAATTTTACGAAGACAATGATGAATGCCAAAAAGTGACAAGTAGGCGAGCAAATATCGATGTTTCCCTCACAATGTGAATTTCTATCAAGATTGAAAATATACCTATTTGCGAAGTGATGAAGTAAGAATCAGTCCCGGCCAATCATGGAGCATGAATTGATTCAAATTAATTTAATAAGTCAAAAATGCAAATGCATTTACTTTCTTCACCTCACACCGACTTTAACTTAAATGTAGAAGCACAATGTTAAAAGGGTGAGGCACTCTGAGGAACACCCGGTATATATTGAGACAATATTTGAGTCATTTCAAATGATAGAACGATAGAAGTGTATACAGGGTGTTACAAATTCGTGGCTAAGCATGAGGATCTCGGTAAACTTATGAGATACAGAGGTCAAATTAGGGCAAAGTTGCGCAATTTCATGCTCAACAAAATGCTGCTGGGCAAATTTCAATTGTTTTCGGAGATATCCGGACAAAAAGGAAAGTATGCAAAATCGTTATTATTTACTTCTTAGTTTATTCGGAGAGATATCTCAAACTGAATGTCACTTATTTTTTTTTTCAATACGGACCTGGATTTTTTATTCGCTTTTTCGATAGTTTCCCGATATCCACCAAAAGAATTCGTAAAATGTTTACTTACTTCAGTGAAAATAATGTTTATAAAAGGCAGGGAGCTACCTACTCATCTTTGTCAATTACAGTGTTTTTGTTATTAATTTGTCTTTGTCTGATACACTAGTTAGAGTACTTTATAACTTAATTGATCTAATAATACACTTTGTAAAACAGCAATCAACTTATGTAGTAGGTATAATGGTATAGTTCGTCGGATTTTAATTTTACGATTCCATTTCGTAGGGGAAGAAAAGTGGCAATGATGAAGTGACATTCAGTTTGAAATATCGCTTCAAACAAACTGAGAAAAAATAAAAATGATTTTGCGTATTTTCCTTTTTTTTCGGATATCTCCGGAAATAATTGAAATTTTTACTATTACAAGGCAGGATTTTGTTCAGCATGAAATTGCGCAACTTTTCCCTAATTCAACCAACTCTGTATCTCTTAAGATTACCGAGATCCCCATGCTTATTCTCGAATTTGTAACACTCTGTATATGTATAATAGGTAATATTAAATCATATTTTTCCTTTCCTGAATTTCTCACCCATTCTCGACTGAGTTTCTCGGATTTTTGGTTTTGATTCTTGGTTTTACACAATTATGATAACACTTATTTCCACTTTTAACCATTTTCGATATAAATCTGAACAATAGCTCGCTATATAGCACGTTGGATAAGACACACGTAATTGAACACAATGAATACCTAATTTCTTCTTATATCTACCTACCTGAGATATATTATTTACCCCTTACCTCAATATCTATGTTTACCTAATTTCACTTCTCCATGCCTACCCCTACCATATTGTGCCCTTTTTTCTTATCATAGATCAAATTCCAATCAAATACGCAGAAAAAACACGACCCATACCCGAATCACCTCAATATCTATCTAATTTCACCTTGCCGCACGCCTACCTCTACCACAGGATGTGGAGTAAATTTAATAATAATCATACTGATACTTCCATATTCATAAACAATAACAAGTTACAGTTGTTTATGAGTGGTTGCGACTACCACCTCAATAAAGTGACATTAGATGTCTCCTTGATGAAACACATTCAGTTTTGACAAATTTTAGATTTCACTGAAATTTCCTTACCAACTTTTATAGTTTAGATTTTTCAATTACGTATGTTTTTTAGATAATTGAGAGAGCTGTTACTAGACGACCACTGACGAAAGCTACAGAAAACACTGGGGAGCAACAAACAGCATTCACAGAAGAAGATTTCAAAAAGTTTGAAGAAGAATATCTGGCGGAATGATGGTTCTTTCAGACAGATCATTTGGATTGTTGAAACTGATAACGAGCTCTGGAATTTTGTTGTATTTATTTCTGCAATTGATGATTCTGCCAATTCTACCAGTAGAACACATGTTTGTCGACAAATACACTCCATCCTCTTTAATCTTATTGATTTGTGGGGTTTTCGGATTGTTTTTTATTGGTACACTTCTAATATTTACACTTACTGTTATGCATAAACATACAAAATACAAACATACTTGAAATTACATGTATTATCATTCTCAATATTTACATCTGGTAAGGTCCTCTCCCCATGCCAGCTCCCCACCACGGCCTGTAGAAATAAGACATAAATTCACCATTAGCAGGACAGCATTAGAGAAAATATATAACTAACAAATTCAATTAAAGTAAAATAACTACCAAACAATAGCGTGCATTCAGGTGGAACATATTCGCCTTCCTCGAAAATTATGTCACTTTCTGATGCAATAGTATCATTAGAAAAATTCTCACCAAATCTGACAGTTGTTTACCAATGTGAGCAATTATTTGTTTACAATGTGTACTGTGTAGTGTTTGTCGCTTTAAGGAGATAGAAATATATGTCATAAAAAAGGATTGATGAACAATAAGACCATAGTTCAAGCATTTTCAGTATAATATGGAGCAACTCATTATTTCTTACTATAATCTGTTCCACCCAAATAGGCCACTTATTGGGGATTTTTACCTGGAAATAAGTCTGGAAGTTTTGAAACTTTGTAGGTTTAGAGGTTTGGGGATCTAGAACTAAAATTCACAAAATACAAATTTAGAGACATGCCGCCGGCGCCGCCATCTTGCCAAGATGGCACACAAAAACTGTTTTTAGCAAATATCTACAAAACTGCGTTTTCCGAAAAAATATGTTGAGACAAAAATTAAAGAAGAAAAAATTTCGTACAAGAAATAATCTTTTCGAGCGATCCTTCTCATACCATGCCGCCGTATCCTATAACACAATTGATATAAATTTGAAAAGTCATCCTCATACTACATTCAAGAGTAAGCTCAAGCAATCTTTCATCCATAGACAATGAATCCTTTATCTCCTGATTTTGATTCTCTCATCTTCATTATTACTATTATTAGTTTTTTATAGTTCTTTTTACACATGTATTATTATAATGTATCATTATTACTGCAGTATGAGTATTTTTCTTCAATTTGTAGACTAGATGAATATAATGAGTTTTTATAAATCTGTT
The DNA here is from genome assembly GCA_918026855.4 of Phaedon cochleariae. NCBI lineage: Eukaryota > Metazoa > Arthropoda > Insecta > Coleoptera > Chrysomelidae > Phaedon > Phaedon cochleariae. Next base: position 22,924,179 of record OU896708.1, read on the forward strand.
CAATGAACAATTTTGTGACTTTCAAACTTGGTTGAGTTGAGAGTGGAAGAATAGCGTCAGCTGAACTCCACCAAGAAAAATAAAGACCATTTATTATTATTAATATAGTTTTGTTAAAGTGAGCTGTTCCTCATGAGCTGATTGAATGACAACATATTCTATTAATCTCTATAAACTGCCCTTAACTATCTCCATAAATGCATATAAATTTATCTTCTATAATAAAATGGGCTATTCTATTGGTGCTTGTTTCCACACGGCGCGTATTGTTTTCGTGGTTTCCCCTGTAAGCCTAATCCACTTAGGTACTAAAATTATTTTTGTCAGAGGCCAGACGCTCGTTGATTTCCATATCTTCAACGGGGAAAATGAATTCTCCTTCTGCAGTCTGCATCTCAGTTCTGCTCTCCTGCATCCGCAGGCTCCACCACAAGCAGGCCCCTCTTTCCCACTGGGCACGTGCCCAGGGCCCCGCGATGATTGGGGCCCCCTAGTCCCGATAGCTACTTGAAAATTGATCAGAGTAAAAATTAAAAAATGGTATACTGAAAATATATAATCTTTTGAAAGAGAGCAAAATTGAAGACACCTTTTCCTAATGTAGAAATCGCACTAAGAATCTTTCTAAGTATGATGGTAACTAACTGCAGTGGGGAACGCTCCTTCTCCAAATTAAAACGAATAAAAAGTGAATTAAGAAGTACAATGCTTCAAGAGAGATTGAATAGTTTGTCGCTTATGCCGATAGAATGTGATATGCTCGAAAACAATTGACGATTTTGTTCAATTCAAATCTAGAAGGGTTCCTCTTCAATCAGCAGAGATACTAGATATAAGGAGTATAAGGACTAATCGTGGATGCTGGTTACTTAGTGTGGATTACATGATAAAATCGATTCATCATATCTAATATAAATGTAAAGAAATAAAAATAATGCTAAAACTTTGCATTTCAGCGTTATTTGTCTATTCTAACAAAATAGTTATTTAACCAACTAGTGTATCAATTTGGGCGATTAATGATCGAGATATTTTAACGTGCGAGCGAAGCTAGCGCGTTAATGTTCGAGATCATTAATCGCCTGTTAATATACGAGTTGGTTACAAAATTTTTCTGTTGACTATATTTCTCATTTCTCCTGCAATGAAGAAAACTAGGTTCGCGAATTCATCATTCATCTGGAAACTACTAACTAGTAGCCTAGTTACTTACATTAGTGACATTTGACATCTGTCGAAATGATCAACATAGAAAATGAATTCCTTGTGTTAGAAAACAGGGGTTAAAATCGTTTCACAAACTTGGAAAGGCGAACCCATTAACGGAAAATCTTCAATGGAATCCATATTTTCGATTCAAATGCAGATTCCGTGAGTTATAGCATAAACAATGAATGCACGCGGTGTATGTTTGGTTGCCTATAAAACAATCGTGCATTAATAGACAAATTGATCATTAATAGGGGTCATTAATGAACGATTTCATAAACATTAAACTTATTCGTTAACACGAGGTCGACGGAAATAGTACTTTATTATGGTCATAGGGGCCCCATTATTCTAATGTGCCCAGGGCCTCTGATACGTGAAAGACGGTCCTGACCACAAGCCGCCTTGCACTTACAAGATAAAAAAAGTAATGCTTTGGAATTAGGATCTTTCAAAGTAGTTACTTGAGTGAGGCCAGTTTGCACTCTATGCATCGAAAGATACAAATGATATAAATCTTGATAAATATCGATACCAGTGTTTTGTGAAGTCGGTGTGAAGTTAATTCAATTTGGCATCCTTACCACCAACAAGCGCAGCTGCACAACAGCATTAATTGAGATCATAATATCAGGTTCAACTATGGCGTGACTTTTCGAAAGTAGTTGAATAATGGGGTTGGAATAAAACACAAACTGGCCTTACTCCAGTAACTACTTCAAAAGATCCTGCTTCCAAAGCACTATTTTTTTACCTTGTAAGTGCAAGGCGGATTTTGGTAGAGCCTGTGGATGCAGGAGAGCTGGATTGAGATGTCCAATGATATGCGGTGTAAGCAAAAGGAAAACTTGTGAAAATATCAGCCAAGTGACACTGGACGAATTCGATAAAGAAGACCTCCATTCGCTGCTTGATGATTCTCAATCGACTGCAGAAGGAGAATCCGACGAGTTGAAGGAAATTGACTTCGATTCTGAAGCTGAGGTAACCATTTCCTTGTTGAAAAATAATTTTAGTACCTAAGTGGATTAAGCCTACAGGGGAAACCACTTTACTACCTCGTGGGTGGTGTGGAAACAAGTAAAGCATATTAAATCGAAATAATTGATCATAAATTCTCAACATGGATTGATTAATGAATTGATCGATTCATTGAATGAAATATATGTCACTGGTTTAAATATTTATAATGTCCTATAATAGTAGGAGAGCCGGCTGCACATTTCTACCGTCATCTGATAACGAAATGATATATGTCCCAGAGGAATGTAAAAACATTTCAGTTCATCGAACGGCACCTGTGCCAATCACTATCCTGAGCAAAACTATTAAAACATTGCACTTTCCTGAGCGGAAATTTGAACTCGATTTCGCGATTTGATAACGAGATAAGAATTGAATGGTAGATCTCAAAAACCTACCTGTGCCATCCCTCAGTCTCAGCCAAATCCATGGCACAGCGATTCATTTGCTCATATTATTCCTGACATTCTTCCGTCATGTGATGACGAGCTGAAACAACATGGTAATGAAAGGGAAAAATGTCCCATTTGCGAATATCCAAACGTGCCGCGATTCAAACTGATCTAAGTTAGTGACAGAAAGTCAATATTTCCGTGTATATTTCGCCCCCGTCGAAAGCTATTATCCAATGGACCAATGTGAAACTCATGTGGTGCTCAGACTACAAGTATTCTATTGAATATTATCTTTAGCGGAGGCGAAATATACTGGGAAGTAATGACGCTCTGCCACTATCTTAGATCAGTTCAAACCGCGGCACGTTTTTATATTCGCAAAGGCGACATCATCCCCTTCTATTTGCTTCTTCTTTCAACTCGTTATCACATGACGGAAGTATGTCCGGAATAATAGCAGCAAATAAATCGCTGTGCCGTAAATTTTGCTCAAACTGAGGAGTGGCACAGGTATTTTTTTGAAATCTAGTATTCAATTGGTATCGGATATAAATCTTATATCGTTATCGAATCGCGAAATCGAGTGCATATTTACTCAGAGCAAAGTGCAATTTTTTTATCATTTTGCTCAGGTGCCGTTCGATAAACTACAATTTCGTTATCAGATGACGGTCGAAATTTGCAGTTGGCTCTTGGACTACAATGTTAGATTTTGGGACCCCAAATACAGTTCCGAAATTCGCCTCTACAGAAAACTTAGGCAACATTTTCAATTTGGTGAGGGCATTTGTGCCTTATCGGTTTACTTCAGCGCAAATATACTAGGAACATATTTAATATGACATTTTCTCTAGTCAGCTAGCTATAAATATAACGAGAAACCAATTGAATAGTTCGTTTTATTATAAAAGATACATTTATAAGCATATATGGAGATCACAAATAGACAGAAACTCAATGTCATTACCACAATTGTTCATGAAATGAACGAAAATGGAAGATAACGAGAGAAAAACAACTACTTTCCTGGCTATTTGCCACGCAGAACATTGGATTATATCCTCTCGAAATCTGCAATAATTCGTATAGACGAATAAAATCGCAAGTGTTTCCTTCCTAAACGCCGAGCTACGCCTAAGTGGTTCAGGAACGCGTGACTACCTGAAGACTGGTTTCGAGCTGTTGGCTCTTATCAGTACAGGACTCTCCCAGATAGCTTTTTGGCCGCTATCTGGTGCGAACCTGACCCAACATAAACACATCTCAGCATTTATAGCCCACGAAGCGTTCAACGTCCGCGAAATAAAACACTTGCGATTTTATATACGAATTATTGCATAGATTTCGGGAGGATATAATTCAATGTTCTGCGTGGCATATAGCCAGGAAAGTAGTTTTTCTCTCGTTATCTTACATTTCGTTCATTTTATGAACTATTGTGATTATTCACCTCACAGGCTGTGAGGAGTAGTCACTGGATTTTATCCAGCACGACTCTGCGTGACGTTGGAGGCCGCAGGGTCGTGACTGGAATTATATGAACTAAAATAATAATAATAATACCAATAATAATAAATGGTCTTCATTCTTCTTGGCGGAGTTTAGCTGACGTTATTCTTCCACTCAACAAGTTTCAAAGTTACAAAGTTGTTCATTGAACATATTTATAAAAAAACTTTCATTGACTTTGAGTTTGTGACCATTGCATTCCACTTTGAGTATTTGGCTTTTTCCTAGTTGATATATGGAGATAGTTAGGGGCAGTTTATAGAAATTAACAGAATTTGTTGTCATTCAATCAGCTCTTGAGGCTATACGGCTCACTTTAGCAAAAATATGGTAGGAACATTTCTTGTAGGAAATTTCTTACTTAAATTTTTCCCTCAACCTATTTTTCCGAAAAACGCACAGTTTTTGAGATAAAAGAAAAAATCTATTTTTGTGTGCCATCTTGACAAAATGGCGGCGCCAGCGGTATGTCTCGGAATGTGCATTTTGTGAATTTTATTTCTGGACACCCAAACCTACAAACCTGCAGAGTTTAGAAACTTCCGGACTTATTCCATGCAGGTAAGCCTTATTTTTGATCCCAATGACTGATCTAAAATGCACGCTATTGGTCGGACCCACCGACATAAACTATTCATGTCATTCCAACAACCCGAAAATCTCATCAAACTTGTCCGCCTGAAAAGGGATTCAAAATGTCATTACCGATCTAGATAGTGGAGGTTATGTTGGATTTCGGACCCGGCCAAATGTATATGCATCGGCTATTACGAACATGCGATCGGGCCGAGGTAGAAAGCACAATCAAATAATTCCGAAAAACCTTTTGAGAATATTGATTGTTGAAATACTATTGGAAATCGAATATAACAGAAACAATTCATTGCAACAAAATGTGTGGTACACATCACACACTGGTCTGTTATTTCAAGGGTTATGTTAAGGTCCAAATTTCGCGGTTCGGCGTGAGAAGCGGGTCACCCAGTTGACCATATAATTTCTAACATCACACTGCGATTTGGTTTTCCCCACCCTTGTACTTTCGTATTCCTAGGACGATGTGAGACTTTTTTCTTCTCATAATATACTACTCAAAATTATCAAAAAAAATATCAAATACAATTTCTTGGCCTACTGCGATCACAAAAACTTCAGCAAAATCAAAGAATACGGATTAGGCATTTTTTAGAAAAATTTTGATATTGGCAATCGATTTGGACTAGTCACAAATAGTCATATATAAATTATAAATTTTTTTGGATATTTGCATTTTTCAAGTCAACGTGTATAATAATTCATATAAGAATTTTAATACCAGGAGTGATATTAGTCAGGTGATCAGGATTAGATAATATGTCTACAGAGTGAGATAAATAACGTAAAATCACTAGAAATTCAAATTTTCATTCAAGAAATAGAAAGAAGGAAAACAAAATTACACCATCAATCAAAAAATAATATCAATAAAAAAATAACATGAGAAAAAAGAACTGAAACAGCAACCATTCGTACCAAATTGAGACTTTTGTAGTCTCCTTCATTATCTGCACACTCTCATCTCTTTCGGACATTATGCAAACAGTTATTATTCTTTGTCGCAACTCTCCTCTATTTCTTTGCCCGAATTTCTCACTCTGTGGCCAGATGATCTAATCCTGACTACCATTAGGCCTGGTATTATTCACATTCTTGAAAAAATTATTATACACGGTGACTTGAAAAATGCAATTATTCAATAATTGTAACGTTGATAAAAAACACCCTTATGAGATATTCTTTTGATATCCCTGACGCCCTGTATATCGAACATAGGGGCCAAAAACTGAGAAAATTGTATTATAAAATTCATATAATTTTCGTTCAAGGAATATAATATAGTTTATGAACTTCCTCAACTTCCTGAGTATTGAGAAAATTCGAAGCGGATTATGAGCAGAAAAAATTTATACTTATATCATTAATACATATATTTTTGACTCGATGTCATGAACCATAGTTTTGGGGGTAATGTGGGTTCCTGCGCATTGAGCAGAAGCATTTTCAGGCGTACAATTTTTCCCAGATTTTCGGGTTGCTGGGATATGACATAGCTGTCTGAATAGTAGTTATGTCAGTGGCGATTTCGTCAGATTTTGTAAGCTGACACTTGACAGTTAACCTGTCATTCATTGTATGTTTCATGTCCTCGGAGATCGTCCTGTGCTAGCTTATTTTCATATCCTGTCTCTTCATGTGACGCGAATACCAGTAATAGAGTTTTATTGAGAATCCCTATTGTCATTTCCACCCTCAACAGAACAGCCATGAATAAAAAAAACATGGTTATATACACTCACCGGCACAAAATTCCGCCACCCTGAAATTTTGTCCAAGTTTGATGTTCTATAACTTATTTATTTTTCATCCGATTTTCATGATTTTGTTATCAGTTTGTAGATCCATTTATTATGTTTTTCTTCAATCATTTTATAAAGCATCATTTTTCGATTAGGCTATATTATACAGGAGGAAATCAAAATGTTGTTTTTTGTCGTAATTTCAAAACACCCTGTAGGGAAACTGAGGTGAATAATTCTGTTTACATACTGTTTCTTGTAATCTCTGATGTATTCTAAACATTTATTTTTTTGATTCATTCCATTATCTCATTTGTGCTGAGAGCTGCAAAATTTTAAATGAAACGATGTTATTTTTTGAAAATGTACCTATGTCAAGATTTCGGTTAAAAATTATCGACGTTGGCTTTGGACGCGATTATTGTGGCAGAATGTTTGACAGTGAGAAAATTATAATTTGTTGTGTGTCAATATGGTATTAACTCCAGCAGACGTGGGTAGAATTGTTGCGTTAATAGAGGATGGCCGTAGCAAAAGTTATGTCGCCCGCACTCTGAGAATTCCGCGGTCAACAGTTCGAAATGCCTGGAGTAGGTATTTACAGACGGGAATTTTTACTAGACGGCAAGGCTCTGGCAGAAGGAGAATGACCAGTGCAGCTGATGATCACTTTGTCTCCATTAATTCTTTAAGAGATCGAAGATCTACTGCTGTGTGTATAAAAAATGACTTGCAAATTATTCGTGGAGTAAACGTAAGTGAAAGAACGATACGTAGAAGATTGGCAGAAGCTGGGCTTTATTCACGAAGGCCAACAATATGTCCACGATTACTTCCTCGCCATCGACAACACCGACTGAGATTTGCAAGATCGCATTCTGACTGGACTCTAGAACAGTGGGGAAACGTACTATTCACAGATGAATCCAGGGTTTGTTTAAGGTCGCCGGATGGTCGTGAGCGGGTATACAGACGTAGAAACGAAAGATATGCTGACTGCACCATATCAGAACGAATCTCATATCATGGCGGTTCAGTCATGATTTGGGCGGGTATTTCTACCGAAGCACGTACCAATCTTGTATTTATTGAAAATGGAGCCCTAACCGCCCACCGTTACATTGAGGAAATCCTCCAAGAAGTTGTTGTTCCATTTGCTCCTTTTATTGGGAACGAATTCACATTAATGCATGATAATGCTAGACCTCACGTTGCACATGTAGTGAGCGAATACCTGGATGAAGTTGGACTTCCAAGATTGGAATGGTCTGCATGTAGCCCGGATCTCAACCCAATCGAACATCTTTGGGACCAACTTAAAAGAGCCGTTCGTCAACGTCCTGTACAACCACAAACCTTGCAAAACTTACGACTGGCGCTGACCGAAGAATATGAAGCTATTCCTCAAGAAAGAATAAGTGACCTTATTCATTCGATGCCGCGAAGACTGCAAGCTGTCATTGCTGCGAGAGGAGGAAATACACGTTATTGAATTGTTTTTGTTGATTAACTTCATGATATACCTGGTGTTTCTTTTTCTTAATAAAAATAGGCTTCAAATCAGCGTTTCATTTAAAATTTTGCAACTCTCAGCACAAATGAGATAATGGAATGAATCAAAAAAATAAATGTTTAGAATACATCAGAGATTACAAGAAACAGTATGTAAACAAAATTATCCATCTCAGTTTCCCTACAGGGTGTTTTGAAATTACGACAAAAAACAACATTTTGATTTCCTCCTGTATAATATAGCCTAATCGATAAATGATACTTTATAAAATGATTGAGGAAAAACATGATAAATGGATCTACAAACTGATAACAAAATCATGGAAATCGGATAAAAAATGAATAAGTTATAAAACTTCAAACTTGGACAAAATTTCAGGGTGGCGGAATTTTGTGCCGGTGAGTGTATATGAGGAGCAAAAATGCAAAAGCCGAAGTATCGAATCTTACTAATTTTGGTGAGCTTTCGCCATCTAGATCACCAGATTCTAGCAAAACCCGATCTTCATCTGAAAAAGACCCATCCGTGAAAATGCCGACTAATCCAAATTTCGAGCAAATTCCGATAAATACTTTGAATAGTATAACTAGTACTATCTGTAAGTTGTTTATTGAAATTGCCTGATGAATACGTGGCTGGGTTCTAACTCATCATTTTATTTCACGAAATGGTTCAATATTTCTGTTATTACGAACTCGAGATGACTCTGACTAGAAAGCTATGTTCGCAAGTTCATGATTTCTGAATGGAAGAAATTCAGTCATATTTCCGAAAACAAAAAAAAACGAAAAAAACGAAAAACGAAAAAAAAAATACGAAAACGAAAACTCTCCTATGTAAAGAAAAGAAGAGACAAAGGTAATGAATATGGAAAATAATGAAATTAGGAAGTATTCATTTTTCAGTTGTTATTGCAGATATCACGATGATCCTGATTTGAATCACATCAGGCTTCACTCATAGGCATTGCTGTGAATTGATTCTGGTTCATGATATCCATGAGATCAGAAATAAAATATTTAAGAATACGAAAACTGAGCAAGATATTAAACTGTGCCATTTCACGTCCTAGTAAAAACCGATTAATCCAATAAAAAAGTATATATATTTTTAAAATGACTAATATTGCGATATTAATACTAAACTGCTCCACATTTGAAGTGAGACAAGCGAACATTTTGTTTGTTTTCGAACCGTGATAACTTTGGATGAGATCAACCGATCTTTGATTAGTTTTGAGATTGTGATTGCCCAGTTGATTGGCTATAACATATTTTTTTTACGTCTCTCCACCATTTCGGAATTATGACCTACAGGATGATATCTGAAAGTGTGATACTTTCCGAAAAGTTTGAGGTCGCCCCGTTAGCAGGATAATTTTTTCAAAATTTTTCTGACGGCGAAAACATGAAGCCTAATGTGTTTTCTCGAAATGGTTTCGGATTCATCAAGATCCATACAGGATGTTTTGAGATATGCAATTTTGAACAACATAATGGCTATTCGAATTTTTTGAATACCTTAAATTCATTGGTTAACCCCTCGGTATAATATGTTGTCTGGGAAATAATCAGAAATTGTCAAACATTTGATTATTGTAATAAAATATGCCACGACTAACTAATGAACAATTACAAATGGTTCTCAGAGCCAGGGGTGGTGTAACAAAATATTGATAATCGACCACATCTGCCGTTGTTGATTTTTCTTTATTAAAAAAATATTGTGTTACGTATTATCTGTATTCTCTTCGTGGTATATGTTCATCAATTCTCATTCTCTATATCCACTGAAAAAAAACATCCTAGCTTTGACAATTTTATTCATAAAATAAACACACTCCACATTCACTTTATTCCTTCCTGCGAACTAACCCTGAAGGTTTCTCGTTCAATCACGAAATCACTTTTGCTAATCCATGATATTGCATATCTCAAAACATCCTGTATGGATCTTGATGAATCCGAAACCATTTCGAAGAAACACATTAGGGTTCATGTTTTTGCCGTCAGAAAAATTTAAAAAAAATTATTGTGCTAACGGGGCGACCTCAAACTTTTCGGAAATTATCACACTTTCAGATATCATCCTGTAGGTCATAATTCTGAAATGGTGGAGAAACGTAAAAAAAATATGTTATAGCCAATCAACTGGGCAATCACAATCTCAAAACTAATCAAAGATCGGTTGATCTCATCGAAAGTTATCACGGTTCGAAAACAAACAAAATGTTCGCTTGTCTCACTTCAAATGTGGAGCAGTTTATAATAATATTAGAATCATCTTGGGATCTCCCTAGGGAAGTTTTTATCAGTTATCTCGAAATCACTAAAAGTGGATTTATCGGTTTTTGCACTTTTGCTCCTCATATACAGGCTGATTTACGGTGAATGGTAAATTAGACGTTTCCGGAGAAGGCAACGTAGGATTGTTTTGAAAATTTGGTTTCTCGGATAATTAGTTGTGTTCTATCGACCTGAAATGTTCCCAGCGCTGCGACGTTGCCGCTATTTGCCGCGTTATATTGAAAAGTAGCAACAACTTTGATTTTTTCAATGGGACACCGTGTATATCGTTTCGTTTTCATATTCTCCCTGAAGAGTTGATTTAATCGATCTATCACACTTGGGGTCTAGCGGGAATGATGATTAAGATATAGGGTGTGAAAAATCGAGGCTTGTCAGATTCAAGAATTTTTTGTGTCGAAACTATTCATAATTGGTCAAAACGGTTTCCATGTCCCTATCTCAACTTTTCACGTACTATCAATGATTTTTAATTGAAATAGATACAGGGTGGTCAAAAGTCTTAATGCTGAACCACCCTATATTTATTTCAATCAAATATCAATTGATAGTGAATAAAATGTTGGTATAGGGAAACGAAAACCGTTTTGACCAATTATGAAAAGTTTCTACACAAAAAATTCATAAAGTTGAAGAATCTCGATTTTTCACATCCTATAACTCTGTAACTATTACTGCTAGAATCCAAGTGTAATTGATCAATGAAATCAGCTCTTCAGGAAACATCTGAGAATGGAATAATATACAGGGTGTCCCATTTAAAAAATCAAAGTTGTTGCTACTTTTCAATATAAGCGGCAACGTCGCAATGCTGAGAATATTTTATGTCGATAGAACACAACTAATCATTCAAGGCACCAACTTTTCAGAATAATCCTGGGTTACGTTCTCCAGAAACGTCTATTTATTTATTTATTTATTTATTTATTGAACAAATAACTTCCAGACAGAATAGGCTCTGGTATAAGGAAGTACATAATTATATACCTATAGGTAAACATAGCATCATTCAAAATATATCAACAACTGTAAATTGGCAAACAAAGAATAATATTTGTAAATGGAAAAAAAAAATGGCATGATTAATTTTATCCAGTCCGCTGAGAAATAATCAGTTTTTTCACTTCATTTTTGAATATACCTATATTTCTGCAATTTTTTATATTATCAGGTAGTTTATTGAATTCAGTTAAGGCTGAATGAGTGAATCTTTTTTGTCCGATTAGGGAGCTAGCGGCGTCAAGATGGAACAAGTTATATTGTCTAGTTTCATGATTATGTGCTATCCACCGTGAATCAGCCTGTATATTAGCGTTATCTTGGTGTGTGACTGGTGTGTGTCTGTGTTGACATTTAACAAAATGACACTTTCAATAAATTTACTTTCGTACTTTTCTCTTGGATATACAGGGTGTCCCGGAATTACAAAAAAAATATTTCAACCACAGATTCTAGGATTAAAAATAGTAAAAAAGATCACACAAAGATGAGCCCAGAAATGGCCCCCTAGGAAGTTATAGTCATTTGAAAGAGGACCAGAGGTGATATTTCCGAAATCCTCTCTGTTGAGATCACATAACTCAAAGACCTAGGAGGTCAATATCGTTCTATTCAAGTGTTCCCTAACGTGGATCGAACGGCAAATGTGAGCATGCGCAGTAGAGACACGACCATGCCAGGGGCGGCTTCAGAATTATTTGATTAGGTTTTTGTGGTTTCCTTGAAAGAGCAAAACATTGTGAAAAATTGATATGATATTCATTATGATGGAATTCATTATGTTATTAGGAGTAATGTTTCGATGTATTTTCCATCAACTGAAGTGGATAGAAATGGCCGAGATAATATACAGGGTGGTTCAGGCAATACTAGCAATAATTCACCATGGTTCATCAAAAAATAAGTCGACATGCATATTACATATTTTTTAAAAAAGCTTTTCAAGGGAGATACATCCCTCTGGAATCCTGTTTCAAAAATCGTGTTCTTTCTATAATTCTTAGGACATCAAACAAAATTTGGTGCGAATACTTTATTAAATGGTTACTCTGATCGTTGTTCGACGCAACTAAGTTTTGTCAAAATTGTCCAGTGAAGTAGGTCCAGGGGAGTTGTCTCACTTTTGCCGCCCTATTAAAACATTTTTCAGAATAAAGTATTTTCCCAATTTCTCAGTTCAATTCAGAAAGGAAGGCACTCTTGTGGAATTTCGATTTGGGGCTTTGTTTATGAGTTGATTGAATTTTTAAAAAATCATCACGAAAATTGGAAAGTTCAGTAGTTGAAATAGCAGGCCTCAACTCCAACATCCAAGCAACATAGCAACTCTTGGTAAGCCTAAAATTTGATTCAATATCATTAATCCCATCTGTAACTTCTTGCCAGGTATTTCAGTTTTGGTAATAAAATCATGACAGCAAAATAGTATATTGTTTAACGAGCACGGAATGAGGCGTAGGCGAATGCTATGAATCATACAAGTAGGAAATTAGCATTCCGAGAGAGTTATACACTATACTATCTTTACGGCTGTAACAGATAACAGCGAAATTTTTTATTTCTTCGGTTTGTAGCCATCTGATTTTCTCTTAAGTAATGCTCTTCTAATAAAAAGAGTTGTCATGGCTCGAAATGTGACATTTCATAGAAGATGAGATTTTGTGAAATAATAATACAATGAAAGTCTGATATCACAATATCAGATACGGAAATAACATTGATGACATAGGAAATAAGAACCTCATTGATTTATCGAACACAGTAAAACAAGAGCCATTTTGTGTTATAGTTATAGAACAAATAAATAATAGCTCAGAGCTTGTTGAAGATATAAATTTACCTGATGACATTCCTGGAATTTGTTCTTTATCTTGACCCCAAATCATTCATTTTGAATGTCGAATCAAATAAGTACTATAATTGTCACTATGGCTACAATAAACCACTCAAACTAACTGGAGTAAAATAACAAAACTCCTCAATAACCTCAAATTCACTAACGAAAGACGTTAAACGCAAAGCAAAACACTGAATAAGTGAAACTAATCCGGCTATATCTTGAGTCTACGTCAGACAAAATGACAGAGGTACATTCTTACACAGTTGCCAGATGAAATCGTAAGAGATTAGAAGTTAATAATAATTCATCGATCTCTTGTTAGCCATTCAAGGAATATCAGTGGGTCTATGAATTTTTTCTCGACAATATTACATATAATTTTTTTAAGCTTGTGATCGTCTGTTACAAGAAGTTTCATAAGAAATATGAACTACATCCTAATGCATAAATATGAGATTTTCGTATAAAAATATACATGGTGTCTGTAAGAGGTTGGGACATGGCTTGGCTGTGGATACCGGCCAACTTACCTATATCCAAAATCTTCTCGTTGAGTTGAAGTTTTTTTTCGAAAAAAATAATTTTGCTCATGAAAAGAGTAGGCTGAGATCGATTTTCATGATTTTTGGCATGGCATGTTCTGTGACTGTAAGTCACGTTTTGAGATGTTTTTGATCATCATCAGTGACCTGCAAGTGTTGCAAAAAAACATGTTGCCGTACAAATTTGGTTATAACATTTCAGAGGTTTTTTTCCAGAAAGATATTCCCTTCAGAAATATTTTCTGTATCATGTTAATTTTTGATAAGTCTCGAGGTTCATTTGTAAATAAATAATTCCTGATCTGAGGCATCTTATACATTTTTCAGAAAAATAATCTGGTTGGGACATGCAAAGTAATATACATGTACAAAATTTCATTATCTCAGCACCAAGGGTTTCGGAAACATTTACAAAAAAAACATCATATCGGGCGCTCTTTCAGATGGCTATAACTCCCCAGGAGCCATTTCTAGGCTCATGTTTATTAATTAACTTATTTTAATATTTTTGTTCCTAGAATGTATGGTAGAAAATTTTTCCATGTAATTTCGGGACACCCTGTATATACACTATTGATGGCTTATGTTGTTGTGCCAGTTCCCAAAAATAAGCCAAAAACACCATCCCCGAGAAATAATTGCATGTCTTTTTCATCTTCCATTCTATAAATCTTGAATTCGCGGTTTAGTAACCTACTAAACAACCACTACGTCTACAATTTTTGAATGAAATCATAGAATCAAATTAACAGATATTCAATAAATTCAAAAAGGTTTCCTCAGCCACGCATGTTCAATTGTCACTATAAGAACAACAGCCTACTAATTGAAAACTTCAAACACATTGATAATTTTCTGATTTTGAAACAGGGTGATTCAGAAGTAAATGGCATCCTCTCGTGGGCGTAATCCAAAAAGTTTCTATCAAATTTGGTCCGAAAATGATTCCTTAGGCAGCTATGCTCCAAGACGATTTTTTCTCTATTATTCAAAAACCCTTTTCAACTAAATTTTGAAAACTGGTGTACGGTCTAAACTTTTTGAGGTAAATAAGATTGAAAAATCAAGATAATTGTTGAATAAAATGTTAGTAAAAAAGAGTTGTTTTTTTTCTATGGTTATAGAGATTAATTTTCATTACATGTGCAGATTAAAAAGTTTCCAAAGCCGATTTTCTCGTAAATGGTACTCTCTATCGAATTGAACTAAGAGTACCTTTTTCAAGTAACAATCTAGAATTTTATGATTTACAAACAAAATCACAATAACCTAAAGAGTAAAAGAAAAAGGGATGATTTTACCCTTACTCTCCCCCGCATGTGACGCCCCTAGATACAATTTTCAAATTTTGAATATAGTATCTTATTCACCATCAAATGTTCATATGGTACACCAATTTTCAGAATTTGATTGTAAAGGATTTTCAAATTATAGGGGAAAATCGTCTTTAACATGTCCTACTTGAAGGGGCCTAGCTTTCTTAGGAATATTTTCGGGCCCATATATATTAAAGGATGTCGCTTACTTTTGAATCACTCTGTAAATTGTAATATTGTGACGGTGAAAAAGTTTGGCATTCCATCTCTGTCGACAGGTTATGAAATGTCACTTTTAATAAATTACTTTTTTTCCGCGGGAAAAAAGTGAGTAGTTTTTTCCCGGATAGGGTGAGTCATGACTAATCAGCCATAGCCTAATGGCGTATAGAGGAAGTCAAAGTGAGTTAATATATATGTGAAATAGTTATTTATTATACAAGGGAAAAAAGTTGTAGATTTTAGCTCCAGGTTGTGTTGAGACAAAAACCGTGAGCTAAAATCTAATATTTTTCCTATGTATAATACACTATTTTTTTCTGTGACAGAAGAAAGGACGAATCAATATTGAGAAAATATTACATTATTTCGAAATCTGAAAATTATCGACGTGAAATTTCAAGTTTTCAACAGTAGGGAAACCTGCGTTGTAGGCATCTTTATCTTTTTTTTTTAACTAATCAAATGTCACTTCTGTCGGTCTAATTCTGTGATTCGATTTCAAAAAATTGCGAAATTAGTGGTTGTTCAGTAATATACGTAACCGCGAAGTCGAATGGAAGATGAAAGGACTTGCAGTTTTTTCTCGCTGACTATAGCACAAAAAAAGCCATCAACAGTGTATATATATGTGATATATATCCGGGAAAAAATACTCACTATTTCCCCACGGGTAAAAAGTAATTTATAAAAAGTGACATTTTATAACCTGCCAACAGAGATGAAATGCCAAACCTTTTTCCCGTCACAGAAAAAATAGTATATTACACACCGAGGTGGGAAGTGAGTCTTTCCTGTTGTGAGATTAGTTAGTTAACCGAGACGCAAAGCTTCTTCTTACCGAGGTTTGTATACTATTGTATTTACAACCATCATATTTCGATCAAAATCAATAAATCTATGTTTCGTTCTGAACATACCTGAATTATTACATGAATGAGGGCGGGAAGTGAGGGCGGAAAGTAGTGAGAGGCGGGAAATGAGGGCGGGAAGTAGAGGTGTGTAATGTGACACTTCCCAACCTTCAATGACGTTAGTAATGACAACATTACATATATGGTTGTAAATAAAATATATTTTGCTCATTCCTAACAGAAATACAGGGCATTGGTTGAATTCGGGGCGAAACTTTAATGAACGATATTTCAGGAACGTCTCGATGTTATCGCCTGCAATTCACCAGCAACTTACCTCTACTAACACTCCATGAGATGGCGTACTATGGAAAAAAAATCCAGATCCGGACTTGGGAAATTAATTTTCTTTATTAATGTCATAACTTTGACTATCTGGATCGTATTTTTCAAAAACTCTGATCATAATCAGAAAGATTAGGAAAAATACTACGAGTGTATCTTTGCATTTTACACTGCATACCTCGACCATATTGTTGTCACATTGTTCATCAAATTCATTCAAATCAATTTCTTGCATATCAATGTATCATAAGAGTTGGGAATAGGCTCTATGCTATTCGATAAAAAAAATCCAGGATGAACTTGCTTTTCTGGAAGAGACCTTTCAAATATGAACACAAATAATTTCTAGTTGAAATCTGCTTCTACAATATCAATGTATCATAAGAGTTGGGAAGAGGCTCTATTCTATTCATGAAAAAAAATCCAGGACGAACTTGCAGACCATTCAAATATAAACACAAATAATTTCTAATTGAAATCTGCTGCTACATGTGAAAATATGGGAACATTGTACTCAATATGAACACTTCTTGCTCATTCGGAATATGTCTATCCGAATCAGTTATACATGCCAACTCATACTACATAGAGCAACTTTTAAAGAACTATTGAACATGATCTCATTGCATGTGAACTCTGTCAATCAGAGAATTAAATTGTGAGTTTGGTGTTTTCACGATTCAGAAAGCACTGAAAAAGAAGGCTGTGGTAGATGTGAGAAAATGGATTGTAAGAGGTATTTTCTTTCAACAGGATAAGGCACTTCCACATTACTCAATACAGGTGAGAGAATACCTAGACACCCAATACTCTAATCACTGGATAGGTCGTGGCGGCCCTCATTCTTGGCCTCCTATTACACTATTATCTATGAAGACATATTGAACGATTGGTTTATCAGACTGAAGTCAACACCAGAAAGGAACTGAGGGATTGTTACAGATTGAGATATAATCAGAAATAATGGGCAAATTATTGGAAAAACCACGAGAGATCTCCCGAAGAGATGCAGAAAATGTTAAAGAACTTGGAGGGACACATTTTGAGAATCATCGTTAAAAATATCAAGATACAGATAAATCTTTTTCGAAAATCATAATTGTGTTGTACTTTTTTCCGAAAATCGAGTCCAGTCTTGAATTTTTTCATTGAAAAAAAAACTATTATCAGCTTTGCTGCTATATCAATATGTAAAAAAATATTTCTATACTTTGAGTCGAATATAGAGAGTAATCTGCCTCGATGAGAACAAAGAAACATTCATTGGTATTTTGTTTGAAATTGTTTTACCAAATCGATCGAAGTGTGCCGTACAAATTGGAAAGCTGCACTTGTGGTGTTTCTCCTCTGATTCGCGTCGGGAGACAACACAACCTCAAGCTAAAATTTGCTTTTTCCGTTGTATACCTAACTATTGAGTCTAATTTGCTTTGGAAATTATCTATCAGAAGGAAATGAATCGAATTTGTCATTGAACATTTGTAATGCTACAATATAGACCATTTATACTGCTTCACAGTGTTGATAATACACTGTTATTTCTCAGTTCCCTGTTATAAGGCAACTCTGAATTTTTACAAATTAAGCTGTCTTATCGAATGAAATGTTCAAATTTTACATAAAAATACTCACATTTGTCTATACTGCACGGATCTTTCTGATGTAACAAAAGCTCTGCCCCTTGTACCCCTAGCGATTCTTGTGGAAGCCAGCATATCTCGACTAATTTTGTTATACCCAGTGGGTCCAGTTGGTTGTGCACCACACGTCTCCAAAGCAACAAAATCGTCTACGTGCAGCGAGGGAGGCCTGGAAGTATTCGGCGGCCTCGATCTGAATAAATCAGGACGCTGAGGAACTGTTCTTGGGAAACCTCTCGTTCTGGTAGGTGTCACTAAAAAAAATAGGATAAAATAGCGTAGAAAAAAATCCAGAATAGGCAAGTGTTTTTTTAAATTTAATATAATCATCACTCAACTACTTTTCAATTCCATATTTTTCTAGATTTTCCGGTCGATTTTTAAGGTCCTAGAATAATCATCAATGCCACGGTAATTTTCAAACGGCTAGAAATTTACCCAAAATAGCAACTGTCACTATTTTGTTGGGGCAGGCACAGTTGTCATATGTTGAAATACATTCGAGAACTTGAGAAATTATTATTATTTATTCAATGATTCATAAATTCTCAATTATCTATTGGTAATATTCTTAACTAGCTATGAAAAATCTACTAGACTTTACTAGAGGACATTTGCTCCGGTAAACGTGATAACACGGCAAGGGTCGTGGGTGTTGTCTTGTCAGTTCTCAGCACAGCACATGTTGCCAAGTCTTCAGCCAACATTTACATGATATTTTATTATGGAGTATAAGAAATACCTTCACAAACTGGTTGCTCGAATAAGTCACAAATGAATAACTATAATATCATAGCTTCCTCCCATTAGGTCGAATGAACTATTTGATTTGGATGTAGTTTAATTCAACGACAGGACTCTTATCAACTTTTCAATAACTTGATTATAGTTGGTGACTTGACTACCTTGCTTCATAAGTAGGAATGGAAGATTATCTGACCAATAAGAGCATAACAACTGACGTCATCAGGTATCAGCCGTTTCCCAGATTTCCATAACATGGCTGCCACGACGGCACGTTGGAAATGTGCTCTGATATTCAACAATTTTGAACAACGTATGGACAGATTATTTACATAAAAAACGCGTAAGAAGTGTTACAAACCTTAATTTAGGTTCCTAATGACACAGTGGAGTAACTGAATGCCAATTATTCACAATCAGTCCAGTAGTCTATTTGATAAGTTATCAAGTTCTTTATTCAAAAAATGTTTCCACAACAGATGTTAGGTGATGAGAAATTATACCACACCCTAAATTTCGAGACAGTGGATAGATTCGTTCCATCTGATCAAGATTCTAAAAGCTCAGTAAGCACTTTATGAAGGGTGTTTTTCAAGAGACTAAAGCCATTTTTCCTCGAAGTTGACCACACAAACCGGGTCAACAATAAGTTAACCAGTCAATTTTCCTCGAAGTGTATTCGAAACTATGACGTAATAGTTGACCAACAGCTCAAACCAGCTCACAGAGATAGTTCACGGAGTAGTTAAGGCTTTTGATTGGGCTCTTGTTGTTATAATCTGAGGTTCTATATAATTGATGAGAAATAGTTATTTATGCAACAAGTGCAAAAAGTGAATGTTTATTGCACGAGTTGCATACAACATTTTTTCTACGTTCATGCAAAAAGCAAAAATAGATTTATTGAGGTGCGGCACTAGGTACAATTCTGTTAATTGTCAGAATTAATTTTTGACTGACGTTTCTTTAACCATAGTTGCAGTATAAAAAATGTTTGTCATGATGACAGCACGTTGAAGTAGAATGACAGATGAGTGCAATAAAAACTTTATCGCACTAAGTGCAATAAAGAACTTCTTTTTCCACTAAATATAGTTCAATAAAGTTCTGCTTTTTGCATGAATGTAGAAAAAAATAATTATGCTCCTCAAAGAGATGATTATGGATTCAAACGAAGTATTTTTCGATAAGAGATCTCATCATATTATTGATGAAGATACATATTTGATTTATTGTTAATATGTATGTTAAATTCGATGTAGGTTATTACCTAGTTTCTATCTATGATATATTTTTATTACAGATGATGAATTTCTTATTCAATATATTAGTATTACTACTAAAACCAAACAATAAACAAAAACAGTTGATAAACTGACATCTGTCAAGCATCAAAAGTAAACCGTGAGGTCATAATAAAGTTACCGCGACGTCATCATAAAGATAACCTGGTTTGCCTGATTAGGTTCGAGGAAAAATGAATACAGATATCTTAAAATTATTTAAACACACACATTATGGTCATGGCTGTTATTGCAGCTTCCTTGGATAGATGATTTCGAAACTATAGTGTTATAAAGATATTATTTGTGGTATATGAGCAGAGCGGCTGGCTAGTCCAGTTTACACCACTATTTCCAGGAGTTGATGCCATATATCGGAAATGGGAATCGGATATTCGCCCAAACGGATAAACGCCCGGAAGCACCCGAAGCACCCAGGCCGCTTTCGTGCCAAAGTTACTTTGGAAATTAAATATTGATAAGGTATTTCGTGCGTATTCCGGGCGTTTTTTAGATGATTTCAAGAGATTCCAAATTTACCGCAACCCAAAAACATCAGGAAGCATAAATATGGCGGTTTTTAATCACTGTTGTTTCTATAATAACTGACTGAGTACAGGGTGTCTCAGAATGACATAAAAAGATTTCAATCATAGATTCTAGTAATAAAAATAGTAAAAAAAGTTCATTTAACATGAGCCCATAAATGGCTTCCTGGGGAGTTAAAGCTTAAAGCTTGAAGAAAGACGGCCCGAGATGCTGGTTTTTTGAAAATATTTCCGAAACCCTCTGTGTTGAGATAACGAAATTTTGTACATGTATATTACTTCTTTTCCAAGCGGCATAGAAAGTGGCTTTTCTCAACAGGTACAAAAAGTTAGTTGCTATGCTACGATCTAAGTAATTTCAATGACATTGGTAATCAAAATCGAGATTGGGTGAACACAAAATGATGGGAGTTTTCAATAAAAAAAAATTACACAAAATTGGCCTAATAACATTTGAAAAAAAAATGTTTCACACGGCAGAATGACAAAAGCACTTAAATAGAGAGCAATCATGCCACATGTGAGTATATATATCAAACAATCACACTCACCCTGTTGAAATCCGCGAGCCACTAGTCTTGCCTTTTTTATAACTTCACGATTTTGACATTCTTTCTCCCTAACCATCTCGAATTTAACACTATCACACCTTGGGGTCTCTCGATTATTTCCACTCATATCCAAAGCACCCAGCTCACTTTTGATTGCTTCAATCCAGCAACTTGCCTTTAAAATTGCTTCTAAATAAGTCTGGGGTATGTCAGTCTCAAGATCACCTGTCAATAGTGCCATCATCATGCTCAAAATCAACTACATAATCATTGAATCTTGTAGGTCATTTCACCTATCTTCTTGGTATCTGTCTTCCATTCTGTTGATCAAGAACTTCATTGTCACTCAATACTTTCTCTGTTAGAGTAAAACTAGAAAACTCATCATCACTACTGTCAGTGTCACTTACCTGTTTCACGTCTTCTTGGCAACTAATTTCTTTATATTCTTCTGTTCTTGTCTGATTTTCAAATTTGGTATCATCAAATACAACATTTCTTTGAGATTACCTTTCTGTCTTTAGAATTCCACAAACGATATCCATTGTCTGTGTAATCAACCAAAAACACTTTCTGGGATCTAATTTGTTGGATCGCCATTCAGTGGGTACATGTACATAACTAGTATATCCAACAACCTCAATTTTTGATAAGATAGGTGTTTGTTTGTACCATATCTCAGCAGGAATTTTCTTATCTGGTAATGTAGAAGATGAAGTTAGGTTTGCCAAATAAGCTGACACACCTATAGCTTCTTCCCAAAACGACTTCTCCATCTTTGCTTCAAAAATTAGACAACTAGCTTCATCTAATAGGGTTATGTTGTATTATCTTTCTGCCACGCCGTTATGTTCTGGGGTACGAGGCATGGTGTATTCATTCTTGATACGTTTTTGGCTGCATACCTTTTTTAATTGATGGGATACATACTCCCCACCATTGTCGCACTTCAATCATTCTGGCAGTCTTAAATTTATTTTCCACAAGAACTCTAAATATTCTCTGAACTTCTCGAAAGCTTCACTTTTATTTTTCATGAAATAAATGATTGCAAAATGAGAGTAGTGACCAAAAAAAGTGATGAAATACCGCTTATCATTATGACTTACTGGGTTCATAGGTCCACAAACATCGCTGGAGATACATTCTAGAACATCCTTAGCCTTTCTTTCATAAGGTGAAATTTCAAATGGTTTCCTAGTTTGTTTCATTTGAAGGCAGACTTCACAGACTTTTTCTGATGGACACTATGATGAATGACCCATCCGTTGCATGACATGTATCTATATACAAATCTACTACATATAGACCACCCTGTAGCTGCCCTGATACTAGCACATTTTCATTGCCCTTCATCACAGTAATCTACTAACTCTCAAAAATTAATCTCATTCTTTTGTTTTAAATTTTCTTCACTGAGAGAAATTTGTGGGAAAGATTTTCACATACCAGGATATTTTCCAGCCTGACTTTTAGTCCACTTTCAGTTCCAAAAGTAAGGTTCCCTCCACATCTGCTTCTACACAGTGCCCTTCTTTTGCCATCTTCATTGAGTGATTTACTTGCTTTTTGTTGGTCAATAACTTCTCATATTCAACCATTACTGAATGGTTTGTACAGCCTGAATCCACCACAAACTTTATCGAATTTTCCTTACATTAATTTTTTCGTTGGACAGACATGTGATAAAATATACTTCCTCTTCTTTTTCAGCTATGTTGACTTTTGTGTTTACTTTCTTGGTTTCATTCTTCCTCGTGGGACATAGAGATTTCTTGTGTACACGTAAACCACAAGAGTAACACTTGAGAGAAAACTTTTTCTTGTAGGGTTTCTTCTCACTATGAAATGCAGCACTAGCTCCTTCAGCATTTGTCTCTAGACAGCTTGTTTTGCATTTTTGCTCTTCAGCAAGTAGCTTACTTTTCATAAAAGCTAACTGCCACTTCGTGAAAACAAAATATCTATTGCTGTGACAACACTTTGATATCGAGGCTCTGATATTGATGTCCAAAGCTGTCATATCACTTCCATGTTATCTATATTTCCGCCAGCTTTCTTGTTTCACAACTGTCCTTTCAAATTTCACAATATATTCATTCAGTGGATTGACTGCACTGTACCTCAAATTGCGTAATTTTCGCATCAACTGAACTTGGGATGCTATACCTCTTTTCTCAAATGCCCTCATCAGTGTACGTATTCATGATCTCTTTTGCAGTTTTCTTAGTTTTTATCATCTCGAGTACATTGTCATATAATCATTGCACAATTAGATTTCTTGCACGCAGATCCTTCTTCTTCCGTGCATCCACATGGTTTGCATCGGTTGGGGTTTCCTCAGAAATTATAGTGAGTACATCATGATGCTCTAGGAGCAACTTGATCTGAAATTCCTAATTTTCGTACCGTGTACCGTCGAAGGGTTTCACTTTGACCGTACACATTTTTCAGTTTCCGCTATGTGTATGACACATCTTGACCGCCTAACCTCACAAACGTTTTCGCATTAAAATCACCTGGTTCAATTGTCACACGTTGTTAAAACTACTGGGCCCATAACCTGAAGACTTTGCTGAGTTAATATTAAAACACTTTAATTCTTCAAGGGCTGTATTTGTATTAAAAAGATCAAAAGAAAATGTTTAGCATACATTAATTAGCGACTGTGTCATGTACAATACTGAACGTCAAAACCTGACAACTGACATCTGTCCACTGTCATCATAGAACCATACTTCACATGAGATGAAACATTCAAGTACATTACCGTAATAAGGGATTCTTTCAAAATGAGAATTGATTTGTTGCTGAAACGCAAGCGATATTTTCAACATAACTCACCAAAAGGTTTCTTCATATTTTCATCATCGATTCTCTTTTCCTTATCATCGACAATCTCAGTTCGAGATATTCTACACAATTTCTCAATATCCTTGATTAAGCTATATTCTGGTCTCAAATTCTGTCGACAAATATCTATCAAATCACAAGGAACCTGAAAGAAATGTTTGAATGATTTATAAACTAATGAAAAGCAGACAAACTTTCCGTATAACGTATAGAGTAGATAAAATGACAAACATATTTCACTAGTACTCGCGTTCTTTCGAAAGAATTCATTTCGATAAACTTCATGTTAACTCAGTTCAGCGGAAGTGAATTACTTCAGTTAGTTCAGAACGAAAAAATATCACTAACATCGCCTTTTGATGACAATATGGTTAAAAAAAATTCGAACGACTACAGAGGATCGAATGTTTAATAGTAGAGGAGGCCAAGAGGCTAAATGGGGATTTACTGGTCCCCATTAGATTATGAAGATAAGATGCTGCTCACTAGGGTAGAAAACTTTTATCATAGACTGCGAAGTAATAAATTATTGATTGTTTTTGAGTAACCTGGTATACATATCTGCTCCAACGCTTTCCTGAATACATAAAAGCATCCATTTATGGAACTCCTCCAAAATTAGTCCATTTAAAAAAATGCAAAAAAAAATTTTAGCCACAGTAGTTTTTGGCAAGAACTCGCAAACGTCTCGAGGTATGGTTGCTATTTATGAAATGCCCGAATAAAATATGAGCGTAGTTGTATTCCGACAAAATGAGGGGGCGGAGAAATTTTTTCAAAATGCACGAAACTTTGTTTCACCCTGTATCATGGGTCCTGATCAATTTAGAAGAAGCTGTAAGGAACGATTCGAAAGACGATGAAAAAGGCATTCAGAATCTGGGCGGCAATTCAAAATTCGTTCAATATTTTAGAAATTACGTGAAGTCAAACTTGATGCCAAATTTCACTATTAACGTTTCAATTGACGCCCAGTAAATGACAGAAATTTTGAATTTTACATTAGTAGAAACAATAAAATACTCACATGTTCCAATTCATTTTCGCCTTCGTCCGACGGTACTGCTAACCAATAACTTGCAGTTAATCTTTCATCACAAACATCAGAGGAACTGAAGATTGCTCTACATGAAAACTGAACCAACAAACTTTCTGGTGCGGCCAGAATGATTTCATTACCGAAGTCTTTGTTAATTTCGGAATAGTCTTCTTCCAGTATTTTGAGAAAAGCAGTTAGGCCTTCTAGGAAACTCTCGAATGTGCTATTTTCTGCAACAGCTTCCTGAAATTGAATTGAAAATTATTACATTATGTGAAATATGCGATGGCGATTCAAAACTGAAGTATTGTAAATTCTTTTCATTATCAAACTCATTTCAGTGTGACCTGGGGAAAGTGACCACATGATCATATCTGTTACGGTAGCAAATTCTTTCAAAGTGATCCGAAAACAATGAAATGCTTTTAGTAAAATCGGATTGACTAAATTATCTCAAAGTGGGGTTGGCGAACCCTCAGGAAATCATCATTGAACCAAATGAAAAACAGGAGGTGAAATATTGAAATTATGACAATTCTTTATGAATTTCAATTCGCCAGTGGCGCCCTAGTCTTTCCGAATGGATCAATATTAGAAGACTGAAAAGATATCACGTACCGTGTGACACACTTGAGATGAAGACACTCTTGTATTTTCTTGTATTTCAGTAATTTTTTCAAGCAGAGATTTGATTTTTGGTACAGATGTAGACCTTCAATTTTCACACTACTCAGCCCGAGTGACATCCTTAAACTTAGACACAGTAATCCCGCAAAAAGGGCTAATTCTCGATATTTTGCTTCGCGTTAGAGATACTGAAAAAAGTTACTCGAAAAAGTTGCTCAGAAATCGATTTTGACCCTACATACCGAATTTCAACGCAAAATTCGATTTTTTAATTTTGAGAGATAAGCTAGTAAAGGAGACTGAATTCGATTAACATTTGATAAAATGATAATTTTCAATTCCAGTTATTTCAATCATTTATTCCATTGATTCTAATTATTTTATCGTTCCTGTAGATTTTTATTCAGAACCATCAATCGAATATCGGACTTGAATAATATGAAAATTACGAAAAATTCAGAATCTGAATTTTGCGTTGAAATTCGGTTTTCAAAGTCGAACTCGATTTCGAAGCAACTTTTTCGAACAACTTCTTTAAGTATCTCCAACGCGAAGAAAAATTTGCTCTTTTCGCGGGATCGCAGTAGGCTGGGTTTAAGGCTGCCACTCGGGCTGAGTATCGCGAATAGTTCGGCCAATGAAAGTCTTTCTCTGTACCATAATAAAATCACTGCTTTCAAAAATGACTGAAATATAGGGGTGTCTTCATCTTCAGTGTGTCACACTGTAGTATAGCTTGGACTCACCCAATTTCGAATCGATAGCTTTTGTTTCAAGTGATAAAAATTCAAAACTAAAATTTAAATGAACTTGAACATTCCATGGCAACATATTTTAAGTCAAAGTTAGACAATTCAACATTGAGGCACCCTGTAAATATTTAGGTTCTCATATTGAGAATAGAACATCAATAATAGTTAACCTTAATTTATCGATTATCTTATCAACTCACCTTCAAAATAGTTTGCAACGAAAAAAATTGATGATTTTCAGGTTTTCCTTCACTTGTCCATCCAATAAGGCTTTTGAGTTCACTCAAAGAAAGTTTTGATTTCCTTGGAGTATATAATAAGGTCGTATCACTTTCTTCATCTGTCGAATTGCACACTCTCAAAAATTCTATAAGGGTATTTAGTGTAGAGAGACATTCTCCATTTTCTTTTGAAAAGTTTGTCGAAAGTTTATCTAACAGCACGACAAAAACATCAGTCTTCTTAAGCAGGTGTTCTTTCAAATGATAAAACCCATAATCATGCTCTGATAGTAAAAGCAATATCCTCAAAATGGGTAAATAGGTGACAAAAGAATTTTCTGAAATCAGGTGCTCCCAAATCATCTGTATAAATGCCAAAAGATGATCTTTAATAGGCAAAGCATTAGTCAGAAATTCGTCTGATGTTATTACACCTCCTGAAACACTGTTCTGCATTAAAGTAATCTCTGTATCACAAAAACTCTGTATGATACTCAGTATACATTCTTGACATTGCACATGACTGTTGATAGTTGAGCTTGTTTTCAACACTTGTGCAAAGGCAGGTATCAAAGAGACATACCGTTCTTCTGTTTTGAGAGTTACATTACTGTTAGTGTGTATCACATGTAGCACAGCACATTTGATAGTGTTATGTGTAACTAGACATGCTAGAAAATTCAATAATCGAGCGATATGACTGTTACAAGGTGCAATTTCAGCATCTTCTTTCGGTATCAGAGCATCGTAAATATTGTCAAGGATTCCT
Organism: Phaedon cochleariae; assembly: GCA_918026855.4. NCBI lineage: Eukaryota > Metazoa > Arthropoda > Insecta > Coleoptera > Chrysomelidae > Phaedon > Phaedon cochleariae. The sequence goes on from OU896708.1 coordinate 22,951,612, forward strand.
CTTGCTATCATTATTGCAGAGTTGGCCGACAAGTCAGCAATTTGCACACAAATACGTCTGAGAAGATTGAGCAACTGCGTCTGTGTCGATATACAAAGTTTATTTACCATATCTTGCATTATAGCACTATGGGGATGCAGGTGTGCTGACCAAAGCTTTCGTAAATTTATAACCCATGAAATTTCATCTTTTGACAATTCATCTACTGTCTGAATTGGTAGCGGCAATGGTAGGATTTCCGAAAGTATAAGCAAACCTGGGATGAAAGTATGGGGTGACTGTGTCACATATTTTATTATCTCTCCACACATTTGAGTCCACAGAGATTTTGTTAGCGAATCTTTTTCATTTATTTGATCAGAAACAGGTTGAGTATACACTAAGAGGGTATCAACTATGTGAGATTTGACTTCTTGAGCAAAAAAGAATCCTGGAGACGTAGGCGGGAAGCTATGAAGCAAACTGTACGTTTGCAGAAAAATAGGAATGGCTGTCAGATCTCTGAAGTTTGTATTTCGGCATTGAATTACATAAGATAACATCTGTTTAACAAGCAGAATAGTAGGTTCGATTACATTCAATAAAGACCAACCTTGACTAGAGACGAAGGCTGATGAATGGATGCTTGGTTGCTCATAATGGTCATTTATTTTTTGCAAGACTCTGCCTAAAAGGCTCATTCCATCCAGGGTATAAAGTTGTAGAATAACATGCTTATACTTCAGCTCTATGTAATGTGATAATGGATTCTGTGAACTCGTCAGCTGTGATTTTTCAGCAATCCCAAGGTATTCAAGAATTCTCAAGGCTGTGGTTAAAACACCCAAATTAGATACGGCGTTTTCACAGTTTCTATCAATTATTTCCACAAAGGATGCAATGTTGTCGTATGAGAGAGTGGGCATACCTTCAAATGGTATCATATATGACCGTAACTCGATTAGTTTGAGACTCACACTCTCTTCAAATATGTCTTGTTGGTTAATTATATGTATCAACATTTTCGAATACTTTTCCATAATTGGAATGTTTGAGACAACTGACACAGTAATCAGTAATAAATCCACAATATAAGCAATACCAGTTGATTTTTTGACTCGTGCTATTATTGACTCTGTTTTCTCTTTTGTAACAATGAATTCTAAAAATTGCAGAATGCTTTGTATGTTATTGTCCAAACCTAATACTTCTGCACATGAAACTTTTCCAATAGGATTAAAAGTTAAACAGAACAACTCATGTAGGTGATCTATAACTTCTGAAGTGTCACAGTCAAAGTTAAATGAACGGCCAGTGGCCAAAAGGTAGTCAATATGATAAAGAGCATGAATTTTATAAGCTATCTTGAGCCCTAAATGATGGGACTTCATTTCTATGTACTCATACTGAAATTGGTCATCCGTTTTACACAAACATTTCAGTAGAACATTAACTGTGTCTACATTTTCAGACAAATAATGCAACCCTTCTTGTTTGTCCAATAATCTCGATATTATCCCAAATATCGGAGTCTTTATCAATGGCAAATTCAGTGTACTATGATAGGTGAGAAGTAAAACAAAACACTGCAAGACACTGAACATTTCAAAGTATTCAACAAATACTCCATATGACTCGTTTCTAATAATTTCAAATTGTGAAGAAACGGGTAAAAACCTCTTTGGTTGTGAAAGTACAAAGGGACCGGTATGGCAGTATCGAAGTATTTCATTTAAGGATTTGGTTATAAGATTAATTTCCTCAGCTGATATATCATGAGAAATATCTCCTAACTTCACTACAATAACATGTAGCTTTCTTATTATTTCGAATAAATTCAGCTTCCTCAAAATTGACGATATAGCGAATTTTGCACGTACCAACGGCTCATTCATCATGTAACCAACTAAAGTCTTATAGCCATTTGCATCATCAACAGGCAAATCATCATTGAAACCGTTCTGTTTGTCTGGGTCTTTAGAACTACTCAGTAAGAATTTTTCTATAGAAAATTTGTGTTGTAGATAGCTGTCCAAAGCTTTGAGGATAATGAGTTTTATTGATAATGCCATGAATTCCTGTTCATATAGGTTTAGTAATTCCTTATGTATGTTGAAATCATTTTGCCATAGAAGTTTCAAAAAATCCAGACATTTACAACAATAATCTGCTAATCTCACTCCACATTTGATGTGTCTTATTTTATAAGCAGGTTGGTCTTGAATATTGGCTAATTCATAATTTAAAGATATTTTAAGCCATTCCATTATTGTTTCAACAATGAATTTCACTTGATCAATCAATTCGTTATCTTCGTGTTTCAAATTCTGAACGTTCATCGATTTGGTATCAATATACAGTTTTACTATATCACAAAAAGTGGACGAAGGTCCTACAGTACCCATAACCCTTTCACATAGGTGTATGAATTCTTCTTTAATTTCCGTGTTTAGTCTATCGAATGAACTCAATTCAAACTTGGTTATACCAGATTTGAAATAATCATCAGATATTCCAATGCAATTTCTTAGATTATCATCAATATCAATGGAGTTTTCTGTGATGTAAAAGTTCACAGGTTTGGGATAATGCAACAATGGTGTTACGCCAGGGGTGAAGAGTTTGATTATGTCATCATTATTGGTATATGTGGTATAGTCGTAGTCCAAATCTTGATAGTGATCTCCGTCATCTAAAATATCTTCGTCACTCAAAATTGGCTCAAATTCTTCAACATCTATCGGAGCAGGTTCTTCAATGGGTGAAATGTGCACTTCTTTGGGTTCATTGATTGGACTTTTATTCTCTGATTCTTCCCCAATATCTTTTTCAGAACTGTTTTCCTGTTTATTGATATTTTTAGATTCTGTAATCAGTATCTCTTTGTTTTCGAGATTAAGTGGGGTATGAGGCCGCTTTGGGGACTGAATTGGAGGAGTCCTGGGACGTTTCCTGTCATCTCGCTCCCTCTCATCCCTATTGTGAGATCTTCTATAGTTATCGTCATGCTTATAACATCTTTCTCTCTCCTTCTCATGACCCCTTTCTTTTTCTCGTTCACTCCAGTCATGCTCCGATCGTTCTGTAGGAATATATTCTTGATGATCATGATCTTTCCACTCTGCTTCCTTATCATTTTCATTGTCTCTATATTCACGAGAGGGTCTTTCAAGCTCACCACTTTGTGATCTGGAAAAGCGCTTCTCTCTGTCTCGACGTAGTTCTGGTCTATTGTGATCTCGTTCCGAAGTTGCTTGTTTCTGAAAAACAATGCAAATCATTATTTCATGCTGTCATATTCACGATATGAGTAATTTCACCATTGATCATCTATAAAATGAGGGATACTGGTACTGGTACTGGTAGGGGACGTTTCCACGTCAGCAACTAGTCCCCAATGGGACCTTTTTGCCAACCCCAAGTGTTTTCAATGACTGATGTGGTTCGCTCAAGAGAGCTGGCTAACATCCTTTTCAGGCACCGCCCCCCAGCTCTCTTTTCAGAGTTTTTCAGCTGTGTTTTGTAGGCTAGTAATGTACTCACTACCATATGCGCAGTGGCAGGCCTGCTAACTATCATCGTTAACCCCCGAGACCGAGGTCTACTTAAGCAGCTGGTCCGCTCTCACGCTCAGCTGGTAGTTTTCTACACCCACCTACATACACCGTCCTACTTCTTCTCTGATGCTCACAACCACATCATCATATCTTTCTGCGTGTTCTGTGTAGGCTTTGTTACTAACTCCATGCGCCACTTTAGGAGCAGCACTGTTAATTGGAACGCAACAGCGAATCGTGCAGGACTATCCCCAGCCGATGCTCCGAAACAATATTTAATGAGGGATATATCAGTTACTGACCCAAAAGGGTCCGGATTGACTATCTACTCTCACTTCAAGAGGCATCACTACCATACAGTTCCACACTGTTGTTTATAAAAAAACTAGATATGAACTGTAACCTGAGTGTTAGTTTTGTTGAAGAATATTTTAGAATGACAGTAGACGACCTCTAGGTTAGGTTAGGTTAGGTTATAGGTTCCATGTGAGTGAGGCGAATACCTACCGCGCCTCCATCGCGACCCCAGATGGGTCTATTATGGCTCATCTTAAGATGTTGCGGTTCACTATACAATTCACTTCTCTCTACAAAGTCCATGGCTGCAACAGGTTCCTCTAAGTTCAGTATTATTCTGATATTCATAATAGCACACAAACACGAGTGAACTTCCAGAACTTCATGCCGGACAGGCGAAAAGAACAACCTATAGCTACACTCACTATCTACAGGCTCATTCATGAAAACTGTTGGTTAGCCGAATTAGGCGGCGTTCACAACCAAACTTTTTACGATTTGCTTCTTACGTTTCGTACTCTGATTGGTGAGGCAAAATGTGTAATTGAAATGACGCAAAAAGCTGAAAATATTCAGCTTTTTGCGTTGCAAGAAGCCATCGTCTGTGAAAATAGTAAAAATAGACAAATGATATTGTTATACAAATGGGTAATACTACTGTTAGTTCTTATTCGAATAGAACAATATATGTATGGAACATTCTTTATCCACGGAATAATGGATAGGAATACTGTTCATTTTATTATTTTCTCCTTGAGAATTAATTTTTCTCTTCAAGTGTTGAATAAGGATCAATTTACGTCACCGCCAGTTCTATGAATATTATTAATTATCTAATCAATATTATTGTTATGATTATTTCACTTTATTTCAGGATGAAACACGAATGACAAAATCAAGGCAACTGAGAAAAGCCGTAAAAAGTCACGTTGATTTTTTTTTAGTTGTGAATGACATTTGCATAAGTTTAATTCACGTTTAATTTCAGATTCTGCTTCACCAATCAGAATACGAAACGTAAAAAGCAAAACGAAAAAAGTTTGGTTGTGAACGCCGCTTTAGGATATTGAAATATAGTAGTAGAGAAAATAGTAGTTGCACATGGAGAACCGACCACCTGGCATCTGGACAAGTGAATACATTAATTTGTATTGCTCTTTTTGAATGTTCACATGATGCGTATCTTAGAGAAAAACAAATGACGTACGCCTCATTTTATCTCAACTTGATATATAGGTAGTGTCTTCTCGTCGATAACATGCATATTTTCCGAGTTACCGTCAAAAAACTCAAATGTCGCTGTTTTGGCGACTATCTAGGAACGGTCAAGAAAATGTTGTTTGAAAACTGCAAATTCAGATTAAGCACCTCAAAAACCATGCAGAACCGTAGATGAACAGAACACTTGATTTTTTTCCACAAGAGGTCTTTCATCTCAGCGTTTCACTGTTATTCCAATTGTTGAATCCCTTTCTGTATGCATATAAGCGCCACGAAAGTAGTTGTGTATGGTGTGGTAATAAAGAAAATATATGTCTAAAGAATACTACATTCAGAATCCTGTTTCATGGTACCTATATGGAAATAGTATTAACATGAAAGTGAAAGTTACATCAGTTTGACCTCTTTAAACCAGAAAATCTCACAAAGGATAGGTTATGCAAAAGTCCTGATTGATCAGTCAAATATCCTGAAAACTGTTCCATCAGTTTTTTTTTTTCAGAACAATATTAGGGTGGTTATACCGGGTGTCCCAAGTTATCGTAGACAGGCAATATCTCACTTATTTGACAAGAATATTTGAAACATTTAAAAACTGCATTGAATGGCATTGAAGTTCCTAATGACATATTGGTTTTTTGAATTACTATAACAAAAACAGCAACATTTAATGAAATATGAATTTCAACTAAAATATCGTTTATGTGAATCAAAAGAAATGAAAAAGCATCAGCTTTTTGAAACAAAAAACATACGCGGAGGCAATTTTTCATTTTCACCAGGATAATTGAGTAACTTGAAACAAGTCACAAAATGTCGATATTTTTATTGTTATCAATAAAAAAAATACCAAGTATACGCTATAATTGTATTCCAATTTGAATGACACGTTATTTCCAATGACAATATACAGGGGATGCTATTCGAAAACAAAAAACAAAAAAAAAATTATTGACATTCGGAAGGTACCAGTTTTCGAATTTTTCAATTATCTTGTCAAATAGGCAAGAAACTGCCTGTATACGAAGGATGTATAGGATGTATAGGAACGCACGATGTTCTTTGAACATTATAGGGATTCCCTTTCGTGCGCTCCAAGCGATAAAAAAAAACTTGGGACACCCGGTATACAATATGTTCGATACGAAAATAATATAGCTATTGTTATCATATTATGCGTATTGCTGAAAGACATCAACATTTTTTATTTCAAATAGAAAACCCTAAATTTTACAGTTTCTCGTGATACCACGTATGGAAATCGGGACACCCGGTATATTATTAAACTTTCTAGACACTTTAGAGTCAATTTCATGAGTACTTTTTTTCATTAGATTGAGCAGTGAAATCATTGATTTAGTATTATATTATAGATTGCCATTACAAAAAAACAGAGGTTTGGGAATTGTATTGAAACCATTAAAATTGTTCACATTGAAAATATTTCACGTCCCAATGTGTTATTGAGAAAAAACAAGAGTTCCTAAATGTACTTGACACTACGGTTTTGAGGTTTTTTGTACATTAAAGTACGGACACTAGACAAGCAGTGACAATCAAACATAACCACAACGATTTTGAAGCAAATCATATGTTTTGCCAGACAAGGATATGTTTTTCGCTTAGATAAAGGATCTTCGCATCTTCCTTCCTCCACAAGTCCTGGGAAGAGTACATCCATATATCTTTCTCTGTCTTTGATTTTTGTGTGAGAGTGCATAGCGTCTCTTCGAGTGGGTAAAAGGGTACGAAAAATTGATTAGAAAATTATTTCTTCTCGAAATATTGAATGATAAGGCTGAAGGACCTGGTAACAGTTTTGAATCTTGCTAACTCTGACTTTTGTATATCAATCTTTTTGCTTTGACTTATTTTCCAACTCTCTATTTGTTTCTTCAATTTGTTTCCTGAATTCCTCACTCTCTTCCACTCATAAACCTTGGATTTTTGAATATTCCTGCTCTAAAAACTCGATTCTCAAGTCTGTTCTTTCAAAATATGTTCGAAATGAGTTCCATTATCTGCAAGTTTTTCGTTTCTTGTTGGTTCTAAATCAGAATAAGGTATTTTTCGATACTCGCTCAGTTTACAAATTCGGGGTTCGGCCATTTCTCTCAATACGATCCTAATATTCTTCAACATCGAATCTTCCGTTCTGAAGTGTACCTGATAAGAATGCGTTGAAAAATGTTCTATATCCTACCACGAAATTTGAATACCTCGCAAATTTTGTGGCCTGAACCTATATTCTATGTTGGCTGCATTATATTCTGTTTCCATTTTTGTAGAATTACGTTATTCGATGGAAATTCGAATAGAGTGGATTGATTTCCCGTGTTCTCACAGTTGGGAACTGCACAAACTTGCATCTTTCTCCTAATTCTCTCAATTTGTCAATTCTTTGAAATTTATGTCATGTACGTCCGTGTACTGTCCGTTCCCGCTTTTTCCATCAATTTATTTGTGGTTATGTCTGATTGTCAGTGCTTGTCATAGTGTCCGTACTCTAATATACAAAAAACGACAAAACAGCAGTGTCAAATATATTTAGGAGCTCTGTTCTGCACGAATATTTAATTGGATAACTAACTAGACCGCTAATAACATAGGATCAAAGCCCATTCGTTCAAGGGATCAAACTTGGTTCAATGGATAGTGCACATTTAGGGCCTGTCATATACTTATGATTCCGAATAACAAGAGACGGTTCGGGAGTCCTTGCGCATTGAGCAGACCCGTTTTCAGGCAAGCGATTTGTATAAGATTTTCAGGTTGCTAGGATATGACAAATAGTCAATCTCAAAGTGGAGTGAAGTAATTATAATAAGAACTCTCGAAGTCGTCTCCATAACGTTTAATTTCAAATTCATGAAGGGGAAGACATGTTACGGACCCAAAAGGTGTCCATTATCAGCCGAATGAAATTATTCTACAAAGAATCAAGAGACAATAGGAATATCGAGTGATACAAAATTGTACTCACTTGGAGATGAAAAAGGCAAAAACATGGTTTTAATATAAACATAGTTAAACATTTTGGGTATAGTTTACATAAAATTTAATTGAATGAATAACAGGTATTTTCGAAGGAGGTTCTGTATCCTAGAGTCACTGGATGTTATTAGTTTGATAAGAGTTCGGACACAGAAATGACAACGGTTAGGGTTTTTGAATGTTTAGATTTATTAAGTTTCACACCTTGCATTGTGACAAGAGCACCATAGTCGTCCCGCGCTTTTTCATTCAAAATTGTTTGAATTTGACAATACATTTTATAAACGTCAGAATTGAAATAAAATTTCATAATTATACATTCGAGATGAAAGCAGCTATGGAAATTACTTGCTGTGTAATAAATTGTGCCAATTCTGAAGAAAATGGATATCATTTATTCAATTTTCCGAAACAAATATCAACCATTCGCTTATGGAAGGAAGATATGAAATGGCCTGATGGGTGCAAAATCAATTTGAAGACGAGCGAAATTTGTGAGGTACTCATTAAAATTCACTTTTTATGACAGCATCTGATTAGATTGAAACAATATTTTAGGCCCATCTTCAAACAGAAGATTTCAAAATCTGTTTGTGAGAATCGGCTGTTCCATCAATTTACAAAGCAAGCGATATCGAGAACAAAATTCCATTATTATCATCACACAAAATACAAAACGAGATGATCATGGAAAAGAGGAAATGATCGCAAAATTACATAATGAAATTGAGAATTTGAAAACGAAACTAAGAAGAGCAAGTAAACTACAGAGTGATATATTATTGGATGGCGTTTTTGGTTCCGACCAAATTTAAAATTCAACAGTGGAAAATGAATAGTTATTTATTATGTATCAAGGGAAATATTATGAGGGCCTTAATTACGCTGGAGGTCAATGTTTTGGAGATATTTTCTATATCGATCCATGTTACTTATTAGCTCCTTCCTAGGGCGCTAAGTGGAGTTGCTGAGAACATTACAAAACCAAGTATTTGGTAGGTCTCGTTGAAATAAACTACTTTTTTCCAATCAAATGTTTATGGAAAACTGATTTGTTCTCTGTATTTCAGCACTCTGTATCTACGAAATGAAGCATTTCCGGACACAAAAGCTTATATAGACTTTATTTCTTATAATTGTCTCAGGAATACTTCACATCTTACTTCCTGTATATTGAGAATATCTACCTTTAATTTAATATAAATAACTTCATGTTTTATACTCATCACTGGAGTACAGTTTCACATATAATATGGAAATATAGCTATAAGTTTATCCATATGTGTATATTTACTAATATTAAAATGTTGTTACATGCATTCTTTGATGTAATTAAAAACAGGATGCCCCGAAAACTTATGTTTATTACTTCAATATTCTTGGATTAAACTTTTACAATCACCTCTTTCGTACATCTCTAGTCTCTACCATTTATTCAATCTTCTCCTAAACGGAAATTGCGTCATTGACGTTCGACATGTGTCATGTGTCAAAAGACATTGAGACAAATGACATTTGATAAATGACTTATACCACAGAACTAGAACTATCTCTTCTCTTGGGTGTTTGTACCCTATACCCATTGTCCATCTACAGCTATGATTGATTTGACAGAAAATATAACCTCTGAAATAGTATCTGACAATCAGGCACTACTAGGGAAATTGGAAAGACAAAGAGCAGAATATATGTCTTATTCTTTTATTCACCTAAACCATTGTATTATAGAAAATAGAAAAGGACAAAAGTTCAGCTGTGTCCGAACTCTTATCAAACTAATACCATCCAGTGACTCTACTGTATCCCAGATATAAATTCATCGATCCTGCACATTCGACAGCAGGAAGCAATCATAGGTTGATTGGAAAATTGATTAGACTGATACATATTGATAATAAACCATTCAATTTTTCATGTGACCACCTAAATGATGTTAAAATATTCTTGTGTAGTTCGCAAACGAACTAGTTTTAAAGAACACTCCCCGGGGTGAACTACGCAAACTAGTTCCCTGTCAATCTTGGTTTCAGTTCGTTAGTTCACTGCAATGTGCGAACGTTGATCGATCGATCCTCTCTCTCTGCCACTAGTGCCACTGCCAAGCGTCGAGCAAGAGGGCCGAGACACAGCCGACCAGCGAACCGCTCTGATCAAATGATCATGCGATTGTGATCGTGTCATGTGTCCCGCTAGCTCACTGCAAGAGGGACTCTAGCTGCAAGCAGTCCGCTCCCGCTCTCGGTTCCGTTCACGTTGTTCTAGTTCGTAGTAGAGTGGTTCTCGTTCCGCGATCGCGATCAGGAAAGGATACCAAGTAAACGTGCAGACTGCTGGAAGCGGCTGAAAGCGCTGTAAGGTGTGATTACTGATTACGGAGATGCTAATATTTTCTACGTTGTATTTTTATTTTACTCTATTCGTATTTTAGTTGAACTTTCGAGTTGTCATGAACTAAACTGTTAGGTACATCAGCCCACAAGTTAGCCATCAATCAATATTCAATTGATGTTTTATTTCCATACCTTCCCTATTCCTAATTTTTAAACACCATAATAATACCAAATACTGAATTGGCCAGACCAGGTGATGTCACTGGTCATTCTACAAGAAGTAAAAATGGAATCTGCAACCAAACCATCGGACATAATGCCAGCCAGGCTCAGTTTCGATCATACCTTTGAAGTGGTTATAAAAAGCCGCCCTAGGTACGGTTCCACTGAGCCTCAGCTGGACAGAGGTTCCCTTGTTTGGTACACCGAGGTTCGAAAATTCAAGAAGGGGTAGGCGCGGGTGTATATGGACCCGGATGTAGGCTATTTGAAGCCTTAGGTCACTCCCCCACTATCTTCCAAGCTGAAATACATGGCATCAACCTTTGCGCCCAAAGGTGCCTGAGCAAAGGTCTGAGGGGTGCCAACATATATATCTGCTCAGACAGCCAAGCCGCACTAAAAGCCCTAAAATCATTCGTTTTCACATCAAAGATTACATGGGACTGCTTTGAAACACTCATGCAACTGGGAAAGGGCAACAAAGTCACACTTATGTGGGTTCCAGAGCATGAAGGAATCAAAGGAAATGAGGCAGCTGATCGCCTTGCAAAAAAAAAGGTGCAGCATCTGCACTTTTTGGTCCTTAGCCTTTTTGTGGGATAAGCAAATGTCACCTAAAGGGAGAACTCGGGGAATGGGAAGAGATTGAAAAGTCCTCCTACTGGAGAGCAACTCCAGGTCAACGACAAGCGAAAAGGTTCATCAACCATTCGCAGAACCGAGCCAAAGAGCTACTCAGCCTCAGCAAACCAGAGCTAAAGCTTATCACAGGCTTTCTCACAGGACACGGCCCTCTGAGGTACCACCTCAAAAAGATGGGTCTGGCGGAGACTGACCCTTGCCGCTTTTGTAACAATGCGACCGAAACCGCGGAACACATACTTTGCTCATGTGAAGTATTAGTCCGCCAAAGGCTGAACCTAGAAAAGGTCTATCTCACCCCTGCTGAAGTGCAAAAGTCAACCGTCAGGAAAATCGTAGGCTTCATCAGAAGTCTAGGGTTAGAGGACCAAAACTAGATAGGGGTAATCACAATAGATCTTCTAGGTCGCAGTGATCGAGAGGTCTCTCAGCCTATACGACCCATCTACAATCTACAATCTAATACCAAATACGCGAGACATTCCCGTTCGATCGGCAACAAAAATATCTAACGAACTAGAAGAGGGAACTTGTTCGCCATTGGAGAACGAACTAAATTGAGCGATCTCCAAAGTGAACTGAAATGCCCAACACTATTAATATGTTACGTTAATCACCCGAGGTTACCGATGCTTTCAGTGCCAGTACCAACAAGTTCAACAGTAGTTATCTACTGGTGACTATATGGTTGTGGTTAATTTACGGTCATTTGTCAAATTATAGTCCCTAATTCTTGTACACAGTGAGCACAAACACAGGATGTAGTGTCCTGAAATAGAAAAAAACGTCATCATACTGAAAATATATCGAATATTATCAATTCACCTCTGTAAACGAATCCATCGGAATTCAACGCAGTAATTACAATGGGAATATTGTTTTTCGTTGTAATTTGTGAATCTTAGAAACAAACATAAAACTAAAACAAGTCAACGTCAAATAGAACTTACCGAACTTACCAGAGAATATCCACGGTCGTTCTAGTGACAGTGGATCTACCGCTTCCTCAAAACCGAGTTCCGTAAATAAACATTTGTCAGGAACCAACCAAACATTTCATATCCACGGAACAGAAAACTAATAACCGAAATAAGCAAGTTGATTTACGGAACATACCCTATGTCAAAACTAACGGGTCTTCAACAATAATTGAAAACCACATGACAGATTACTATGCAACCAAGAATACATTCGTATCTCTTTAACATGGATGGAAAAGACACGCCCCACCAAAAATGGTCAAGTGGCACTCAATCATTGTTGAAGACTCTGTACAACCGACGACCAACGTCAAAACCCTCAGTTGTCAGCGGTGAAGCTTGACAAGACAAAGAGTTCCAGCTACGATTAACAATACAGTATAGAATTTCGAATTTTAGGTTCGGAAATCAAGGCAGGAAAAAATTACAAACAGAACTTTAGGAACACAAAAAATTGAACAGTTTTTTGACAGTCGGAATGAATTTTATCGTTGAGATATAACACATTTACATTCTTCAATGAAGCATTAATCTCGAAAACTTCTAACAAATTCAACAAATTGCCAATTTGGCAAATATGTAGAATGTCCTAATCAGTATTAATATCAAAAAAATTTGGGAATCAAGAACAAGGTTAGCAAAAGAACTTCGGGTATCAAATTCATCATCCCTGATAGTGTTTCTGAATTTGTCTATAAGTTTAACAAGTTCATTTACTGAAGTCTGATTACTTATAAGTACAGAAAATTACAAATTGATTTTTTCTATTTATCGTAAACCGACTCACACTGACACAGTAACCCCCTTTTCTGCTTGCCATCCCATGTAACAAATTTGCAGCTTTTAATTCCCTCTTTCGCAGATTTTCCAACATTCCTATGAATCCATTAGATTTCAATAAAGAATTGACATTATGAAACAAATTGGTCATAATATAATGGTTAACCACCCCTTCTCATTCATAGGATATTCAACATTTACAAAAATCTCTCAAACACAGTCTAATACCCCTTAATAGTCCTAGAACTTCTCGTCAATTCCTTTCATAGGTAAAGTATCGGTTCAGTACAGACATTAACAATTCCTTTTACACTTCAAACACAATTTCACATAGTTTCATCCACACTAAAGACAAGGTGCCCCCTATTTCAAAATCAGGTGTCCATATGATCTCTTGTTCAGAACCCAATTGTCATGCACAATACATTGGTCAGACTGGTAGAAGGATTCAGAATCGCGTAAATGAACATGTTAAACTTATAGACAAATTTAGAAATACTATCAAGGTTGATGAATTTAATACCCACAGTTCTTTTGCTAGCCATGTCCTTAATTACCAACATTCTTTGGATATTGATACCTTTGTTGAATTTGTTAGAAGTTTTCGAGACTCATTTTGACTGTCAAGAACTGTTCAATTCTTTGTGTTTCAAAAGTTCTGTTGTCCAAACATAAAATTCGAAATTCTATACTCTATTGTTAATCGTAGTTGTGCCTCCTTTCATATTTATATTCTAATTATTTCATTAGTTGGTCATAATCATGGAACTCTCTGCCTTGTCAAGCTTCACCGCTGACAACTGAGGTATTTGACGTTGGTTGTTGGTTGTAGTTTTGACATCATTTAGGTAGTCACGTGATTAATCGATTGGTTTATTATCAATAAATATGTATAAGTTTCCACTCAATCCATGATTGCTTCCTGGTCTCGAATTTGCGGGATGGATGAGTTTATATCTGGTGTACAGGGCCCTCTTCTAAAGTACCTGTTATTCTTTCAATTCAATTTCATTTGAACTACCAAAATATTTTGATTGTTTATATTATGATTGTTTTTGCCTTTTTACTTCTTCACATGAGTACCATTTTGTATTACCAAAGCCTGGTATTACTTGATATTCTTATGGCACTGGGGCGAAATAGCGCAGGAAAAAAAAGCGCAGGATGAAATAGCGCGGACAAAATAGCGCAGGGACATAATAGCGCAGGGTCATAATAGCGCAGGGACATAATAGCGCAGAGACAAAATAGCGCAGAGACGAAATAGCGCAGACAAAATAGCGCAGAGACGAAATAGCGCAGAGACGAAATAGCGCAGGGTCATAATAGCGCAGGGACAAATTTGAGCGCCGTTGGATTGTTAAAGTAGACCTATGATTAGGTTAGTTTGTTTGCTAGGGTATAGACTCATTTTGAAACACCTTGTATTTGAAGAATGAGTCTTTACTCTAACAAACGAACAAACCTAATCATAGATCCTGCACTCCATTTTCGCGCGCAATTTTGTTCCTGCGCTATTTCGTACCATTACTCATAGTTTATGAATTCATGAACAACACAGACACAATGAACTATACTGGGTTACATTGAATTGCGCTATTTTGTCAATGCGCTATTTCCTCTATGCGATATTCTGTCCTGATGCGCTATTTCATCTATGCGATATTATGTCCCTGCGCTATTTTGTCTCTGCGCTATTCCGTCTCTGCGCTATTATGACCCTGCGCTATTTCGTCTCTGCGCTATTTCGTCTCTGCGCTATTTCGTCTCTGCGCTATTTCGTCCCTGCGCTATTTTGTCCTGCGCTCTTTTGTCCGCGCTATTTTGTCCTGCGCTATTTCGTCCCAGTGCCATTCTTATTGTCTCCTGATATTCATTTCATCCGGCTGATGCGACACCTTTTGAGTCCAAAACATGTCCCCCCTTTATGAACTTGAAATTGAACTTCGTGGAGACGACTTGGAGAGTTTTTATTATGTTATAGTATAATATTGAGTATGTTTCATGAATAGAGGTGAATCTAGAAATAATCTCAAACTCTTATAATTGATTAGGATCACACACGAAATTATTCCTTATTTGAGATAGAATGTATCTAGAAAGAGATTGAAGGAATCAAAACAATATCCAAAATCTGACATGACTGATTGACTGATAATAAGAAAACAAGTAATTTATTTATATTTTCTCACCTGATATCCTACGTCTCGATTACGCTCCCTATCCTTATCTCTATCAGCATCTGAAACCCTACTTCTACTTTTACTATCCCATTCAGTCTCCGGATTATGAAGATAACTCCTAGGATCTTTAGGAACATCACTATAATACTCGTAATCCTGAGTAAAAGGTTCCTGTTGGTTGTATGTCTGATAGGGCGTTGCCTGTTGTGTATTATAGTCTATTGGAAGGGTTTGAATATTTTCTTGTGGCCACTCTGTCTCTAATGGTTGGCTAGAGCAGATTTGTTGAACGTCTGCAATTGTATTGGGCTGAGCAGGAAGAGAAGGGTTCACGACTGGTTGGATTATTTGTTCGGTAATTTTGTTTGTGAGTGTGCCATATACTGCCAAAGTGATCGTTGTATACCATCCTGAAAAATCAATATTGTTTTTACAAATCTTCCATGAATAAAAAAATGATAGGCAGAATAATACATTGAAGATGTATATCGTCGCTGAATTTACACAACCACCTATGAGGCTGTATATAAGTTTTATATGTGTATAGTCAGCAGTGTTTATTTTTGTCTTGATCTTGTGAACACTCACTAAATAGTTTGTCACTGTTTTCAGATTATGTTTTATGTGGTGTCAGATTGACACGGAGGTCAATCACGATATTGGATCTTGTTTACACATTTATTAGCTATACTATTGTTTATCACTACAACCCAATATTGCATGGTGGCAGCTACAGTGGATCTAACTAGAGTCCCTGTATATACCGGACACAGCTATACTTCTGTCCTTTCCTGTTTTCAAAAAATGCATTGATGATTGAATAAAGGAATAAGACATATATATCGAGCTCTGTCTTCTCAATTCCCCTAGGATCAATAATTGTCAGAAAAAATTTTGAAGGTTAGAGTATTTGTCAAACCGTTCATAGCCGTAGGTAGAAGTTAGAAATAGGGCTATTTTAACTAGAATTACTATTAGATTTTCAAATAATGAACAACAGGGTGTTCAAATTTCGAATCGATAATTTTCATAATCAATTCCTGAGATGGCTATTGCAAATTTTCGTCATCAGATATTTCTTCACTTCATTAGATTTAAAAAAAGATAATTTAAGTGTTCTACGTGGTATCACATATAGCCAAGAAAATAGAGTTGTTTTCTGTTGGGATATAACAAAATAGAAGATATATAATTGTCCCAATGCAGTCTACATTCACCTGTAAATTTTGATTTGATCTAAATTAAAAACACCGTGGTCTGATGACAGCACATTGCAATTTCCCTAAATCTTCTAGTTTTGATTTCAAACTTTCAATTCCTTCCCGCATCATCTCATTCTCATTTTCTTTCTCTGCGATCGTATCATTCAGTAATTCCCAATACGATGACGACGGAACTCTTTTTTTGAACGTCCCTATTTTATAAATTGACGGCACAGCAGACTCTTTCAATTTGAAATCCATCAGCTCGAAAGAATCTATCAAAATGGGCCTGAAATTCATCTTTTTTGTACTGTTTTTTCAAGTAAATTTGAATATTCACCTTACATATTGCGGATTTTTTTAAATTAATTTTCTATTCTGGACGTTTCATTGCATTCTTCCATGACATTATCTTTAAAGGATCATTCGGAAAATTGAATAACTTGAATCCTTTTCCTAATGAATTATCGCAATAATGTACGCAACAGGACATTGAAATAATTTAAAATGCTACATTTTGGCGGTCATAAAATTTCAGTGACAGAGACAGAAATTCTAAATAATTAAAAAAAGCGGGCGGGACGACTATGATGGTGTTTCGTCACATTGTCAGGTGGGCAAACCAAATGAAACAAAATATTAAAAACCGCAACGGCTGTCAGTTTTGTGTCCAGACTCTTGTCAAAGGTATATACAGGGACTCTAGATCTAACCATTGACTATACCATGACATAAAACTAGAACCTAAAATATAACTTAAACTACAACGCCTTCGGAGACGATGCCGCAAGCGATATTCTTCCAGTGTATCACATACCAGCACCAGAGCCGTTCTCTTTCAAGTCAGGAGAAGAATGTGATAATTGGAAGGTACGTTTCAATCGAATCAGAAGTGCTTCAGGGCTAATGAATAAACTAGAAGAAGATCAACTCAATTCACTAATATATCTCATGGGACCACAGGCTGAACATATCCTTCAGTCATTTAAAGTGACACCTGCAGAGATAAAAAAAATTTATCTAGTCCTTGGAAAGTTCAATTCATATTTTATACCAAGTAAGAATGTGATTTATGAACGGGTCAGATTCCATATTCGGAAGCAAATGGAAGGTGAAGCGGGCGGTGGAAGACTTTGTAACGGATTTACATGCTTCTAAGAGTTGCTCGTTCCCACCTGATTTCGTCCATGAACTTAAAAGATATCAAGTTGTCATTGGGATTCTCGATAAAGGTTTGAGTGAGAAATTGCAATAGACAAGGACACAAATGCGTTAATTCAATTTAAATGTGCACATAATTGAAATATAGTAGTAACATAACATGAATGCATTAATTTTTTGATAAATTATGCTGTAATATTTCCAAAAAGACCATTTGAATGCCATACAATTTCATTGAACGTTCGAACATAGCGTTCGGCGGCGCCAGTACTGACGTGAAAATCCCTTCTCCTGTGTTTACAGCTGTTTTATATCAAGGAAATATCAAGTAAATATTTTCCAATTCAGAATCGTTCCTACTGTGAACTGGTGAGATAATTTGATATTCATTGATGAAGTAAAGATAGTCAATTTAGTATGTATGTATCGTATAGTTTTTTTTGCCTCATTTCCAATTCTTCAACTTCATAGCTAACATGATAAGTAATCGAGTTGGTGAATGTAGCAAGTTGTAGGTTCGATCAGCAGCGACGAAATTTGGTCTACTTCTCAATTATTCGTTTAAACATAGGTTTATAAAATAACATTCTAACTGAACGATTTTGATATACTTTTTAATGAACCTACCTCAAATTCTGGTGACATGACTTCAATATCTATATCATAAAATGCCACAATCCACTTCATAGCATAGGGAAACAAGAATACATGAGTTTCAAACTGTCTTGCTCAGTTCATCCATGATATTGTTGAAATCAGTTAAATCGTGAGAGCGATAAATGTTAAAATATTCAAGGAAGAAAATAATCGGCTGAAACGGCAACGCAGGTCAACTCACTGAATAGGCGATTCATGCTAAGGAGTACTCCCTCTACCGTTGTCTGATATAACTAACGTATGGGCCATTGATTGCTTTGTTTACATTAGTTTGCGTGTATTTTGTATAAGAAGTAGTTGTGTTTTAATTGTCTATTATTTTGTTTGAGAACTTCTATAAACGTTTAAAAACATGAGTCATTATTGTTGTGTACCTGATTGTTCACCTTGAGCAAAAAAATCCCGAGTATTGCTTTCAATCCTTTAAAAAATCAGGACAGTCTAAATTAGCATTTGAAACTAATAATTTGGGAAATAAGGAAGTGATCGGTAGGAGAAAGGTGTGGATTCATAACTTGAAGATTGGAAAAAGTGTCTGAACATAATGAGAGATTGTTTTTTACACTTCACTGAAAATGTACTCATATATATTCCCAAATGTATGTCTATTATGAATATAATACCTACTTCTTGGGGTGATGGTAAAAAAACAAACAAATTTTAAACTGAATATATCTTTACTCATGAACAGTAGAATTTTTAAACAGTAAAGAATTTTATCAATCAGGGTTTTGATGATTATGTTGTAAAAAGTCAAGTAGAAACTGCATACCTAAATTCACCTTCGAAAGAACATTTTATTCTCAAAAAGTATGCTGGATTTTCTCTTAAAAATATCATGCTATCAGGGGATTATCCCAGCCATATATTCGAATTGGAAATCAACATCCCACACAGGTTTTCATGAGAATTATTGTTCAATAATGATAAAAACTTACAGCTTATGTATGTTGGTATATATGAAGTTCCACTAGAGGTAGGGACGTTATCTAATGTTGAACAGAGATAATATAGTGCTCAATCAAAACACAATAGACCGCTGGAAAATACAAAGTTCGAAAATTGACAAATAACTAAGCTGAACGGTCGAAAACTCAAAACGAAATGAACATAAACACCATTACCAAACAATGTAAACAATCCGCCAATGGCCCATAGAGTAGTACCGACATTCACCGTTCTGGCGCTACGATCTTAATCTCAGTCGCCTATAGTGAATTATCGATTTTTTCCTGATTACCAATAGACGGTCTACGAATTATTTTTCATTTATTTTTAGAAATCTAGAAGGAATAAAAAGTTTGAACAAATGCTCTATGCATTTTCTCATCGTGATGAACGTCACAGTATTGTCACAATTAAGTAATTATTCCAAAATTATAATCGAAATCATTAATTCAATATTTTCATAATTTCCAAATCGTGCTTCTTCCATCGCACCGAAAGTTTATAAACATTTGGAACAAGTTTTGGCATTGACTCATCAACAACCTAAACGACTGAGTAACCTCCAACAGAAACGTACTGAGAATCACCTAAACAATAACAGTACTCGAGATTTCAGATAAATATAGATTTGTGGATATTCCAGTAGGCAGTTGATGATCGGTATTTGAATAGTTGCTGTCGGTGGTGTAAACTGTCGATTTGTACCAGGTGAACAGCTAAGAACGGCTGTCGGCGTGATCTGGAGTATCAATAGATATCGTGAATTAAAAATGTAATGTATGCATATTATCACACGATCAAATAGAGAAACTAAATCTCAACAGACCAACGAGAACTGCAACATGATAGCTTTTCGCTAACTGAAGATATTGACGATCAAAGTTGGAAAAAGGATTGATGACAGCCGTTTTTAGTTGTTCACCCGGTACAGTCGGTTATCACGTTGATCAGTTTAGTTAGGTCTTGGTGCGTTCTACCCGACAACCCTCTCCGAAAATGGCTCTATCTATATTGTAAGTACTATTTAACCATTTTATAAATTGTATGTCGTATCTATAATCTCTTCTATACGATGATAATCTAATAAATGTATCTATGTTTTGGATGTGGTTGTTACTATTTCTCGTATCCCTTAACTATTAGTGTCTTGAGTTAATATAATCTACCCTATCTGAGCTACCCTGATCCAGTGGTCTTATACCATCAGGAAGCCAAGGATCGTGGCAGTATTTTTACTAGAAATTAGTGTTCTTTCCTATTGAACGCCAATCTAACATTGGAAATAGCAGTCACTAGTGCCAGACAATCAGAGGCCGTGAGGAAGCATAAGCAAGAACTAAGACGGTCTATTCTCAGAAGAATATTCTTCATCAAGCACAGGCTAACAGTATACGACTGATAGACAACAAAAGTCCAGAAGTAATGTTCTTGGTGTGGAGGAAATGGACACCCCAGACCTCAATGTCCTGCTAAAAATGCCCATTTTCATGTGTCTAAAAATGAGGGATACTTTGGTAAATTATGCCAGTTTAAAAAAAGGGCAACTGAGCAAATCTGTGTCGATAATGGTGAAGATACAACTTTTATCAAACAAATATCAAATAAATTTGATGAGAATGATAAGTGGCCAGTTGATACAACATTTTGCAATCGATCAGTACGCACGAAGATTGACACAGGTGCAGATGTGTCAGTTTTAACCTCAACATTATATGACAGTAGTGTTGCAGATCTGAATACTATCGGAATGATACAGGATGTTCTGAAATATAAACACTGAAATGCCCTTAAAACATTTTATGTTGTAGTTTTGAGTAATCAGACAAGTGAGGAATTGCTACTTGTAAAACGTTACATGTGCTAAAGTAACAGAGTTTAACCCAATTACTACTTTTTCAAAACTCTTTGTGGGTCTCGGTAATACTAAAAACTCCAACCATAGACGACTAAAATAATTCACACCATATGCACTCACTAGGCCACGGAGAGTGACACTTTTACTGAAACAGCAACTGGAAGAAGAGTTGGACAAAATGGTATCTACAGGGGTGATAAAAAATGTTAATGAGCCTACAGAATGGTGTGCTCCTATCATTAGTTCCCAAGCATAATAAGACACTAAAGCAGGTGTGGATATCAGTTAACTGACTGAGTGTTGAAAGGGAATTGTATACTATACCATCTGTTGACTATACTCTGGGACAACTTAATTAGATGCCAATTCTGGATTTTGGCAAATCACTTTGTCTGTTGAGTCATGGTGGTTAACAACGTTTATAACACCTTTTGGTGGGTTTAAATTTCTTGGGATGCCGTTCGGGATATCCTTAGCTCCAGAAGTTTTACAGAAGGAAATCACCGAGCTGCTAGAAGGGATGGATGGAGTCATATGCCATTTTGACGATATCGTTATTTTTGGCAGAAATGATCAGAACATAAAGAACGATTGATGAAAGTTCTGAAGAAACTCGAGGGAAGTGGCTGGACACACAATAAGTCAAAGTGTGAACTCAATAAAACTCGAATAAAATTACTAGGTACTAGTTGCTGACGTGCAAACGTCCCCCACTCCAACCAGTACGAGAAGGAGCCTTACTGTAACTTCAAGATGATAGAAGTTTTTGACCTGTTGCCTATGATTTTTTTCTGAAATTCACAAAAAGGGGCCTGTGAGGTTTTTTGCCCAACAAAATATTGTGAGATATACAGATTATTAACGATCCTTAGAGGAATACATTAATGGAAAATAGTTTCATCCACGGACATATTTTGGAGGTTTTAATATAATTTCATGGCCAGCCTGGAGTATACATTATTTATAAAAGACCATTGGTGGTATGGCATGCGCCTTGAATAATTGGCAGATTCATGGCTGGAACTAGTGGCTGGTTTCACACTGATGTTTTTATGATGTGGAAAGCTATATGAAGTCAGCAAGTTCACAGAAACTTTAACCCATCATTTAATTCTATCAATGATAGAAGGGACTGAATGGAAGTACTTTATACCATAGGTATATAGAAATCAGTCAGATGAAAAGATACAGGACCTGACAAGGTTTTGATATATTGAACCACTCAATTGAAATTCATAAATATACATAGTGATAATAACATGAGAGTAGAAATGTATATACATTCCATATAATCAACAGGTCATTGTAATTTTTTTTTAATTTCATTTTAATTTTGAATTTTTTCCTTTCACTTTCTCTTGCTTCATATTTTGTATCTAATTTCTCAAATTGTACTTATTTTGTTTTTGTTCTTATTTTATTCAGATATTTGATGTTTCATCTTTTACATATCATGTATTTTTGCACTTTATTGATTGAGGGTAAATATTATTGTTATTTTTAAGCACTATTGTTATTATAATTATGACTTGTCAAACATGTAATTCACATAACATGGTCACATAACCTAGGTTCCCTTGATGACTGACGTATTTGTCATCTTAACAGGGTACGGACAGATCCTAGTCTCTGCTCACTGTAAAGTGTTTGTGAAACAGTTATATAGTTCTATCCTTATTAGGTTCTGGGGATAAACACTAGATTTTTGACATTTGATGTTTTTTAGGTTATATTGAGGTCACTGGCGTATCATATGTAATTTCCATATGGAATTCCTGATTCAACTATACCAAGATGTAGATGAACAATCCTCTAGTTTTAGAGTTTACTACTCCAGCATAATCTTTGCTAGGTAAAGAACATATAAATTGTACTGAAAGTTTAATATATTTCATGTGGATTAGAATATTGACACTGTTATTTCCACATGGAATTCTCAATTCAACTCTACATATTATATCCAAATGATGATCAATAATTTTTGAGTTTTTGATTTTTCAACTCCAGCATAATCTGTGTGCGAACATTGAGCATTCTATTCTTATAGGCTGTACTTATATATGAATAAAATAATTTTGATTTCAGATTGAGCCTTATGGTTGAGAAATGGTGAAAACTTTGATGTAGATATTTGAACTGATGTGCTCATATCTCATGAGTGCTGTATATTTATATATTCATGTTGGGTATCATTTTTGCAGTGTTCAATGAAACTCTATATTTTCTGAATGTAGGCATAATTTTTTGAATGGTAGGACATAATGTCTATTATTTTAATCTTCCATTTCTATCAAAACTGTTTATACTAAAATGCATTCAAAAACTTGTGTGGAGTGGATAATTAGGCACAATGAGAAAGTAGGTATAATATGTGATTTTATATTAGTTTAACCTAGCATATTTTGGTGATGTATTTACAGTGTTTCCCAATTCGGTCTCTTCACTTTCCATGTTAAAAGTTCATTTGCATTTGTTGGAAAGCTAACAAATTCAAATTCAAATCTAACTAACTAACTGATTGATATAGCCTAAGGCAACACATTTACCATCCATCAAAAACATAATTGAATAATGTCCTAGTATGATTAAGTACTAATTGAAATTTTGTAAGACAATGGAACATTTGAAAATCCAATAATTGAAAGAAACAAAATGGTGGAGCATCCAGAATTTTTGTGATTTTCAAAAATCTCTGGCGAATAAAGAAATGTTTATTCTTCCAATCAGGACCGATACAATTTTAGATCATTGATTTCTAAAAAGAATGAGAACTCGAACATCTGAATGGAACAATTAGTCCAGGAGAAACACGTTCTTTTTGGCAAAGTGTTATGGAGTGAATGTGCCAATCCCGTGATAAGAATTACTTTTAGTTTGCTTCTGGCTTTATCAGAATTCGATCGAATTCGGATTTCTTAATGCCAAAAAACGAAATGGTGGAGTAACCCTAACTTTCGTGATTTACAAATGCCGCTAGAGAATAGAAAAATGTTGATATTGACATCAAGATGTAAGTCCATGAAGATTGCGTGAAACCCTGAAAATATATAAAACTTAATACTAGTTGTAGTCAAAACATAACGAATTTCGAAATGTGTCTGCCTTTTGCTTCAACTACGGAACTGAGCCAGCTCTGTATCGACCGGGCTATTTCTAACTGAAGCATTGCAGTTTCCACGCAATAATCAATTATTTGCTTCAAATCTTCCAAGTTCTTGAAGTTTCTTTCATTTGTAAATACCCGTTCCTGTAAGGTACCCCAGACATCAAAATCTACAGAGTTCAAGTCCGGGTTATTTGGAGGCCACATTGTTGGTTCGATTAGATAAGGAACTCTGTTAATTGAAAAATTAACATTTTTCTATTCGCTAGCGGTTTTTGAAAATCACCCAAATCAGGGATACTAAATTTTTTTGCAATTATGGAATTTTCAGATGTTCCACTGTGTACAAATTAATCCAAATTCGATTTAATCCTGATAAAGCCAGGGGCAAACTGAAAGTAATTCTTATCACTGGATTGGCACATTCACTCCATAACACTTTGCCAAAAAGAACGTGTTTCTCCTGGACTAATTGTTCAATTCAGATGTTCAAGTGCTCATTCTCTTAAGAAATCAATGATCTAAAATTGTATAGGTCCTGATTGGAAGAATAAACATTTTTTTATTCGCCAGAGATTTTTGAAAATCACAAAAATTCTGGATGCTCCACCATTTTGTTTCTTTCAATTATTGGATTTTCAAATGTTCCATTGTCTTACAAAATTTCAATTAGTACTTAATCATACTAGGACATTATTCAATTATGTTTTTGATGGATGGTAAATGTGTTGCCTTAGGCTATATCAATCAGTTAGTTAGTTAGATTTGAATTTGAATTTGTTAGCTTTCCAACAAATGCAAATGAACTTTTAACATGGAAAGTGAAGAGACCGAATTGGGAAACACTGTAAATACATCACCAAAATATGCTAGGTTAAACTAATATAAAATCACATATTATACCTACTTTCTCATTGTGCCTAATTATCCACTCCACACAAGTTTTTGAATGCATTTTAGTATAAACAGTTTTGATAGAAATGGAAGATTAAAATAATAGACATTATGTCCTACCATTCAAAAAATTATGCCTACATTCAGAAAATATAGAGTTTCATTGAACACTGCAAAAATGATACCCAACATGAATATATAAATATACAGCACTCATGAGATATGAGCACATCAGTTCAAATATCTACATCAAAGTTTTCACCATTTCTCAACCATAAGGCTCAATCTGAAATCAAAATTATTTTATTCATATATAAGTACAGCCTATAAGAATAGAATGCTCAATGTTCGCACACAGATTATGCTGGAGTTGAAAAATCAAAAACTCAAAAATTATTGATCATCATTTGGATATAATATGTAGAGTTGAATTGAGAATTCCATGTGGAAATAACAGTGTCAATATTCTAATCCACATGAAATATATTAAACTTTCAGTACAATTTATATGTTCTTTACCTAGCAAAGATTATGCTGGAGTAGTAAACTCTAAAACTAGAGGATTGTTCATCTACATCTTGGTATAGTTGAATCAGGAATTCCATATGGAAATTACATATGATACGCCAGTGACCTCAATATAACCTAAAAAACATCAAATGTCAAAAATCTAGTGTTTATCCCCAGAACCTAATAAGGATAGAACTATATAACTGTTTCACAAACACTTTACAGTGAGCAGAGACTAGGATCTGTCCGTACCCTGTTAAGATGACAAATACGTCAGTCATCAAGGGAACCTAGGTTATGTGACCATGTTATGTGAATTACATGTTTGACAAGTCATAATTATAATAACAATAGTGCTTAAAAATAACAATAATATTTACCCTCAATCAATAAAGTGCAAAAATACATGATATGTAAAAGATGAAACATCAAATATCTGAATAAAATAAGAACAAAAACAAAATAAGTACAATTTGAGAAATTAGATACAAAATATTAGATACAAATTCATAAATATACATAGTGATAATAACATGAGAGTAGAAATGTATATACATTCCATATAATCAACAGGTCATTGTAATTTTTTTTTAATTTCATTTTAATTTTGAATTTTTTCCTTTCACTTTCTCTTGCTTCATATTTTGTATCTAATTTCTCAAATTGTACTTATTTTGTTTTTGTTCTTATTTTATTCAGATATTTGATGTTTCATCTTTTACATATCATGTATTTTTGCACTTTATTGATTGAGGGTAAATATTATTGTTATTTTTAAGCACTATTGTTATTATAATTATGACTTGTCAAACATGTAATTCACATAACATGGTCACATAACCTAGGTTCCCTTGATGACTGACGTATTTGTCATCTTAACAGGGTACGGACAGATCCTAGTCTCTGCTCACTGTAAAGTGTTTGTGAAACAGTTATATAGTTCTATCCTTATTAGGTTCTGGGGATAAACACTAGATTTTTGACATTTGATGTTTTTTAGGTTATATTGAGGTCACTGGCGTATCATATGTAATTTCCATATGGAATTCCTGATTCAACTATACCAAGATGTAGATGAACAATCCTCTAGTTTTAGAGTTTACTACTCCAGCATAATCTTTGCTAGGTAAAGAACATATAAATTGTACTGAAAGTTTAATATATTTCATGTGGATTAGAATATTGACACTGTTATTTCCACATGGAATTCTCAATTCAACTCTACATATTATATCCAAATGATGATCAATAATTTTTGAGTTTTTGATTTTTCAACTCCAGCATAATCTGTGTGCGAACATTGAGCATTCTATTCTTATAGGCTGTACTTATATATGAATAAAATAATTTTGATTTCAGATTGAGCCTTATGGTTGAGAAATGGTGAAAACTTTGATGTAGATATTTGAACTGATGTGCTCATATCTCATGAGTGCTGTATATTTATATATTCATGTTGGGTATCATTTTTGCAGTGTTCAATGAAACTCTATATTTTCTGAATGTAGGCATAATTTTTTGAATGGTAGGACATAATGTCTATTATTTTAATCTTCCATTTCTATCAAAACTGTTTATACTAAAATGCATTCAAAAACTTGTGTGGAGTGGATAATTAGGCACAATGAGAAAGTAGGTATAATATGTGATTTTATATTAGTTTAACCTAGCATATTTTGGTGATGTATTTACAGTGTTTCCCAATTCGGTCTCTTCACTTTCCATGTTAAAAGTTCATTTGCATTTGTTGGAAAGCTAACAAATTCAAATTCAAATCTAACTAACTAACTGATTGATATAGCCTAAGGCAACACATTTACCATCCATCAAAAACATAATTGAATAATGTCCTAGTATGATTAAGTACTAATTGAAATTTTGTAAGACAATGGAACATTTGAAAATCCAATAATTGAAAGAAACAAAATGGTGGAGCATCCAGAATTTTTGTGATTTTCAAAAATCTCTGGCGAATAAAGAAATGTTTATTCTTCCAATCAGGACCGATACAATTTTAGATCATTGATTTCTAAAAAGAATGAGAACTCGAACATCTGAATGGAACAATTAGTCCAGGAGAAACACGTTCTTTTTGGCAAAGTGTTATGGAGTGAATGTGCCAATCCCGTGATAAGAATTACTTTTAGTTTGCTTCTGGCTTTATCAGAATTCGATCGAATTCGGATTTCTTAATGCCAAAAAACGAAATGGTGGAGTAACCCTAACTTTCGTGATTTACAAATGCCGCTAGAGAATAGAAAAATGTTGATATTGACATCAAGATGTAAGTCCATGAAGATTGCGTGAAACCCTGAAAATATATAAAACTTAATACTAGTTGTAGTCAAAACATAACGAATTTCGAAATGTGTCTGCCTTTTGCTTCAACTACGGAACTGAGCCAGCTCTGTATCGACCGGGCTATTTCTAACTGAAGCATTGCAGTTTCCACGCAATAATCAATTATTTGCTTCAAATCTTCCAAGTTCTTGAAGTTTCTTTCATTTGTAAATACCCGTTCCTGTAAGGTACCCCAGACATCAAAATCTACAGAGTTCAAGTCCGGGTTATTTGGAGGCCACATTGTTGGTTCGATTAGATAAGGAACTCTGTTAATTGAAAAATTAACATTTTTCTATTCGCTAGCGGTTTTTGAAAATCACCCAAATCAGGGATACTAAATTTTTTTGCAATTATGGAATTTTCAGATGTTCCACTGTGTACAAATTAATCCAAATTCGATTTAATCCTGATAAAGCCAGGGGCAAACTGAAAGTAATTCTTATCACTGGATTGGCACATTCACTCCATAACACTTTGCCAAAAAGAACGTGTTTCTCCTGGACTAATTGTTCAATTCAGATGTTCAAGTGCTCATTCTCTTAAGAAATCAATGATCTAAAATTGTATAGGTCCTGATTGGAAGAATAAACATTTTTTTATTCGCCAGAGATTTTTGAAAATCACAGAAATTCTGGATTCTCCACCATTTTGTTTTTTTTTTCAAATATTGGATTTTCAAATGTTCCAATGTGTTCCACAGTTCTTTATCTTTGAAATAACTCTAAGAAATCCAAATTCGATGGAACTTTCATGAAGCCTGAAGCAAAATAATTATAATTGTTTATTCAAGATTAGCACATTCACTCCATAACAAATTGCAAAGAAATGAGTGTATCTACTGGACTATTTGTTCGATTTCAATGTTTCTTCTCTTCAAAAATGAATAGCCTAAGATGACATTGGTACAGGTTTGGGAAGAATCTGATTTTCTTTTTCTCCAGCGGTTTTTGTAAATGACAATACTTTGGTAGAATCCGCCATTTTGTTTTTATTCATTATGAAATTTTCAAATATTCCACTGTATACTATTATAGCCCTTTAGCTATGAAATGACTCCAAGAAATCTGAATTAGGTTAAGAAATTATGAAACCAGGAGGAAAATAAAATATTCTGTTTTTTTTGTGACCACCAGATACATCAAGGGACCCTAACATAAACTACCCTACTGTACTCATTTATAATGAATGATTATTTTTCTTTGTGGATGTGAAATAGTCATGAAAACAGAAAATACCACTCTGATCTGACAAACATAATAATCAGTGTCAGAGTCAAAAATCCCAATATTCTGTGGAATAGCCCTAAAAACTATGGCCTGTATTATTGAAAATATTCAAAAAAATGTATGTAGAATATTTGAACAGCTTATGTTGATTTGGTATTTTTACTCTCAATGTGGAACTTCATGATGAATTCATACATTGACAGAGAGGATATCAAAGCAAGAGGCCAAAGGACATGAAAATAAGAAGTATATTTATCAGTTCAACCAACTGTGGTGACATTTGGTGGGGGCAACATTTGGTGGACAATAAATAATGTTAGCCCTTACCCTCCCTGTGAGATGTTTTTAAGTTGACATTCCCTGTTACCATACTACTCATGGTGTAGCTGGGCTACACAATTTCATGAACAAGGAGGCTACAGAATCATCTGAAATATTCACAACATCCTGATAATACCTTTCAGAACCAGTCCATCAGTTGGTATTTTTCTAATGCTTTCTTCTGCAGCACACTCCAAATTTATACAACCATTTTGATCATACTTGAATCCTCCCAATGTCTCAAAAGTGCTAGCTCCAGGTTTTCCTAAATCATTCACAAAAAATTCAATATCAAACTGACTGGGATTTGTAGCTCCAAGTCTGACACCTCCTGGAAAATCTGCTTGAACACGAGCTCCCAAAGGAATTATTCTTACTTCAGTGACAAAGACTGGCTTTGGAAACTGCACCAGATCTAAATTGATTTCCTAAAAGAACTTGGTAAGCAAATATTATGCATGATAGAAAAAATATAGGAATGTGAAGACTTTATCCACTATCCTACCTCTGTGTTATCATGAGCGAATGTATCGAAAAACAGTAGTTCTATCTGTTCCAACATAGTCATCGAAGCTCTAAAACAGCCAGCTTAAGGTACATGAATTAGAAATATTAGAATTGCTATGTAGAAGCAAAAATGCACAGCACAGGTGACACGGTGAATGGTGTTGGTGTTGGTGTACTGTGTGTGTATACAAGTTAAGATGGGCTACAATCAGAGAGGCTGGCTGAGTGGCTGTCAGGCGGCAACCAGCTGCTATATTTTCTGGCAGCTACGATTTCCGATGACACCCGAGAGTCCAGTGCCGCCCGATCCCAAGTTAAAAAGTACCCGGCTGATGGCAGCCAGCAGATGCTGAATCTTGCATAATTATAAAATAAGTTATTTCTGGAATTCATTGTTATAGATCTTGTACTGATTTACATTATTGTTTGAATGGTCATGAAAATGTGTATGATCCAGAGGAGATATGATATTATTTACAGAGCTTAAAGCATCAATGCTCTTATACCTACTTTTACCATTAATTGAAAAAACAAACAACTGAACTTATTCTCATCATGCTTCTGTCAGAATGACACAAAGTGGAAGGAGTCACTCCCTATCAGGAATCATTCAAACAGACCTAATATATAATATATTTTTTTCGGTAGGGATTGCGAGGATTTTTCCGTTAGGCAAATCGTTCCTTTAGATATGCTCGAATGATTCCTACCCTATGTCTCCAAGCAGTTTTTCATTTACACACTAAAAAAAATTTTTATGTGTAGGGTTGAATATGGTATATAATTTTTCGATAGGGGTTGCGGGGATTTTTTCGATAGGCAAATCGTTCCTAAGGTCTGTTCGAATAATTCCTACCCTATGTCAATGCAGCAGTTTTCCAGTTACACACTAAAACAAATTTTTTCATGTAGGGGGTTGATAATGATTTTTTTTTTCGGTAGGGGTTGCGGGGTATTAAATCTCTTTCGTCGAATAATCAAAGAATTGTCTGGTCTTAATTATACATTTTATTTCGTCCCGTACAATAAGAACTCTGACGTCTTTCAAAATTATTATTTTTCACTACTATCTTTTTTTTCTATCAAACCTCAATGACTTATCCAAACTATATACAAAGCGTTCAACTAAAATATAACGAAGTAACATTCTCCCCCCCCCCCCCCCGTGAGGGAGTTTAACTCGTCTCACTCTCTTGATCTCCTCGGGGGTCTTCTACATCGATTCTACAAAGCTTAGCCACTGGCCTTTTGTAGATTCCAGTAGAAGTTTTCACATCTGCGATGCGCACTCTTCCATCGAGTCCTGGGTAAATCTCTTGTACTTTTCCTAATTTCCAGGATTTCCTTGGTGCATCGTCTTCAACTATGATGACGATATCATCAACTTTCAGTGGTTTTCCATCGTCAGTCCATTTCGTTCGTCTTGTCAATGTTGGGAGATAACGCTTTGGTCCACCTTTTCCAAAAGCTTTCGACTACTTTTTGTGACTTCATCCATTCTCTTCTGTAGTCCACATTGTTCGGAAACTCCATCGTTCTATTGAAGGTTCCCAGTAGGAAATGATTTGGTGTCAGGGAATCAAAGCCGTTTGGATCCACAGATATCTTTGTCAGGGGTCTCGAATTAATGATGTTCTCGCACTCTGCGAATATGGTTTGGATGAGTTCATCTCTCAGGACCTGTCCATTCAGTATAACATTGAATGTTGTCTTCACTAAACGTACCATTCTCTCCCAGGCACCCCCCATGTGAGGTGATGCTGGTGGTATAAACTTCCAATGGATACCATTTTCTGTGAGAGTGTCAGCAATTTTATCATGATCCAGTCCCTCCAGTGTTCTCTTTAACTCTTCAGCTGCACCTCGAAAATTAGTACCATTATCCGAAATGATTTCCTTTGGTTGGCCTCTTCTGGATGCCATCCTTTTCACCGCCATAATAGCCGAATCGGTAGTTAACGAGTGTGCAACTTCCAGATGAACAGCTCGTTTTGTCAGGCATGTGAAAATGACGCCCCATCTTTTCTCACGTCTTCTTCCAATATTTACCAGCAATGGTCCGAAATAGTCGACCCCTGTATATGTGAAGGGTCTCACTGAAGGTTTCCACCTTTCTACAGGTAGTTGTCCCATTACTGGTATAATTGGTTTCGACTTGGTTAGCCTGCATTTCCGACATTTTGCGAAAATCGATTTCACCACGCTCCTTCCATCTATCACCCAGTATTGTCTTCGTATTTCATTAAGAACAGTCTCCACACCTTGATGGGCGAATCTCTCATGGCAATCTTGTATTAGTAGATCAACCAGTCTATGTTTTTTAGGAAGAATGATTGGCCGCTTCGTACATGGTTCCATGTCTGGTGCAAGGTCAGTTCTACCACTGAGAATCAATATTCCTCGATCATCAATTGTTGGAGAAAGTTTCTTCAGACGACTGTGGTTCTTCAACAACTTATTCTTCAGGAGGCACTGTATTTCTTCATAAAAACAGTTTTCTTGACATTTCTTGATCCACAGCAGTTTAGAATTGTCTATTTCTGTTGGTGTCAAACAATTTTGAAATTTGTCATTCAATTTTCTTACTCTGGAGATCATAGTCTTGGTGAATCTGAGAACCCAGGCAGTCGTTCTCAGAAGTCGGGACAATTTCGAAAATCTGTTGATATCTGGTAGATATGGAGTCTCTTCTACAGCTATGTCAACGAATTCAGTGTCTTCATTTTCATCAATTACCTTGTCTTGATATTTCTTCGGCCAAAGCTCTTCATCTCTATCATAAAGGGATGCGGGTGCTTTGAACCATGTCTCGAAGTCGATTTTTTCGTCTGAATCATATGATCTGGTTGCGATATCTGCAGCATTCAATTTCGATGGAACCCAGTACCAATCGTTTACATTTGTGATCTCTTGAATTTCGCCGATGCGATGGGCTTCAAATTGTCCAAGTTTTCTAGCATCACCCTGTATCCAATAAAGAACTGTAGTCGAGTCAGTCCATAAATATAATCGGTCGATTCTTGTCTCCATGGTTTCTTTGATGGATTTGGCTAGTCGGCTTCCTATAACAGCGGCTTGAAGTTCTAGTCTAGGTATCGAGATTGGCTTCGTCGGAGCAACTCTAGCACGTGCCATAACGAGTGTTATATCCACTGCTTCGACGGTTAATGTCCTGAAGTGAGCCGCAGTAGCAAATGCTTTTTTACTGGCGTAGCAGAACACGTGTAGCTCCAATTTTTCTGTTTCAGGAATTCTTGAAGAGTAGCATCGAGCAATGGAGAGATTCTCGATTTTTTCCAGATCGTTTTTCCATAAAATCCAAAGTTCGGTTCAAGTCTTCGTCTATGTGATCGTCCCATCCAATACCAGATCGCCAAATATCCTGAATGAGGATTCGGGCTTTGATGGTGAAATTCACAATGAGTCCAAGAGGGTCAAAAATGGACATAGCTGTCTTCAATACCTGTCTTTTTGTCGGTCTGTTGAGGTCATCGTCAGTTCCTCTCAGTTTTTCTAATTTGAAGCAGAATGTGTCCAATTTTGAATTCCACGAGAGTCCCAAAATTTGCTGAGTTTTGCTATCACAGTCCAGATTCAAATATTTGTATATATCTTCATTCTGAGAGTCTTTCCATGAGATGCTTGCTGTTAGAAATCCAGTTCACCAATTCAAAACCACCTAGTTTCTGGATTCGTTTCACCTCGAATATAATATCGAGAGCCTCTTCAATAGTGTCCGTACAGTCTAGGTAATCGTCTACAAAATGCTTTCTTATTATTATTTTATGAATTGAGTGCAGGTGGGTGAGCATGTAGCCCCAAACGTCATGACTTGCATCTCATAGATATCTAACTGTCTTTCTGGATCTCCATTTCGCCATAAAAATCTCTGGGAGCTTTGGTCGTCCTTTATGATGCGTACCTGGTGAAACATTTCACGGACTTCACTGCAGAATGCAATTTTCCGAAGATGGAATTTCATCAGCACTTCAATAAGGGATTGTAACAAGTCCGGGCCACTTAGTAGGTTATCGTTGAGGCTGACTCCGTGTGACTTGGGTGCTGCGTCAAACACCATACGGAATTTGCCGGGTTTCTTAGGATTGACAACTCCGAAATGGGACAAATACCAGTTTCTGGGACCTTCCATTGCTGCTTCTTCGGAAGACAACTTCCGGGCGTATCCCCTCTCCACATAACTGGCGATTTTTTCGCAGTACCGAGCCTTGAATTCGTAGTTACGCTGCATTTGTCTTTCAATACATCTAAGACGTTGAATTGCTGTCGATTTACTCTCTGGTAATTGTAAATTGTCTTCTTTCCACAATAGTCGTATTTCGAATCGATCATCAAGGCGTTTAGCTGTCTTTTCCATGATTTTCATCGCTCTGTTTTCATTTTCCGTGAGTAGATTAGGAAAAGGAATTGTTCCAAAGGCGTCTGTTGCGAAAGATTGCTTTACCAACTCATGAAGATTTTCATCTGATATCTCACTGTCACAAATGTGGAATGAATATAACTTGGACTCATTCGCCATTGCCTTACCATGGAGAATCCATCCGAGCTTGGTCTTGGTAGCTATAGGAGATGTGAAGTCTTCATCATCCTGTACTACTTTATTCCTGGCGACTGTCAAGTGGATATTATCTTGTCCAAGTAATATCATAGGCTGTTCGTCGATTTCACTGAATGGGATTCCTCCAAGATATGGGTATCTTTCCCAGTCAGTCGTCCGAATGGTTTGAGTTGGTAGAGATAAGTTCTCAACACTCCTTACATTCCGTATGGGAAAGATTTTGGCATCCTTGTGAGCTCCAGATATTTTTAGGTTCACACAAATCGAATTCTCATGTCTAGAAGTCATATTATTCGTCCACTGCATGCATAAAGGTTGTGATTTCCCTTTTAGATGTAGCTTTTTGGTTAGGGCTTTGTCAATCAATGTAATACTCGAACCTTCATCACAAAGAGCAACAGTTTCGATCATTGTATTCTCCCCATAAAGTTTCACCTTAACCATTCGAAGAAGAACATTTCCAGAGCCATGTCCGATGGCAAAGATATTTTCCTGATGTTTCTGACTTGTACTGGGTGTCGAAAGGAAGTCGTCAGCATTTTGTTTTTCCGCAGGCTGAGGGTCTTTGTGGAGAATATGATGATGGTTTCGTCTGCAACCATTTATTCCACACTGTTGCTTGGATCGGCATCTGGTCGTTTGATGGTTGTTTCGAAGGCACGAAAAGCATAACTTGAGCTTTGTCACTACATCCCATCGTGTATCCACTTCGTCAGACTTCATTTTTGAACAATTTGTGATTAGATGTCCTCTAGATCTGCAGTATCTACAATATTCTACATTTTCTCCTTTGTCTGTTGAAACCAAGTTACTTTCATGTCTTTTTTGTAGTGAAAATGTCTGTTTAACTTTTGATTCAACCTTAGGATTTCTTGAAAATTTCACGAGACTTGCCGCGGATGCTTTCTCATTCAACCACACCGAAAAATCTTCGAGATTTGCTCGTCTACTGCTGTGCATAATTTTCTCACCCCACTGTAGTTTCAAAGAATCGGGCAGTTTTTGAATCAGGTCTCGCAAAAGTTGAGGATTTTGAAGGTGTTCATAATATTCAAGAGACTTGATTGTTGCCACAAGACAGTTAAGATTGTTTGAAAACTGAATCAGTGAGTCCATATTATGTTCTCTGACGAATGGTAACATTTTTGTCTTGGTGATTAATCCATCAATAATTTGGTCTGGACGTCCGAAGCGCATTTGAAGGGTCTCCAATATCAAATCAATATTCGCCGAGGTGGTCAACATGCCTGAGACTGCCAGTCTAGCCTCACCTCGGAGACACTTTTGAAGTTTGATGATTTTTTCTTCTGGCGAATATTCACATAATGTGGAAATTCGTTTGAATTGGTTGATGAACGTGGGCCATTCCTCGGGGTTTTCATCAAAATAACTGAAATCTTTCTCCAACACCTGCCTGGCTATGAATCTATCTTGTCTTGGCACGGAGGAAACTGATTTTATAGCTTCACTTATAGTTTCACAAAGCTGTCTGATTTCAGTGTTTTCAAAATCATTTTGCTTAATTTTTGTCCTCTTTGCTTCTTCTTGACAACCGGAATTATTTTCAGGAATACTGTTTACCCATTGTATGGTATTCCTTTCACACTGGTCTTGAGGTAACCTGCTTTTCACTGATAAAGTTTCGTCTTGTTCTATTAATTCTGTTTCACGTACTTCGTTCTCAAGTTCCAGCAATTTGAGTTCATTTTCAAGTTTTTTCATTTCGATGGCCTGTCTCAACTTCTCGACCTCTAGGGCATGTCTTTTTCTGTGCACAGTAAAACTACTACTCACAGAGTTTTTTGTCTTTTTTGAACAAACAGATGACTTATCCAAGTTATTATTGTCAGGTTTGGATTTCGGAGTCACATTCGCTTTGTCAGTCTGGCTAAGTGACTCCTCTTCCACTGGGTTTTCATCCTGATATTGTTCATTCTCATAATATTTACACTCTGGTTTGGCTGAAGTATCGTATCATCATGTATTCTTGTCACATTGACTTCTCTTCTTGACATATTTCTAAAGTTTGGTGGCCATTCAAAATCGTTGTCAAGATTACCGTGAGTACCTGCTGTTCTCCGGGTACTGGTGAATTTCTTCAAATTCTCTTCTCTTGGCTGCATTTTCCAAAGAACCAGTTATCCGGCTCGAAGGACCAATATTAAATCTCTTTCGTCGAATAATCAAAGAATTGTCTGGTCTTAATTATACATTTTATTTCGTCCCGTACAATCAGAACTCTGACGTCTTTCAAAATTATTATTTTTCACTACTATCTTTTTTTTCTATCAAACCTCAATGACATATCCAAACTATATACAAAGCGTTCAACTAAAATATAACGAAGTAACACGGGGATTTTTTCGATAGGAAAATCGTTCCTTAGGTCGGTTTGAATGATTCCTACCCTATATACACCCTCAAAATAATTTTTGTATGTGTTGGGTTGGATTTATTCACATAGATATTATTCTGGATAGGTGTTTCAGGGATTGTTTCTATGGTCAAATCCTCAATTACTTCATTGGGTACGTTAATTTTGTCCAGCATCAGTTCTTTATTACCCTCAAAATATTGTTGTGATTTGAAGGCATGAAAAAAAAACATGTTGTCCGCCACTGGGTCTTTGGCAATGTTCGGAGGGAGATTTTGGCTGCTTTCTTTGGCTGCCATATGCACACAGCTTGGAAATCGTAGCTGCCAGAGAATTAGCAGCTGGCTGTCGCCCGGCAGCCAAGTTCACATAGCTTCAGAATTGAGGTTATATCACTGAAAACAACTTATATTATTTTCTCAGTTCTCACTGCATTGATCACTGATCCCTTGTATAATTTTGTTCTATAATTGTGTTGTTGATATATTTCAGTTCAAGAATACACCTGAGAGAACATTGGAATGGATCATCCTTCTATGATTGAACTTAATCCCAACAGACTTCTACTAAATTCAAATTTTGATGGTTACAAATTGTCTTTACAGGAAATCCCATGCCAGAGGAAAGACTTATTCAAATCACTTGACAGGGTCTTCTTAAGTCCCAAACAATACTCTCTTCTTCATGCCAAACTATTTGGTTTTCACAATTACTTAGTTGGTGATCCCTATGATGAAAATGATTCAGTTTATTTTATAGACTGTGAATGGAACATTTATAAAACATACATTGATCCTATGTGCAATGAACTCATAGATCCCATTATTATATGGTCACTACCAAAAGTGAGGGAAAGAGGAGCTGGTGACTACAATGTATCTATGAGATTTATATCAAGTAGTATTGGTGTTATAGGAGATGGTACTGGAATATTGTACATAATCGATACAGGGCTGAGGAATAATGATGATAACTTCACTGTATTGTTTTCTGGAGAAGTTACAGGTCAGGATGAACCTTTTTTAGTGATTGATGCATCTATGAGATCAAGCAAAGATGACATTGATGAACTGCATGTTTTATTACTGAACATTCAACAGGATAGTACAACTGAACATTTTTCAACAATACTTCATTGGATTGTCTTTCATAAAATAGACCACAATTGGAGACAAGATTCCATAAGACAGTTGAAATGTAGTGGTTATATTGATTATGCTTATTTAGAGCAGAACTGTGAACATATCTATGTAGTAAGTGATAGTGAAAGCAAAATTATCTTAAATTCCGATTTTCCAGTTGGGAAGAGTCAACAACCTGAAACAGTTGATGAATTTAAAAAATTATATAAGTGGTCACAAAGTGATAATGAGATAAATATAAGAATTCCATTAGAAGATAATGTTGATGAAGGGCTTATAAATGTTTCATCAGAAAAAACTGAAATATGTATCAAATATGGTGAACAAATTTTAATATTGGGTGAATTGTACCAAAAGATAAATTCCCATATGACTACATGGACCTTGAAGCAGAATACCTTAGAAATTGTTTTGAACAAGGAGGAAACTGGAACATTGTGGAGAACATTTCTGAGAGGAGATCAAAAAGGGGAATATGAAATGGATACTTGCATCATTGGACATGAGAGACCTACATTTCATTGTAAGGATACTGAGGTAAAAAATGATGATTATGGGTTTAATAACATCTACTTATCTGAGGAGTTTTGAGTTCACAATTTTTTAGACTTCAAAAAGAAATGCAATGAACTAAAAATACTTTTTTTCTGTGAGGGGAAAAAAGTTTGGCATTTCATCTCTGTTGGCACTTGGCAGGTAATGAAATGTCACTTTTTATAAATTACTTTTATCACATATATATACACTGTTGATGGCTTTTGTTGTGCTATAGTTCCGAGAAATGAGTCAATTATATCGTCTCCCAGAAAGAACTGCAAGTCCTTTTTCTTCCATTCTACTTCACAGTTACATATATTACTAAACAACCACTAAATTCACAATTTTTTGGAATCGAATCACAGAATTAGATTGACAGAAGTGACATCAGATATTTGATTACTTCAAAAGAATGATAAAGATGCCTACAACTCAGGTGTCCCTACCGTCTCTACTGTTAAAAACTTGAAATGTCACATTGATAATTTTCAGATTTCAAAATAATGTGATATCTTTTCAATATTGATTCATCTTTTCTTCTGTCACAAAAAAAAAGTGTATTATACACAGGAAGAATATTAGATTTTAGCTCAACACAACCTGGAGCTAAAATAGGGAGAAATCACAACCTGGAGCTAAAATAGGGAGACAACACAACCTGGAGCTAAAATCTACTTCTTTTTTCCCTTGTATAATAAATAACTATCAATTGTTGATTATGGGATTATTTCCAATATTCAACATCAACCAATGTTTTTGTAAAACAAAAAAATGATATCTAAAAATACTTCAGTTAATAATTATTTTCAACATTCAACCGACACATCAACCTTATACATATTATTGTACAAAGTGAATACTTTATACAGGGTGTCTGCTAAAAGGAGGTCAATCCATCAACCATATATTCCTTGAACAAAAAAAAATGAGTTTCTAAATACCATTTCTCATTTTAGCCCTCCATATTCAATATACAGGGTTTCAAAGTTGGAAATCAAAAACTGTTCTTCGTTAATTACTCAAGTATTTTAAAAGATATCAATCTCAAAATCGGTACATTACTTCAGCACAAAGAGTTACATCATGTGAGGAAAACATAACAAAAAATAACTGTCAAATATTCAAAATACTGGGGATCAAGAACACACTTGCCACCATATTTATTTGTACATGCCTCTAATGAATTCCTATTTATTCTCCTTCAAATGTTGGATCATTTTTGAATATTTTTTGTCTCCTGTAAAATTTCCATAAAATCATTTGTTTTTAAGATAATTCGAAAAGTGTTGGTTATTGTTTGATGCCTATGCGGCTTAGGGTAGAGTCACTGAATGGTATTAGCAAAGGTATTAGTTTGAAAAGAGTTCGGACACAGCTGAAGTTTTGTTTTTTTCTATTTTCTATAACACAATGGTTTGAGTGAAAAAAAGAATAAGACATATATTCTGATCTTTGTCTTTTCAATTTCCCTAGTAGTGCCTGATTGTCAGATACGATTTTAGAGGTTATATTTTCTGTCAAATCAATCATAGCCGTAGATGGACAATGGATATAGGGTAAAAACACCCACTTAAATGTATGGTTTAGTTTATTTTTTATTTTTATGTTCTGGTTCCCACGAAAAGGGATATCCTGTAATGTTCAGAAAACATCATGAGAACCAAGGGAAATGAAAAGACTGCATGTAACAACATTTTAATATTAGAAAATATACACATATCATTATGGATAAACTTATAGCTATAATTCCTTATTGTATGTGAAACTGTACTCCACTGATAAGTATAAAACATGAAGTTATTAATATTAAATTAAATAAGGTAGGTATTCTCAATATACAGGAAGTAACATAAGTACGTTCAAGTGAAGTATTCCTGAGACAATTTTAAGAAATAAAGTCTATATAAGCTTGTGTCCGAAATGCTTCATTTCGGAGATACAGGGTGTTGAAATAAACATTTCATCGGAAAAAAGTAGTTTATTTTGACAAGACCTCCTAAATACTTGGTTTTGTAAAAACTTCAATTAGCGCCCTAGGAGCTAAGTAACATAGATCGATATAGAAAATATCTCCAAAATGATAACCTTCAGCGTAATTAAGGCCCTTATAATAATTTCCTTGATACATAAATAACTATTCACTGTTGAATTTTGAATTTGGTCGGCACCAAAAACGTCATTCAATAATAATATATCACGTTGTAGTTTACTTGCTTTTCTCAGTTTCGTTTTCAAATTTTCAACTTCATTATGTAATTCTGTGATCATCTCTTTTTCCATGATTATTTTGTTTTGTATTTTGTGTGATGATAATAATGGAATTTCTTGAAATCGTCTGCTTTGTAAATTGATGGAACAGCAGATTCTCTCAAACACCTTGATTTCGAAATCTTCTGTTTGGAAATGGGCCTAAAATATAGTTTTATTCTAATCAGATGCTGTTATAAGAAGTGAATTTTAATGAGTACCTCACAAAATTCGCTCGTCTTCAAATTTATTTTCCACCGAGGTCGTTTCATATCTTCCTTCCATAAGCAATAGTTGATATTTGTTTTGGAAAATTGAATAAATGATATCCATTCTTTTCAGAATTGGCACAATTCATTACACAGCAAGTGATTTCCATGACTGCTTTTTTCTCGAAAGTATAATTATGAAATTTCATCTCAATTCTGACGTTTATGAATTGTATTGTTAAACTCAAACAATTTTGAATGAAATAGCGCGGGACGACTTTGGTGCTCTTGTCACAATGGAAGGTGTGTAACTTAATAAATCTAAACATTCAAAAACCCTATCCGTTGTCATTTCTGTGTCCGAACTCTTATCAAACTAATACCATCCAGTGACTCTAGCTTAGGGTAGTCTCATAATGTCCACATACTCCAATTTATCCGGGTGCTCAGAGCTCCAAAAAAAAAAATTGAACGAAATTCAACACGGACAACACGTCTAAATGAATTGCTCGATATGACCCCCGATTTTTTTAATACACATGCGAGCCCTTTTAATTGAAATCTCGCTCTGAGCACCCGGTATTTCCATATTCACCTTTTCGTACGTAAAAAGTTACGCCCTCTTCCAATTTCGACGAATTAAATAAGAGTATGTACCATATGTATGTACTGTAAGTTGCATAGGCATCAAACAATAACCAGTACTTTTCGAATTATCTTAAAAACAAATGATTTTATCGAAATAGTACAAGAGACAAAAAATACTCAAAAATGATTGAACACTTGAAGAAAAATAAATAGGAAGTCATTAGCGCACCTACAAAAAAAAATATGGGGGTAAGTGTGTACTTGACCCCGGGGTATTTTGAATATTTGACAGTTATTTTCTGTTTTGTTTTCCTCACATGATGAAACTCTTCGTGCTGAAGTAATGTACCAATTTTGACCAAAAGTTTTCAATTTCCAACTGTGACACCCTGTATATCGAATATGGAGGGCTTAAATGAAAAATGGAATTTAGAAACTCATATTGTTTTTGTTTAAGGAATATATGGTTAATGGATTCCTCCTTTTAGCGGACACCCTGTATAATAATCATTTGTATAGCTGCACATGCACACAGCTGAGTAACCATCGATTAACCTTGATTTGTTTCTTCCTGTACTTACACACATATTTAACATATCACCCCATGTATTCATCTCATCAGATTATCACAGTTAATTACAATTATGTAACTTGGTCAATATGACCCAGTAATGGCTGGGGCGAGAGAGCTTCTATTCTTGCAGTCCCACAACTTGTCCACTATATGCATGTGCACTCAATTAATTGTTGCCAATCTCACAAACCTTATAATCACCAGTTATCAACTTGTTGCTTCTTTCTGAGCTTCTTTCTTCTTCTGATCACATACACTATTTCAGCACTAAACAAATGGATTTTTTAACGCCTCCACATGTGCCCTGTGTGGCTGTAGAGTATAGGAATCTATAGAATTTGTCAACAATGGGGGACACCACTGAATGCAAAAAGTATTAACCAATATTGGTCACCACAAATCCTCGAGCACAAAAATAATGATCAAATTTTTTTGTCATCAAATATTCAAGTAGAAAAAAAAACAGGGCGGACGGGAGAGAAAAGTTTAACAGTAAAATTGAATAATAAATATTTTGTGGGCATCAATCCATAGGGTGAACAAGAAATAATGTTGAAAAAGTGGGACCTTTTTCAGCTCGTTTTTCAATTTGTTTGAAAACCTTTCAGAAAGACCCTCAAACAAGTAAGATCAACAATTTTTATATTATCTCCTTACCAGTGAATCCAAGCTCAAGAATACCTAGTATCAATTAATTTCATACAAAACATTTTCTCATGTGACCAATATTGAAAAAACTGCAGCTCTTTGAAATGGGGCAATTATCGAATATACCGAGGAAAATACCATAATTGTTCAGTTGTGAACAAAAATTCATCAAAAATTGGTCAAAAGCACAGAATCTCACTTCTGATATGAATTTGGGATCATTAATGACAATTTTATGTGTCCCCACCAGTTAAGTAAATCCTCGGGTTTCTGACGTTTGCATAGAAATCTCGATAGAAATTAAAAATTTTCAAGATAGGGGTTGTAAATTTATTTTTCTACCATCCTTAACAAAGTAGCCTTTGACGCTTTCAAATTCCAGCACAAAGTTGACGTTTTCCCAGAAATGTCATTTTTTGACAGCATTTGCGCTCGTGAGCGGAAATATTGAAGAAACGCTCGCACATCTCTGAAACCTATACTTATCTATTCTTGAAAACCCCCAATTCCTTCATGATGGAGAACAGTGACAGTGAATCATCAAACACACCTCCTGATATAGCAGAAAGCGCAAGAGTTTGAATCTCTTAAAAATGTTGAACAAAAAGTCGACGATAGGCTTAACAAGGAGCCTTAAAATGGCCTTATATTATGTGTACTCAATATCCTTATATTCCTTCTATGTGAGATTTGGTTCTGCTAGTTCAATGATTAGGCAAAACTTTTCAAAAACAATGTTCGCAAAAATCGGCAATAGACTAGTATTAGATCCTTAAACTAGCCTTAAATTATGATATAATTA
This sequence comes from Phaedon cochleariae, assembly GCA_918026855.4. Classification (NCBI taxonomy): domain Eukaryota; kingdom Metazoa; phylum Arthropoda; class Insecta; order Coleoptera; family Chrysomelidae; genus Phaedon; species Phaedon cochleariae. Next base: position 22,995,221 of record OU896708.1, read on the forward strand.
TAGTTTTGTGATTGAACTTTTATTTACTAATATTGTTCCGCATGTTTGCCAATCTCCATAATATGCAAAAAATCACCTCATTCCTAATTAACAGGATTGACTTCATTGTTTTCATTTTCTGCCTCGAAAAGTTAGTGAATTGAAATCTGTTGAAATATATTGAAAATTAATTCATATGTAGTAGGCATACAGTGCCATCTCTTATTGTTTAGGTCATGCCACATTAAGCACTTGTGTGTTGATTCAATTAGAACTAGAGAACACTGTAAGATGTTGTACAGTTAATGTATAGAGTAATGTATAGATGTCACTATTTCGGGTTTTTCGTTAGTCAAGTACACGTTCTAAAACACTGAGCAAACGTTTTGTTTTACTTCGATTTCCACCCAGTTTTCCTCATCAAAAAGCCTGCTTTCCAACAGGTTATGGTTCCAGAACGTGTACCACTACGTGGATTGTATAGAGGACATTCGGGCAATCAGTAAACATAAGGTTTTTCGCTCTGAAAAGTTTGACGTGCTAAACAGCAGAAATGGCGTCGGTAAATTTCATGTCGGGAGTGCCTAAATTGACCGGGCGGGACAATTACGACGATTGGAGTTTCGCTGTGGAGAATTTCCTCATTCTCGAAGGACTCGACAAGTGTTTAGATGGTAACGATACTGATACCACTCAACAAAATAAGGCCCGGGCAAAATTAGTGCTCACAATCGATCCCTCGCTTTACGTTCATGTTCGAGATTCGACGGACGCGAAATCGTTGTGGCAGACGCTAAAGACTATGGGTATGTTCCGTAAATCAACTTGGTTATTTCGGTTAGTAGTTTTTCGTTCCGTAAATATGAAATGTTCGGTTGGTACCTGAAAAAAGCTTATTTACGGAACTCGGTTGCTGAAAAAGCGGTAGATTCACTGTTACCAGAACGACCGTGGATTTTCTCTGGTAAGTTCGGTAAGTTTGAGTTGACATTGACTTGTTTAGTTTTCAGTTTGATTCTTTGATTTGCAAATTACAACGAAGAACAATATTCCCATTTTAATTGTCGAGTTAAGTTTCAATTGATTCGTTTTCTGAGGTAAATTAATAATATTCGATATATCTTCAGTTTGATGACGTTTTTGTTTCTATTCCAGGACACTACATCTTCTGCTTGTGCTCACTGTGCATAAAAATCAGGGACTTTTGGGTGCCATAATTGAAAATCAAATACTGGAAGAGCATGAATCCTGAATGTTAAAAAAACTATCAAAACAATAATTTGATTAATGACTGGCATTCCGTAAATAAAACACAATCGTAGTCACCAGTACATAACCACTGTCAAGATTGTTGGTACCGGCCCTGAAAGCATCGGTAACCTCGGTTGATTAACGGAACATATCCTATGTACGCTGATACAGGCTTCACGCGTAAAATTTATTTATTGCGAGCCTTGATATCATTACGGCTAGAAAACTGTGACAATATGGAATCCTATGTAACCCAAGTTGTTGAAACTGCACAAAAATTGAAGAAAACGGGATTTTCCATTGATGAAAAATGGGTAGGTTCATTACTTTTGGCGGGATTGCCAGAAAAATTTTCTCCCATGATTATGGCCATCGAGCACAGTGTAATCGATATAACTACAGAAAACATCAAGACCAAGTTGTTAGACATGTCACAAGAGGGCACTAGTAGTTCCGGATCTGCATTTGCATTAGGTAAATCTCAAGGCTACAAGATGAGTAAACAAAGAAAAGACAGTTCCAAATTGCAAACTGTCAAATGTTATCGATGCAAAAGTTTTGGTCACTACATGAACAAGTGTCCCAAAGGCACTGAAAAATCTGATGACAGCTTGAAGTCAGGTGATAAAAATCGGAGTGTGAGCGCTCTTAGTGCAGTTTTCATGAATGGAGAGTTCACTAGTAGTGATTGGTATATTGATTCGGGAGCCAGCCATCATGTTACATCTAGAAAAGAGTGGATAACAGATTTTCACGAAACCAGTGAACCTAAGGAAATTATGATAGCTGATCAGACAAAATTTACCAGTATTAGGTACAGGGAATATAGCACTTATAACCATTGTAGATGGGCAAGAACATGACGTCGAAATCAAAGATGTAATATATGTTCCAGGTGTGACAACTAACTTATTGTCCATTGGTCAGATAATCAAGAATGGCAACAGTGTTGAATTTGATGACAAGAATTGATCACAAACAGTAATGGACAAGTTATTGCCCTTGCCCATTCTACTCAAAATGTGTATAAGTTAGCATGGTATTTACCTAGTGATGATGAATTTTGTCAAAAATCATCAGATGCAGTTTTGAATTTATCAATATCAAATGAAATATGGCATCGTAGATTGGCACATATAAATTTTCAAGATTTGACAGCTATGAAAAATCATAATTCTGTTGAAGGTCTACAGATGAAAGATGTTTGCACAGATAAATTTTGTGAAACATGCTGTGAAGGAAAACAGGCACGGTTGCCATTCAAACATGAAGGTCAGAGAGCTGATTCACCATTAGAAGTGATACATAGTGACCTGTGCGGACCTATGGAGGAGATGTCCATTGGAGGTTCCAGATATTTTATTCTATTTGAGGATGACTATAGCAGGTACACGCATGTCTATTTTCTAAAGACCAAAGATGAAGCTTTAGGATATTTTAAAGAATTTAAACAGCTAGCAGAGACTCAAACAGGTTTTAAAATGAAGTGTCTACGTTCTGATAATGGCGGAGAATTTTGTGGGAATGATTTCGAACAATATCTAAAGAAAATGGGGATAGTACATCAAAAAACAAATCCCCATACACCCCAACAAAATGGCATGAGTGTTCGTATGAACAGGACTATTATTGAAAAAGCCAGGTGTTTGTTAGTTGAAGCTAACTTGCCAAAAATATTTTGGGCTGAGGCAATTAATACAGCCATATACCTGAGAAACAGATGTATAGCTAGAGGCTTGAACTATAAAACACCATATGAGTTTTGGTATAGCAAGAAGCCAGACATCAGTAATATCAGAATTTTTGGCAGTGAGGCTATGGTTCATGTACCAAAACCCAGGAGACACAAGTGGGATAAAAAATCCAAGAAAATGATATTGGTTGGCTTCGGCGATAATGTCAAGGGATACCGGTTATATGACCCTTCTGACAAGAAAGTTATTACCAGTCGAGATGTCATTATTCATGAAAAGGAAAACACAGATATAGTAATCAGTGAAACTGTCAAGTTGGACAAAGAAGAGCAGGAAGGCAAAGATTCAGTGGGGGAAACTGAAAGTGCTGAAGAGTTTGCAGTCAGATGATGAAGAAGAACATGTGATCGTACGTAGGTCTCAGAGAGTTAAAATACCAAATAGGCAGTTGGATGACTATATCACTTACATGTGCAAGAGTGAAATTAATGTAGAAGATGTACCAGTGAGTGTGGCAGAGGCTTTATCAAGACCAGATAAAGAAAGATGGAAGCAAGCCATGAAGGAAGAGATGCAGTCATTTCAAGAAAATGATACTTGGGATCTGATGGATGTTCCTAGTCATGGAACAATTGTGCAATGCAAGTGGGTATTTAAAATAAAAAATTGTGAATCAGGTAGTGATTATGTGTATCGTGCAAGGTTAGTGGCTAAGGGTTATACACAAAAACCAGGACTAGATTATGATGAAACGTTCTCACCTGTAGTGAGACATAGTACAATAAGAATGCTTTTCGGCTTATCTGTTAAATTGAATTCGAAAGTTTTTCATTTAGACGTGAAAACAGCTTTTTTGAATGGCTACCTTGAAGAGAATGTATTTATGAGACAGCCAGAAGGCTTTGTGGTCAAAGGTTCAGAAAACAAGGTATGCAAATTAAAAAAGGCTGTTTATGGGCTAAAGCAGAGCAGTAGAGCCTGGAATAAAAGGGTTGATGAAGTCTTATTGGAAATAAATTACACTAAATCTAAATATGAACCTTGTATATACATAAAAAGGCAAAGAGAATTTTCAACTGTAATAGCTTTGTATGTAGATGATTTTTTTGTTTTTAGCAATGATAAAACTGAAACAAGTTTTTTGAAAAATCATTTATGTAGTAATTTTAAAATTAAGGATCTGGGGGAGGCCAAACAGATTTTGGGAGTAAGAATTAGACAGGAACAGGGTCAAATTAGGTTAGACCAAGAGGGCTATATAGAGCAGGTTTTGAAGAGGTTTGCTATGACCCATTGTAAAGGAGTTGCAACACCCATTGAACCAAATTTGAACTTGGATCAAAGTTCAGAAAAATCTGAATTAATATGTGATGAAAATGTACCATATCAAAAATTGATAGGTAGCCTTATGTACATTGCAGTTTTAACACGCCCAGATATTGCTTTCTCTGTAAGCTTCTTTAGTCAGTTTAATAACTGTTACACTGAAACGCATTGGAAATGTGCAAAAAGGCTGTTGAGATATCTGCAAGCTACAAAAGGAAAATGCCTTACTTTTACAGAAAATGGTTGCAATCTGGAAGGTTATTCAGACGCAGATTGGGGGTCTAATAAATTGGACAGAAAGTCATATACAGGTTTTATTTTTAAACTAGCAGGGGGAGCCATTTCCTGGAAAAGTTTTAAACAAAAAAGTACAGCTCTCAGTAGCACTGAAGCAGAGTATATGGCAATGAGTGAGGCTGCAAAAGAAGCCATATATCTTAGAAACTTGTATGAAGAGCTTTATGAAGAATTGGATTCATTAATTTTGTTTATTGATAATCAATCAGCTCAAAAGTTGGCATTAAATCCAATACTTCATTCTCGCTCAAAGCACATTGATGTTAGGTACCATTTTGTGCGGGAAACAGTAGCTAACAACATAATTGAGTTGAAATATTTAGCATCCTCTGACATGACAGCAGATATTTTAACAAAAGGTCTGCCAAGTGTCAAACATAACAAGTTTGTTTCACAATTAGGTTTGATTTAGTATCTTTGTTATCTCATTTTGGTTACCTATTTAACTTGAAAGTGTTTCTTTTAAAAGGAATCAATTTTTAATAAGTGGGGGTGTTGAAATATATTGAAAATTAATTCATATGTAGTAGGCATACAGTGCCATCTCTTATTGTTTAGGTCATGCCACATTAAGCACTTGTGTGTTGATTCAATTAGAACTAGAGAACACTGTAAGATGTTGTACAGTTAATGTATAGAGTAATGTATAGATGTCACTATTTCGGGTTTTTCGTTAGTCAAGTACACGTTCTAAAACACTGAGCAAACGTTTTGTTTTACTTCGATTTCCACCCAGTTTTCCTCATCAAAAAGCCTGCTTTCCAACAAAATCAACTGCAAATTTTGGAACGTTCAATAGCTCCAGTAGGTAGAAAATTATGGTTTAAACAAAAAACAAGATATCCTTTTTTTGTTGAACTCACCGTTTCCGAATAAATAATTATTTACGTAAGCAAAAATGCTATTTAGATGTGCCTGTTTTTTTGAAACCCCTCATAGAAATCATATAAAGATTTAAAATTGGGTGGGGGGTTCTCCTGTAAAAAAAATCCTCATATAATTTCCTTATCCTAGTGTCTCCAATCGAATTCTAAAACTGTTCAACTTCAATGTTCTGTTTAATCATCAAATTGGATCTTGGTGCTTCCAATTGAATTCTGCTGTAAATGTTCAATTGTCTTCTCAGTGAAGATACGATTCTTTAACATCTTTATTAACAGCTAATCATAGGAAATTCGATATCATTACCATGCCACATTATTGTTGTATCAACTGGCATGGTATACATACACTAGTATATTGCATTATTCAAATCCATATAGGGATTCTATTATTTCAGGCATTACCACCATCTGGCATGACCTTCAATAGCCAACAAGTTGAAGAATGTGATTTTGAGAGTGACAAGTCTGTAACTTTTGAAAGATTCAGTGGTTCAACCAACCAGGTCACTCATAGAGTGAATCTAGGTACTCATCAAGTGCTTCTGAAAGCACAATTACATAATGACCGAGCACCTGCAATGGGAATCAGGCATGATGTAGATATCTGTCTATGGCAACCAGAAAAGAATGGTGATCAGTTTTCTATCGTTCATGAAGGAACACTATTAGCACTGGGATATGTTCAGGTATTAATCCATTGAATGGTTTAAGTTGTCATTCCATATATTATTTGTATATTTTCAAAATAAGTGAACCACAGAATAATTCAGTTCATGACATAGAGTGATTGAATGTACCAATCTGTTAAGGATGTGAAAAATTACTGATACCTAGGTGATTCGATAGTATATCACGCAATGAGCATGTATTGATAGCCATTGTTAAATGATAAAATTAAAACAAGAATTAATTTCAAACTACTTACATTTAAACATGCCCAGTGTTCACTTGAAAATGTCACACCAAACATTTTCGATCAATTTGAAGCTTGCGAGGAAGCTTGTATTTCGTATCATTACCATAGAAACTAAACACATTTCCTCCTTGGTGAACGGAGCATGAAATTACACTGGAAATTTTTTGACGTTTATGGGTTGAATGACATTTACATTCAGTTTCAGATTATTTCAAGTTCATTCTGTAAGCCAATTAATAAAAATCATTCATCAATAGTTTACCATATAATATTATGTAGGTATACTTGCAAATTCAAAATTTACAAAAACACATGTTGTTACTATACGTTAGTTCTTACACTTCATCACAAACAACCATCATTTTCAACTAAATCATCTAGGTTTCTTAGCTACGTCTTCTTTCTGCAATGGAGAATATAAAAGCGAACATTCACTAGAACGTATAAAATGTCTATGTTTCATGAAATATATGTAGTACTTTGAAACAATCTTATTCTGTTGTAATCCACGAAGAGCTTCATATTTTTCACACACCAGAAGCAATTGATATTTGATAATACTAAACAAATTCGGTGAATAAATTTTTGGCTCGCATTCTTCTACTAAATACTCTAAAAATTTCAGATTCGAATGATACTTTTTAATGTCACTAACTTCATTACAAAACTTGCATGAACTGTATTTCGTGAATCGCTTCATCTCTACAAATTCTACAACACAACGAATTTATTCAGATAATTATTACTCAGATAACCTCAAAAGATAGAATTACTTACCTACTAGGTTTGACATGAATTCCATAGCCTTCTGCCCGTTTAACAGAGATATTACAATGAACTGATTGATTATCTGTATACTCTGCACGTTTTAGAAGAAACCTATATTGCTACGCCTATAGTAGATCAGATTGATTGAAAATAGATATATTAAAACATAATTAGAAAAACTGAAAGATTGATTTACTACTGACTCATTTTTCTTCATTTTATTCAACTAAAGTCGTTCAATCATATTTTATTTAACCTAATAATATTATGCGCGCAAATTTCATGGATATACTGAATAGTACTTCGGGTTCCTTGCAAGAAAATATATTTCTACCAACTTTAATGAACTAAATTTGTGGAAAATTTAAAAAGTAAGCTACTATCGATTTATTTTTCATTATTTTGTGTAACTAAGGTAGGTTAATTGGGTTTTATTTAACCTAACAATTTTATGAATGTGCATTTTATCAATAATATGAATACATTTTCATATATAAACACTATGATATTATACCTACTCTTCAGTTTTGACATGAAGAATAGAATAGGTAAATAAAAAAAAATATATTATTCTTTTGAGTTAACATAGAAAGCCTACTAGTCAAATGTCAAAACCATCAAAAATCGTCATTATCCAAGTGATTTTTTAATAATATTTCAATGCGAAATTTTCTTACCTCGTCTGCGACTCGGGAGAATTTTCAAAATATTCGTTTCCGGAAATAATTGAAGCTCTCGTGGTATTATAAGGGAAAACTTCCCACCCCCAATATCTCGGTTAGTAGACGGTTCTCGGAAAATTGCCGAGAGAGTTGAAGACTGATTGTGCGGAGGACATGTTCTCACGTAAAAATCACCGTGCTCGTTTCATCCCCTTTGCCTTCACTGTGTGGCACTTCATTGGAAAGACTTTTTATTTCTCTAAACGCCTGAATTTCGATTGAAATGAAAACGATGAGTTTGTGGAATATCGAAGACAATAGATATACCAACTCGTATACCAACAAGAGATATAAATAACACAATTAGTCTTATAGACCATATTGTGACAAATTCAAATGAATTAAAATATCTCGGAAAATGTCAAATTCCCCGTGAAATATAACAAAGTTATAGCCAAAGAAATAACAAGATTCGATATTGGTAAGTTGAAAACTATAAAATTGTTCTATCTGTCATTCGGTTGCCCCCTTACGAGCAACCCTCAGAAGTCTTCGAGAGACTTGTGCGAGCGGGGCCTTACCTTTTAACGTGTGATCCCAAACACTTTCTTGGGACATCATAAAAATTTCTGCAGTCGCGGGGTATTGAACCCACAACCGGTAAGCGAATGCGGATCAGAATACTGACGCTTCGTCCGCGCGGTTAGCTGGCCAACTGAACATATCTTTCCAAATGAATATACACATATTCCAGGACGCTAATAGTTTCTATGAGAGTTTGATAAGAATATTACAAGATTGTGCCTGTACCAAAATATTGAAGATTAAGGAAGATTCCAAACATTGGTTCGATGAAAGATTACTTAGAGTGATTAAAATGCGGGACAAATATTTCTCAAAAAATGAAAGAGAAGAAAAATATACAAAAGTATACACTGATATTTTGAAAAAAAAAACATTCTCAGATATACTATACACATGAAAAAGAGATATATACAGGGTGGCCAGAGATGAAACCCACGAAGCATATGGGGTTATAGGGGACTGCCAATATGATTGCAAAATGCGATATACAAATGTCCAAAACCGCTTCGTTACTGACATACAGTCATTTATGGATTTCAACGAAAAATTCAATCTGCCATAATAAATATTACCTGTTTCCTATGTTGACTCATTGTGAGAATAACTCACCCTGTATAATTATTTATCAAAAATCTGAGGACATATTATGAAACTGAAGGTTCCTGACACAATTTTCAGTTATTCCGAATTCGCTGTCTGATAATGTGATATCCACAGGAAAGGCACTCGAATCTAGTAGGTATTTTTTAATAACGACTTGTCATATGCTGTCATGGTGACTAATTGGAGTTGAAAAGAAGTGCTTTTATTGATTGATTGAAATATATTGCTAGTTGTAATTAAGAATATAACTATTTTTTTTCAACTTTTGGAGATTATTAGTTCTTGGGAATACTTCCTTTGCCAAAGAATTCCAAAGCTTTGCCGTTCTATAGACTGAGAAGTTTTTGATATTTACTTATACATAAACAACAGAAGTCAGACCGACCTTGTTCAAGTAAAACCTATAAAGATATGTTTAATCAGTATTGTTTTTCATATTTATGTTCAGCGTGATAATTGCGATCTACATTTCTTCTAAAGAATTCTCAACATTTCATTGTAGTTGTTGAGATTGACTATAGTTGCCGTGACATAGAAATCACGAATATTTTTTTCCAAAATATTTCAACTCTTAAGAAAACTCCATTTTGACATTGATATTCGATCAAAATCGTAGATAGTTGTTAATATATTCTCAATTGTTAATGTCCTTAGAACAGACACAACACTACTATTTGAACAAAAAATAATTGATCAAGGTGACATTTTCCATTTTCGTGGTATATAGACTAAGTTTTTATGGCAATCTCATCATGTGACTGAATGATTTGATCCCGAGTTATAGTAAATTCTGAAAAAGCATTCACTAAACAAAGTTTTATTTTACAGGCGTCGAAGCGGAACAGAAAATTTATCGCCTGTCCACCTGACATGAGTTACTCAGTTATATGTGAATCGTCTGGGCATCTTTTCATTTACAAAAAGTGCATTGCGGTTTCCTCAGGGGAAGTGAGGAATAGATCTACAGGAAGAAGAGTTAACAACATTGCACAGCAACAAGTAGTGAATATATCTAATGATGAAATACTTGGAATTTATTGTACAAATACGAGTTTGTTTATATTGAGTGAGAAAGAGATTAGAGTTCTCAAAATATTATAAACATTTTATTAATAACAAGATGTATTCATTAAATCAATATTCTCAAGAAATAAATACTTAATACTAGGTAGGTACTATTCAAGCAGTCTTCATAGTGCTACACAGTTAATCTCTCCGGGTATTTTGCATCCCCTTGAAAAAAAAAAAACATCACAGATTGATAATACTTTCAATCAATCGACATTGAATCAAATACCTATGCATTTGATGATTCTTTTAATTCAATCGAAGACTGATGAGGCTGTTAAAGTTGATATAGGCAAACAGACAATCTAGCTCATTAGAGCATAGTATCTACTAGATAGTTCTCCATTGTGAGAAAGTTCGTCACATGAGTTTTTCATTTAACTACATGTAGTTAGAAAAGAGATGAAGATGAAAGAAACAGGTTACAAAACAAAAATTATTTTGATTTCAATTTATTACTCCATCAATTGTATTATCGGAAAACTTCATTCAAAATTGTGTAGTCAATAGACCATTTTACGCAAAATGTGGCCCAAGTTGGAACTAATTTGGGATATCAAATTGAATATTCTTTTAATGGCAACACTTGGGCAACACAAACAAAATTGCATGCAAAAAATATGAAGATGACAAATCATTCTTACAGTACGCGTCAAATTCAGATATAATCTAGAAAAAAACAAACATTGCGTCCCATTTTATAAGGAATACAACGATACCATACACTTGGTATTTTTTTATGAACTAAAATATCTTCAATGTAAATCAAAAAATTGACAAAAAATCACAGCAAGTGTTCAAAATCATTTTGACATGACAAGCATCTGCTTTTTGAAACAAAAAACATGAGTCAATTTTTCATTTTCATAAGGATAATAATTGAGTAACTTGAAACAAGTCACAAAATGTTGTTATCAATACAATAATACCAAGTATGCCATTTAATGAAAAGAGGGGGTAGCTGCCAGAGAACTGTCATATGTAATAGATTTTTTTATATGTCACTTCAATGCCATTCAATGCAGTTTTTGAATTTTTCAATTATCTTGCCAAATAAGCGAGATATTGTCTGTTTACGATGACTTGGGAAATACGGTATAATGTATTGAAAGGGGAAGTAGAGGCCATGAAAAAAATTGGATATTGTGTTTTATTCTCAATCATTTTTATATCTATTTCACATGCAGATTATTCAATTGAAATGGAGATTTAGTATAGAGGTTTTTTGGTCCACTTTCACTGAATTCAAATTCTTGCGGAACCATCCATACCAGATTCGAAAATATGTGATTGAATATTATTAGTTCTATTTTCTTTTCGTGTCATTTGGGCTTTTCCTACGATATCTTCTTCTCCGTCAATGTAAGAATTGGTCGTAAAGTTCCCAATTGACAGTAAAAAAACGTTAGTCTGCTCAAGTCTCTCCAAAACTTGAGGTTTTCTATTTGTTCAAATATTCTAAATCATTTTTTCCGAATCCGGCAAAATTTTGGGATTTTTGACTTTGACATTGACCGATCGACCCCACGTTTTCGTAACGCCAACTGATGAACCTGAACATTTTAGCCCTCATTTTCTGAAAACGGGATAATTATAACGTGGACATAAATAATAAAGCAACAGTAAATATATAAATAGCTGATGAGAATAATTTGATGAACTCTTCACATTCATTTTTCCAGACCGTCTATGCTCTTCTAGACCAGAATGGATACTGCAAACATTTTTGTGTTCATACGGTGCTTCAGTTGATCACTCATCTATATTTGAGCTTTTCTGTTTTTTCTTTGACCATTTCACAGAGGTTCTATACCGTGCTTTTATCGAAAAATACTACATAGGCATACTATTCGGTGCGGTCAGGACTACCACTAATACCAACTACGTAGGAGTTGGAGGAGGGGCTAGCAGCTACGTAGGAGTGGGGATTAGCATCGCGAGAGATCACTGATAGCCGGCTGTAGCTGCATGGCTCGCTTTCTCCCTTCCATCAAATAATGATATGCTACGAGGTTATATCCTATGTAGGATCTAGATGTGAAAGCACGGTATACGAATACCATTAATATTTCAAAATTTTGAATTTGAATTCAAACTGACATTTTTTTGACATGACAACGCTGAACGTGACAACGATCTTTGGCATTTTGTGAAATTACAGAATTGTTAATGCTGCCAATACAGAAAACCAAATAATGACATCCAATATGCCAAAATTTCGTGGTATAATCTACTACAAGTCCCTCAAGATACTAACTTGGTCTAACCTCTCAATTAACTTACTACTAATAATTGGTAATAAAGGGTATACACATATAATAATTCATATCTTACCTTTAACATTCCCATTATTATGTAGTGAACCATTTCCTAATTGCCTCCAACCAATGCCCTGCAAGCTGATTGAATATCGCCATATTTATAATTGAATCCTGTTGAAATAGTTCTTTTGGGAATAACTTTTTGACCTTCCGTAATCATAACAGCTCTTTCTTTGTTCAATAGCATATTGAGTACAAAACTTGGCAAAGGAAGCAATGCTGGACGTCGCATAGCATTACCAAAGGCCTACAATGAAACTATTTTTTATCATTTTTGTAGTTGCTCAATACTTACTCCCAAATAATTTCAGTATTTTTATTAATTTATCATCAGTTGAAGTGGAATTTTTTATGATTTGATGAATATATTTGAATCCATATAATTTTGCAATTTGGATATTAACAATCACAAAATTGGAAGTATGCCAGCTGACATCGGACTGGGAAATATAAGTTTGAAAATGTACAACATGGCATTGTGAAAGTGCGATAGGCACATGATCCGAATCGCGGTTGTTTGTAAATGTGAAACATATTGGATATATCGTGGATATTTTGTTGAGGCATACCTACCTACGTAATGCGTATCTGATTAGGGTAATTTGTCCATCCTACTCTTTCTATTGTGAAAATGATATAAGTGGTGTGATATATCAAGGGTACATTAAATCTAGCTATTTTTAATATTAGATCGATCTGGCCGAAATTCATAAGTTTCAGCGAATATGTGAGAAGCTGCTTGCATAATGTAATATTGATAACAGAGCTGGTTACATGGGGGAATTAATGATGATATGGTTCAGTTGGTAGTAATCTAATGTTTCGCTTAGACAGGTTACAAGGGAGGGGTGGTGGTGTCATCATTTACATCAAGTTATTATTTACTACTGATATTCTTGATTTTTTGGATATCAATATAGCTTCAGAACTATTGTGGATATATTCTTCCTGTAATGAAATGAGTAATTGTATTGGTGTAGTCTATAGACCACAACATTCTCCAGTTTCATATTTCTTAGAATCACTGGGGGAAGTATTGAGCAGCGATCCGGGTTCAATTTCTTTGACGGTCTGCTTTTTTTTAATTCTGATTTGTCAAGTGCCTTTCCGAAAAAATATACTTTTTAGGAAGAATGTTCATTTGAGCCAAGTTAGGTTAGAATGTTTAAAAAAGTAGTCTCCTTTCTTATGCAGAAGGGATATTTTCTTTCCTCCCTGAAAAAGGTACTACTGTTGCGGCCGATAGTGATTCACTATTTCAATGATGTTTTTTTTTTCAGGATCGATCGGCCGTGGGCAAAGATTTATTTTTTCTATATGTAAAATAGCTTTCCATATAAACACGATCAGATAGTTGTTTAATATCTCCAAAAGGAGATCATGAAAAATCAGAATCCTTTGAAATTGATAATTAACAATCTCTCAAATCTCAATTCTGATAAATAATATGATGTATTATGATATAAAAATATAACTTACCAAGAACATATTGGTAAGTTATATTTTTATACATCATAATACATCATATTATTTATCAGATTTGAGAGATTGTCGATTCTCAATTTAAAGAATTTTTATTTTTCATGCTCTCCTTTTGGATGCTCAACAGATATAATTCAATGTTTGACGTGGCAAATAGCAAGGAAAGTAGATGTTTCCTGTTGAATATCCAGAATGATGTTATGTGCATATAGGTACATATTTTCATCTGAAGAATGCAAATTCTCAACTTCAGAAGATTTAGGTATAATTCAATAATTCAATGTTCGTCGTGGTATATAGCCAGGAAAGTAGTTGTTTTCTGATGAATAAACCGAGAAAGAATTGATATTTTGATCACATAGAGAATGCAAATTGTCAATGTATTTATACAGTGTGTCTCACTTCTGATGGAAACACCCCTGTATCTCACGTATTCGTTGGGTAAGGATCCTGAAATTTGCTGGAGCGAGAGATATACCAAAAATGCACTCTATGACCAAGTGGCCATGAAACCATGAAACCAACCCGATTTGTATGAGATATAATAATCCTGTTGTGAAAAATACAGCTAAGTAGGAAAATGATTTTCTGAACATGGCTGGAGACAAAAACCTTCCAAAAATTCATTCCTGAGCTCAAAGTTGGAATGCTTGAAATCATTTCTCATAGAAAAGTGTTTCTACTTGCTTCATGAATATTTTCATAATTGACCATCCAACTACCTAATGAAAAATCAATATATAATGTTTCTCTCATTCATATAATGTTTAGATCTAAATTTTTGTAACAAAAAACTCAGACTATCTGAACTTGTTTAGTGAAGTGTTATCCATTTATTAATCAGTGTGAAACCAGCCATGAAATATACTAAAACCTCCAAAATATGTCCGGGGTTGAAACTATTTTTCATCAATGTATTCCTCTAAGGGTCCTTAATAATCTGTATTCTCAATATTTTGTCGGGCAAGAATTGACCCCGCCGGCCCCCTTTTTTTGGAATTTTGAATAAAAAAACCATACCTTTTTCAAAATACACGTGGATGGGAGTTTTTTATCAATGTGTTCCTCTAATGGTACTTGATAATGCATATATCTCACAATAATTTGTCGGGCAAGAATTAACCCCACAGGCGCCCTTTTTTGGAATTTCAAAAAATAATCATACATTTTTCAAAATACCCCTGGATAGGAGTTTTTTTTCTATGAATGTGTTCCTTTGATGGTACTTGATAATGTGAGTATCTCACAATATTTTGTCGGGCAAGAATTAACCCCACAGGGTCCCTTTTTTGGAATTGAAAAAAAATCATTACTTTTTCAAAATTCAGGTGATTGAAAGATTTTTTTTCGATGAATGTGTTTCTCTGATGGTACTTGATAATGTGTATACCTCACAATAATTTGTCGGTCAAGAATTAACCCCACAGGCCCCCTTTTTGGGAATGTTGAAAAAAAATCATAAAATTTCCAAAATACACATGGATGGAAGTTTTTTTTCTATGAATGTGTTCCTCTTATGGTACTTGATGATGTGTAAAATAATTTGTCAAGCAAGGTAACCCCACATGCCCCCTTTTTTGTTTTTTGGAAAAAAAATCTCAACTTTTTCAAAATACACATGGATACGACTTTTTTTCCATGATCAAGTAGCATCAGAGGAACACATTAATAGAAATAAACTTCCATCCACATGTATTCTGCGAGTTATGATTTATTTAATGCAATTCCAAAAAAGGGGTCCCGTGGGGCTAATTCTTGCCCCACAAAATATTGTGAGATATACACATTATCAAGTACCATTAGATGAACACATTCATAGAAAAAAACTCCCATCCAGGTGTATTTTGGAAGCGTAATGATTTTTTTGGAAATTCTAAAATAGGAGGCCTGTGGGGTTAATTCTTGCCGGACAAATTATTGTGAGATATACACATTATCAAGTAGCATCAGAGGAACACATTCATGATGAAACTTCCATCCATGTGTATTTTGAAAAAGTTATGATTTATTTTCGAAATTCTAAATAAGGGAGCCTGTGGGGTTGATTCTTGCATGACAAAATATTGTGAGATGAACACATTATCAAATACCATTAGATGAACAAATTCATAGAAAAAAAATTCCCATCAACATGTGTTTTGAAAGTTATTATTTTTTTTCAATTTCTGGTCCAACAGTACTATCAGAAGAACCAATTCATAGAAAAAACTACCATCCACCTGCCAGCCTTTTCTGAGATTCCAAATGCATAAATTACAATATTTCAGCTTGAACATTTATTTACTAAGAGCACACATTTTCTTAATACCTATTCCTGGGCATTCAGAGTAGCAATACCTACCAGTGACTTCACATTTCCAGGAACATACTAGTTGAGTAAGTTTTATGACAGTGACGGCTCGTCAGGGACGGCAGGGTCGGCCGGGCCGTACCAAATAATTTGGGGAAAATTACTGAACTATTTGATGAATACAATTATTTTCCGAAACTGTTTTCATAATTCATCGTTCATTATCCTACTGTTATGCCACTATTATTTCAATTTCTTTCACTGGAACCTTTGAGTATGCCATCCGCATATACTCCGAAAATCACGAACTAATTCAGGTCATTCAGGACCTACGACATCTGGTAATCCCATCGTCAAAACGCCGCTTCAATTTGAAACGCTCGCGTAGCTCATTACACGGCAGACGGCCGGCCGATCGGTGGTTTCTTGTCTCGACCAATCTCGACGCATCGCCTACAGATTCCCCGCTTCAAGTTTGAATTCTCGCGTATAAGCGAACGATACGCGTCATACCTTGGGTGCGGCCAAGCTCTGCTGGCCGTCCGTACGTACAACGTTGTACGTTATCAGTAGTTTGCAGTGCGCTCGCTGTGCACCGTATCCGACCATTCCGACCTAATTTTTAATATACGGATTGGCATGATTGACATTCTATTTTCATTTACATTGTAGGTATTTATAATTTGTATTCCTATACTTACTTATTTGTAAGTTGATGTTGAAATTTGAAATGTACAAACTGAAAAAAAAAAAAATTCGATGTTTTTGTTCACGCTTGCAGTAGTTGCAGTAAAAATGACTGGTGATTTTTGAATTTGCAATTTTTCAGTGATTCATAATTCAACATATCCATCTAATATTGGTATCAGAATTTTCCTTCAGTGCCTCTGAGCGTCAATGAGTTATAATTCAATTTGAATATTGTAATGTAACCTATACTGTGCCTCTGCCTATGTAGGTAATATGGCAAGAAAAATGTCAGCAGTCCAAGAGCTGAGTAGGTATTGAAACATCGTAAAAAAGCTCTGGTGACGAAAATGTAATAAATGTATAACTTCCAGATCATTTATTTTCAAAGACGCATGTAGCGGTTATAAAATAAATAATATTTATGCATCCATCGCGGGAAACATTATACCAGAGATTATACACTCCTGATTATACCTACGGCTGCACGGCGGGCTCGGCCAGCCGACTACGAAGGAGTGGGGTGGTTTGTTACAGGAACGGCGTAGAGCGTTGACCGATTTAGTCATTGTTGTGCTTTTCGCGTTAGGTGAGTGGTTGTCGGTTATGTTGATTTTTTTGAGTTTACGTTACGTTTTCAACAGAATATAAATATTTTTTTCTACAAATATCAAAAAATGACAGGGTTCGCGCATTGATAGCAAATTGCGAAGTGACACTTTTTTTCAGTTTCCTACGTTACCATGATACCTTGCACATAACAGCGAAGTACCTACTTCGCGCATTGTTATGTAAAATATATGAGATATTTTTATTCCAACTTAATGGTCCTCAATCGAGCAAACATCCACGAAATCATTCATTTCTGAATGTTCAACCATAACTTTGTTTAATCTCTTGGAGCGCACGAAAGGAAATTCCTAATATGTTCGTGGAACATCGTGCGTACCTAGGGAGGATAGGGGGAGGCTTTTTAAGCCAGTTCAACACTATTTTTTATATCAAGCTAAGCATATTTTTACTTTAGAACTATATTTTTTGACGTTTGTAGAAAAAATGTTGTTTGCAACTCGAGCGCGAAATACTTTGGTGATCTCGACTATTTTTTTAACTCGGCTACGCCTCGTTAAAAAAATCAGATCTCGATCACCAAAGTAGCATTTCGCGCTCTAGATACAAAAATAACTATTTGTTCACGAGTTATTTTATTTTCTTTCATTTTATTTTTTCGACTTTCTTGTTATTATTTTTTCATACCAACTATAACCCTTATCCACCTCCTTTTCCTTTCCCCATTTTCCCTGGCGAGAATGCTCTAACCTCGTGGTTCTTGCTGGACAATTTAATTTTTCGGTTATGTGTACAGGGTGATTCACCATAAATGTCCCCCCCTCTAGCTCAGTTATTTTTAAACCGATTTCAAAATTTGAAATATCATCTTATTGAATGATTTTTGATTGAGTTTTTTTCCGCTACATCAGAAAATACAGGGTGCTCAGAACAAACGATCTACAGGGTACCATTTGATTTTTTTATATGGAACACCCTATTTTTCATTGTATTTTTAGATTCTCCCTGAAAAGCTGATTTGCTCGATGTATCACACTTGGGGTCTATCGGGAATGATTACAGAGATATAGGGTGTTCAAAATCGAGATTTTTCAACTTTAGGATTTTTTTGAGACGAAACTATTCATCATCGGTCAAAACGGCTTTCATGTCCATATCTCAACTTTTGATTTACTATCTACTGACATTTAATAATTGGAACAGATACAGGGTGATCAGAATTCTGAATCTTGAACCACCCTGTAAATGTTCCAATCAAATCTCAATAGACAGTTAATCAAAAATTAAGATGGAAACATAGGAGCCGTTTCGACCAATAATGAATAGTTTCGAGACAAAAAAATCCTAAACTTGAAAAATCTCGATTTTGAACACCCTATATCTCTGTTATCATTCCCGCTAGACCCCAAGTGTGATGCATTGATGGAATCAGCTCTTCAGGAAGGATCTAAGAATACAATGAAATACAGGGTGTTCCATTTGGAAAAATCGAGTAGTACTCTGTAGATCATTTGTTCCGAGCACCCTGTATTTCCTGATGAAACGGGAAAAAAAATTCTGAGAAATCATTTTAGATCATCCTTCAAATTTTTAAATCGGGTCAGGTTAAATAAAGTGAGCTAGAGGGGGGGGACGATTATGGTGAATCATCCTGCACAATCATGCTTATTTGCCATCGAACTTCACTCAAGCCGCTGACCCAACATGTTACGTTCGCATTTTAGAGCAATATCTATACCCTGGCCGACCCAGGATCTGAGGGCACGAGCCGTCACTGTTTTATGAGGATTATAGAAAACCACTTGGTTAGCTTAGCTACTCACCTTTGAAAATTCCATATTTGTACATGGCTTTGGAGCTACTCCATTTAGAATACCTTCAACATTTGGAGTCTCAATGGCATGAATAATAATATTTGTCAAATCCTCAATATGAATCCAAGGCATATACTGTTCCCCATTTCCAACAGGTCCACCTAAACCCAAATAAAATGGAAGATGAAGTTGCTTAATCATTCCACCTTCTCTTCCTAAAACCACCCCACTTCTTATGGTTACAACCCTACAATATCTATTTGAAAGGTCACTCAAATGTGCAGCTTCTTCCCAATCTTTACATAATTTTGAAAAAAAATCGAATTCACCACAGACTGATTCTTCTGTGTATTCTTTTTGCTTGTCAGGCTTATAACAACCAACACCTGAAATTGTCACAAAGGCTGTTGGTTTCTCATTTGCCTCATCTATTATACTAGCCAGAGACTTTGTAGTGTTCACTCTAGAGCTATAAACATTTTGCTTGAATCCAGCAGTCCATCTTCTAGTGAAGTCCATAACATTTTGACCAGCTAAGTTGACCACAGCTTTGGTGTTTTTTGGCAAACCTTTGGTTTGTATATCACACCATGAAACTCTGTGTGGTCCAGGCATACGAGAGATTATTGTGACTCCATAACCTTTGGATCTCAAGGCATTGCATAGGGTAGTTCCTACAAAACCGGTACCTCCACCTATAAACAATATTAATATTTACTACACAAATATAATCGAACTATTCATACAATATTATCCTACCCACTAAAATAGATGAAGCACTAGCCATGATTTATCTGGTTTTCGTTGCTCATTGAACGTCTGAAAGGGCTTTTGAAATATTATTTTAGGGAAATAATAAACATAACCTACAAAACCTACGTGAAGTGGGCTGCCAGAGCTGGCTGCCAGAATTTCCGAACTTTCTCGATCGACCAGTGGCACACGTTTCCTCCCTATTTGGGTAGGGAATATATTCAGGCAGCTCACTTGATAATTACCCGTAATTACCCGTCATTGTATTGGCGTCTAGCGAATCTTTCAAACTTCAAGGCTATCAGAAGGTTATTCATGTTTATAAGACTAAGTTTATAAATAGGTGGGGCAGGAAAATATTTCTTCTACATGAAGAAGGAAAAGTACTTTCAACCTAACTTGTCCTAAATGAAGCTTTTTCATGAAAAGTATATTTTTGAAAATTGGTTGAGTGAAAAAAAAAATGACACCTCACAGGGATTGAACCCCAGTCACCACCGTGGAAGTCAGATACACAACTTGGCCTCGATGTTTGAAAGATTCGCTGGTCTATCTAAAATGATAGATATACAATCCACTACAAAAGCTCAGTGTTGACAAAAAAAAACAAATTGTACTGAAATCTGAATTGAACTAAAACCACGTGGAATGTACCAGACATGGAATTTTGAAAAATCGATGAGAAAATTGATGAACGATATTTCTTTTTCTTCAAAAACATGAAAATAATTGGATACAGAGTTATTTACTATACGAGGAAAAAAGTTAGTAGATTTTAGCTCCAGGTTGTGCTGTCAATATTTTTCCCGCTTATAATATACACTATTTTTTTCTGTGATAGGAAAAAGGACGAATCTATATTGAGATTATATCACATTACATTAGAATCAGTGAATTATCGACGTGAGATTTAAAGTTTTAACAGGAATGAAAGCTCCGTTGCGAGCATCTTTTTGCAGGCATCTCTATCATTCTTTTGAAGTAATCATATATCTGTCGTCTAATTATGTGATTTGATTTTAAAAAATTGCAAATTTAGTGGTTGTTTGGTAATTCACGTAGTCGCGAAGTGGAATGGATAAAACGACTTTTCCGATTTTTCGGAATTATACCACAACGAAAGCCATCAACAGTGTAAATATATGTGCTATACAGGGTGTTTGGTGCATCGTGTGCCAAATTGCAATGGTCGAATGAAGGGGTCATCTTTTATTCGTCTGAGTCTGCTATCCTTTAAGACTAGTTAACACCTTTCATGCCCTGTGGATCATTTTTAATCGTCTTTTTAACTGTTTATCAAAAATATACCCGAATTCCACATTCAAATACAAATTTCAAAAGAAATATATGAGGTGTAGACTCTGTTTTTTTATTTTATTCATATGTGTGTTGTGTTAGAATACTTTTGAATACGAAACTAGTGACATAAGTCATCTGTTTTTTTCTTAATTTACTCGCAAAGTTTCGAAATAAGAGTAGTAGAGATTGGCCGGTTCTGGCTCTCCGCCCTAGGTCACCGTCCTCCGACCTTGGGCGGAGTGACCTTGGGCGGGAGTGACCTTGGGCGGGAGTGACCTTGAACGGATCTGACCTTGGGCGGGAGTAACCTCGTATAGTGAAGTGTCGACAGCGCGCCCTTGAACGCGGAGGTGACCTTGAGGGCGAGACAAAGTGACCTTGAAGGAAGGTTGTACGAGTAACCTTCGCATATGTAACCTTGGGAACGAGTGACCTCGAGTTGTAGAGAGAGAGAGAGAGAGAGAGAGAGACCTCGACCTTGGAGAGGGGGGGTGAAAGCGTGTGCGACCTTGAAAATGGGAGTAGGCTGGTCGAGGTCGTTTTGGTAGAAGTGGGGTGCTGTGTTACGTCACATATTCCAGTTTCTATAAATACATCATTGTATCGTCTGCGAGAGCATAGTTCTCCTAATGATACGGAAGATACGCACCACCAACTCGCACATAAAAAATATACCCGCTCAAATAGATTGGGAATATAAAGTGTTTGCAATAAAAGTGTACGTGAACTGTTATATGTAAGTAAAAATTATTTATATACTTTTTACACCTCTTTTCACTCAACAAAGAAGAATTTATAATGGCAGCTCCTAAAATTGATTTGTTAGCGATAAATAATCGAATTAACGAAGACAATGATATCATCAAGCAAACTGTTATCTCATCACTATATACTCTTGAATAAAAGCTATGTCGTCAAGAAAATATCACTATGTGGAACCAGGTTTGGTAGGAGCGGTTTTGTAATATTGTACGATGAAGAAACTGAGGCTAGTCTGAAATGTTGGTTGCCCAAAAGAGTTGTAGAGTTGCTGAGTGACAGCGACATTGATGAGATGAATTCTTCAAATGGTCTTTATACTCTAGCATATTTGGGCCAGAGTGAGCCATTATATGTAGGTGCAAAAACGAGGGCTCTTATCAAGTTTGACTTCAAGCAAAATTAATTCGGAATTATTCTACTTGATTATTTCTGATAGGTTTTTTAAGTATAGCTTAGTGAAAAGGGTTTAAAAATTATATGATAATTATTATTACATTAACACAAGCCACTAACGCAGATCGTACCGTTTGCGGTAAGTAATAAATTAGGTTCCAAAAAGAATTCAATGAAAGACAAATCTCCCAAATAATCTCATCATTACCAAACTTTTTTTTTTATCATTCACAGACTCCTGTTCCCCAACATGTGGATGTATTATTCTAGTCAATTCTGGCCGGCAGCGGAAGACATCAAATCAGCAGTGAGCAGGTTGAAATGTCAGTTCTCTGATTTGTCACGTGATGCAATGCATGCGACAAATTATGATTTGAGCATATGCTTCGATCGAGAACAAGTTGAACGACTCTGTAAACAAGCCGAACAATATAGAAAGAGTTATATGTTATGCGCCCGGTTCGAATATGGTAGCTTCACTTTGGAGGAATTTCTTGAAGCAATGGTGGGAGAGGACTTGGACCAATTTCTGTATGAAATTTTTGATTTCCTACCAAACAGCCTGATACGGAAGTACAACTTGGGGGTAATTCCAGAATCATCCGACAACGAGGAGGAAGAAGAAGAAGAATCGAAATGATGATATTGCTAAGAGATGCTTCAATCATACTATTATCATTTGCATGTATATATATAAATTATGGAATGATGATGATGAGCTCGCATTTTTCATTGTCTATCAATCAAGAAATAAAAAACGATGATTTGTAAAACATTTGTTTACTTTTATTCAATTTAGTGCAGATACATGTGTCGATAATAATAATAATAATAATCATGATGATAATAAATAATAATGAACATAATAATAATAATGAAAAAACTGATCTAATACAATTATAGGCTTCGAATGCTCATGGTCGGCTGTGACGGTGGTGGTGGAGGTGGACGGAGGCTAGAATTTGCTCCAGATCTGTAGAGTGTATTCAAGGAGCACCTAACTGTATGGAACCATCTAGTGCGCTATATGTCAAAAATGCATCGTGAAGAATGAGCGCATATACCTTGGTATTAGATGGAAATTTCGATTGGCGTGTCTCAAACTCCAACTTGATGTCGACAGTTGAAGATTTCAATGTGTCCGGTTGATGGCTGCAGTCTATGATGAATAACGGATTTTTTCTAAACTCCTCAATACTCATCATTGGTTCGCTCATGTCTTTACCATAATAGCTTCGTTGGAAATTATCGTATGCATAATAGGCTACAGCATCTAACTTCTTTCCAAAATCCAAATTCCACCGTTCATAAGGGTAAACTTCCGAATTCAAATACAGTCGAATATTGTTGACTCCCGCATGAATGAATTGGGTGGTATCCTTGGATCTATAATCTGTGTTACCAGAATTTTGGAAGCCTATGATAATGTACCTTGGTCGCTCGAGACTATTGGTGGTTTTAATAGCCCAAATGTCTGAAGATGTTTCACGAATTGACGGTAATTCATACAGATCCCACATTCTGTATGCAATTTCCACTTTTGCTGTAGAACTTTTATTGAGACGGTTCAGTAATTTCAACCTCTGCTTATCCGATGGCATAATATGTCCTATCTTCCATTTTGTTAATCTCCACACTGGCATCAACTTCTCCTATATAGCAGTTTTTGAATGATCGAGCTATGATGAGTATCAGCTCCTGTTTCACATTCAATATACCTTTATTATAATCCTCAGCGAACCCCATTAAATATTTTAGCGGTAGTTTTCCACTGAATATGTGACTAGATTTGTCTAGAATTGGCTGATTTTCGCTGTCAATTCCCCATCCGACTGTTTCAAGAAATTTAGCGTTAGAATCTCCATAAGAGATCATGCTCTTCATTGTGGTAGTGATGCCTGGTTTTCGAATCATACATACTTGTTCGCCACCCATTTCATAACGAATTTCATCGAAGAGGAAGGCTAAGGTATTGTTAGATAGATAGCAGGATTTCGTTGCATCATCTGGTGTGAATTTCCCCTCAATATATATGTAGCTATCAGAAATATCGAGTATCAAATCTTGAAAGTTGACAGCTATCCTGATTTCATCAGAATTCTTGAATGATGGTGAACCATATGGTTTGTATGTATGCTCATGTAGGCTAATTAGTGAATGATCGAAAATTGGTTCATCAAACACCTCCAATTGTAAGCTAGTAGAACTTGTGACAACCATTGTTCACTAATTTCTACTCGTTCGTCGTCGTCTTTGTCGTACTGTCAGACCAATAGATTCCAAAAAATTTATATCGCTCGCAGATAATCTATGACGTCCTACCTGACCGGTGAGCTGTCTTTGAATGAATCCTCTACCCCGTTTACACTTCTTCTTAACGGTAGTGTGTAGAATAGTGGGGTTTGCAGCGAGAGATACACGTTTTGATTGGTTTCCAAAGCAGAAACCCATTTTTCCAAACCGTTGTAATAATTAATCGAGCTGTTTCAATTCCAATTTTACTATAATCTTCTCTCCGCGAAAGTCAACTAATCGGTCATTATCATCCAAAATTCTCAGTGTGATGTTGTCGATAGACTGACGCCCTGTCGGGCTGATTGGTA
This sequence comes from Phaedon cochleariae, assembly GCA_918026855.4. Taxonomy (NCBI): domain Eukaryota; kingdom Metazoa; phylum Arthropoda; class Insecta; order Coleoptera; family Chrysomelidae; genus Phaedon; species Phaedon cochleariae. Next base: position 23,020,228 of record OU896708.1, read on the forward strand.
GATATATAATATTTTTCGGCTCCTTTGAGAGTTTGTATCCAGGCTCCACATCGACATCGAACTCGTAAAGCGTGTGAACCTCCTCACCATTGAGGTACGCTCCAGTAGTGATATTACAATCAACCCGTATCAATCGTACCTTTATGATGTTCACAGGTAAAGTGGATTCATGCAAAACATTGGGCTTGTAATATTTCGGTTCAAAGCCCAAGACTTTGGCTATAGAATCGTTAATACTCAAAATTAACATAATTTCGGACTTGAGTTCACATTTGAGCGTATTATTGTTAGCTCGAAGGGAGAATACATCATCAATATTTCGCCCATTCAGCGGAGTCCAACTCTCTATAGCCTTTTGTATTGCTCTATTGATTTCATCTATCTCATAGGCGCCTGGTGGTATCTGAAGAACAACGCTTCCCTCTTCGAACCAAATACCTAATTTGTTATTTGTCTCATCTATATTGAGTATAGAGTTGTATGAATAGAAACCGTGTAACCCCAAGCCGTAAGTATTCCTTACATCGAGTTCGATTGGTGGAAAAAAATCTGCACTCAAGATACTGCGATCTCCAGAAATGGTGAATGTTTGCGACATAACTTTTTACAATTAGAAAAGCAAACACAGCAAAAACCAAACAACAAGCTTCAGTGTATACAGCAGCAGTAGTAAGAAGTATCAACCTTATTGCTGCCTGCAACAATGAAGAATGTTCTTGTTTTCGTTCGGCGAAGCATTAATATCGAATTTATTGTTAGTTGCCACATTTACATCTTCTATTTGACAAAAGCAGCATAATATTTTTCTTGGTATCGGCCCATCATTGTCATCTGCGCTGGAATGGTCACTATCCTCTTGGCGGCGGTGTTCGTGGTGCTCCTCACAAAATCGATATTTTGATACATCTTGATCGTTGCGTAATTGTTCAGGTAATTTATCCCACACTAGAGCTATCTCATGTGAAGCGCATCCGATTAAAACCTCTTTCGGCATATCAGCGAGCTGTTTCTCACTCATCTTCAGCAAAGATCGTAATCTCGAGTAAGCCAATAATGCGTGCCCCATTTGTTTGATGCTTTTTCTATCCATATTATAATACGTAGTTTCCACTCTTCGACGAGAGAAATTTCAAGCACAAATGACCACACCAGACTGTGTTGTAATCCTGTTGACGGTCATAGTTATATACGATTTTGATAGCTTTTGATCCCCTCCTTAAATATTTCACCAACTCTTCGGGTGGCGGCAAATCGCCATAACTATCATAATATTCGACTACCCCACCACGTTTTTTATAAGCAACCCAATGTGTCCCTTTACCTCGAATACCATCGAGATTCTGAATGGCTGATTCTATGTGGCGCGGTGGAGAATTTGGTAGATTATCTCTCATAAATATACCTCGAAAGTTTGGAACACCCATTTTCTCTATGTATTGTGATAAATCGATGTCCGTCAACGCCCTTCGAGGTAACCCTGCTAGTTTTTTGAACTTTGCGGCTTCAAGTAAATGCCTAGTCCTTTTCGGTACGGCTTCAAATATACTCCTTTACCAATCTTTCCTAGAGCGATCGCCTCCAAATGTCTATTATGACGATTCGCTTCAGAGAGTTGCTCCCTACCCTCTTTAGCTGAATTAATAGCTCGAGCTATACCAGCACTACCTGCAGCCAAACTCCCCAATGCCGATAATCCCGCAAAAATGGGTATGAGTGGAAGAATTCCTCCAACTTTAGGAATTGGTATAATGCGAGGTGTTCGGATATTATTCTTTCCACCAGCCATCTTGACGAATTTTCTAGCAGCTCCAATCGCCATAAGAGAAGTCTTGGCCAAGTTTTTGGCGAGTGCCCCCTTCTTTCCCACTTGTCGCAACACATTGCGAACTTTGTGCACTATGCCGGACCCAAAAGCAATTTTTCTCCCACTCTTGGTAGTATTCTTCTTCTTCCTCGACACTCGACGTTTCTTCACTCCGCTGCTGCATCCCATACCAAAAAGCCTCTTTCCCTTCATTATATTGGTAACAAGCCAAGATGCGGCCCTCTCTCCTGCAGATGCGTCCTTTGATTTAACACGTTTCCACGCGGATTCTTCCAATTCCTTATCGGCAAAATGCCTTGCAGATAAATCGTTCGGATGCTTGAAATATGCGATATCGTGTTCCTTGCACGCTCTATCTAATTGGTTAATGCCTGGATCACCTCGAGATAATCGCTTCTGTAACTTTGTTCCAGGACCACAATACTGATAGCCGCCGGGAATATGTAATTCGACCGGTAATTTATTAATTAAAGTATTAACAAATCCTCTGCCAGTCCTCTTTCCTCGAAAACTTTTTTCACCGTTATCGCTTGCCGATGTGTATCGCTTCAGCTTCATAATATAAATGACATTCACAGAGTTTGCGATTCATTATATAGCATTTGACCATCATACAATGCAGATTGTTCAGCAGCAAGAAACATTGCGAGTTGACAACTTCGATGAAAAAGTAGGGTTAGGAAATGGTATAATTACACAACGTCGGCATGGATTCCTACTACCTAATACTATACGCAGTCTCATTATCGGCCCATCAAATTGCGGCAAAACGAATGTTATGATATCCCTCCTCACCAACGATAATGGTTTACGATTCGCCAATGTTTATCTCTATTCAAAATCGTTGTATCAACCCAAGTATGAGTACTTGCGGAAAGTATTGGAACCGATAAAGGGACTGGGGTTTTATACATATAGTAATAATGTGGACATTGTTGAACCGGAAGATGCGAAGCCACACAGTATTCTCATATTCGACGATGTGATATGTGAAAAACAAGATGTAATCAGATCATATTTCTCAATGGGGCGCCATAAAAATGTGGATTGCTTTTATCTAGCACAAACGTATTCGAGAGTGCCGAAACAGCTGATTCGCGATAATTCCAACTTTATAATCATGTTTAGGCAGGATGATATGAATCTACACCACATTTATTCCGATCATGTATCTCCAGATGTAACATTTAAACAATTTCAAGAAATGTGTGCACAAAGTTGGACAGATAGATACGGGTTTCTCGTTATAGATAAGGATAGTGAAATTCATGAGGGCCGTTATAGGAAAGGGTTCGACTGCTTCATATACCCCTGAAACAGCAACTGCATGGACTTCATTCAACCTTTGGATAGCACAATGAGCACACCTAGTAGTGAAATCGCTTCAGAAATATACCTCAAACGCCAACTTGTTGAAGCAACCGATGCGGTAAGGAATAAATTTAAAAGTCTCAAGAGCGAACTCACCAGTAACCAAATGATGTTAGAAAAAGCTTATGAGCCGCTGACAAAACCATTGAAGGTTATCACCGCGGCTGCAACGGCGGCAGTAGCCAAGCAAAATCTAATGCCAGCAGCTACTCCGAAGAGTTATAGCAAACCTTCAACGTCGACAATAGCACACCCGACATATTATTCCACACCAATATCAAGAAATGAGGCGAATGCTGTAGCGACGAAGCCGTTCAAGAAACATGGGGAGTCTGGGAATTTCAGCAATAGCTTTCAACCGCTACCATCATCGCCTCATAACGGAGGACCTGAGTATACAACTCTATTGGAAACACCACCAACATCTTCGTCTCAAATTTCAAGCAGTGATATTACAGTGTATCCTTCTGTAGATGGAACAACCGCGAGCGACTTACAGGGCAAAATAATGGAGCATTTGAGGAATTTGAAAGAAAATAACTCGAATTATGATACAACATATGGCGTTCACATCGATTCCAAAACAGGGGAATTGAAAATGGGTAATATGGAAATCCGATTTCCTGCAGATCAAATCGAATTATGGCGCGGTAGTAAGAGAAGCGTAGCGTTTCCAGCAACAACTGGATTATACGATTTGATCTTTATGAAACATGTGCCAAGAACTATCGATGATCAAGATAAAAGAATATACACCACTTTGTTGGAGACTACACGAGCGCCATATAAGAATTATGACATCAGAGAAGGTTTGAATAATAGTGCGAGGAAGAAATATCAGCTAGTCATAAAGCCATTAATCGGCACACCGCATAAAATGAGGAGTCAACTCCTGTTAAATGAAGTTAAAGGTGGTAGAGGAATGAGCAAATAATTACCATACAGAAAAGTCGTGAGTAAACAACACAAAGAGTATGCTTATTGGAATGAAGCAAAAGAGCTGGTTGACCGCCTCCGACTACTGTGGGGTTCTAAAATGGCTGGCCACACTGGACACGATAATGAGATAATGTCAATAATAAAGGAGTTGCGCGAAGAAGGTATCGTTTATTAATGTTATTAATGTATATATATATAACATATAAAGTCCGTTACTTGTCGATGGTCTAGCCAGTACCAATATAGCCGCCGCAGGTAGAAGATGTCTTATGAAACTATCGATAAATTTGGTCGTAAAAGGAGCAAATCCATGAGTTTTATACAAGGACGGCCTGGTATCGGATTCAAGCTTGATAGCAATGGAGATTATGATGTGCAGGGTAAACGATTAACAAATATCGGTAATCCGTCGAGTGGTGGAGATAGTGTACCACTGGAGTTCTTCAACCAACATTTGTCTGAGATGAGGGAATCTCTGAATAATATGAAGATACGCATCAAAGATTATCCTCAGATTACCCAGAAGGTTCTCATGATGGCACCTAAGGTCAACGAAGCAATCGAGAAGATGGGCACCATGTCAAAAGAAATCGATGAAATAATATCGGAATACAACAACAAAATCCAGGGTTTTGCCGAAAGATTATTGAAATTGGAAGTAGAAGTAGCATTCGGGAAGGGGAAAGTCTTTACCCAGTAAAACCAAACCAAATACGAATATGAGAGAAAGATCATAAAAAATACCAATATGCTGCAAACGATGTGGAAACTGAGGGTACAGCCAATGACATCACACTTTATGCACATGCTTTATCGTTCAATGAAAATTGTATAATTGCCTGATTTGTGAAATATATATTAATTATTCAGAAGTACCTGTGCATCATTGAATTGAACATACACATGTTTCAAGAAAGTGCTCGTAAAACATTATTTTTATTTTACATTCTATGTTCTAACCTAACTTCTCGGCATACGCGATTTGAGTATTCGACAAAATTGAATAAGTTATGAGCAATATATTAGGATGTAATCAACTGCGCACAAAATAAACCATCGAATACCTTATGCGCATGCGTTTTTTGCTTGAAAATCAACAATCAGAAGTTTTCATCTAGAGTATGCTTGAGAAACTTGAAACCACCCACAACGCAATATACTGCGCATAACTTTTCCCGATGCGCATTAGAAACGGCGTAATTTGGTCGATTTCGACGCAAAACGGTCGATCTCGAAAACGGTGAGTCGTAAGTATGCGCACTGCACCCAAAAATGATTGGTCGTTGTGACTGCTGAGATGAAAAACATGAGGGTATATCGATATATTTTTACTGCACATTTGAAACTGCTCATTTGACGATTTTAGACCGAAAATGGTAGATCTCGGAAACGGAGAGTCGAAATTATGCGCACTGCCCGGATTCGAGGTCACCACACACTTTGTGTGGGGCCCCAGCCATGGGTTAGGGGGGTATATAGGGGAGGGGGGAAAATTTTGCTAAGTCCTTTTTTTTGATTTTTTTTTTTTTTTTTTTTTTTTTGAATTTTTTTTATCAACTACCTACTCCCCATAACCCTGTTTCAAGGATTTATTTTCATTTAATTTTTTTTCTTTTTTTTTTTTTTTTTTTTTTTTTTTTTTCTTCTTCAATTCACATGTTTCATATACTCATCAATTAGTTGAACATCAATCAATCATATTATTAATATTTATTTATACACTTAAATACTTATGAATAAGAACTTACTATGCTAAACTAACTAGAAACGATAAGTTTTGATTTTCACGCTACAGCATGTAGGGCACACATCCGACATGCGGATCTGGTGTAGATCGGCTGAACATACGGCACAGGAGAACGACCTAGGTGCCTCATCGAACCTCGTTGTCGAATGCGATGAGGTGTGCTGATATGCTCCAACAGTATTAGGCTGCCTTAGACATATGGAGAAGCATCTATAGCAAAGATTTGTCATCCCCTGCGTCGTCGTCATGATTGTGACCATTGATATCGTTGTGCAGAACAACATCTGCTCATGGCGAGCCCTGGCAACTGACACATCTATCCACTTAGATTGGAACCTAATCTGCTGGTCCCCCTCATCGCACACGTCGTCAAACCCTTCATCGGTGACGAGGTCTACCTGCTCGACGTCGCCTCCATTCACACCATCGTCCACACCATCGTGATTCTGAAACAAAAAAAAAGACACGAATCAGTAAATGGTGCGATAGAAGGTGAATAATGTATTGCCGCTACATGAGTGTATGGGTTATGTACTTACCACCGCTTCCAGAACGTTCTCGTCAATGAGGGATAGTTCTCGGAGCTTCTTGCAGATTACGCTGAATTCAAGTGCCATCGTTTCTGTGACTAATACGATCGATACAATGTTCAGAACTGTAGAAACTGTTTCGAATGATGCTCTGATAGGATTTCCATATCTTTTATGTCATTGAAACGAGGTGAGGGAGTGGGCGGTGGTTAAAAATCGTGAAACTCTCACCACCATACTGGGAGAGAGGTAGGGAGTGGGTGGCGCTACCCCCACCAACCCTTAGCTTTAGTGGTGCGTATGCGTTTTGCGAATGGGAGTGGGGTGGGACTTGATTATCGAATGGAGGAGGGTGAAAATCCGACTATTGAAAAGAGGAGGATGCGAGCGTTATCACCACAGTGTTTCACAAACTACCAACGAGTAAGTCGAAGAAGAAACAGGAGAAGAAGTAGAAGCAGCAGTGAATTTCCAACCAATATCGCCTCCGCCAATATCATGACGTACCTGAAATCGTGGGATTCGAAACCCCTGGCAGTCGCTTACCCTACTGTTGTGGACGGATTGACAATCTGTCACAATTGTGACATTGGGTGGGCTGCAAACGAGATTAACCCGTGCACTGGAGTGTGTCAGCGCTGCATCAATGCCAATCGCCAGGCGTCACCGGAACCACCATCACGATCGACCTCTACGGCGGCCAACGTTGTCGGAGCGAAATGCATAAAATGTACCAAGCTGTTGCGGAACACCAATATGGGGATTTGTAGGAATGTGTGCAGGGAGTGTAGCATGGAGCGGCGGCTACGGTACCAGCGATGTATCAGTTGTAGCCAATACCGAAATGATTGTTGGAATGGTGTTTGCCACGGTTGTTCGAATGGGGCATATTTTTGCGAAATACTCGGCCACATGTTTGAAAATTCCAACAAACATTTCAAGGCTTGCTGGTGCCTCCCTTATGAGCGTCGGGTGTTCCGCAGAAGTCTTAATATGCCGCCGGTGGAGCCATATTTCGTGCGTGAGCATGGTAGCTCCGATGAAGACGAGTGATTTTGTTTTTTATACTTTATTATTTTTTTTGTACATTTATTATGTGAATATTTTTCAACACAGCAAATATATATATTTTAACTTGAAAACATTTCTTGATTTCATTCTTCATGGGTTTGGTGGAAGGGTAGAAAAAAAGAATAGATATTACCGAATATGTTCGAATTATTTATTATTGAAAAAAAAATAAACACACACACATACACTTCAAGTAATAGCAGATTCCTTAATCCAAGAATTGTGCTCCTTAGGATATCCAAGCCATTTGACATATACGTTCTTTCCACTTTTGTCTTTCTTCAAGACTTTCTCCACCAAGTACACTTTTGGATTCTTAGTTTTCAACAATTCCATCTCATAGAAAGAACCCTTTATTGGATTGCCTTCAATATCGTCCAGATTGTAAGTTGTCGGATTAGTAATATTCACTTTGGTTATCGTGAATAATTCCGTGGAGAAATTTGCTGAATAACCTTTTTCGAACTCACCTTTGAACTTGCTTATTCTTACAACATCACCAACTTTATATTTTGGTTTCGGCGCTATTTTTGGGTGACTATAAGCTTTCAGTATTGTAGTGGGAGTTACTTCAGAGGGCTTCATACCAATTGTCCTATGTTTTTTATCATTGTACGAGTTGGTTAAGTGCGGTAAGATATCGTACCACTTATATTCCCATCTGGCAGAAAATTCTCGGTAAATCCAATTCTTCACTGTTCTGATTACTCGTTCCACAATCGCCGCCTTCATAGTACTATATTATGTCGAATAATGGTTTATTTTATATTCCTTCATCAGATTACTGAAATGAGAATTATAGAATTCTTTTCCAAGATCGCTCTGCATGTTTTTCGGTGAATACTCGGCCACTCTCAATATATGTTTCATAGCTTGTGTCACTTCTTGACCGGTTTTACTTCTGATAGGTTTTGTCCATAGATATTTGGAATAGCAGTCAATAACGAATAATATATATCGGTATCCTTTATTTCGTTTTGCATACGTCTGCATTTCGGCTAAATCTATCTGCCACAAGTCTGCAAAACCTTTTATTATGGTTCTTCTTCTTTTGAAATTGCGCCTTGCAGGCTTGTGCAATTCTTCAACAATTTGTCTTTTGATTGGACTTATTTCCATACTTTCATCTTCAAGTAGTTGTGACCACTTTGAACCCCGTTCATATACTGATTACTTTTCTCATCCAACATGTACATATATAAGTGGAATTGAAGGAATGTATCAAGAAATTAAGAACCTGATATTTTTTAATACATTTATTGATGAAACTACATGACTATATATACAAAAAACTATATGACTAATGACTATGTACAAACAAAAAACAAAAATCAGTCGAAGATGATGGCATCCTCGAGAATCTGCACCATCTCGAGCTCGTCGAACGCGTCCATCTCCATGTCCTCCATGATGAATGGATCCAGGTAAGCACCCCTTGCTACTGGACGGTCATCCTCCTCCTCCTCGACGTCGCTCTCCGCTCTTCCGATGCCTCCTAAGATGAGGGTGGCATCGGAATCGGAGTCATCTCCATTCCCCATGAGGTCCATACTGCTACTGCTTCTGTCAGAGGCCCCATCGCTGTCGCTGTCTTCGTCTCCGAAGATGACATCCAATACCCAGGGGAATGGGAATGCAGCGTCGCCAGAGGAATCGCAGGGTCCATCAGCTGCAGGTGCTTCCCATGGTTGATGGACAGCATCCGAGAACGAATCGCAGGGTCCATCATCTTCTTCTTCTCCTCGCCAGTTTCCAACCGCAAGTCGATAGCTGGCTCCGTTGTGGTTGGTGGTGGTGTCGGGCTGGTAGTTGCTGTCCATCTTCGAGAGTTGATTTCGAACTGACAATCTCGAGGAGGAAGCAAGTATTTATATGCAGCGGTTGGAGGAGGGGGTAATAGAAGTAGTAGGGGAAAGAGTAGGGAAGAAAAAGTAGGAGGTCGTAGTCGCTGGGGAATCAATGAGTGGAGATGGTTAAAGTAGTAGGGGGGAGAGTAGAGAGGGAATTAGGGTAGCGATAGGTAGTAAGAAATCAATCGTCAATTGAATTTATCCATATATTATCCAAATCAATAAATACATCATTGTCCATTACTAATTCTACACACATATACAATTTATACACCAACACTATAATATACAACTTATATATAATACATATTAACATGAAACGAACACATCTAAGTTCGCTCCAAATATTCCTCATTCATCCGATTGAAATGTTCGAGGCGAGACATCTCCAATTCACAGACTTGGCGAAATTGTTCTTCTGTCGTCAATTGTCGACCTATCTCAGCCAGTCGTGAAAGCAATTCATCTCTTTCTGATGATAAACGAGTAGTTTTGCTTTCACTATCTGTGATCAGTGCATTCACGTTCGCATACCATCGCTTCAATTCACCATCATATTGCCTTATGGCTTCGATAGGTGCTATTGGAGGCGATGGAATGCGCCCGTGAATGGGAGCATTACAATCGGTACCATTATTGCCAGCAGCAGCAGCAGCAAGCCCGTTGAACGCCTCTTGAAGATTCGGCAGTTGGACAGCCGGACGTATAATATCCACACTTATAATTCTGACCCGCTCTGGCTGCTCCTGCTCCTGCTCCTGCGCTTGCTTCTGCTCCTGCTCCTGCTCCTGCTCCTGCTCCTGCTCCTGCTCCTGCTCCTGCTCCTGCTCCTGCTCCTGCTCCTGCTCCTGCTCCTGCTCCTGCTCCTGCTCCTGCTCCTGCTCCTGCTCCTGCTCCTGCTCCTGCTCCTGCTCCTGCTCCTGCTCCTGCTCCTGCTCCTGCTCCTGCTCCTGCTCCTGCTCCTGCTCCTGCTCCTGCTCCTGCTCCTGCTCCTGCTCCTGCTCCTGCTCCTGCTCCTGCTCCTGCTCCTGCTCCTGCTCCTGCTCCTGCTCCTGCTCCTGCTCCTGCTCCTGCTCCTGCTCCTGCTCCTGCTCCTGCTCCTGCTCCTGCTCCTGCTCCTGCTCCTGCTCCTGCTCCTGCTCCTGCTCCTGCTCCTGCTCCTGCTCCTGCTCCTGCTCCTGCTCCTGCTCCTGCTCCTGCTCCTGCTCCTGCTCCTGCTCCTGCTCCTGCTCCTGCTCCTGCTCCTGCTCCTGCTCCTGCTCCTGCTCCTGCTCCTGCTCCTGCTCCTGCTCCTGCTCCTGCTCCTGCTCCTGCTCCTGCTCCTGCTCCTGTTCCTGTTCCTGCTGTTTCGATGTGGTTGATACAGCATGATCTCTGCCGGCATTATACCACATGCCAGCCTTGCCACTTCGGTAGGGGTTAGATTTGCCTCGATTTCCTAGAAACTTTCGAAGAATTGATGGACTCCCACCTCTCATCCCCAAATTCTTTTTCTTAGGCGAAGGTTTCCGGCAATCGATTTCAGGCTTATCCAACGATGACGGCGTCAGTGATGGTGAAGACGAAGGTGAAGGAGTCTTCTTGCCGAAAAAGAGTTTCTTTCCTTTCCGCATCAAGACACCACCATTTTCGACGTCGCCATCATTGGGATCTCGGACCTTGGCGCCAACCTCCAACCGTGATGATGCCTCAAATTGGTTTCGGCTCATCTTGAGGCATTTCGAAGGCCTTTTGAATACCCCAGTTGCGGGACCAGCACTTGTAGATGGGGTAGGGCCGGATGGTGATCCTTCAAGTAGGGGCATATCTAATAATGTTGCTGACACGCCTGCCCAAGCCTCATCGGTTGCCAGCAATTCACTATTGAAGCTGATATCCAGGTCTTCTTGATCCACATTCAAATTGCTGATAGACCCATCAATGCCTGAAATACAAATTATGAAATCTATAAAATGAGCTACCGTCAAGTTATCGAGAAAACTCACTCAGATTAGGGAGAGATCCAATGTCTTCTTCTTCTGCTGCGAAAGCTGTGGTTAAATCGGTGCTAGGCATCTGAAGAAAAAAAATCATTTCAGATCATCGTAGACTATTTGATGAAAAACTGTGAATCGAAATACAATTCACTAGCAATGATCCATATGGCAACAAAACTTGTACTTACAATTGGTTAATCGACGATGTAGTTGGATTGGCACAAAAAAGATGGTATATCGAGAGTACTCTGGTAGTGGAGCTAGTGGATGATATCTGCTAACAGAATGAGGAGTCTCCGTGTATTCAATGAGTTTTATCTGCTAAGCTCCACCTATTCTCCTTCCACCGCTAATATCCGCCTACATCTCCCTCTTCCTCCCCCACCTAGCCTCTTTTCACCAAAACGAACCTTATCGAAAATGTGTGCGTAGCTCAAGGTCGACCTCCACACAAGGCTGCATTATTCAATGCGAACCAAAATTTCATTCGATATTCAATATTATTGTGGTGCGGCATCAGCTGGCTGATATATGTTATAATATGAATAAAACACATCTCAAATAATCTAAGGAATAATTTATTCAAAAATATGTGTATATAATATATATAAATAATATAATATGTAGACTAGATGAAGAGTGTACAGAACTCGTATCACATTATATGGAGACTAGATTAAACAATAAATATGAATATAAGCGTATGAGGTTGGGTACAGAGTTCGCATTATTATTATTAGTATTATTATTATTATTATTATAATTATTATCGAGGCTCTGAGTGTTCCATCAACATTTTTATCAGGTCATCTAAATTATCGCTAGAATTTCATTTCTCAGCTGTTTGCATTGTAGCAGATATTGCTTGTTTTACCCAAAGCATATTACGTTCAGGACTCGTTTGATAAAATTCGATATCATTGTGCCCCCAAGGTAAAGTTTTAACAGTATTAGGTATGATAAACCGTTTATCGTCATGGTATGAAAGAGCGACTTTGTTTTTCATTTCAGTATAAATATCGTGCCGATCGCTACGAAAAGTATTCATTTTTCTGAATATCAAGCCACCATTTTCTACGATTTTCTTATAATCATCCATCGATAATTCACTTCTAACAACTGGCCTTGAAACACCCTTCGCTTTTTTCAATTCGGAATTCGAAGATTGAACGTAATACGCTTTGGCACCCGTCCCATAGAAGCTCACAATAGGATCATTTGGAAATTCGTCCTTCATATTTCCCACTACTGATTTCGTTATTGGAATATTGAATTTGTTATCTACGGGGTAATTAGATGTGTCGAAATACCTTATATTCTCCTTCATGAAATTATAAAAATTTTCTGTTTCTATTTTCAATATCAAAGAATCCGTATCAGTATACAATAGCCACGATTTACCAGAGAAATGTTTCTTAATGCATTCATACAGAAAGTTATATATAACGACTTTTGATACATCTAATATGCTGAAACCTAAATACAGCGGTTTATCATAATGCACTTTAACTTTTCCCATATGGATTGCTACGAAATTTTCATGGAATACTTTACAGGTTTTATAATTGGGGAGTGCTATCAATGCATTAGCACCCTTCCTCTTTGTGATACTTTCCCAATGAGTCACAAGTTTGATATCGCTTCTTTTATCAACATTCTCCATGGTTTTGCCATAAACTGAGTTGACCATATTCTTGTATAAACTTTTATCAGCTTTATTTGTACTCTTATTACGCATTTCTGTATTGAGGTCAACATACTTTTTTAACCACGGGGATTGCTTAAATTTGAGAACTCTATGTGTTTTTATCAAGGTCAAACCGTTTTCCATAGCCTGTTTGAGATTTCTGTAATGAACAATATATTTAATTTTATTCGACAAATTAGGAATCAGTTTTTTCAGCTTAGATTTCGATCCGGGTGGAGCAATGGATTCCACGAGGAAGGGTAGATCTGAGTGTGCATCATGTAATTCTTCAGGATAGTACACATCAACTTCAAGGACATACCCATATGGGCTATCGTTTTCAACGCTCATGACATCTAACTCTATAATTTCTTGGTTGGTCAACCACCTAAAATCGGATGTTGGTAGCGGCTGTGACATACTATGACCGTACAAGTTAGTTGCATCTAAATACATGATAAATGTTGATGGTTCATTTGGATTGAAGTTTGGGATGAACTTATTATTCGCAACATGACTCCTCAGACTACATTGACTAATCCCGCCTCTTATACCTTTTTTGAAAAAATGAATCATATCGATGTCGGTTAACAATTCCAATTCGATTTTTGTGTACCTCAACATAGCATCCCACGATAAACCGGGTGCAGTGAAGTATTGGCACGGATCTAACTTGTACGTTTTCGAACAAACATTCCGGAAGTTCTCGAAAACATCACATAATAATAAAACATCTGATTTTAAATAAAGGTCGGAGTAATCACCGAGTGATTTACATTGGAATAAATTCCAAACATGCTCAGCTCTTCGATAATCCTCGTCCGAAATATGTGTATTAGATAAATTATCGAAAAAATCACTTTTTGATGGCAGATCTTCATTATCCAATTTATCCATAGACGTTATGAAACTATATGGAAAAACTCCCTTCTGCGTCATGTATTTGAATTCTTCAGGGTCGCGAAAATATCTAGCAGTTTCTACAAATTGAGATTCATTCAAATTTTCGGCCAAGGATTGCAGGGGTTGGGCAAGGAATTTGTAGCTATCCAAGAATCGCAGTTTCAAGAAGACATTCTGATTCACACCGTTTTTTCCCAAATATTCGTCTACTAAAATATGTTTGGTAAATGAAATATATTTTTCCTTGGTTTGCGCGATACAATCAACTCTCTCTTCTCTATCGAATAATTGCTTGATGAAAAGGTGGCTATCGTAGCCACTCATATTATGAAAAAATATGGGGATGAAATTTGGAATTTTAAAGTTCAAATTACATATTGAATGTGCGGCACCGAATCTTTTTTTCCCGTTAGATGGCAGTGGTCTCTCACTTTGACGTCGCCATATATAAAAGCTTTATCGCAAATACCGCACTCCGTGGCATTAGCGAATTCAACTTCTTCTGCCGGAGTTAATTTTTCCATAGGAACTACACGTTTTAGAAACAAGTTGTATATTATTTTGCAGTCATTGACTAAATTGGATACGAATTTTTTCGCAGCATCTTTTCCACGGAATGTAACATATTTCGTGATAGAATTATCGAAAGAGCATTTGATAAGGTATGCAAATGAATAAGGTTCATGTGCGAATGTTCTATTAGTAAAGGGTTTATTCGGATCTGGCTGACTAGTATGTATCGGTTTCAGAACTGATTCGAAATCTGCATAAATAACGAATGGTACTTTCATCTGTTTCTCAAATTTCTCGAATTTCAAAATGTTTTCAGGTACTGAATTTCCAAATTTATCGACTTTGATCTCTGTGGACGGAGTTGTAGTATATTGTATGATTACAATCATTCAGCTGATGGCGTAACAACTTTGTTTCATCTGAGAAATATATCAAACAACCGTCGCAAAAAAATGTCTTATGCTCTTTGGCAGATATCTGGCTAGATACCAGCCTCGATAAATTCTTTATCCAGCAATAGTGGCTATTTCCAGTTTCATCATCTGTGGTCAAAAGTAAATTCACATGTTTACTCATTCTTTTCTTGGAGTAATACAGTGGGCCGACTACATGATATTTCACTTGATGATCTTCAAATACACTCTCTAACCCGTAAACGTTGATGGAACAATCATTGAGAATTTCGAATTTTGGAATGCTACTCACTTCAACAGGGAACTCTATACCCACCAAATTCAGAACTGTAGAATAGTGCGGATATGAAGAGGTTTCGCAAACATTAGCTCTTGCCGGATACAGTGCAGACGTCACAGCCCAAGCGGAACAGCACTCGTCCTGATTCACTATGTTTACAACGGCCTTTTTATTCTCTATGAAGCTAGGTAGCTTCATGTAAGAGCATCCACGCAGAGGGCTGTACTTGTTGATATTGATTTCCAGGAACATGATTTTTTCTAAAGCCCATCAACCTATAACAATAGTAACATCTGTTAATAATCAGAAATATTTCAAAAATCATACCAACTCACCAGAATCACGCTCCTCGAATTCGGTCGTTTGATTCAATAAGATGTCCTTGAATGTGTCAACCACGGCCTCCAAATCCAGCGATGAATCCATGATGTGATTTGGCGTCATGAAGGATTTGATGTCATGAAGATCTTGGGATTGTAAAATGTATCTTCCAAACACTTCCATATTCACCTTGATGGAGTGGTGAATCGAGATTATATTATCCAATAAAGATATAATGGTTGCCTTATTCTCATTAAAAAACGTATTGTAATCCAATACATCAGTTCTGCATTCCAATCGATAGCTCACAATGCGGCATTTGAACGCATTTTCAATCACATATACTCCGTCCCTATAATTGACGCAAGCGTTTGTCCGATGCTCCAATGTCCTTTTATGCGCACCCATTTTATCGGTTGGAATGGTCTTATTGCAAACAGTACATGTCTGCACATTTGCAGAAGTTGCTGCTTGCTGAGTGCCATCTTCCAGTCGAGGCTTCTTTGCAATAGATGGGTTGAAATTTCCCACACATGCAACCCTTTGATGACGTCGTAGATTGTCACTACGTGTGAAAGGTTTAGCGCACACACTGCAAACTAACATTTTGTTTAGATGATTTATCACTCACAAAGAACTATTCAACTCGATGTTTGATGATAGTATTGAGAGAGAACTGTGCTCTCATGGACACAACTATTGGGTTTATATAGGAGGGAGTCATGACGTAACACAGCACCACACTTCTACCAAAACGACCTCGACCAGCCTACTCCCATTTTCAAGGTCGCACACGCTTTCACCCCCCTCTCCAAGATCGAGGTCTCTCTCTCTCTCTCTCTCTACAACTCAAGGTCACTCGTTCCCCAGGTTACATATGCGAAGGTTACTCGTACAACCTTCCTTCTAGGTCACTTTGTCTCGCCCTCAAGGTCACCTCCGCGTTCAAGGGCGCGCTGTCGACACTTCACTATACGAGGTTACTCCCGCCCAAGGTCAGACCCGTTCAAGGTCACTCCCGCCCAAGGTCACTCCCGCCCAAGGTCACTCCCGCCCAAGGTCACTCCGCCCAAGGTCGGAGGACGGTGACCTAGGGCGGAGAGCCAGAACCGGCCAATCTTTACTACTAATAAGTAAAACTCAAATGGAGTTGTGACTTTACATGGCTACAAAAAAAAAACAAAAGCGACCAGGATCTTCCAACTCCCTCAAAAGTTCTATAGTCTATCCTCTTGCTAACGATGTAATCACATGTCATAAATATCTTTCAACAACTTTGTAAATTCGCTAGAAATGTCATAATGTCAATCAAGTATCGTAAGGCTGTTATTAAAAATGATCTGAAATATTATTTTTGGGTAACTGTTACTCCAGAAACAAGTAAAATTTATATTTCTTGCACAATATAAATCTGCAGTTTGAACAAATCATGAACTGCCACCGACCCCATAATTTTTTAGTCGAGACATCAGTGCCTCATATTTCGAAACTTTGCGAGTAAATTAAGAAAAATCTAGATGACTCATGTCACTAGTTTTGTATTTAAAAGTACTCTGACACGATACACATTTGGATAAAATTGAAATTCAGAGTCTACGCCTTATACTTTTTTAAAATTTGTATTTGAATGTGGAATTCAGGTCTTTTTTGATGAACAGATAAAAATACGATTAAAAATAATCCACAGGACATGAAAGGTGTCAACTAGTCTTGAAGGATAGCAGATGACCCCTTCATTCGACCATTGCAATTTGGCACACGATGCACCAAACACCCTGTATATCCGGGAAAAAAGTAATTTATGAAAAGCGACCTGTCAATAGAGATGAAATTTCAAACGTTTTTCCTATCACAGAAAAAAGTAGGTCATTTTGATGGGACCAATCACATATATATATACTTCGCTTTTGCAGTGTTCGCAGCAACTTTACTTCACTTCACTTCACAGCAAAGATGTAAAATGAAAATTAATAGGAAAATATGATTATTACCTACGTCAAAGAAACTCCGGGTAATACATTTCGTGCGAATAACTTATTTCTTGCGAAAGTTATTTAGAGAATGCGAACAAAAAAATTTAATTTTATCACCCTGTATTTCATAAACGACGAAGCATTTTCGCATTATCTCAGGAATACGACACTTGAATATTCAAATGAACATATTTTACACCCTGTATAACGGGTATGCCAGAGCTTCTAGGCCAGCAGATATCAGGGTTATCTAGAATTCAAAAATATTAAAAAAAAAATGTGGAATATATGTGCAAAACCCCCTGTCAAACAATATACTAGATAGATACCACCCCTAATTTATATACCGTCTATTCAGAATTAGTGTATAGCTCTGATTTTTGAAGCAATAGCTGCATGGGTGTAACAAGTGTTTGGGATCACACGTTAAAAGGTAAGGCCCCCGTCATTCCTTGCTCGCACAAGACTTTCGAAGACTTTTGAGGGTTGCTCGTAAGGGGGCAACCGAATGACGGATAGAACAAATTTTAGAAAAATAACTCTGCAAAATCTTGTACTTCTTATTAATTTTGACTCTATTGCTATATCAATCATAATGTAGATATATTCGTATGAAAAAAAATGAAAATAACAGGGGGGTGCAATTTGAGAAACCAAAGTGAGGTGTCCTGGTTTCTAGTAGCATTGTAGATTGTTTGGCACAAGGATGATTTGATCTCATCATTTTGGAGAGATGCTGCTCCCATAAATTCCACAATTTCTGAAAATTATTCGTTTGTTATAAAACCCAGATATGTGATGCTGGCCTGATGGGAGCTCTGGGATACATATCTGGTATAATATTTCATTTAATAATAATCCCATTAGAATATGAAGCAAATTAATGAATCCCATGTAAGATGGCCACAATCTTAATCTCAATTTATCATTCTTGAGATTGTCAGAATGAAACTTACTTTGTGAAGTCTTGACTGTAAAAATCGCATTATATATCACCCGGTATACATCAGTACCTATATTTTATTTTGACATTCCTCTAGAAGATTATAGCAATAAGCTTGTCACATTTCGTCAATGTACATTTTTTCAGAACTAATATCCTTTCCACCTAGAATATTGTGATTAAATTGAGTTACTGATGTGGATTTTGCTACATTTTGTTCTTCTATCGTTGTGATGTTATCAAGAGCCCGCGTAAGTACCTATATTACATTCATTTTCAATGTTTACTCCTAAAATAGATACCTATAGGTACTGATTTCAATCTCAATCGCTACAAATATGAATGTAATTTTTAGAAAAACCCCACAAGAAGTGAATGCAAAAACTATTTGAGGAATATATATGCTACGATTGATCAATTAGAAAATCATTTAGTTAAAACCGAGCAGACTGATCGACAAATATTGATGGCAATCAGATTAGAACACTTACGAGAACAAGGAATAACTACGCAATTGAAAGAATCTCAGAAGGAAAATCGACATTTATTTAGTAAGTCTCTTCAAATCATCATACTTGAACTCTCAATGAAGCATACCAAGTATAGTCCGACTTGGAGTCTTACACAAGTAATATGACGGCCAATTTATTAGGATCTAACACATCGACATCTCATGCGCTCGTTATAAATGACAGATAAAGGCGATAGCTGTGGCACTGTGGTTGAGATGGCTACAGTAGCCATCTTAGCTGTGCATGGTATAATAGTAAACTGCCGAGTGGAGCATCAATCGAATACTATATCGATCACATGAGGAGAAATAGAAGATAAAAGCTGTGACATTGCTAACATTATTACCTCTCTTTCTTTTGTTGCCAGAATATCGTCCTGTGCGTTTCTGGGAGGTGGGGAGGGGTTCAGAAAAATCTTGCTATTGTTAAAGAAGTCGAAACATTTATTTTGTATCTTGGAATCCACCAATAACACTACGATATGTTCTCAGCGAACCATTGTGACATGCGATATCGCATTTGAAGTCACAAACATGTAATTAATTCAACATATCATGATGAGAAACTGTCTGACTCAAGGAACATTTTGTGATGTGAATCACATAGGAAATCACTACCAGGTCATATTGTAGGTAGGTAAGTGGGCTTTCATTTGAGAAATTTTGAATTTTGAAATTCTTGTATGTGTACCTAATTATTTGAAAAATCCTCGTGTAGGTATATTCTACAAGGAATAAGCAGGTCGGACAATATCCTTCCGAACATTTTCCACTCACGTTATTATCTTGGTGAAAATATGCTCTTCAATTATTTCGCAATTATAGAAAACACCGATACTAAGATACTATATAAACAACAACTGGAATGAGGATGATGCAATTTTTCAGTTTCACGCTAAATTCAACTCGCGCATTTCACGTGATTGCTTGGATAACGAGTATGCGCATTGCCTATATTGCACAGGACCGGCCTTGGACTCTAATTTATTAGATTCTCATACGTTTTCTTATGAACGATCTATTGGGAGCAACCACTTGCCCGATCCATCACAGCTTCGCAGACGATAGTACTCTCCATACTGCGTTCCTTCTAGAATTCTCATTTCTTCCAACAAATAATTTACGACGGAGGCAGGCCAACGCTGTCAATGCATATCTTGCGGAAATTACAGCCTGATGGGGAACCATCAACCTACAGTTGAATTCAACGCCACCAAAACTCAAGTCTGCGTATTTTCTCTAGAAAGGCGAAACTCAGTGTATGCCTGATAAAACAATGTCTGGTATCACCATTCCCACCAAGACCATATATGCTCGGTATTACCATCAGCAATACTCTCTCATGGAAAAATCATGTCCGATCCATCCCAAAAGCTGCTTCACAAAAACTCGTATTCTTGTTCCGTGCGGAAATTTACTTTACACCTCAACAGCTTCTGATGATCTTCAAAGCACAGATACGGTCAATTTTAGAATACTGTTCTCATGTATGGGATTCAGCACCCAAACATACGCTGATGCTTTTAGATTCCATCCAGAGAAGTGCCATTCTCCTGGTGGGTGATGCCACCCCTCACTAACTCTTTCACCCCACTAGGTTTCGGAGTATGGCACTGGTTTGAAACCGTTTTTGTCTTGAAAAATATCAGCACAGCCAAGACAGATGTTTGAGTTCTTTACTGACATTCACAACCTTCAATCACAACAAAATTATACAGAATGATCTAATTATTTATGAATCAACTTTATTCCAAAGAATATGAACTTTCCGCAGGAACACGTACTCCCTCCCAGTGATGAAGTACTGCTCATTACTCTCCATTTGGTTCTTCATCAAGGATACATAATTTCACCACTGGCCTCTTGAATGTCCCTAATGCTGTTTTAACATCTACTACCCGAATGTTTCCATCAGTACCTGGACGATTCCTTTTGGCCAGGTAGTTCTCGTCGTGAGAACTGGCAAATATTCCTTAATCCAGCGTTGCCAAAAATGATCTGCTAGGAGTAGGGATATCCGCCAATGTTTCCTACCAATTAAGTCTGATTCATCGAAGGTTCCTGGAACTTGTGCAGAACTTGAAGATCCTAGTATGAAGTGGTTGGGGGTTAGGGCTTCATCATCGTCATGGTCTTATGATACGTGGACTAACGGTCGGCTATTTACAATATTTTCCGCTTCAGCAAGAAGGGTTTGTAGTACTTCATCACGAAGAGATTCCTCTTTCAAAACCGCTTCCAAATACAATTTGATAGATTTTATGAGACGTTCCCAGCTTCCACCTATGTGCGGTGCTAAAGGACTGATGGAATTACATTCTATGTTCTTTGAGGTTACTCCAGTATCCATCTTTATTTGGATCCCACATCAAACCCAGAATCCTCTCAATAGGCAATGAGGTTGCTTCCTCCAGGTCCATTTTTTTTGTATAGCTTGTAGCGCACGAAAGGGAATACCTATAATGTTCAAAGAACATCGTGCGTTCCTAGGGAGGATAGGGACAGGAGATAGGTATTGGAATTTTTTTTGAACTTTTGGAGATTATATGTTATTGGGAATACTTCCACAGGCAATGAATTCCAGAGCCTAGCCGTTCTATGGATGAAGGAGTCTTGATAAAGTGCTGTTCGACATCTTTCGAGGTTGACAACGAAAGGATGTGCTGACTGGGCTTGTCTAGTTCGTCTGATTGGTATTGCTAGTGAAGGGATGATAGCAGAGATTTCCGAAGAACATTTCCCGTGGAAGTATCGATAGAAAAGTGAAAGGTCGCCGACCTTTCTACGGTGTTCCAATGATGTCAAAGAGTGAGTGAGTGTGGCGTCACCCACCAGGCGAATGGCTCTTCTCTGGATGGAATCTAAGAGCATCAGCGTATGTTTTGGTGCTGAACCCCATATGTGGGAACAGTATTCTAGAACAGGCCGTATCTGCGCTTTGTAGATCATGAGAAGCTGTTGAGGTGTAAAGTAGCTTTTCGCACGGAACAAGAATCCGAGTTTTTGTGAAGCAGCTTTTGCGATGGATCTGACATGGTTATCCCATGAAAGAGTGTTGCTGATGGAAATACCGAGCATAGATATGGTGGGCTTGGTGGGGATGGTGGAGCCAGACATTACAATATCGGGCATACTGAGTTCCGCCTTTCTAGAGAAAATGCAGGCTTGAGTTTTGGTGGCGTTGAATTCAACTAGGTGGTTTGTTCCCCAGGCTGTGATTTCAGCAAGATCTTCATTGACAGCATTGACCTGCCTGCGCCGTGAGTTCTTGGTTTCCTGGGAAGAAATGGGAATTCTGGAAGAGAACGCAGTATGGAGGGTACTATCATCTGCAAAGCTGTGGATGGGGCAAGTTGTTACTCCCAACAGATCATTGATATGAAGCAGGAATAATGTTGGTGCCAAAATTGATCCTTGTGGAACGCCGGCATTGATGCCAATGGTATCAGACGATACGCCGTCCACCACCACGTGAAGCGATCTGCCTGAAAGAAAACTCGATAAGAGATGGCATAGCTGAGGTGGTAAGCCGTATGATGGTAGTTTGTGGAGGAGTCCTTCGTGCCAAACACGGTCGAATGCTTTCGATATGTCCAACGCGACAGCTAGAGATTCCCCGTGTTTTTCTATTGAAGATTGCCATAAATGGATGACGTAGGCAAGTAGATCTCCAGTAGATCTTCGGTGGCGAAAGCCGTATTGTCTATCTTTGATGATTCCTGAGCTCTCCAGATATTTGATAAGCTCAATATTGATGGCTTTCTCCATCACTTTGGAGATTACTGATAACAGGGCAATGGGCCTGTAGTATTTGGGCAGGTTCTTTTTTCCTTTTTTTGGGGATTGGTTGGACTCTAGCTGTCTTCCAGCATGATGGAAAAATACCCGACCTGTACGAGATGGTGAACAACTTGCAGAGAATCGGTGTTATTTCTGGTGCACATTTTTTGAGGATAATGGGTGGAATTCCATCAGGACCTTCAGCCTTATTCGTTTTGAGACCAAGCAAAATTCGTCTGATAGTGCGTTGACGGAATACGATTTCGGGAATTCGACTCTCAACGGGTGGAATGTCTGGCGGCACTTTTCCTTGGGAATCTAAAGTAGAGTTTGCTGCGAAAATCTCTGCAAAAATATTTGCTTCCTCCTGCGATGTTGTTGCTGATGTGCCGTCGGATTTGGACAGTGGTGGAAATTAACTATTAGTGAAATTTCTTCCGACCGCTTTAGCAAGGGACCAAAACGAACGGGAGCCATTGGGGCAATCTATGAGTTTCGATCTTATCTTGGCATTGTATGTTTCTTTCGAAGCATCTATTGTTTGGCTCTGCAGTTATTCCTGGCGTCAACATATTCTGCTCTAGTTGCGAGGTTAGGGTTTTTGCGCCAGCGATGGTAGGCTGTTTGTTTCAAGGCAACAGTTCTAGAACAGTTTTTGTTGAACCAGGGTTTCGATGGTGATGATCTTTTCGAAAAATGAGGTATGTATGTGTCCATTCCGAGCATGATGATCTCGAATATTTCTTCGAGTGCAGGATTCTAAGCTCTTCTGGAATATTTTTCAAGACTTCTTTGGAGTTCGATATCCAGTTCCTCATCACCAAACCTCCTCGACGATGGACTTCAATTACATTGATGCCTATTTGAATTTTGGCTTCCTCCACATCAGTGTCTACACTGTCTAGGTAGTAGTCCATGTAGTGAAGATCTGTGATGGCTCTTGTAGCTTTAGGAAATTCTATTTCGAACACCACCATGTTCCTGCGGAAAGTTTATATTCTTTGGAATGAAGTTGATTCATGAATAATTTGATCATTCTGTATAATTTTGTTGTGATTGAAGGTTGTCGAATGTCAGACCTTGAATGTCAGTAAAGAACTCAAACATCTGTCTTGTCTGTGCTGATATTTTTCAAGAGAAAAACGGTTTCGGAAACTTACTCTGGGTTGATAACTCGATCCAGATAGGTCACGAGCCAGAAAACTCGGATCATCTACTCGTGTTCAACGTTTACGAACGTGTCAGGTTAGGAACACTGAATATTTTATTTTTTTGTGGTTTCATGAATTTGACAGACGAAAATGGTAACATTATATTCAATCAATTATTTGATCTGATTACAAATATTTATATTTACCTGTGGATTGATGTACTTGTCTCATATGTGTTGTTGCACATAACCACAAACTTCACCCCTACCCAAATTCTTGTTTCAATGAATTACTTTAATCAAATTATGAAGATTGAAAATAACATGTATATCACCGGTCGTGATTTTTCCCAACATGCAAATTATTTTATTTTTAGTGTTATCATCGAATGTAAACTCCCCCGTTTTTTTATTGACTTAAATTCCGTAATGCGCATGCGGTGTCCTTTGCAACTCTGGCGACCCTGCTTTTGAGTAGGGTCTCGAAAAATCAACCCGAGTCAGTGATCGAGTTAGCATCATTCAAGTTTCCGAACAGAGGTAGGTAACTCGGTTTGGGTAACCGAACGTTCAGGTTAGGGATCCGAACAACCCGAGTAAGTTTCCGAAAACGCCTAAACCCAGTGCAAAACCTAGTGCAAACGCACACAAACACCGTAGAAAAGTCAGAATTCCATAATTTCGTCGTTCTATAGGCGTCTCTGTCATACACAGTATTTCAGAATAGTTTACTGGATGGAGATAAAAGTCTAAGGTGTCTGTTTTTATATGGATACTACGAATGTTTATGTTGATTATCCTGAGTTCTTCATTTCAATCCAGTCATTTCATGGGTAGGTGGTTTGACCTCCGTGCTAAAAGATGGGAGACTAGAGCACCTTCAGGCCAAACTTCTTCGGTCCAGGTTTTATTCAATTCCACTCTTTTGATAGACACTCTATTGGACAAGTAGGATTCAGGAAACTTTGATCTGACAGCAGAGCATCTGATACACGGAAAAAAATGGTCCAAGTAAAATGTTTTCCTGACTCGTTTTGTATCGGGATAAGAAAAATATTACCTATTCCAGAAACAATTTTATTCAGCCTCTAGTAAAATGATAATTCTGAACGCATGAACTTGTAGCTATAATTTCATCCACCTATAGCAAATAGTTTTCATCTTAGATAATTCACTTTGTATAGCCACGGGAAAACATTTTATAAGCTCTGGTGAAGTGTATTTTAGACTTTATTAACTTCGAGTTTCTGAAAAGGAAATAATAACTACAGAAACTCGTGTTACAAGCACAATACAATTGTTTATCTGCGGTACAACCCAATATACCTACGGTAATACAACATGTTCACCTGCCCAGTAATCGGGAATAATCGTCGCCCTCTCGTGTTGTATATCCGAATTGATCAGAATCTATCAGCGTCACTAGCGTCAGTTTCGTCGTGACTTCGTGAGAGTATGTTCAGTTTGAGGATTTGGTGCACGTGGTAAATCGAAAAATAATTTTTGGTGTTGTATTCATTATATTATGCTGAGGAAGTATGACTCATCACCACGAGAGGTATAGAAGGTGCCATTCAGAATCCCTTTTGGGGGCGGCCGAGAGTTATATAGACAACCAATAGTGCTGTTTTACTTTTTATCGATCTGTTTATTTACTTAAAAGTTCATCATTGTGTAGAAATGACGTTATTCATAGTGATGAGTTCTTGAATAAAACTCCTTCATGTATTTTGCTGATGATATGT
The DNA here is from genome assembly GCA_918026855.4 of Phaedon cochleariae. NCBI lineage: Eukaryota > Metazoa > Arthropoda > Insecta > Coleoptera > Chrysomelidae > Phaedon > Phaedon cochleariae. Next base: position 23,045,756 of record OU896708.1, read on the forward strand.
AGGATGAATTGACATTATATAGTAGGATTCCTGTTCAATTAAAACTGGTGAAAATCTACATTTTTCGTTCCCTTTCCTCAACGAATCATTAGTTATATTTTTATTTCTCACAATGTTCATATTTTTTTACGAATAACTGTTCATCAATTTAACTAAATAATGTATTGAGACAACCATTCAACAAAGTATAGAACAGTGCCAATTATGATTTCAAACAGGAATATATCAATTTTTTAATTAGCCGATGGCCACCCTTATGGTACACTCGGAATCCTATATTATTAATAATTGTCACTTCGAAAACATTTGCAAGATATGAACTGAACCATTGCTTTCTTGGTGACATTGAATTGTTCATTTGTGAAATAAAAATGTATTGTAAAAAAATAAGGCATGATACATTACAAATGAATCAAATGATCCTTGTTTGAATGATGCCAAGTGAATTAGGAGTGAAGACAGGAAGAAAGTTCGACTGAGTCTGGTGTATCCCGATAACAAAGATGGGATGAAAGCTATCCAAGGTGAGACATGATGAACTACCCACAAGTGAGTCATAATAGATGAGACCAAGTGAATCAAGATAATTGTAGTTATTAAAATAAGCACCTAGCCAATAATGTCGTTGCATAACTCCAAGTGAAAAGTACACTACCCACAAGTGAGGTATTCTATGAGGCCAAGTGAAACAAGTCACCTATACTTATCGAACTGACCACCTATCCAATGATTTCGTTGTATAACTGTAAGTAAAATGTACACTTACGCCAATAAAACAAATATTCTGTCCCTAATAAAGCGTTTAATATCAGTAGGTTACATGTGTTCCTGAAATCACATTAATAACAACAAAAGTGATCAGATTCAGAAATATCATTTTTCTTGTGGCTGATGAGGCGAGTACTTGTCCCATATAGTATGCAAATTTTTACTTGATAGTATGAAAATTAAAGTTTTTTTTTCGTGTATCTGTGAGGCTATTGGTTTTACGAAATTCAGAGGTTCTTCAGGCTGTATTTCTGGCTTCAGCCTAGTAACATGTGGATCAACATATCGTGGTACCGTCATTACGTTCCCACATTTCCTTCAATTATAAAGGGGCTGTTTACCTCCTTGCGTTTTGACTTGGCTTGAGTCCAGGAGTTTTCATCATCTCCCATGTTTACATCGATCTCAGTGACTTGAGCGAGTTCGTGGATTTGATTCATTTCCACCATGGAGGCTGCTTGTTGTATGCCAAGTGCTACATCAACTTCAGTTACAGGTAGTATATAAGCTGAGACTGATGGTGATTTTTAGTGGTCTCCAAGTCAGGAGGTTTAGTTCCGTCGTCTTCTTTTTTTGTAGATTGGACCTTTTGTTTCTTATCTTCTCTTCTTATTGCCAGGAGCACGGACAACTGTTTATCATGACATAGTTCGTTTTGTGGTTCATTAGCATAGTTACCGGTTCAGGAGTTTGAAGGTTTCGGCCGAGAAGAAGAAGAAGCGTACGATGACGAATGCGTAGATTTCGTTGTCTCTGTCATTTTGCGAGAGGAACGGGGAGAACTCGCATTTCGGTTACCTTGTTTTTTGTTGATGTTTTGTTTTTGTTCAATTTTTTTTCCAGATATGGAATTTTTTCCTCCAATAAGAAATTGTTTTTCAAACTTGATATTCCTCTTCCAATTCCAGGATAATTCGCTTGTAGAGGAGTATTTTTCACTTTTTTCACTTTCTGGTTCATTTCTGGGATATGTCATTCAAATCAAATCATTATTCTTTTGTGAACTTGACGCAGAATTGATTTCCTTTCAGGGATGTTGCAGCCTGGAAATGTGGAAATCCATAGATCAACTTCAGATACATCTGGTTCGACTATGAGTATGGTTCATCTACAGTACAAGTATGTTGTTCCCAAAGTTGATCTTGGAGTTTGTATCGAAACAAATTGGATATTAGATATTTTCAGATACGAAGAATTGCTATCAAATCAGAATAACTTACTGAAATTGCTAGAAATTAGATTGACAGATACCCGTAAATATCACGACGAGAATGAGAGGCTTCGGGAGGAAATTGAGAGTTTGAAATTTCAGTTGCAAACTTTCCAACAGAAATATTCAGCATTGGTGGATAGAGTCAAAGAAATCAGAGTTAGGAAAGGATTTAAGGTATGGTATGGAGTACCTTCTCAAGTTTGAATACTCATTTGTTTCAAAATTTGATTGATTTTGGGACGAACACTCATTGAGAACTTGTGTACGTTCATTATATATGATTTGTGAAATTGTATTAAGGTTTCTTTCCGTTATTTTTTTCATTTCGAACTTTAGAATTGAGAATATGTTATCTCACAAAATTGATCTTCGGGAGTTTATAACAAAAAAGTCGAGGAAACTCAACTTGTGTACGTTCATTAAGTATTGTGAAATTGTATATCAATGAGGTTCCTTCTAATGTTCTGGACTTTGGAATTGAGAATATGTGATTCCACAAAATTGATCTCCAGAAATTTATAACAGAAAAGTTGAGGAAACTCCAAATATGATGAGTGAATAATTTATGAATATGTGATGAATTACCATCTCCAGTAGACCCAAAAACTATTTGGAAACCACCGTTTGACTAGCTGCAGGAACTATTCTTTCTTTGAGGAGACAGCACGAAGAATGAATGAATAACAACATTTTCACTTGAGCGAAATTTCTTAGACGACGCCTTAAGCATTCGATCAATATGCTAATGAATAGACCTGATAGAAATACGACAATTTTGACAGTGTACCGATTTCACTTAAATCTGACATTTTACACCTTTGTAGCGAACCTCACAACCCGCAACACGATATCGGAATATTCAGTGCGAAAAAAGGTCGATCTATTGCATCAAGAGGAAATCGGTATTGGATATGATATTCGCGGCTAGATAGAGTCGGTTCATCGGTTATGTCGGTGCGCTATAATGCCATTCCTTGAATAATTACGAATGCAAGCAATCTGAATGAGATTTTTGCGTTGTTCATATACAGGTGTCGTAGAGAATAATCGAGGGTCCATAGGTTATAACCATGATAACTCCCCCACTCCTGAACACGTATAACTTTTGTGCAGGGAAACAAACTCAGAAAAAAATAATTTTTCGTGGGAATTACTATATTATAAGATGGAAAATGAGAGAAAATGTGGTTTTGTGTGGAAAACTCATGAGTTTCGACATCATCTCATCAAGTACAATGAATACCAAGGTTTAGAAGTAACTACAATATTGTGTACCAACAAACCTCAAGGCATCAGTCAGCACATCAGTATTATTCAGTATCTGCATTTGACTATTCTTCATGACATCTTGATTCGATTCTTTATGTATGCTGTACAGGGTATCGTCCCACTCAAATGTGTCACTCCCCTTTATTCTCGTAATTCTAAATTACCTCAATAATGTGCATGAAAAACGCTGATGAGAATAGATTTCTAACATGATGTATTGTATCCAAAATGAAACAAAAAAACCTTGAACAATGTGAAAATGATCGAATTGTGACACGTCGCAAATCGAGTTTGAATATTGCATTGACCTTCTCTGAAAACGCAAGATTCAAAGACAAAATCGCTGAGATGACAACACCGTCGTGCCACCTAACGGTTCCTCCGTAGCCTCAAGGCATTGATGAAATTCGTTTGTGCTTGCTCTACCTGCTGAACTTGATTTTTTTCATGACTTTTTCTGTTCACATCATGCCATGAAGAGAGACAACTATGGAAAAAAAATCAACTTCAGAAAGTTCAGCAATACAAACGAACAGGCCTATATTTCTACTACTCTATACATAAAGCATAGCTGTCCTCAAAGGGGGACCAACTTCTGTCTCTATGAAGACACACGGAGCGGTTTTCGCCGACTCGGCAGCCGAGTCGGCACACGACGAGCTGACGCGTCTTTGTCTTTATGGCATAATAGGCCTAAAACAAACGCAACATTGGGCAGCGCCGCTGGATGACATGCCGAACGCGTTTTTATTGCTTTGAGCGGCTACTCAGACTGTTTTGTCAAGTGCGATTGAACACACGAGGAGCGGTTTTTGAGCGGTGCAATACAAACATGATCCATGATGGCTCTCATTGATTGTGAAAAATTAATTCGTTGCAAAATACCACATCGGCATCGTGTGAAAATACACAAACGGAAAATTTCACAGTAGTTCCAAAAATTGGAAGAAAAGAAGAATCCTTTGAGTTGACGCCAAATTAATTCCAGCACTCGACAGAAATACACCTCGATTCGAAAAAAAAAAGAGAAATTGAAAATCTCCCAGAAGACGATGATAAGTTATTTCTTTCGTCGCTCTTGCCTCAGCTGATGAAGTCGGTTCCAACGCATTAGAAACTGTCTGTGAGAATAGAAATAATGCAATCCGTTAATAAATATATAATCCAATCCCAAGTCGCAGTATATGTTCCAAACATGCAATACCAATATTCTGTTGAAATACTTCTCCTCATTGCCGTATCCTGCTCAGTTATCTGATTCTTTATCAGAGTCAGAATTTCATAAAACGAATCTTCCGACATTGGCATACAAAACTGAAGAGTTTTTCGTCATCTCTTTCGATCTCATCAATAGATACGATAAAGTATGAATCAAACTTATCTCAGTTCGTTCCTCTACAATTGGGTGTACCCACATACGCCTGTTTTCATTTTCTCCGAACGACAATAAATTAGTCCCACTAATGTTAAGAATTCCTCCTCAGAATCAGACTCCACACCGTTTGGACACTATTGCGAATTTGCTGCTGCTGAGTCGGCCGCCGAGTCTGCGAAAACCGCTCCGTGTGTCTTCACCCTATATAATAGTGAGGCAGAGATTAGGGGAGTGTATAATATCTGCTATAGGTAATGATTGATTGTGATTGAAATTCGAAAATTTGCGTTTTTTGTTGTAGAACTCTTTAGTGTTTGTGGTTTCGTTCATTTTCCATAGACTGAAATTTTTTCACCATGTCTAGTTGAACGAAATGCAGTATTTGCGGAGAAAAGAATAGACAGGAATCCTTTTTTCATAAGTAAGTTTGAATTTTAAAATTTTCTTGTTTATATTCACCTGGACAAAGGTACACACTTATTCACATTATATTTTAGACTCCTTAAGAACCCTCTGAACTAAGGAACTCATGACTTGCTTCAATCATTAGGGATAAACTCATTCCCCCAATCTCATGATATGTAGTCAGCACTTTATACAAAATTAACTGTTCCTGAAATTAGTGAAATTTACTGACATTAGGCTTTGCTATATTTTAACCACATTATGAAGAAATAAATCGAAGTTGTCAGTATTATACTGTGGAATAATCAACAATTGATGATTTCTAATATTTTGTTATGATCAAATAATTATTTACGAACCTAACCTAACTTAAAATCTGATACTCACGTCAGCAGTTTCCATCCTTCACTAAATAGTAACTCTTATTTTGGTCCCATTTTTGTTGTTGCGATATCGTATAGGCGATGCGCTATAATATAGAAATAGTAGATATATGGATGGAATTAATGTGAACAATTGAATTTAAGACGATGAATCATTTAAACAACTCGAAAAAATTTCATTATATACCTACCTACCTTCTTCCCCTATCCTCTCTAGGTACGCACTGTTCTTCGAACATTATAAAGATTCTCTTCCGTGTGCTCAAAGAAATATTAAAATATATTTATATTCAACAAATTTCAATAAGTTGTATGCATACCTTCAGATGATATGTAATAACTGTCACAAACATATCGTTTGATATTGATATCTGTAGTACAACCGGGATCAACAAAAATATGTATGTTCGATGGAATAAACGACATGATATTGTTTCGTTCTTAGTGATTCACACGAGACCAACGAGACGAGACTTTCATAAAGTCTCGTCTCGTCTCGCCGATGAAATATGAAGTCTTTTCTCGAGTCTCGTCTCGCAGCCCCGAGTCTCGTCTTGTCTCGCGTCTCGTACGAAAGTCTCGCAAATGTATCGCAATTTCGTCATGCATAATCTTATTCCAGTCTAGTACGGGATATTTACCTTTACCTACTGTTTAGGTATAATGTAGAAGTAGGAAGAGAAAATTACAACAAAAATAAGAAGAAAATGAGAAGTAAGTACCTAATAGGTACATACTTACATCATACATCTGAACAAAAAAAAAATAAAGCATTATATATTCGAAAGTTATAGAAAAAAAAATGAAGAGTAACACGTATATTCTAAACAAATAAACAAAACAAAAACTTTTATCCAACATTATTTTACTTATTTGAGATATAGGTATCTAAGAAAATAGTTATTTGTTTCACTGCAGAAAAATCCTAATGAAATCAGTAATCAAAATTGACCCTGACATCGGGTGAACAAAAAATCATGGAGTTTTCAATAAAAAAATTACACAAAATTGGTTTTATATCATTTAGAGACAAAATGTTATGTTTCATACGGCAGCAAATGTAGATTGACTGCCGCGGCTGACAGTTCATAGCCGAGCGTAGCGAGGAAATCAATCTTGATAACTAATTTCATTAAAATTTTTTGGAACGTTGCATAGCACGAACTTTTTCTGCCTAGGCAGTAAAAGTATACCTTTTCTGCCTGTTGAGCAGCAGGAAAAAACCACTATCCCTACTGCTTGGAGAAAAAAACCTTTATCAGTCAGATCAGCTTTCACGATCGCAAATGTTTTTGTTTTTCACCCAGTCGTCAAGACATAACAAACATCGTGCAGATTCATTATCAAGGCGATTCCGATGTTTTCTTATAGAATTCTTTCTAAATATGTTTTATTAGGAATGCAATTCTCAAGTCTGCAGTCGACACGCAGAAATATTTACCTGCGAGACTCTCGCATACGAGACACGAGAAGTCTTGCACGAGGGTCTCGTCTCGAGTCTTGTCTCGAAAACGAGACGAGACCATGCGAGACTCTCGAAAATGAGACTCTCGCGGGCACCACTATTCGTTCTGAACCCTGTCTGAATTGATCGAAGTGCAACTGACCGTGATGGAACTGGAATCCTGTATCATTGACCCAGTTGTCATGTTCGACACGAAAGAAGAGGATTAGACTAGTATGATCAGAGATTATACACTTCCCAATCTCTGGAATGATCTATCCAATTTTTCACCAATAAATTACAAGTTTCTTTTCAGGAATTTATAATGAGAGCGATTGAGGACTGTAAAATATCCTTTGTTGTCTATATTCTGACAGCTGAAAAATGTGGTCGAATAAAATTTTGGTTATTTCTAGTTCACTTTTATTCACTACCAAGCTTTAGGAGTGGGAATGACAATAATTCTAAACTGATTCAGTTTAGTTTTGATGGAATATTTCAGTTGGTTCAGAACGGAAGAATATCATTCGTTATGCACTAATGAGGGCTAACATATTTCGATGGTCCAGCAGATCGCGTTACTTTGGTAGAACTGATAGGTATATACTTCTGCTTTTCCTGTCTCTTGGCCTCATCCTACATATTTGATTCCCTGTTAATGTATATACATTGCGCGTCATGTTCTTCATTAGAAGTTCAAAACGCAAGTCTAATCATGTGCTATCAGGCTGATATAACTAGACTAGGTAGTCTTGCACGCATGCATTCTCACCAGCGCTTCCGAGAAACCAATGGGTCCATGTACTCTGTACTTTGTATGCAGTATGCAACGCGAGAGCTCAGCCTGAGTGCACTTGGATTGTATACTCGTTGTTTAGCCAAATAAATAGATTTCGAAACGACTTCTTATGATTTACAAAGCGCAGATACGACCTGTTCTAGAAAACTATTCTCGCGTATTGGGTTTAGCACCCAAACATACTCTGATGCTCTTAGATTCCATCCAGAGAAGAGCCATTTGCCTGGTGCGTGATGCCACACTCATTAACACTTTGACATCATTGGAACAGCGTAAGAAGATCGGCGATCTTTCACTGTTTTATAGATACTTCCACGGGAAATGTTTTTCAGAAATATCGGATATCATTCCACGACTAGCAATACCAGCCAGACGAACTCGACAAGTGCAGTCAATACATCCTTTCGTTGTCAACCGAATTCATTGCCTAAAGAAGTATTTCCAAGATTTAATAATCTCCAAAAGTTTAAAAGAGAATCCAACACCTATCTCCTTTCCCTATCCTCCCCACTGAACTATAGGGTATAGTTCAGTGATCCTCGTGATCCTCCCTAGGAACATTGTAGGGATTTACTTTCGTGCGCACCAAGCGTTAAAAAATTATAGTATCATTGGAGTATAATATACTACATGGTGGCAGCGGTGCCTTGTGAGACCCCTAATACATTGCACAAGTGAGTGATCGAGCCAACCCTTTGGAAGTTGACCTTAAAATGGAGAACACAAACCCGCCTGAGATGTTTACGAATGTCCAGGCGCCGTCAGAATTTTATTATACTCAACCACAGCAGTGGTTTCAGTGGAAAAAACGCTTTGAACGTTATATGTGGGTGAGCGGATTTATCAGAAAAAACGACAAAGAAAAGATAGACATGCTTGTTCATTTGGTGGGTAATGAAGCAGAAGAAATTTTCCTACAGCAAAACCTAACCGGGAACGAAACTCATCCTGAGATTTTGTTGATATTTGATCATTGAAACCCTATGAGCCAATAGAGAATTTTACATGCTTTGGAAAACACTGTGGATAATGACACCTTAGATTAGATTGATATGGGGCTCATGTGCTACTAGGAGCCTCTCCACTGCGACCTTTACAGATCTATTGTGTGTGCCCTCATGTTATGTTAGAGTTCCTTGTCTAAACCCATCCTTATTACTAGACTCCATAGGCCAGACCTCAGGTCCTCCATATATTGAGAGGGCTGTGGTTTTTCCTCCCCTATCGTCGAAAACCTTAGCCTAGTCAGGCCTTCGCAGTAGCACAGTATGTGTGCTGAGGTTTCCTCATCTTCTTGGCAAAACCTGCATATGGTTGTGTCCGCCAATCCGATGTTGTTCATGTGTTTGTTGAGTCTACAGTGCCCTGTCAGGAGCCCAACCAAGATCCTTGTTGTTCTCCTATTCTGGCTTAGTAGGTACTCCGTGAATTTTGGCAATGGTTCTTTAATGAACTCTTTGGCCTGTCTCATTCTCATTCTCATTCATAATGACACCTTAAAGGATGAGCTAATTCGGGACCAAATAGTCTGTGGGGTAGCAGATATCAGGGAGCGTTTACAGTTGAGAGGCAAATTGACATTGGCTGAGGCCATAACCGCTGTGAGATAAGCTGAACTGCAAAGTTCACAGAATAAAATCATCTGGTAGGAACAGTTCATTAGTACAGTGAAGCATGATAGTGCAGGAAGTGAGCAGAAACTGTTCTACATCAACAAGATCGAGTAGGCACAAAATGTCTTCAACTACAGACGATGCAAACAAATGTGCATACTGTGGTATGTATCACTGTGGAGATCCAGAAAAATATCCTGAGAAGACATCTGTGTGTCGTTCTTGTTCGAAACGGGGTCACTGGAGCGCTATGTGTAAAAGAAGAAATCAGTTCGAGTTGTCGATTGCCCGGATTCGGAACAAGAATCTGACAGCTCAGAGGAATTGGAGGAGCATAATATATCTCATGATACAAGACATTTCATTGGTCAGGTATATCTTGATGGACAAGATAGGTGATATATAAACATATTATTGAATAATAAACATTCAGTTCCATTCTTTGTTGACATTGGCGCTGATGTTAACTGTTTAGTGCCATGTGGAATACTTCCAAGTGACCTTCTTAAGAAGATCACACCATGTGACCTCATAAAGGGGCTGCTGATGATGATAATAAAATGGATAGTGTGGGTCGAATCAGAATTGGCCTGACATATGAGGGTGTTACAAGTGAAGAGACTATCTACCTAGTCAGAAATTTGAGAATTTCGGGCAGGCCATGATTCAGTTTAGTCTTGAATTTTCCAACTAGAAACGTTTGTTTGTTTAGAGACTATATTTCAGATTTGAATGTTACCAAACATAATGGGAATTCTTGATTTGATTAAGATTTAGTTCTCGAAAAGTTTCCGGGTGTTTTTAGTGAGATAGAAAAGTTTAAGAACGAAATGTCAATTTAAATCAAGCCATATACGCTAATCCATTTGTACAGTATGTTTACCGTACAGTTCGCGTAGCTCTTTTACGTTACGTGCAGAATTAGATGGGCTTCTGAAATTGCACATACTTGAACCAATTGCGATTCCTACTACGTGGGTGAGCCCGATTGTTTGTGTAGACAAAGGTGACTCAGTTCGTCTATGCTGTGGCTTTACTAAGTTGAATGAAAATGTCGTTCTCTGCTCTCATTATCCACTTCCAAAGGTGCAACACACCCTGGCACAGCTAAACGGATCAGTCTATTTTTCAAAATTAGATACCACTGGTGGTTTTTACCAGATTGAATTGAACAAAAACAGTCAACTTTCAACAACCTTCATCACCCCATATGGTAGGTTCTTCTTCAAGCGATTTCCTTTTGGGATATCATGTGCGCCAGAATACTTTGTGTTGGATTTTTCAAACATTTCAACATGGCTAGAGGGGGTAGTGTTATCATATGGACGACATGTTGATTCATGCTAGTAGCAAAAAGTCCTCACAAAATTACACAAGGATAACTTTAAATATCAAAAAGTGTGTGATAGGGGCAAAAACGATGAAATATTCGGGCCAAGTCATTTCGGAAGGAGGTATTTCTGTATACCCTGATCGGGTGGAAGCGATTTGTGGGTTTCCTATTCCTAGTAATGAAACCGACTTGATGCGCATTCTAGGAATGCTCAACTACACCTCTAAATACATAAACAATAAATCTGAACTATTAGAACCGTTGACGCCTCTACTTGAAAAAGTTCACGAATTTTTATAGGGAGTGGCTCAAGACAAGGGATTCAATACAATTAAATTGATTTTAGAAAAACCTCCTAACTCGGCTTTTTTCGACGCAAATGAAACGATAATCGTCAGCGCAGATGCGAGTTCGTTTGGGCTAGCGTGTTGCATTCTCTGACAATACTGATAAAACACGGGAAATCGTAGCTTTTGGGTCAAGATTGTTGAGTCAAGCAGAAACTCAGATCAAAAAAGAGGCTCTCGCTCAAACGTAAGTAGTTGAATATTTTTATGATTACATCAGGTGTCGAAGATTTGATCTTCGAAACGGATCACAAACCATTATTGCAAGTCTTACAGACTGAAAATTCAGACTCATTGACGCCAAGATTGCAAAGATTTGAGATGCTTTTGAGAAGACGAGCTTCAGATTGAAGTAGATACTTTTTTCAGAGCAACCATGAAAAAATCTACCAATGAAAACTATATATTTCTAAGGTTGATAAAACTAGAACAAGAAACCGATTTTGTGGAATCAGAAAGTTGAAGAGTATTTCATTATGCCATGTGAGGAAAAATCGCAATCACCCCTCGAAATTCTGCCTTATCATCAACATAGGTATGATATCTCTTTTTCCAAAATTTATTTCTTAAGGATACCGGAATAATTATTCCTAGTAGTTTACAACTCAAAGTCCCATACTGGTCACTTGGGGATTGTTGAATGTCGTGACCGTGCTAAAAGTGGATTAGTCTATCCACACAGATAGAGAATCTGATAAAAAATTGCCCAAAGTGCGTGGAACATAGACAAAATATCAGATAAACTTTTCACAAAGATAAAATAGTAAGCAGACCCTGGCAAAAAATTGCGGTTGATTTTTATGAGCTGGTTGAATGGTCCATGATTGTTCTGGAATATTATTCGAGATTTTTCGAATCTATTGAATTGAGTAGCTTGGGAGAAGAGACGGTATCATACACTAAATATCGCAGCTGTTTGCCATGTATGGAATCCCTGAGATTGTGAGATCGGATAATGGAGGGCAGTTTTCTAGAAGATTCGAAGAATTTTCAAAAAAAAAATAATTTTGTCCATGTTACTAGTAGTCCCAAATTACCACAAAGTAATGGAGGGGTAGAAAATGCTGTGCAAACAGCTTAGCGATTGATTAAGAAGACATGTTTTTAGCATTATTAGCTTATAGAACGAGTTCTTTAGAGCATGGATTCGCACCTAGTGAACTTCTCATGAACAGAAAGTTGCTTTCTACGCTCTCTACGCTTCATATATCGTTGATATAGATTTTGGCCAAAATTGTCGTAATCGTTGGCATTTGATTCATGCAGGCTGATAACTAGACAACCAACCAGTCTTGCAAGCATGCATTCTGAACAGCGGTGTATCTACTCTGTACTCTGTACTGCTCTGTAGGCATTATGAGACGCGGGAGCACCGAACATAAACTTCGGTGGCGGGAGCTTAGCCTAATAAATAGATTTCGAAACGACTTCTTATAGTGATTATAGTATCATTGGAGTATAAAATACTATACACAACTGGACTTTTTTTTTACGCTCACATGGTCCACATCATTTCAGGGGTATTCCAAAAAAATCAAAACTATTGACTTTGGCACAGACCTCATGCTTTTTAGTAACGTCTACTACTGAAACTGGAAAGTGCTAGCCCTCTTCAAATATTCCTATGGTCATTTCTAGTTTCTATATCTACGTTTTTATTTCAGATTTCAAGGTTGAGAAGTGAAAGAGATACTCTGAAAGTTGTTCATAACAGAATTGTTGGTATCCTCAATCAGCAAATTATGGATAGAGACGATATGCTGAGTGAAGAGTTGAAAACTACAATAAAATCAGAGAAAGCTTTACTTTTACAGGAAGTTCGTCCATTTTAGATTTTCGAAACACTGGATGATAGGCCATACCTCAGAGCATAGGAATTATATAGATGATTGATTGTTCAAAATATTCATGTATACCCACTCATGTTTGCCAGTTAATGATACCTGTCAAATGATAGATGAACTAATTTGTGATTGATGTTCCATGCATAATGATTTGTGATAGTCGCACAGGTTTAGACAGTCAATATTTCAAATAAATACTATTCGATGTACGATTCTGGAAATTTAATGATTCTGATCAGTCGAGCAATGTAACAATTTCAGCTCACGAGACATCAGCTCCAGGACGTTTCTGAGTCACCCTATAGATCACCATAATTCTGTGGAAGCCTCGTCAATATATATACTTGTTTAACGATATATCATATTCCTGAGGGGTAAGCTTCATCAGCCTGTCTAATATATAGTGAAAGCAAGTCATGGGTAATGAACCTCTAACAGATTTAGTAGATTCAACAAAGAATAGTGAAACAAATGACTAAGTAGACTGGCGGACGAAAGATTTGCAGTGCATAACTAGAGCAATTCTTGCTGGCCCCCAAGGGCTAGCATTTTTGGCAATAAAAGTTCCATTGCGACTTTTTTTTTCAATTAAGGGCATTCCCTCATTGGTCCCAGTACTGCAACCAACGCCCCATAAGTCGAAACGTGTGCGGGTCTAGGGATGCTTACGTACACAAACATCCATGACCTAACTGGGGCTCGAACCCATGTGTCGGTGGGAGTTCCCATACGAACTCAGAGCCTTCGCACTCTCGACCACCGGACCTTGATACATGGACTCTTGTTCTGAAAATGTATAAGACCTCATCGACTATTCAATAAAATACAAAAATTCCATTATCGTAGTTCGAATTTGGGATATCGCCTGTTCGAAACCTCATGGATCTATAATGAAATCACTTTTTGGTCAAAAAAGAGTGTAGATGGTCCATGTTCAGAGGTATGACCACTCATCTGGTATGGATGTCAACTGAATCTTCTGTTTTTCAGATTCGTAAGAACAATTCGCTGTTGTATGAAAACTTCCAGATGAAACAGAAAATCGAGTACCTTGAGTCGATCCTAAGTTGTAAGCGGTCAAAACCAAATCAGTAACGGAAGAGCTAGAATTAATATAAATCTGCTATTATGAAAATGCCATTCTTCTTATACATATTCCTAAAACCGTCTCATTCTATTCGAATTCTCCTATTCCCTATGTTCTTGAGACCGAGTATAGGTAATTCTTCAGAGTCATTTGAGGAAATGTTTTGAAATTTCAATGCATAGTCTTCAAAATGTCAGATTTGGTAGTAACTGATAATATTTTTTTCCACATTTTTGAAGGTAGTTGATGTCAAATTCATCTTATAGGCACCTATACTGATGATTCTCTAGCTGATATGTGTTGAATATCAATGCAGATTCTCAAAATGTTTCTAAGCAGAATGTGACTGTTGTGGAATGTGTTGGGTTCTAAACTTCTCATGATGAGAATTCAAATAAAGACTATCACTCGATATCAATTGTTATCAAAATCTACTTTCAATTTTTTTGTGCAACCAACTAGTTTTCTAGTGTCATCCTGGTATATTGAACAACTGGTATAGTCTAGGCAAAGTCAACTGAGTTATTGAAACAAATTTTCCTACGAGCGTGCGGAAAATTTTATTTTCCGCACCATTTTTTGATTCGAAATTTGTACATTTCCGTACGATTTTACTTTTCCGCATGATAGATATGCATGATTTATAAAATAGTCAACAACTCACTTGATTCGTCGCCCCCTTTCAGTAGTCTCAACTTTAACTGCATACATTACATAGATGCGTTGGATCTTATAATTCTGTTGTTGGAAATATTTCTGATCTAAACTGCTCCACATTTGAAGTGAGACAAGCGAACATTTTGTTTGTTTTCGAACCGTGATAACTTTGGATGAGATCAACCGATCTTTGATTAGTTTTGAGATTGTGATTGCCCAGTTGATTGGCTATAACATATTTTTTTTACGTTTCTCCACCATCTCGGAATTATGACCTACAGGATGATATCTGAAAGTGTGATACTTTCCGAAAAGTTTGAGGTCGCCCCGTTAGCAGGATAATTTTTTTCAAATTTTTCTGACGGCAAAAACATGAAGCCTAATGTGTTTCCTCGAAATGGTTTCGGATTCATCAAGATCCATACAGGATGTTTTGAGATATGCAATTTTGAACAACATAATGGCTATTCGAATTTTTTGAATACCTTAAATTCATTGGTTAACCCCTCGGTATAATATGTTGTCTGGGAAATAATCAGAAATTGTCAAACATTTGATTATTGTAATAAAATATGGCACGACTAACTAATGAACAATTACAAATGGTTCTCAGAATGAGAGATGGTGGTTTGAATGTTGAAGACATTGGACAGTATTTCGATACATCAAGAGCTTCAATATACAGGGCAATCCGTCGTCACGATCGAACAGGAGATCCTAATTATCGTCACGGAGGTGGACGACAACGGAAGACTTTAGATAGAAATGATAATTTCTTAGTTACTTCGGTACGTCGTCTTCGAACACAGACTGCTGGACAACTGAACTGTGCCCTTAGAAATGCAACAGGAGTTGTTGTCTCAGATGAGACAATCAGAAGAAGGCTTCATGAGCGCAATCTGAGAGCGAGAAGGAGGGCATCTTGTACTTTGTTAAAGCTGAACCACAGGATAGCTCGAAGACTTTGGGCTCAGAACCATTTGAACTGGGGAATAGCTGATTGGAGGAGATGTTTATTCGTTGATGAGAGTAGGTGCAATATGTTCAGATCAGATGGAAGGATTTTAGTATGGCGAGAACGGGGTGAGAGGTTTCTGGAGGAAAACATGGAGGCACGGGTGGCATTTGGGGGTGGGGGTGTTACGATATGGGGCGGTATCATGATGAATCATCGCACCACGTTAGTTATTTTGAGGGAAAGTATGAATGCTGTTCGATATCGTGACATGTGTATAAGAGATGTTGTTATACCAGTTGCTCAAAACTTTGGAGACAATTTCGTACTGGTCGATGATAATGCACGACCACATCGTGCGAGAATTGTAACCGAAGTTCTGAGACAACATAATATTGAGAGAATGGAATGGCCACCCGTATCTCCAGACATGAACCCAATAGAACATGTATGGGCTAGGTTAAAATTATGTTTGAAGAGAAGAGAAGGTGAAATGATGAATATTCAACAACTGGAAGATGCGATAGTGGAAGAATGGGCAGCTATTCCCCAAGATTTCATTGATGGCTTGATAACAAGTATGCCGAGAAGAGTTAGGGCTCTCGCAGCGGCCAGGGGTGGTGTAATAGAATATTGATAATCGACCACATCTGCCGTTGTTAATTTTTCTTTATTACAAAAATATTGTGTTACATATTATCTGTATTCTCTTCGTGGTATATGTTCATCAATTCTCATTCTCTATATCCACTGAAAAAAAAAACATCCTAGCTTTGACAATTTTATTCATAAAATAACCACACTCCACATTCACTTTATTCCTCCCTGCGAACTAACCCTGAAGGTTTTTCGTTCAATCACGAAATCACTTTTGCTAATCCATGATATTGCATATCTCAAAACATCCTGTATGGATCTTGATGAATCCGAAACCATTTCGAGGAAACACATTAGGGTTCATGTTTTTGCCGTCAGAAAAATTTAAAAAAAATTATCCTGCTA
Organism: Phaedon cochleariae; assembly: GCA_918026855.4. Taxonomy (NCBI): domain Eukaryota; kingdom Metazoa; phylum Arthropoda; class Insecta; order Coleoptera; family Chrysomelidae; genus Phaedon; species Phaedon cochleariae. The sequence continues at coordinate 23,062,250 of OU896708.1, forward strand.
ACGGGGCGACCTCAAACTTTTCGGAAATTATCACACTTTCAGATATCATCCTGTAGGTCATAATTCTGAAATGGTGGAGAAACGTAAAAAAATATGTTATAGCCAATCAACTGGGCAATCACAATCTCAAAACTAATTAAAGATCGGTTGATCTCATCCAAAGTTATCACGGTTCGAAAACAAACAAAATGTTCGCTTGTCTCACTTCAAATGTGGAGCAGTTTAGATATCTTTCCTGAGCTTCAAGAAGCGATTGAAGGCAATTATGTTCGGATTCCATCGATACTTTTTTGTCGTTATTTTCGTTCTTATTCTTTTTATAATATTCTCCTTTTGATAAATATATATATTTTCATTAATTGGTGCTTTGAGTAATTTAGTATTATCACTATCATGTATAAAAAATATATTTCGTGTTTTCTTCCTGTTTACATGAATGAATGACTTGATACAATATCATTCAGATTTTGTTCACATTCATTTAGTGCAATGTAACTTTCAGAAATGAGAGTTATAGATACTATATTAAGTCCTTGCTAAAGCTCACATCTATTTTTCATTTTGGAACTGCCAACTTCCACAACTACTTATTCATTACATTGTTCTAATTTGTCCCACTCTGTAACTGAAAGGGTTAAAACTATCTATTAGGTAGCCTATTCATGTTAATAAATGAATGAATAAAATTAATACTAAAATATTGAAATGATAGTGATATCCTTCCGTTCTGGACCAACGTAAATATTTCAGTAGAATCTGAACTCAATCAGTTGATATGCATTCTCCCAAATCACGGTTTTCCGTCTACCTGGTGAAGAATTCAAATGATCTAGAAGGTTTTTTTCAATCACATTGTTCAGTTGTTAAGTTCGGTCTGTTTGTTTATTTGAATTCATTGAACATGTTAGAAGATTGATAACATGGGATAATCGGCAAATTCTCATTCTGAGATTTTATAGAAAAATCTGCCTTTGTTTAGGGTTTATGCCAAGTGGGTGTTCTAGATGAGTTGTCCATGTAGAGTGACGCCTAAGTATTTTACCTCCACCGTAGGCTAAATGGTCCCTCTATGTAAAACAAGCTGACGAAGCAAATATAGATTCTCATTTTGAAAAATAGAATAATCACAGTTTCTTAGAGATTTATAGATAGATACATACTTCCTCTGTCATTGAACAAATGCACAGTGTGAAAACTTCTTGATCGGCACATGAGATCGTCATTTCAAATAAAATAAAAGGGAGAGCATATTTTTGTCATAATGTTTATTCGGTGATTTAATATAATGAGATAACTTTCAATTGTGATACATACTACAAATATTTTAACAATAGAAAAATAAATTTCTATCACAGTTTCAATTATTCCGTATCGATGTAATTCTAATGAACAAATATGAAGTCGTTGATTGGAGATCAAATAGGAAATTGAAAACATAGAAATGATTTACTTGGCTGTGAGATCGTATCCATTAGTGTTTGGAATATTCAGGTTTCCAAGCCTCCTTTTAGCTGAGGTTAGATCTCCAAAATCAGTCCATAGGTTAGTTAAATCCACTTTTCCTAAAATGAATTGATTTAATTAGTGCAGATCAATTGATTTATTGATACTTGAGATTATCCCAGCAATAATGAATTATTTGATTATATCATTCAAATAATGTGTGTCAATTATATTTCTAGATCGACGGAAGACATATATTTACTGACAAGATATAACATCTACTTGGGTATGGGTACAAAAATAGCGGAATGCACAGTTGAATAGGAGTTTATACAGGGTGGAGACTTAAACTAAAACAAATTTGCGAGTGGGGAGGTCAAGGATTTTTCTAGAAATACGCAACAATATATGGATATAGCCCTTTGGGGGTAGCTGAAATCAACTCCACCATGTTTTTTTCAAATGCAACCCCATGGCTTCTGACCCCTCATTGGAAAGCCGCTTGAAAGAGGAATCCAGCGTTTCGTTGAAATGATAGTAGCTTTGAGCCGTTCTAGAGTTGCATTAAATCAGAACATAATTTGAGGTCGATCTATTTTCAACGTACTTTCATAAATTGAATGCGGCACACAAGAGACATTTCTCGTTGGCTGGCATAACATGGTTGATATCACTTATGGCGAAAAATTGCTGTGCATTGTTTGTGGGGGACATTTGGAAAACATAATCAATACACATTTTGCACAAAAAAAATTTTAAAAATCATTTTGGTTCAATGCAATCCTCAAATGTACTACGAACTGAAATTCGATCAGTACGCTGGATTCCCATATCTCCACCAGCTTTCCAAAAAGGGGGACCAACCATAGAGTTACATTTGATAAAAACATATTGAGAGTGATTTCAGTTACATCTAAAGGGCAATATCTTCCACGTTGCTCACAGAGTGGAGGTGAATACATTAAAACATGAACATGTCGGGGATTTTGGAAAAATATCCCTCTCCCCGCTAGCGAATTTATTCCACAGTTATAGTCTCCACCCTGTATATATAAGAGAAACGGCAACGCTTATTCATATAAGCAATATCAGCGTTCACAGGTCAGAACGCTCATGTGCTACACACGTTCATGATACACCAAACCATTTTGATGAACTCAATTTGCTGATGAATCAAGAAATTTGACATTTTTTGACAGGATTAAATTTTTTTAGCATTACACCTGTCGATATGAGTACATCAGACTGGATCAGAATAGTCATGGCACACTCAGATGGAAGATGAAAAATGAAATTGAAATCATTGAAGTTTGAAATGTCACTTATATGCTCTCATCGTATTCAGAAAATGATGCAGAATTAGAAATTGAAATGATATACAGGGTGTTCCATTCGAAAATCGGAAGTAATTAATTATCACTTCCCGTGAAACCTGGAAGTGGAAAATAAAACCTTTTTATGCCAAAACATGCAGTTTATCAAGTTGACGGGTCGTTCCAAATTTAGATCGCTCATCTCTAAAACAGAACCAGAAAATGGGGGTGTACCATGATCCTATTACACTCAGTATAATATCAGCTCTCACCGCACGGTTGTTATCTTTCTCACGTCTCAATCATCTCCGTCCATTGCTAATTATGATTCCCATATCGCCCATATCCTCCTGCGGTCGGATTATTTCAACTGTTAAACTCACACTCTTTGTAATAATCATGCAACAGGTTATCGATGTGTAACCCGAATATTTTGAAGTACTTATAGTATTACTACTGGAAATATCCGATTTATTCCACGTTACTAGGGTTTTCTTGAGTCGCTTTCTTGCCTGCCAACCTGTCTGCTCGCTTCGAATTTCATGATCGTTCCTTCTACTTTTTGTTGACCAATTGATGCGAAATTTGGAAGGTGAACATAGTTTCAGTGACAAAATACACTTTTTTGGATCGCGGACGCGGGCGCGAGCCTGTTCCTTTTTGGAAGTGGAAACCATTGGGTTCTTTGGGTTCTTTGGGACTTCGCGGGAATTTCGGGAGTAGTCAGGGAGTTGGTTTCAAATCGCAGACACGGGCGCGAGCCTGATGCTTCCTTTTGGGAGTAGGAACCTTTGGGTTCTTTGGGACTTTGCGGGAGATTCGGGAATTTCGGAAGTATTCAGAGCGTTGGTTAGCGGGATAGCGGACGCAAGCGCGAGCCTGCTTCCTTTTGGGAGTGGGAACCTTTGGGTTCTTCGTGACTTTGCGGGTTTTTCGAATTAGGAAGTTATTCAGAGTTCCTGGTGATAATGGGCAGGGTATCAGTTATCGCTCGAGGCACTGGCTTTCAAGGAGACCAGAACTCTAGGGTTACTTAGGCGCTGAGCGTCGAGTCGCTGGGATTTCTATTAGGGGAGGGGTTATTTAAGTATTTATATACAGGGTGTATCTGAATAACACCGAAGAAATGCAAGGGGTGATTCCTTGTGATATTCTAGCGAATAAAGTTCATATGAACATGTATCCTAACTTGCTCCGTTTTTGAGATACAGGATGTTGAAGTTGGAAGTATGAATTGTTTCCATTCTTAACCTCCCTGTATATGCTTTCATGGTGTCAAAATTCAGTGTGGTTGAGGACTGAGTAAGCCCTGAAATTTCAAAATGGTTGTGATTGGGGTCATAGAGTAATATCAATGGAAGTTTCGAAAACACCTACTGTTAAATTTGGAGTCAAATCGAATTTTTATTTTCTCCTCAAAAAATAAGCTAGATACTAAAATCACACAGAGGATAAAAAAGTTGTTATTTCAATAGTTCAATCCAATGACAATATGAAACTCAGAAAAACCTGTGGCATACAATGACATTCACCATAAATATCGACAAATTTACCCAATGTGACGCCACTGCCACTGAAAATATTATTCCGAATCTAATTACACCAGAAGAAGCTCCATATCACTTTCAACAAAACCACAACGTTGTATTGAAATTGATGGAAAGACATCTTCTTCAATCGAATCTTTGGCAATTCTGTAGTCTCTTTCATATTTCCTCGTATAAACCTCATGAAAAGTTACTGTATTTTTCACAATTTCCGACAATGACCAACACTATATTTCTTTTTCGGAACATATAGCGATTTTCATCTCGTTTAAACACAATTCTTCTTCATCTCGGGATAATCTGGACATACTTTTTATTGCACCTTGTACATCCATCGTCAAGAATGAATATAAATTTCATACTTCTGGAACTACAATCGTGATTTTTTTGATCTCATAATTTATCTTGACGAAAATGCATCATTTTCATTAAAAATGCGTACTTCCATTATATGAAAACGATCCGAGAAATTACAAAACCATTTCGAGGTCAGACACCAGATACATCCTCATGACGAAGTAACACTCCATTATTTCACTAGTAACACAGAGAAAATTATGTTTCATCTACTAAAGACTACGTTGTTCTCCATTCCATCATTCAGTATTTCTTGTATCACTCTGTATAGACTTCTTCAGAATTTTCTATGTTCGAACACAATCACATATCCGACGACTATACATATAACGTTGATTCTTCGAAAGAGAATCCGAACTTCTAATTTCATTCAATAAATCGTCGAAAACGTCGAAAACGTCGAAAACGTCGAAAACGTCGAAAACGTTTCGAGAAAAAGCATCAATCAAAAGGATACAAGGATCACCCTGTAGCAATGTTATCTGAAATTACAGGAGTTTTATATTGCCACAACAAACTGTCAAGAGATTAGGCTAATCATCGGTGAAAACCGATTTCAAATTGGTGAGGGAATTCGTGAGTTATTCTACTTTGAATTCAGGCTATATTTTGGACCACGACATTATCAATGTTGACCAGTTCAGTTGCAATCGATGTTTAGGCATTATTATATGTGTTCAGTAACAATCATATGAGTTCTGTGGTTTCAATAAATGAAAACTCCGCTGAGGTATTATCAGCAAATATCACTTATACGTACCGTTCTTCTTATTTTTATTCTGAACGGCACTGTCCCTTCCATCATTGTTGAAATTCGAAAATAAACTGAGATTGGAGTCCCTCCTGAGTCGAGAAGGTTGGTTTTCGATGAATCGGGATACATTGAGATACTGATTACGAGTAGTTCCTGCACTAGCTTTGGCCAGGGGTTCCAAAATATCTTGTAGATTGAATTGGCTTAGATTCATCTTAGTGTCTTTCCTCATTTCTGTGGAGGGCAGCTTCAGTTTACTTCTTAGGCAAAAGTTAATGTAATTAAAATAATTGCATTATTCATGCACACATATTCGATGAAATAAGTGAAGAAATCTTTGGATAAAGAGAATTGAAAGTTGTGGTCATTACAATAAAACATTTTTGGAAATTGTATAATATGATTTACCTTTTGGTTTTTATAATTACAGTGTGAAGATTTTCTTGGAGCGATATTGATTGAATGAAAAGTAATTTATACAGGGTGTTTCATGAGAAGACTCACATAGCCAAATGGTCAATAGGGGAATTCAAGTCGAGTTGATGTATATATATGAAAACATTTTTTGACCCTCCATAACGAAGATACAGGGTATTATGTGAAATTGTTATATAACTTTGATGGCCGATATTACAGAAATGATTTATCGTAATTTGCTGAAATTTGGCAGCGACGTATCTCTGCTGAAACTATTCAAGATAATATATTATGAAAAAAAATATCCAGGTCCGGACTTGGGAAAATTTCATGTTTCATTGTTTTGTCAAAAAAATTCACTTTGTGACCAATTTTCTCGAAAAATTCCATCAGATTCAGAAAGATCAGACAAAATGCTATAAAAACTGCTCTTCAATTCACACGGCACACTTTGACCGGTTCAATAAAAAATTTGAAACAAAATCGTTCGAATGAATTTTAAATTTCTACCTGGCTGATAACTGTCAACTTCCAACTGGTATCATGTGAATTGATTTTTCCTACATTTACGTTGAATGATAATTGATAGGAGAATAGATGAGAAGAAAGAACACGATATTTTTTCATCGAAGTTTCAGATAGATATTATTATTCCTGACTTTGTTCTATATGGGTTTCAATTGAAGTAATGATACGATATCAATTAGGCCCTCTTTTCCATTTGTGTGACGAGACGAGACGTTTGTTGATAATTCGAACTGATAGGCATAGGTACTAGGCTAGTTCTAGGTAGGTACCAACTGATGAAATTACGACATGAGGATTCAAGTGCCCATATTATGGAGATTTATCAAATTAGTTATGCCATCACGCATAAACTCAGCTCCATTTTTTGTTATTGATACATTTCTGCAAGTGATAAAAGGATGCATCTGCTATTTATTCAAAATTACTAATGTTCATCCTCGTGAAGGTTTTACTGCGAAGTATTCTTGGGTCTGGAAATATTCTATGATATTAAACATAGCACAGCATTTGGATTCTTGTCTTGTCCAGCATTAGAAATATGAAGTGGCATCTGGGTGCAAGAATATTTCGATTGCCAGTGTTTACCTATCAACAAGCGCCACGTTACATAAAATGAAAACAGGACTTACTTTATTACAAATTTATAATATAGAGTCACAAGTAATCATATCCATCTAGAAGTTCGGTCAAAAACTAACATGTCTAATCATACAAAAATCAAAACTCTCTTCTGTCAATTTCTAACCAATAAAAATGTACGAGAAAATCAAATTACACGAATCCAGTTGAAAGATAAAAGTTATCAGCAAGGTCAAAATTGAAAATTCATTCGAGCGTTTTTGTTCCATACTTTATTATTGAACCGGTCAAAGTGTGCCGTGTAAATTGAAGGGCAGTTCTTATAGCATTTCGTCTGATCTTTCTGAATCTGATGGAATTTTTCGAGAAAAGTGGTCACAAAGTGAACTTTCTTGACATAACAATGAAACATGAAATTTTCCCAAGTCCGGACCTGGATATTTTTTCTCATAATATGTTATCTCGAATAGTTTCAGTAGAGATACGTCGCTGCCAAATTTCAGCAGATTACGATGAATCATTTCTGTAATATTGGCCATCAAAGTTATATAACAATTTCACATAATACCCTGTATCTTCGTTATGGAGGGTCAAAAAATGTTTTCATATATATATCAACTCGTCTTGATTTTCCTTATTAACCATTTGGCTATGTGAGTCTCCTCATGAAACACCCTGTATATATATCATGTACATGCTGTCATAGAATATGTGGACAATCTCACATATATTCGGATAGAAAAGGTAAGTAGGTACATGATAATCAAATGACCAAGTTCCAATACATCTTTTTTCTACGATTTCCTTCTTCGAAAATTCAGTCCCATGAAGAAAACCGCTGGTGATCTTGTTTTTTTTTGAATAATATTTGAAGTCCTTTATGTAAATTGATTATTTTTGAATAATCTTACACTCTATGATGTAGGAATATGAATAATAATCTCACGCAGCACAAAACTCAAACAAAAAGGAATTCCTAGAAACTATTTTTGTTTAAAATATGTTTTTTCCTACGACCACCTATGAAAACAGCACAAAACACATTGATTTGTTATTGAGAAGGTGACTCGTTTCACTATGACAACTTATAACAGCTAGAAAGTTCGAAAGTAAAACTCACATGGGCAGTGGCGTAGCGAGAGGTGTCGGGGCCCCGGTGCAACGAGGGTTGATGAGGCCCTAATTCACTGAGAAAATTTTCCAACCCTAGAGTTAAAGGTAGTTGAAGATCGAAAAAAAAGAACAGAATTGTTAGAAATGTATATTTCTTGTATTAAGCGAGTCGTTATGAGATTGAAATTTGAGAAAGTTGATATGAGCAAAATTGCGCTTCAGGCAATTCTTTTCGGAATTTCAAGGTCAAGCTGCCTGGTTTAGAAGTTCAAAATGAGAATCGAATATATTTGTCTCTTGAGTATGAATCTAGTAGCCTCATCAGTTAATTCAATTTCCAATGAAAACAACTGAATGTATAATATTTTTCTGTTCTCTCGAATGAAGTCACGAAATGACAAAGTTTAAGAACGGTATTTGCAAATGTTGACGAGCCATGGCAGCCACCTGATACCTCCGCTTGTTCTCTGCAATCTGAGTGAAGCTATTTGTCCATCGCCTCACCTCCGTTTGTACCATGCAGTGACTTTTACAGAAATTTCAATCTAACGCGGTATTTAGTTGAAACAACTAATGTATTTTGAAAATGACTCCAACAGGGCAACTGAATTAAAACAATCAAATATTTAGGACACGTGTATAAGGACCCAAATTTTCATAGGTAAGTATATTCAGCCTGTGACCGTTTTTGATTAGCTTCCAACCGAGCTTTCAACTGACGATTATGATCTGGTCTCGCTGCTGGCAGTAATATTTCATATTGTAAAATCACAGTTGAGTTCAACGGGAATATACACTCACCGGCCACCATAAAATTTCGCCCTGTAACTTTTTTAATTCTTGTCCGATTTTGGTGAAATTTCGACCAAACCGTATATTCATATTTCGGAATATTTTCTTGAATTTTAGGTCCCGAGGAAAGCTGATGGTTTGATCATTATATAGGGACAAACAAAAGTTACTCTTTTACCCTTAACTTCCTATTGCCCTGTGGAAAAAATGAGTGGTTAAACTTGGCTTCATTATGTTTAGGATTAAAATTTGATCCTTTTTCGTCCTTTCTCAGCATATTGGTTCAAGATTCACGTCGATATCTCCTTTTAAAGAGAATATACAAGTGTTCGAAGAAAGTATGGAATTTTTTAATTTTTGTCAACAATAATTCAAAACCTCTAGAGTATCTTAGGGATGAACTTCAGAGGCTCATTCGCATTCGTCCGGCCTTGTCAGAGACTCTTCAAGAGCTACAATTGAAGAATTCTAGTTATTCTCCAAGTCCACTTGAGAAATTTGACCAACTCGATGACAGGGCGGTTAAATGCTGCAATTCAAACTCGAGGAGAGCATACTGGTTATTATTGACTACAGGTCTGCTTTCTGTTTGTTTTTTGTATTTGAGGTTTTTTTAGGTAAGTGCTATAAAAATGAGGTAGAAATTAGTAATATTGGTTCCTCAAGTTGTTAATCAATAAGTTGATGTAGGATCTGATTATTGTTAAAAATAATTTAAAAATGCCGTAATTTCTTAAAACACTCGTATATTCTCTTAAAAACGATTTATTGACGTGAATCAGCAACCATTGTGTTAGGAAGGGATCAAACTTCAATCCAGAGCATAATGAAGTCGAGTTCAATAATTCAATTTTGCCACATGGCGTTGAGAAGTAAAGGGTGAAATAGTAACTTTGGTATTTCCCTATATAATGATCAAGTCATCAGTTTTTCACAGAAACTAATATTTAGACTAACATTCCGGAACATGAATCTACGATTTTATAGAAATTTCACAAAAATCTGACAAGGATTGAAAAAGTTACAGGGTTCATGAATTAATTTGCACACCAATACTTTCTTGCATTACACCTGCTAATGCAGATTGGGATATAGGGGCCCCTCCGGGGCCCCAATGCCCCGGGGCCCCGGTGCACCGCACCGAACTGCCCGTCCATAGCTACGCCACTGCACATGGGTGGAAATATTCGAGAATCGCACAGTAACAGGGTAGATATATATAGATTATGATCTACCAATGAATGATTATTATGCTGAATTATGGTAAGTTAAGTTATGGTCAAGTTGATGGAAAGTTAGTGTCGATTTAACATGGGTTATTGTCGTTAATGTTGACGTAATGTTAAGTTGATGAAAAGTTGAAATCAAGTTGATTTCAATTGAAAGTTGAATTAATGTCAATGTATTGGCAATTCAGTGATTAATGTGAAGTTGATGTCAATTTGATATTGAGTTGATGTTGATTTGATTTCAAGGTAATGTCAAGGTAATTTTGAGTAAATGTTGATTTAATGTTGAGTTAATATAGAATAATTATTGAGTTAATGTTAAGTTGATGTTAAGTCAATGTTAGGTTAATTTAAAGTTAATGTTGAGTTGATATGTTGAGTTAATGTTAAGTTAATTTCAAGTTAATGTTGAGTTAATGTTAAGTTTATATCAAGTTAATGTTAAGTTAACGTTCAACTAATGATGTCATTTGAATATTGAAGTAGAATTGAATAATAATGATAATGATATCACCTTCATGTGATCGAATATGATTAGAAACATTATCCCTACTTTGGTCTTATGAACACTCATGACACATAATATAAATTTTTGTGGTCGTAGGAAAAATAGTGTACAGAACTCGTTGGAAAGTGCATTTCCTGCGCTCGTTTCGTTTCCGCACTCGTCGCTCTGCGGCTCGTGCTAAACGTCCACTCGCGCGAAATATGTCACTTTCCACACTAGTTATGTACTTAATATACTATTGCACTCGTTGTCAATCATATCATGATGAGTGAGATTTTGTGAAATCCTCTGTTCATATCGATGCTGCTACAATAATGTGCTAGTGAAATTATGGATACTTCATTCAGATGGATGGCCCAAGTCAACATTTCGGAACAATTTCGTGATTTTATAGATAGGTGGGTCAATTCACATTTTTGAAAAACACCTTGTACCTCTGAAATAAAGTTTTCACCTTAATGTTTGTCATGTGAATTGATCAATAGGCATCGATATCAGTTATTTCTATCTTGTACGGGAATAGAACTTTCCCTTTAAAAGTTTCCAATTTGGCGCACCCTGTACAGTCACATGCAGAAAACATGTCGCGGTTGGATTGTGTTGGAGCAGAAGGAACTAGAAGTGGTATAACCGCCCATGTTATCTGCATGTAACTGTCACACTTCAATTACAAATCTGCTGAAAATTTCTCAACTCATTCCGTATCTGTGCTTCGTGAAAATATACAGTGGATTGTGGTACCTGAGAGTACTTATAGAATAAATGACAATTTTGAATTGAATCTCCATTTTATCATTCTATATTCAGATAGACATTATAATCAAGAATTCGATGATATCGGGTTCAAAATAGTGTTATGCAATGTCTATTCGAAAATGGGTTTTTGTAGTGTAGATGACTAATCAACAATTTTTGGTATACGTAAAGTACCCTACTAGCACACAACGTCCAAGGGACGTCCCTATTTGGTACAATTCAAGTCCGAATGTCCTGGACCAAAAATGAGTGTCCTTGGACGTCCCATATCGCAAATCTCATGCAATGTATGTGCAAGGCCGTCCATGTTATGTCCCAGCAGGTGCATCATGTCAAATGACCTAGTAATGGCATCCCTTAGACGTCCCACGTGGTACATATTGTAAAATATCGATGCAAGGACGTCCTTGGCATGTCTCTGAAGAGATATGAAATTAAACGTTCCTTTTGGGGCATCTATCGGATGTCCCGAAAGTAGTACATATTCTGGCATGACTTCAGATCTTATATAATGTCTGATGGTACATTCATTCAAATATCTCTGCACAGACGCCCTTAATATTTCCAGGATCGTATAACAATCGGAATGTCCCTTAGGGATATCCATCGGATGTTTTAATTTGAACATGAACTGTACTCTTTCAATGTCCTAGAAATAACGTCCTACGGACGTCCCAGTCGGTACTTTCCATATGTTGTCCCTGCGAGGACGTTACCTTACACCTCGCCAACGAATGATTGCTTGTTGGGTATAAATACTCCTGTCAATGTTCTTCACGTAAGTCCGTTGGACATCCTTGGGAAACTTTTTTAGGATCTATTTGGGATCTTCTACGGATTATCAATTCAACTGGATGTCCTCATCAGTTATGTAAGATCTGGTCCTAGAGGGGCCCAGAAAGATTCAAATTCAAGAATAATTCGTACGTCCCTAGGACCTCCTATGGATATCCAATAGAATGAAAATCACCTCAGATTCGGAACCAGGACGCCCAATTCAGTAACTATTCATATTTCTCCTAGAAAGTTTCTACTTCTGAAAAAATCATTTTTTTCTCACTTTTCAATGAAACACCCCCGTATCTTACGTAATCGTTGGGTTAGGATCCTGAAATCCGCTGGAGCAAGAGATTCACCAAAAATACACTTAATGACCAAGTGGGGTTCTCTTCAGTGATATACAGTGCTCACCAACAGTTATGGATCCACCCACATTTCCGAAAAATTATATTGAGATACAAAAAAGGCTAGGTTAGGTTACGTAAGATACGGGGGCGTTGAGACCAGAACGGAATTTTCAGAACTGAAAACTTTTTTGGAAAAATATGAATAGTTAGGTAATTGGGCGTCCTGATTCCGAATTCGAAGTGATTTCCAACCTATTTTGACTCCTAATATGATTTTCCGGATATTCCATGCTGTTGGTGAGCAGTGTATATCACTGAAGATGACCTCACTTGGTCATAAAATGCATTTTTGGTAAATCTCTCGCTCCAGCAAATTTCAGTATCGTAACCCAACGATTACGTCAGATACGAGGGTGTTTTCATGAAAAGTGGAACAAAAATGAATTTTTCAGAACTGAAAATTTTTGCAGGGAAAATATGGATAGCAAGTGAATTGGGCTTCCTGATTTCGAATCCGAAGTGTTTTTCAACCTATTTTGCCTCCTGATATCATTTTCCGGAAATTGGGTTGGTTCCATGGCTGTTGGCGATCAGTGTATATCACTGAAGATGACCCCACCCCATGGGGTGATAGAGTGCATTTTTAGTATATCTCACGCTCCAGCAAATTTCAGGATCCTTACCCAACGATAACGTAAGATACAGGGGTGTTTCCATTAGAAGTGAGACACACTGTATATCATATACACGGAAAAAAAGGAATTGTTGAATCAAGCGAAATTCAATTGAATGAAGCAAATGAAAGTGTCATATATGCACGACAAAATATAATCTTGAAATGAGTAAATCTTTATCTTGTTTCAGAGCGAATTTGGAGTTTGAATTGAGCATAGATTAACGACTCTAATCTATGAATTGAGTGAATATGTCTTGCATGAACTCTGGATCTTATTCAATCAAGCACATCTTTGAATTGTTTATTGAGAGATATTGAATTGGCTCAAACAATCACTTTGTTTGGTTCAAAATAACAAGATATTGATTTAATCAAATATTTAGTTGGTTCAATGGAATATTTGGTTGAATCAATGAAATATTTGGTTGATTCAATGAATTATTTGGTTGATTCAATGAAATATTTGGTTGATTCAATGAATTGTTTGGTTGATTCAATGAAATATTTGGTTAATTCAATGAAATATTTTGTTGATTCAAGAGAAACTGTATTTCCATTCGACAAATTGTTTTGTTGAACCAAATTCAGTAATAGTTCGAGAATTTTATGAAATTTCACATCAATAGAACAAACTAAACTAGGAAACTAGTCGACTTCTAGCATATATTTCCAGTCTTTACTTCTCTTCAGCTTATGCAAAATTATTTCGGATTGCTAATCATCCCAAGTTCGATTTATCAATAACCACGAAGAATCAGGCTTCACGTATAATGAATTCGAGGCAGGTATATAATAGAAGAGGCGAAATGATCGGCATCTAGAGGCGCCAATTTAACCTGATGATGTAGAATGAACAAATTATTTCATTGATATTACATATTTCGTTGCTCTATTCAAGCAAATTATCCGTTCGAAACGAACTCATTGATACATCGGAATAAGAAAACTTGTTTGTTGTTTCAAAGATATATTCTCATGAAAATGATCATTATTTGATCAAATCAAGAAAATGTTTATAGTTGAATCAACATCGACATTATTTTGGATCGACATAATTTGTTTTTGATAAAAATTTCGTTGATGGAATTGATATTATACTGTATTGAATAATACCGCATTCTTGATTTGAACAAGCTGCTTCCATGAAATAATCATGTATCTGGTTGATTCAACAAAAATATTTCAAGCATAAATAATTTGTTGATGCAACAAATACTTTTTTTTCGTGTAGTCCATACAGTGTCCATCCAATATATCTCTCCTCGATCGCAGACTTTCAAACCGTTTATTTCTCCGCAAATGTCACTCCGATATATGTATTAGTTGATTGGCTAGATATATTTATCATGTCATTTAGTTCGATGAATATAGGAGGAAACTTCTAACGGGTACATATACATGGGGTAGGTATACATGGAAAAAACAGATAATTATTTCTACAATTCCTAAACAAAGAAATCATTGATCATCTCATAAAAAAATCAATCCTACCAAAACAACCCTAGTAGCCTTCACGAAGGAGAGGAAAACTAATCTCGAAACCATCAGAATGGGTGGGATGAATATCGAATGGAACGAAGAGGTAAAATACTTGGGACCCTTTCTGGATCGGAGACTTCTTTGGAAGTCGAGCCTCCACAAAGGCTAATCTTACGGAAGCTCAGAGACTAGCATATATGAGGATGTGTTCCACTGCCACAATGAAGGTAATTCTAGACCTCACCTTATTACATTCAGTTGTGCAGAATGCGGCAGATAGAACGATATACAGAATTATTAGAGAAGTAGTGATCAAAGGCAGGCCAATCTGTCCAGTCAACTAGCAAATCCAGTAATTACCTCAGGATGAGATAAAAAAAGTAAAGCTTTGTGGGAGAATTCACCACCAGGCTGAGCTGCAAAAAAGAATGGAACATTGAATCCATGGGTATTGAGCTCAAAGAAGGAGCCATAAAAGTGGTAGACAGATGGCTCCAAAACCGAAGATGGAATTGGAATAGGAGTGTGTGGACCTCGTACCAAGTACTCCTTAAGCCTTGGCAAATTCACGCTATAGGGAAATGTGTAACAATAGTTCAATCTAGAAAAGAGCTATGGAAGACGAGATTTCATTATTATGTCCAATAATCAAGTTGTTGAGTTCTATGGTCATCAGCCATAGACCTATTTTCGAATGGTTCAGGAATAGCGGAAATAATTATAATTATACAGGGTGTCCCTAAAAGGTGCGGAAAAAAAGCTACCACAAGTTCCTGAGGCGTGAATATGACGATCTAAGTCAACTTACCTCAGTCCAAAAGTGGATGATTTCAGAGATACAGAGTGTCAAAAGTTCAATTTGATTTTCATATTTTATAAATATTTTTTTTAATAATTGGTGTATTGTCACAATATTCGGCTTGGGGGGTTTTGCTGGTTGAGAAATTAGAATTTGCTATCATTTTTATTGTAAAGTTAAGAGGGCGCCACCTGCGGAACCTTGCACACATTTAAAACGGAATAACTTTTTTGAGCCACCCCATATTCAATTTTTAAATGAAAATTCGGATTGTCCAATGTCTTTTACATAAAAAATGTATACGTGGTAAGAGTTGATTTGAGCAGCTGTTTTTGAAATATCTGGATTTTAAAAATTCACTTCGTAAATGGCCAGGTCTAAATTATTGTAATAATAAAATTGAACACATTTGAAGCGTAGGCGGTGAATTAAAATAACGTCACTAAAAACTGACTTGGGTCAAATCGGATCTAAAAAACAAGTCAAGACAATTGTCAAACAAATATTAAGTTCTTTTTGCCATGGCCGCAATGTATACCAACGAAGAAATGACCGATATGTTATTGGTTTTTGGATATTGCCAGGGAAATGGTTTAGAATCTTGCAGAGTATACAGTGAAAGATTTCCTAATCGTTGCTTACCAAACCATAAAACCTTCGCGGCAGTTGAAAGACGTCTTCGTGAAACGGGTAGGTTTGCGCCTGTTTCTATTAATTATGGCCGTGCACGTACGGCAAGAACTCCAGAGGTTGAGGAAGAAATTTTAAATAGGATTGAAGAAAATCCTAAACTCAGCAGCAGACGATTGGGCTTAGAGCAAGGGGTATGTGAAAATACTGATGTAAATAGAACGACCAAAGAACAACTACTGCACCCATTTCATGTTCAACGGGTACATGATCTTTTACCCCATGATTTTGAAGCACGCCTAGCTTTCTGCGGGTTCATCCAAGAACACAGAAATCAAGATAGGAACACGAAGAATTTTATTTACAGATGAAGCCTGTTTCACGCAGAGTGGCATTACTAATTTGCACAATGAACATGTCTATGCTGAAGAAAATCCCCATGCGACTAAAGTAACCCATTATCAGCATGAGTTCAAGGTCAATGTGTGGGCAGGAATCATAGGCACTTTCATACTTGGTCCTGTCATTCTACCCCCTCGATTAAATGGCGAAAATTATTTGGAACATCTGCGAAACGAATTACCAAACCTATTAGATCCCCTACCCTTAGAACTTCGCAGGGTAATGAGGCAATGACGCACCTGCAAATTGGCCAGCTCGGTCCCCTGATTTGACACCAATGGATTATTTTTTATGGAAAGCTTTGGAAACCCTTGTGTATTCTAGGCCAGTAAATACAGAAGATGATTTAAAGGAGACGTATTCAAACTGAAATTGACGCTTTAAGAAATGATGACGGAATGCTCCAAAGTGTTCAATTCAACTTTTTAAACCGTATTAATCTTTGTACACACGAAAATGGAGGTCATTTTGAACATTTTTCAAAATAATTTTTTTTTAATTAAATTAAATTAAACTTTTGTTGTTGATAAATCTCCTATTCCTATTCCTAATGACTATTTTTACCAGAGAATAAAATTACCAACACATTTATGTACCTACTTCTTTTTTCTCTCAGTTTTTAGTAACGTTATTTTAATTTACCGCCTATTGAATTTTTAAAATCCAGATACCTCAAAAACAGCTGCTCAAATCAACTCTTACCACGTATACATTTTTTATGTAAAAGACGTTGGACAATCCGAATTTTCATCTAAAAATTAAATATGGGGTGGCTCAAAAAAGTTATTTCGTTTTAAATGTGTGCAAGGTTCCGCAGGTGGCGCCTTCTTAACTTTACGATAAAAATTATATCAAATTCTAATTTCTCAACCAGCAAAACCCCCCCAAGCCGAATATTGTGACGATACACCAATTATTAATAAAAATATTTATAAAATATGAAAATCAAATTGAACTTTTGACACTCTGTATCTCTGAAATCATCCACTTTTGGACTGAGGTAAGTTGAGTTAGATCGTCATATTTACGCCTCAGGAACTTGTGGTATCTTTTTTTCCGCACCTTTTAGGGACACCCTGTATATTCTTGTCATCTATGACGGCATTAATAGATTGATGACGTCATAAAAACCCTACGCCACATATTCAGAGTGAACACCTAGTATCACACCATTGTATACCTATGATATAGACAAGGTTTTGAATAGGGTCGCACCTTATTTGCTTCACAAAAAATCTCACGGAATATTTCAATTCACTATATGCTCCTGCACTATACTTTTTTTATTGAAAATACCATCATTTTCTGTTCACCCAATCCAATTGTCAATTTTGATTTCTAATTTCATTCAAATTACTTGAAATGTTGAATACCAAAACACTTTTTCTGCCTGGGCAGAAAAAGTACACCTTCGCTGCCTGTTAAGTGTCAAGCCATTTTCTATATATACCGTTTGGAGAAAGAGTTGATTTTCAGCCAAACTATCCGTTTATGAGGAATCTCCTGGAATAGGTCGATTTTTGTCATATTTATAAGGGAAAATTGAATATATAGGGTATGATCCTCGTTTGCGTTATGACGTCCGCGACAATCATCTGAAATGGAATACCCTATGAACTAATAGGTTTTAGGAATCTCCATAAGAAGCTGGATTCGAAGATATATCACACGAATCATTCTGTATTGTTTGAATTTGAAAGAATGCCTAAATAAAAATGGGATTCGATGACTTTCAACAGTTTTCCGAAGATTATTTTTTTTATTTACAACGAATTCATCCACTGCCTTACCAGGGCCATGTACAGTGCATCCTATTTTGGTTGAGACTGCCAAGTTTCTCGATCGTTCTGTAATATAGAGCTTTGCGGATTTGACGTTCCTGTCTTACTTCTTTGTGAAACTCAAGTTGACCTCATTAGATTTCGCATTACTGTTTCCATTTATAAGATACAGAGGGCGATTTTGAAAATTTATATTTTTGAACGCCTTCTACAGGGTGTTTCATGAGCAGACTCACATAGCCGAATGGTTGATAGGGGAAATTGAGACGAATTGATGTATATATATGAAAACATTTTTTGACCCTCCATAACGAAGATACAGGGTATTATGTGAAATTGCTATATAACGTTGATCGTCGATAGTACAGAAATGATTCGTCGTAATCTACTGAAATTTGGCAGCGACGTATCACTACTGAAACTATTCAAGATGATATATTATGAAAAAAAATATCCAGGTCAGGACTTGGGAAAATTTTATGTTTTATTGTTATGTCAAAAAAGTTCACTTTGTGACCACTTTTCTCGAAAAATTCCATCAGATTCAGAAAGATCAGACAAAATTCTTTGAGAACTGCTCTTCAATTTACACGGCACACTTTGTCCGGTTCAATAAAATAATATGGAACAAAATCGTTCGAATGAATTTTAAATTTCGACCTGGCTGATAACTGTCAACTTTCAACTGGTATCATGTGAATTGATTTTTCCTACATTTTTGTTGAATAGTAATTGACAGAAGAATAGACGAGAAGAAAAACACGATATTTTTTTATCGGAATTCCAGATAGATATTATTATTCCTGACTTTGTTTTTGTCGCTTGAAGTGAGATATCGAGTAGGTCCGGTTTTTCATTTGTGTGACGAGACGTGACGTTTGTTGATAATCCGAACTGATAGGTAGGTACTAGGCTAGTACTAGGTAGGTACCATCAAATTATCAAATTAGTTATGCCATCACGCATAAACTTAGCTCCATTTTCTGTTATTGATACACTTCTGCAAGTGACATAAGGATATGCATTTGCTTTTTATTCAAAATTCCTAATGTTCATCATCGTGAAGGTTTTACTGCAACGTATTCTTGGTTCTGGGAACATTGTATGGTATTAAACATTTTCGTCTTGTTCAGCATTTGGAATATGAAGTGGCACCTAGAGTGTAAGAATATTTCGATCACCAGTGTTTACCTATCAACAAACGTCATGTTACATAAAATAAAAACAGGGCCCACTTTATAATAAATTTATAAAATAGAGTCACGAGTAATCATATCTATCTAGAAGTTCGATCAAAAACTAACAAGTCAAATCATTAAAGAATCAGTACTAATCTCTTCTGTCAATTTCTATACAATGAAAATGTACAAAAAATCAATTTACACGAATCCAGTTAAAAGTTGAGAGTTATCAGCCAGGTCGAAATTGAAAATTCATTCGAACGTTTTTGTTCCATATTTTTTTGTTGAACCGGTCAAAGTGTGCCGTGTAAATTGGAGAGCAGTTCTTATAGCATTTTGTCTGATATTTCTGAATCTGATGGAATTTTTTGAGAAAAGTGGTCACAACAGTGAACTTTTTTGACATAATAATGAAATATAAAATTTTACCAAGTCCGGACCTGGATATTTTTTTCATAATATGTTATCTTGAATAGTCTCAGTAGAGGTACGTTGCTGCTAAATTTCAGCAGATTACGACGAATTATTTCTGTAATATCGACCATCAAAGTTATAAAGCAATTTCACATAATACCCTGTCTGTATCTTCGTTATGGAGGGTCAAAAAATGTTTTCATATATATACATCAACTCGTCTTGATTTCCCCTATTGACCATTTGGCTATGTGAGTCTCCTCATGAAACACCCTGGTGTGATTACATATTATATTCATTAGGTACTTCTTTAATTTCTGATATGTATCAAATATCAAATGTAGCATTATATAAACCAAAATAGAATGCACGATCCGATAAAACACAACAGCAACATGTTGACAATGGACAGTAACAATTGAGGGGGTGAGAAGCGGAACAACCCAAATCTCCAAAAGAATCATTCTATCAAGTGCAAAAATTACTTAAACCAAATGTCGTCAGACTGTGCCATCTCTGGATGAAGGTAAATAGTTGTTCAACGAAAATACTGTAATAGTGGGGAGCAAAACGGCTCAAATATCACTTAGGTTGTTTTACTCCCCAACATTTGTCTGATTTTGTTTATGTTAACGGATACTTGTGTATATTTCACCAAAAAGTTGAGGTTGTCAATCAGTAGATGGTTGTTCACTGTTGGTACTGAGAGCCTTTTTCTTGTAGTGTGCATAAAATATGATAGGAGATCGTGAAAGACGAAATAGGATATATCTGAGGCAGGTGAGTACCTACGTACCTCATGAAGTCATTAACATCACAAATTTTGTAGAATTGCTTGCACATGATCGAAAGACAACGAAACTCACAAAAATGATAGACAAGAGAAATCATACAAAAAAAATACGAAGGTCGGGAATATATTAGTAATAGAAAAATTAGAAGGCAGAAAGAATGTCAAGAATATGTACACAAATATAGAAATCACTGTTCTAACATTTACAGACGAAGAACGGAAAATACTATTTTGTTACGGCTATAATACAAAATTGCTGTTGTACTTCTGTGTTAGTTAGATCAATGACACAATGACTTCATTGTATCATTATTCCACTATAAATGTTATCTCCCATAAAATGTCAAAATCCAAGCAGTGACAGAGCTTTGTCAAATGGAGTACTACTTGAGAGAAAATCAGTTGACTACAAGCCGAAGAAATCAAAAATTTCGATTTCATCTGTTGCAGCCGTAGAAAAAGTATAGTTTATAACTCGCACATAGTGCTAATTTCCCTCTCGTATGATTTGCAGTATGAGCCGTGAGAAGTGACTATCATTCTGTGCTCGTTAAACCATGTAGTATTCCCAAATTGCTGCTTGAATTCATTCCTCCTGAATACAGGGTGTTTCAGACTCAAATGTACATACGATACTGGCAGATAGAGGACACTTTGACGGTTTCAAATCACCCCCATTGATGTGTTTACCCTCTGATATAACTGAGATACAGGACGTTATATTGATTTTGGCAAAATCTTTATCAGGTCATAATCTTTGAACCACATCGTATAATCTATTCATACTTGGTAGAAAAATTTCACTGATATAACACATCAAAACTAAATGAAAATTGAGATCAGAATCTAGGTCCGTCTTAAGGAAAAACAGAAAACTTGTTTATTTCAAAAACAACACTCTGTATGGCAGCATTTTGTGGATCTGTTTTGATATTTGGAAAGAGCAGGAAAAAATTGAAAAGTGACCTACTCATTACGAGCGCGCATCCAATTTGACAGATGGTTTATTATTATGTTTTGAAATATTCACCTCATTTCGAGGCATTTTTATTGAACTTTAATTCAAAATCCAATTTTGATACAGAAAAAAAATTGTCTTCAAAGTTGAACGTCATTAGAAGCAAATTAGGTGAGAAATTGATAGATACACCGCAGCTCATGAATCAATAGTGAAGAATAAAACAAGCCATCAAAAATTTCCAAAACCACAGACGTTATTTTGTCGAACGAACAGATCTACCTATTTCACCCCAATGATGTTGAACTTCGAAGGACGTTATTATTTTGTGAAATAATTGGATTTTGAATTACGAGTTCAATAAAAATGACTCAAAATGGAGCCGAGTATAACAGAAAATAATAATGAAACATCTGTCAAATCGGATGCGCGGTCGTAAAAAGTAGGTCACTTCATTCGTTTTTTCCTGCTCTCTTCAAATATTGAAACAAACCTAAAAAAATTTGCCATACAGAGTGTTGTTTTTGGTATAAAAAAAGTTTTCTGTTTTTCCTCAAGACTGACCTGCATTCTGATCCCGATTTTCATTTAGATTTGATGGGTAATATAAGTGAAATAGTTCTACCACGTATGGATAGATTATACAAAGTGGTTGAAAAGCTATGACCAGATGATGAATTTGCCAAAATCAAGATATCGTCCTGTATCTCAGTTATCAAAAACGGTAGACACATCAAAGGGGGGTGATCTGGAACCATCACAGTTTCCCCTATCTACAGGTATCGTATGTACATTTAAATCTGAAACACCCGTATAAGGATTTCTTGACAAACTCAAGTTATGATGCATAACAATCAAAGGAATAGAAATGGTCAAAATAGGAAACTGAAACCCTAGCTTTCGTACGTGATGATGACTAAGTGAAACTAATCTCTGAATATGGATGAACTTTGTATTCTATTTTGTGATATTATTCAATGTTCAGAATGAACAATAATACATTTTTCAACTTTGATATCTCCACTCGTGTCACATTTATACCATGGAATATCAAATTGATCAGAATCAAAAAAACCTAAGGAAGTTTTTGGGTGAAAAAAATATAATTCATCAGAGCATACAAACGAATCATTGAATAGTTAATAGGAAGTTTCAAAATCAACTGAACTCTAACCCTCATTATATCCAAACGATCATTTGGTCTCTTATGTTATGTTTCTCAGCCCTTCAATTGGAGTTGTGTTTCCAACATACATATACAACGATATAATGTATTATACTTGTGGTTTTTGTACTACCGGCGGAAATGATGAGGGATTTTTTGAAATTGCATTCCATTACTATTATACAGGGTGATTCAGGTTTTAGAGCACAAACTGAAATGGGAAGTAGATCTCATCATTTCAATCAGAAAAGTTCATATATACATCAGTTCGATCTCGTTCAGTAGCGGAGCTACAGGGGGTCAAAGTTTAATTTTTTTTTCTATTAATTGAAATATCTCGCTTACTTTTCAAGATATTATTTGAAAATTTGGTGTGGTCGATACTATTTAAAATATCATAATTTCAAGCCATTTCAAGATTTTCAAAATCTACAGGGTGACACGGTTTTGGGGGTAGAGGCTTCTTTATCCCCTCCAAACTTTTTCGTAGTACGCCTCTGGCACCCTCACGTGATCAAATTGTGTGGATCGTTCAATTTAAAGGCTTTTTTTGTTCTTCAATTTCTTTCGAAAAACGAACTGTTTCTGTGATAATTGAGCATATACCTACGTTCTGAAACATGTTAATTTTGCCTAT
Source organism: Phaedon cochleariae (assembly GCA_918026855.4). Taxonomy (NCBI): domain Eukaryota; kingdom Metazoa; phylum Arthropoda; class Insecta; order Coleoptera; family Chrysomelidae; genus Phaedon; species Phaedon cochleariae. Next base: position 23,085,628 of record OU896708.1, read on the forward strand.
GTTTCGCTTAAATTTCATTTCACTTAAAAAAAACTCGACTTTCTACCCTTCGTATTCCCGTAACTGATCCAGATTGGACTAGTGATTGCAATTTAAGTGAGTACATTTCATTGTATTCTTAACGAATTTTATCAAAGAATAAAATTTAAGCGAAACATATGCAAAATTTACATGTCTTAGAACGTATATGCTCATTTATCTCAAAAACGGTTCGTTTTCTCGAAAAGAATAAGGAATCAAAAAAGCTTCTAAATTGAACGATCCACACAATGAAGATGCCAGAGGCGTACGACGAGAAAGTTTGGGGGGGATAAAGAAGCCTTTACCCACAAAAACCTATCACCCTGAAGATTTTGAAAATCTTCAAATAGCTTGAAATGATGATCTCATAGGAAGTATTGACCACACCAAATTTCAAAATGAAATCTCAAGAAGTGAGCGAGAGATTTCAATTGATAGAACAAAATTATTGTACTTTGACCCCCTGTAGCTCCGCTTCTGGACGAGATCGGACTTATGATTATATAAACTTATCCGATTGAAATAATGAGATCTATCTCCCATTACAGTTTGTTTGTTTGTGTCTCAAATCCTGAATCACCCTGTATAGGTACTTATTCTTCAACCTCATCTCTGATGGCAATATGATCTACCTATATCTTCTGAGAATATGTCATTTTCTATTTAGATTCGATTCAATAATGTGAAAGCCATCGAATCCATTTTCAGTCAGTTATAAATAACCCTGTATGATTCTGAAGAAATTGAAAAGGAATATTATCAAGATTAACGTATTCGAGTTTTTTTGCTAAACCCTTGTTGGTAATATCTACTCGTATAACAGCTCCTTGTATATTTAGTTCAACAATCTATGGTTCAACGATATGATTATCATATCTTTTTACCACGTTCTGTATATCATTCGACTTCATCTGAAACTTTCACAAATGTATGTTTGACAACAAATTATAAAATGTCATTCATTGTCAAAAATTTCTGATCGTAACATACATTTTTTGTCAACTTTCTCAAAATTCTAGTGAAATGAATTGAAGAATAGGAATATTCAAAGATGGCTAAGAATATGAATGAAGCTTTCTCAGGTAATATCATGAACACAGATCTTCCACAAAAACAACAGAGTGAACCAAACTCCTCTGTTGATGGGCACCTTCCGGAAGAATCCGTAATCGAAAAAAACACTATAGCAGATTCAGAACATCAAAGTGATTATGGACCTGATATAATAATGATGGAAGGCTATGAAATTGCATCCGAAGAACCGAATTGTCAAAATGAAGATTCCTCTGCTTGGTTATCTAGATGCTATCTCGGAAATAGTATTCTCATATTCAAAAGTTCATCTTTAGCAAATTCTTCAGAAAATGCTATACAGAACAAACCAGGTTTCAAGCTCCACATCACATACAAAGTACTTCAAGCTGAAACGAAATTGCTATCGAAACTGTTGAAATGTCATGGAGTCACTGAAGTAGCTCCTAATTCCTCAGACTTCAATCTTTTGTGGACTGGATCTCATCCGAAACCTGAGACTCTCAGAGCTCTAGCATCACATCAACGAGTCAACCACTTTCCTAGATCTTATGAACTCACTCGGAAAGACCGCCTTTATAAAAATATTGAACGGATGCAACAGATCAAAGGTCTCAAACATTTCGACTTCATTCCGCAAACTTTCATTATGCCATACGAATACAGGGAACTATGTACGACTCATCTGAGAATCAAAGGGCCTTGGATTGTCAAACCGGTAGCTTCAAGTAGAGGAAGAGGTATTTTCCTTGCTGAAACACCAAACCAAGTACCTGCAGAAGAAAATTTAGTCGTAGCTAAGTATATTTCTAACCCCCTCCTAGTAGCCGGTAGGAAATGTGATCTGAGGCTTTATGTAGTAGTTACCAGCTTCGATCCTCTTCTTATATACATTTATGAAGAAGGATTAGTACGATTTGCAACGGTGAAATATGATTCCAATCATAAGCAGTTATGGAATCCTTGTATGCATCTATGTAATTATAGTATCAACAAATATCACAGTGATTACTTGAAATCAGATGATCCTTCTGCAGAAAATGTTGGTCATAAGTGGACTCTCAGTGCTCTCTTGAGATATCTCAAGTCTGAAGGAAGAGATACCTTATTACTGATGTCCCAAATAGAAGATTTGATAATAAAAGCTATAATAGCCACTGGCAACTCAATAATAACTGCTTGTAAGATGTTTGTTCCTCATGTTAACAATGCTTTCGAGTTATTCGGGTTCGACATATTGATAGACAAAAATTTGAAGCCATGGCTGTTAGAAGTTAACTTGTCACCGTCATTGAATTGTGATAGTCCGCTAGATGTGAGATTAAAGGCTGCAATGTTAGCAGATCTCTTGACACTTGTTGGTATCCCAGCCGTTGATCCGATGATGATCAATTCAGGAAGTCATAGTCAGCAATGTGATTCCAATTTCAAACTGAGAAATGGGCAGCTACCAATGAATAAAATCTTCAATGCATCTAGTCATTCTTTATCTGAAGAAAATAATGTGGTTAGGAATGCTATGGCCCAATTTCAAAGAAGAGGAGGATTTGTTCGAATTTTTCCAGCTAGTGACAGTTGGGACCATTATTCACAATATTTAGACCCATCAAGTGGAATCCCCATATCAGGAATACCTACAACCAATATAGGAATTGGCACTTCTTACAATTACAATCTTATACTTCACAAGAATCTATATCCTGAAATTATTCTTGGACCAAAGCATATATCAAACTGTGAGAAGAAAAATGTGGATCGAAAAATTGAGCCGCAAATGAGCAGAAGTTCGAAAGAAAGACAGAACAGATATGAAAGGAAGTCTATCAGAGGATCAAATTTAACGGTAGTACCTACTGATGTTATCAAGGAGTTTCCCAATTCAGGATTGAAATCGATCCTAGACATGTTGAAGAATGGTAAGAGAATAACACAATGTGATGCAAGAAAAATTTTCAGTCGTTATTTGGTTTGTGTTTTGAAGAACATCGTTGAAAGACCTGACAAATCAGAATACATAGAAATGGTTTTGAAATTCCTGCAGCGAGCGTCGCATTTTTTGAAGTCCCCATTGAATATTTTTCTACCTCAGGATGAGTTGAATTTCAAAGATAAGGCCGCAATGGTAGCTAAACAATTGAGTGATTTTTTGTGCTTGTATAATAATGAAACTGAACTTTTCGTTGATAAACAAGAAATAGTAGCCCAAATTCCATCCAAATTAATCGACGAATTTTTAAAGAATGCTAGAGAAAGTGAATTGGAGGAGATTCTGGTGTACCAAACAATGAGATGTCGAATGACTTCAGTATCACATGTGAACTCAAAAAGTATTCATATAACGCCTAGATCTCGTGGTACTAAGACTCCAACAGTACCCAATAGAAGTAAGAAATCGAAGGTTCTTGTTGCATCTTGATTTCAGAATTGTATAATATGAGTACTAGGTCAACAATCTCATCGGTGATTGACAGTGATGTGTTGAAGTTTCAGATGAATAAAAGTTTATAATCTATGGTCTGTATATGTTCTCCAAAGAGGTCACACTCCTTGTTTCTGACGAATCTTATCTCTCTTATCTCTCTCTCTCTCTAAAAAGCTACTTATCTTTGTCTTTTTCCTCTCTTTCTCCATTCATAAAGGGATATAACATAAAATGAAATATTCAACATGATTACCTATGTATATGTGTTACTGATTATTTCGGATATAAGGTCTAAAATCATTTTAAGGATAGAAATAGCAATAGAAATATAAATACTAATCATTTCAATCATATTTCCAAAAATTATTGAGTTTCAGTCGTCTTTTGAACTTTCACATGCCACATTGCTTTGGCAATGGACATTTCTATATTCCAGCACAGCGAACCTAGAATCTAAGTCGGTATCATGAGCAATTCATATTTTCATTTGAATTAATTTTGAGTCCAAAACTTTTTCAGTTCTTATCTTATTTTGATAGCTATGAATATACAGGGTGTTTCATAATTGAATGCTGATCCTTAAGGGCGATAATCCTTGGATGATTTCAAAGAGAAAAGTTCATATCAACATATGTCCTGAACCTCTTAGTTATTGAGCTACAGGGTGATGAAATTTCAAGAAAAAAATGAGTTTCATCATAATTTTTTATCACTCCTAGATATTGCTATGATATTTTGTATACACCTTTTCATTATTAAGGAGCATTTTTCCAGGTGAAAGATATTTGAAAATGCTCACCAGTGGCGTCCAAACGGGGTTTGAACTGACAATTTTTGAAGAAAAAATAGTACGCCACTGATTTTTCTGAGAACCAGATTTTTTTTTCAATTCTTATTCATTTTGGAGCAAATTTGGTTCCTAGACTTACTTTCATACAACGTACCGTTTTCGCGTAAAAAAATAAAAACCAAAGAATTTTGTTCCTTCAGTTCTTGGATATTGTTTTTGGTAATTCAGTAGACACCCACTATAAGTGGAGACACATTTTGTTTTGGGACGAAAATCAAACTTTTACTCTTACCAGTGAATATTGATATTGAATGTTCTGTTTAAAAAAACGCTGTACGCTTCTGATTTCAACACCCTGTAGCTCAAAAACAGAGGTTCAGGACATATGTTGATATGAACTCCTCTCCTCAAAATCATCCAAGGAGCATCGCCCTTTAGGATCAGCATTCAATTAGGAAACACCCTGTATAGCTGAAGATCGATATTTTCATAGACAACAAACAAAATAGCCGGGATGGAAAATAATTCACTTTTGACTGTTGACAAGGTTACTTTGCCGTCTAGAAAAATAATATTATCCCCTTGTTTCTTGTATACATGTAAGCCAATGTTAGCTACATCATAAAGTGGTGATTCAAAAACATTGCACGAATAACACAACCACTCTCTCTGAGATATATCTGAAGTACCTAAAATTAACATTTTACAATAAGTCCACTCAATGAATGGCCCAAAGGTGTATGCGTGAGCAGGGACCTAGGCGATTCCTCCAGAAACTTGTTTAAGATATTTAGAGAGTGAACCTACTGGAAGTTCTGACGTCATATGTCGGAATAAGTTCGTCGTGAGAAAAATTATTTGAATCAAAATGAGAGCTGACAAAATTTTCCACAACTTTTCTAGTTATACAGTTTTCCCGAATCTCTCACCGTCTTCGAGCTGCACCATCCGGAAAGTGGTAAGTTTTAATAAAAGATTATTATCAGATATTTTCCAGCGAACATTTCTTCATCTCTAATAACACAATAATATCCGTAAGATGTAGAAACATCCATATGGGATAATAGAAATATCTCTGGAGAATCTATTTTCCTTTGGACATTTTTGAGATGTTGCTATCAACACCCGTGTCAGCATTTGCGATGTCATATAAACATCCCATCAGGATTTTTGTGAGATGACACAGGATGTACTAGAGACATATATTCAGCTTACTGGATGTGAAATATCTTCAAGAAACTCTTAGGATCAACAAGGAAAAATCCAAATACTCTAAGTGGAATGTAATGGTCACAAAGAGAGGAAAACTCAGTCATTACCACAATAGTTCATAAAATGAACGGAAATGGTAGATAACGAGGAAAAAACAACTACTTTCCCGGAATCTATGCAATAATTCGTGTAGACGAATAAAATCGCAAAAGTTTCCTTCCTAAAAGCCGAGCTGCGCTTAAGTGGTTCAGGAATGCGTGACAACCTGTAGACCGGTTTCGGGGTGTTGGTTCTCATCAGTGCAGGGCTGTCCCCAATAGCATTCTTGACAGCTATCTGGTGCGAACTTGACCCAACGTAAAACGCATATCTCAGCATTTATACCCCCCGAGGCATTCATAGTCCGCGAAATGAACGCGAGGCAAGGAAAGAAACACTCCTTGTCAGGTGGCGTTCTGCGATCAGCATGAACCCGGATGAGGAAAAACAATGACATTGTTTTCACATTTATTTACCGGCTGCGACACAACATCTGCAACGTTCAGGTGGAATTTTCAAAATCAGCTGAACTGTTCGGCGGGGTGGCCCTACTACCAAAGGAATAGACTAGTGGACTAATTATTTTTTATTTCTTGAATAGAATCATCACTCAAATACCTTTCAATTCCATGTTTTTTTAGAATTTTTTTGGTTGATTTCAAGGTGCCAAAATCATCAATGATGCCACGGTAAATTCAAACAGCTTGAAATTTACCGCGAGTAAAAACTGAAGTCACGATTTAACAAGTAGGGCAGACCATAGCAGAATTGCCATATGTTGGAATGCGATTGGGAACTTCAGAAATATTAGTTAATCAATAGTTCATAAATTATCAATTATGTTTTGGTAATATTCCTAAGAAGCCATGAAAAATCAATTGTCTCACAATCAGTCTCAGAGCAAGTGGAGTGTTTGAAATTATCAAGTAATTTAGAGTGGAAACAATGGGAAGAAAATGACTCAGCATACAGAGAAATCTGCAAGAAACGGTTAGTGCTGTATCTCGTGAATCATTCGAGGTCGGATTTAAAAATCTGCTGGTCAGCAAGTATACCAAATTGCCTTTAATCGACAAATAGTAGATTGTTTTTTTAGGGCCCCCACAACCGACCCCAGCCGGATAGGGGTCAAAGGCAAGGTGGTGGGGCCCAACAGGACGGACAGCCTGATAACGACCGCGATGAAAATGGACGCTTTGAGTGGACAGATGATCTGAGGGACGACCTTCTGCAGTGCTTCGAGAGCAGCGATCCAGGGCGTAGGGGATACATGAGGCGGATGCATGCTCTGTGGATTGAGCAACACCCAGAGCATGGAGCATTCACCGCTCAAAATCTGCGGGATTATGTATCTCACCTACGCGCTAGACAATACGTAAGAGTCCCTTCTCGGCAAGAAGATGGTGTGGAGGAACACGCTCCACCCATCCTGCTCGACAACGAGAGAGGGGACCGTGTGCTTCCTGAGGTGAGCGAAATCAGGAACCGCAGGAGCCGACTCAACATCAAAGCCCTGCGGACCCGAGACCTTGCAAGGATGGATGAATCGCTTCGAGAAACGCTTCCGGAAGGGGCTGACATCTGGCACATCAATTGTGCCGTGTATGACGTGGTTCGGTCCTCTCAGCCAGAGAGACCGATACAAACGGTCTCACCGATTGAGAGGGCCGATCGGCGGGTACAAAAGATGGAAGATCCAGTCGGCGAGACAACACACTTCCCGTATCCAGTGTGTGATGGATTATGTGAGTGCCAACAGGCCATTCACATCGAAGGTGCGACGGATGGCCACTAAATTACGTCGCACCCATCACACACTAAACGAGGCAGTGCTATCCACCATCAAACAGCATTGCCTCGAAAGGATACGGATGTTAGTGGCTGCAAAACAGTCACTGAAGAGGTGAGCGAGAGGACTGGCGGAGAATAAATAATTCCGCGAGAAGCCCTATCGCTTATTTCAACCGCCTCCAAGTGTGGTTGACAATCCGCCGACTGCTGATCAGGTGGAAACCTTCTGGAAGAGTATTTACGAGGTGAGGCATCCATTCAACAGAGATACTCCAGCCCTGGCGCAGTTCGGTACCTTTTGCGAAAGATACCGAGAGCCTGAGCCCGATAACCACTGAGGAGGTTCGAGAAGCCCTCAAAGGCTCCAAGAACTTTGCTGCTCCTGGTCCCGACGGGATCAATAACTTCTGGTGGAAAAAGTGGAAAAAGTAGATCTATTACACAGGACTCTGTGCAGTACAAGCGGAATCTCTCTGTGGCCTGGATCGATTACCGAAAGGCATTTGACACAACGTCACATGAGTTACTCGTGTACTTGCTCAAGTGCCTTTCGGTACCCGATTCTATAGTGAGATGCATAAAACAACTGATGCTGGTCTGGAAGACCCGCTTTACTATAACATCAGGTAATGCGAGAGTCCAGACAGAGCCAGTCATCATAAGGAGAGGAGTATTCCAAGGGGACTCCCTCAGCCCTCTCCTATTCTGCATCTCACTTCTGCCACTATCCGTTGAGCTCAGGAAAACCAAAGGATACAACTGCGGCCCACCCAGTTACCGGAGGCATAAGGTCACCCACTTATTCTATGTGGATGACCTAAAACTTTATGCCTCTGGTGAAAGGGATATGGACCAATCCCTCAGGGTGGTGCAGGAGTACACTCAGGCAATTGGAATGGAATTCGGAATGGACAAATGTGCACTGGTTCATCTCAAGAGAGGACGATGCGAGAATTACGACAAAGACGCGCAGCTCGTGGACGGAAGCATTCTACACCACCTGGATGCCGGAAGGACGTACACTTACCTGGGTGTAGAGGAAACTCATATCCAGGAGGCACAACGGGTAAAAGACGCTCTCCGCAGCAAGTATCGGCAGCGGCTCCGACAGATCTGGTCGTCAGAACTGTCGGGCAAGAACAAAGTCGCTGCTACTAATATGCTTGCTGTTCCGATCCTACTTTACTCATTTGGAGTGATAAAGTGGACTCAAGTCGAGCTGCGACAACTTGACGTAAGTACTCGCAAGATGATGCATCTCCATAGGAGTCTGCATCCGAATTCGTCCGTTCCACGGTTATACATACCTAGAGACCAGGGTGGCCGTGGACTCTTGAGCTTGGATTATCTCCATAACAGAATGGTTCTGGATGGCGCCTGCAAAGTCATCAGGAGTTCGGATCCCCTCCTGCAAATGGTCAAAACCCATGAAGAGGCAGGCGTAGGAGCTTTTCTTTTCAGGGCAGCACGTCGAGCAGCCGATGAATTGTCTCTGATTTTCGACTCCGAGCGCGGTGCTCAGGACTCAGTTACTGAGCTAGAGCCTGCTCGGAGAAAAGCCCGCATCAAAGCTGCAGAAGTGAGAAAGCTCCTGCAGCTTCACATGGATAAGCCCATGCATTCGGTCTACTTCAAGACCATTGAAGACCAGGGCTTATCCAAAGAACTGACTTTTGCTTTTCTCGAGTCAGGCGGGCTCAAATCGGAAACAGAGGGGTTTATCATGGCATGCCAGGATGGGGTTTTTAACACTCTCGTCTACCGTAGCCGTGTCATGGGTATGGAGGTCCCTGACACAAATTGCAGGGCCTGCCGCAGGGCGCCCGAGACAATTATGCACCTGCTGTCTTCTTGCACGGTGTATGCAGTCTCGGCCTATATCCATAGACACAATGCGGCATTGCGAGTGCTCTATTATCACCTGAGGCACTCGTACGGAATAGACGAGACCCCAGTGCTGCCCTATGCTCCGGGGGATATTGAGTCCGTTGTGGAGAATGAGACGTGCCGAATTTATTGGAACTTCTCATTCCCCACCCTCAGGCAAATACAAGCTAACAAGCCTGATGTAGTCCTCCTCGACCATCAAACCAAAGCGATGTTCGTGATCGAGTTTTCGGCGCCAGCCGAACCGAACATCGGTTTGAAGGAGGAGAAGAAACGGACTAAATATCGAGATCTTCTCTTCGAACTCCGCCGGCTCTATCCAGACCATTCTGTGGAATTGGTCATCCTGATAATCGGCTCCCTAGGAGGCACACGACACACGCTGCTCTCGGAGATCCAGAAAATCCCAGCGTGCCGTGATAAGGCACACATCCGGGCTGGTGGAATGCAGAAGGCCGTCATACTAGGATCATTGCGTCTACTCAGGGCACACGGTACTTGGTCCCAGTGATTACTCACCTCACAGGCTGTGAGGAGTAGTCACTGGATTTTATCCAGCACGACTCTGCGTGACGTCGGAGGCCGCAGGGTCGTGACTGGAATTATATGAATTTGAAAAAATAATAATAATAATAATAATAATAATAATAATAATAATAATAGGATTTTTTCTGCAACCGACACAAAAGTCGTCCATTCTGATACCAAAATTACCTCTTAAATTGACGTTTCTATAACTGTCACAAAAATAGGTATGTTGTTAGGCAACATATTTAGTTCTTAGGAACTATAAAGGATCTACTGGACGTCATCAAGAATAAACAACATTGTGACGGTTGCTTATTTTGGTTGAGACGCATACCTGATTTGTTTCCGATTTCAGCAGATTTGGCATTTTATACCCATGCTGAAGATATAAATACACCCTATTATAGTTTAGTATTGAAGTTATAAACATATCAGTAAAGTATTTTTGTTTTGATCAGGGAAGCCCTCAAGATTCAAATACTTGTGTGATCTGTATTTCATTCGTTATTCTCGGGATGGATAACTTGTTTTTGTATAATCACGGCAAGCAATAGTTTTTTTGTCGCAAACAACGATATTGTTCAGCTTCATTTGATTATCAAGTCGAACACAGTGTAGTATGGAGAGGAATAAATAATCACTATTATCATTGTTGGTATGCTCACTAACCTAACATATTCCACGTATTGTTCCTATAGCTGGCACTGCCGCGGTTTTTGGCATAAGACCACCTGGTTCATACACAAGTATGTCACTCTGTGGTTGTATTTATATTGAAACTACAATTCGAACATCCTAGAAAACCCAACCTGCTGTTAATGCAGGTAGAATATTCTCACCACATGGATTATTTGTCAATATTAATTTGTTGCATTGCATACATTAGGCACGGCATTGGTAGTTACTTCACATGTTTATTTTGAGTCTATTGTTTCGGTTGCAGAAAAAATAGCATGTTTCATTCGGATCAAAAGTGACTTTGTTCGACTCGCAAATTTTGCTTGTCAAACAAAGTGTCACTTTTGATCCTAATAAAACAATCTACTATCATCGTTGTTTGAGACAAAAAACTATTGCTGGCCGTGATTAAAAAACAAGTTGTCCATCCCGAGAATAACGAATGAAATACAGATCAAGCAAGTATGTGAATCTTGAAGTCTTTCCTGATCAAAATAAAAATAAGGTGTATCATATGTGTGTCATATCTCCAGCATGGGTATGAAATGCCAAATCTGCCGAAATCGGAAACAAATCAGGTATGCGTCCTAGGAACTGAATGTGCTGCCTACCAACATACTCATTTTTGTGTCAGTACCAGAAACATTAATTCAAGAGGTAATTGTTTTGTCAATAAATGATCAATTTGGTATACCTGCTACTTACCAAATTTCAAAATCCGATCTCGAATGATTCAGAATTCATACACCATTATCCGTTTTTTGTGCACTTTAATGTATTTATGTGATTTTTTTCATTACCTCTATTAAACAATTATCTATTTCTCGAGTACAATTATTTTCGTCTACTGCGTGAAATAAACTGTTTCCAAGAGCAGCAACACATTATTATATACAGAGCTGCAACAAACAATATTAGTGGCTCAGGAATATCAAAAACAGCTTTTTCTAAAATGACGAAATTGTACGGAAATCCTTAAAGTTAGTGTAACTTTTGACCAGTTGAAGACGAATTCGCATATGTATGTACATGTTTTCTTGAAGGCATTTGAACTATTCATAACATTTCTTGAAGGAAACGAATAGTTCAGACGATCAAGGATTGTAATATGAGGAATGGGAAATAATAATCTTTTTTTTTTCAATTTTCACATTCTGGAGCTTGTAGCTCAAACACGGTTGGAGATTCGAAAAACGTGTGAAACCAAAAGTTGTGAAGAATATCATCACCATTCATTTGATAACAGAAAATTTTTTCCTCTGGAACTTTCTCCGACATAATAAGCGATAAAAGCAAAAGCGGAACCTTCTTACTACCCTCGCTCCTCCGGTTCACCTCCTTACGTCGATACTTTCAGCACAGAATACTCATTGTTGAGTATTCTGTGCTTTCAGTATGGTAAATCTCTAATCTCCTCAAACGATTTTCTGAAGAAATCGCCCAGGGGGTAACGCCCAGGTCCCTGCTGCTCACGCACTCTACGATCCCTTTATAGAGTGGACTAAAATGTAAAAACTTCATATAAGATGAGATTTCCACAAAAGTCTCAATCACAGGACATGTTTCGCTAACACAGTAGCTTCATCAAGTGAAATACTGGCTTGCCTAAAACTAAGACAAGGTTATTATCTATAATAATATTGATTCCAATATATCGATGCAACGTCAACAATATCACTAAAGTTTTATCTGAGAAAATATTTTTGTTATGTATCTCGTTTAGTGGGAGTTCATCCATAATTTATTGCTTTTGTAATTAATAAGCATTTCTGGAAGCCCTATGTATTGAGTATCATACGTCATTCTGAAGAAGAACAACGAATTCAAGCCGATAATAAAATTGATAGATTTTGATACAGGGTGGATTGCCAAACAAAAATATCCAAATTTGCCATTAAATAAAAGCACCCTATATGAGCGTTCAAATTTTCTATTGGATTATAGAAGGAATGCTCGAATCGAATGAGCTACCTAATTTTCTGGAAAAAATCCGATTAGTCGTTTTTGAAATTTCGATCCCTTCGACATATGAAAGTAGGCCTTGAGAATCTGAATAATCTTGTTGAGTACTATATTATCGGATTTTTGTTTTCGAAAACCTGTCAACGGATTCGAAATAAGGAGGGTGTTGCAAGTTGGAACAGTTCACACTGTATATAGATATAAATTTCAGTCTGTTATATTATGGTCATAATATAATAAACACGAGCACAAATGACAAGGGTTACACTTGCTCACCACTCGGCTGCCATCAGCCGAATACTATATGAACCAGTCTTCACACAGGTCTGTCATAGGCTCTGGCTCTGATCTAAGCACATTCCATTGAGCAGCGGCGCATCTAGTTGCTAGATGCTAACACAGTCATTCATTTATATGCTATATATGTTTGAATTTCAGTTTCTGAATTCTGAATCGAAGAAAATCATGATTCTCTTAAAATTTTCACTAATAATACGTGTTTCAAGACCACAAAAATCTAGATTTCCAGGCGAAACAAACGAGTAATGACGATATAGTCCATGATCCTGAATTCGCAAATTATCAACTGGAATTCGTATTTCTGAACTTCAAAACTCCTAATAAACATTTTCAGGGGATTCCAACGAGAAATGGAGAATTTGTTTGCCATCTTCAAATAGCCAGTTGAATTTTCAAACTCTGAAAATCCTAATCTTCCCTCCCCCCTGATTTTCTACAAAAATAATTTTACAATGAATTTTCCTGTAGATATCAATAACACACATGACGAAATAGATCAGTACTCAAAATTCCGGAACAATGGGCGTGTACACCTTAGTAGAACTTCTAACTCAAACCATGTTTATAATGATCCTTTTATACATAAATAATGATTGACGACATAATTCGATCGAAAAATTAACTGGAATGTTTTATTTTTGGACATAAATAATAGTACTATCTGAAAACGGACCCTCTTATGACGTAGAAACCCCATCTCGCCATAGTTGAAAGAAAATACCAAACGCCCGACGGAAACTGCGGCAACTGATATATTAATTCTTTCAACTGTGATCTCGCGCTAATTCACTTTGTCAGAAATCATGTATCATTCATCTCTGTCTGGAATAGTTTTGTTTCAGTATTAGGGTTCTGACGTCACATCATCGCCTCGTTTTCAGAGGTCCGAAAAATCGGGAATCTCAATAATTTTTTATAAAACGTAGGGAGCTCACAGCAAGAAACGGTTTGAGGGGGTGAGCTAGTTTGGGTGAGTTCTATCGAATTATGAAATAAAAAATTTTTGTGATATAAGCCCATTATTATTCTAAAATGTATATCAGTAGCTTGTTCATCTCTTAGCGCGCACGGAAGGGAATCGGTATGCTTTTCGAGTTTTCGTGAAGTGACGTTTGACATTCACACAATGATAGGATGTGCTGACTTGACTTGTCAAGTTCGACTGACTGGTATTGCTAGTGATTAAATGATAGCAGAGATTACTGAAAAACATTTCTCGTGGAACTATCTATATAAACGTGAAAGTTCGCCGACTTTTCTACGATGTTCTGATAAGGTCGAAGGATTAGTGAGTGTGGCATCACTAACCAGGTGAATGGCTCCTGTCTGGATGGAATCTAACGTAACGGCCGAGTCAATGAAAAATGAAGAGACATAGGCTGAAGGCGGAATGTTTCGACCAGGATATGGCGATAGGACCAAATGTGCCTTGACAAAATATTCCTGTGGAATACAGGGTGTTAAAGTTGAATTATTTTCCTCGTTTGTTGCTAATAAAATTCTACTTTGGATTCATCAATCGACACAGGCATAATTGTATACAGGGAATATTATTTTATGTACCATTCTACAGTTTTTTACATGGTGGGCCACGTGAATGATTCCTGATGAATCGACTGGTAACTTTCTTTGAAGAAACTCTTCAGCTATTTTCATTAGAAAATACGACATAGACATAATTTTTACGTGATATTGGTACTCTTGTTTGAACACGATATCTTCATCCGTTTTCGAGAAAAACGCAATTGAACAATTCAAAGTCTCGGAAGAGGATTTCAAATATGATTCCATTCATGAATAGTGTGCTTTGGAGTGTCAGATAATTTTTGCTGCTAAATTATTTTTCTTGTTAGTGGAAGAATCTTGGTGCCAGTTTATAGTCCATTCTTTTTCGATTGAAACGCCCTGTATCTTTTTCCACAGCAATATTTGATTCTCAATTGGAAGGCATTTGACATTGAACCCCGAAAACAATTCCGTCGATGGCCCATTTTATACCATATAAAAATGTTCTGTGGGTTCCTTGCCCTTTCCTGGAATACACTCAAATGAAGCTTCTATAGTTCTGAGTAGACTTTCTGATAGTGAATCCATATCCATCTGAGGCTTTGAAGTTTCGACTGAGAATGAATTGAGAATCTGCTATGCTGAAGATTTGATTTCAAGACCCTCAAGACGAGCACGATCAAAATCAGAGAAAGAAAGCAAATGTCAATAATCAGATTATTCTCATCTTGATAATATGCGGAATTTGACCAGAAAGTAATAATTTTTTGTACCTATACCTACCTATACCTACCTATACATCATTTTCAAATAGTCTTCGTCTCAGAATATTCCAAAAAGTTTTATGAACAACTTGTCTCTACTATGCTGTCATCGATTTTCGAAGTTGCAACCGTACATCTACTATTAGAACATTTCAGTTCTCACTATTTATAATTATGCATTGAAGTTCTTTGCGTTGAATGTGTAGAATAATAAAATACAAATATACACGGTCTTTCTCGACGAACTGATACTAATTTTCTGATACGGGTGTTTTCTGAAGTGTTCGTTTCTAGCATGTTTCTATAGTGACAGTTTTCTGGAACTATACCTGAAATGGACATTATTTCGAATGGAATGTACTATGTTCAATTGCATTTTCAGAATCTACGCTGAGTTACAATATAACATCATTCAGAACTTCATATGTTTAGAGTAGGTACGCAATTCCAGAGCTATTCAAGATTAAATATAAAACAGATGCGAAATTTCAAGACTTATCTGACCGTATACTTCTAGGATCTACATGAATGGGAACAACAGCTACTCCAATCTTTGAAAACATTTCTAAAATATCCTACAAAGGGTACAGCAATTTGTAAATACCAACATTTTCGTTGTTATAAAGGGGCTATGTCCCGTTTTGGATTCAACAATGGATATAACCTCAACCGCCGTTACCACCGATGTATGTAGTCATATACAGCAAATGTAGCAAGGTGGGGTCGAACTTAGACGAAACATTTTGAATGCAGGCCCCACTCATAGACTGATGTTACGTTCGGAATAACAAACCTGCTAATATTTTCGGCAAGCCAATGCCGATTGATATAATAAAGTAAGTATATGAAATTCCTCAATAACCTTGAACATATCTGTGTATTCAAGTTTGTGCAGAAACTGTACATTTTCGATTCTGTAATTTCATTGGGAAGAAGAGAGTAAGTAACTATTCGAAAACATTCATTTTATGACTGAACTTTTTTTAATAGGAAAAGTTGACTAGCTTCAATATTCTGTCGGATATTTTTGAGATGTTATCGAAAGTTTTGATACCTATAGAGACATGATAATCTGAACGAAATCAGATTGGAAGTCAATAATTAATGGTACATTTCATCCAAAATAATGAAGTCGAGAACAATTTCCGGTATCACCGAGAGTTGCAGGAAACAAATTTTTCAGTTGAACCTCGTATAAAAAATTACAGGAGACTAGTTTCGGCAGTTTCGCTTGTGCATATCAACACAACTCGTCGTGAACATTATTGATATGTACGTCAAATTTCAAGGGAACCATTACTCCAGCACAAAAGTCATACGAAATAATAGAGAAAACACGTTTTTATGCCACATGATTGATTCAATTTGAATCATCCTCCGAGTCTTGCCCATCATTTCAAGTACATTATCAACATTTTCAATGCACAAAAATTAAATGATCCTGCAGGCACATAGTCCTTTATTTCAATTGCATTATCAGCGGCCAATCCTTTTCTCAATTTACAGTGCAGACTTTCACAAATATGTCAAAAACTGCACTGTTCATCACTTTGCCGACGACACACAAATTTATTTAAAATTTCCTACAAATTCAATTCCCGAATCCGTGAATGCTATTGGAGATGGTCTTTTATCATTATATAACATTTCGGCTGCTCATAACCTCATGCTTAACCCAACTAAATCTGTCGCCATAGTTTTCGGCCGAAAATCTAAACGAGCGCGACCTGGCTTCAACATCAACTTAGCAGGAACACCCCTACCTATGGTTAAAGAAACTAAAAATCTTGGCTTATGGGTTGACGAAGACTTAAGATTTACTAGACATTTAAGTTATCTTTGTCAGAGCTCCTATAATGTACTGAGACAATTGTATCCTAATCGTCACATATTATCAACTAAAATGAAACTTGAATTGTGCGAGTCTCTAGTATTATCTAAATTGTCATATTATTATTGTTATAGCATTTACGGTCTTCACGACTTCAGAAAATTCAGAATTCCTGCATTCGATTTTCTTACGGTATTCGGAAATACGACCATATTATATCATATCTAAATTCAGTGAATCTGGGTGGCTTAAATTAGAAAGCTTACGCAAACTTCACTTACTGACACCTACTCATAAGGTCCTACAGACAGGTGAACCACCATATTTGCGTGAAAGGCTAGTCCCTTTCTCGAATGTAAATCAACTAAACACCAGGAAAAACCATTTACTAGTTATTTAGTGACATTCCACAGCATTATTTACACGTAGTTTTGCCTACAACGCATCCAAACACTATAATTCGCTCCCCATAGAATACAAGAATTTCCCTTTATACAACTTTAAAAAAGATTGAAACAAACGATGAGATACCGCTCGAGACTGAATGATCGCTGCTGAACCTAGCTCTTTTATATTTGTCCATCAATACTTCAAATGATATGAAATTGAATATAATATTATTATTATTATTATTATTATCGTCGTTGATGTTATTATCAATAGTATTATTATTCTCATTATAAGAGAGATAAGATTAGATAAGATAGTGTACTAGCTCCATATGTGTTTCTTTTTCTTTTTCGCTCACAGAGGTTAAGATGAAAAACAGCTTTAGCTGATCTTCGCCTATTCACCATGAACATATGAACTCTCTTTCCATTGTATTATATTCTGTATTATTTTTATATTGGTGAATGAAGTCGATGATTATTATTATTATTATTATTATTATTATTACTCACCTTGGTACTATTCTGAAAATTGCAAATTCGAACACGTGGTTTGTATTGTTAGGGATATAGTTATTTTCCTAACAAGTGCGCAAAGTGTTACTTTTCCGCACGCATATACAGTTAGTAAGTTTTTGCGTGCGGAAAGACACTTTGCGCACGTGTAAGGATCAACTTTTTTCCTACGAGCTTCATATTAGATAAAAAGGAAAATGAAAAAAATTATAACTTATTGAAAAATTCAACTATACAACAATCACATATAACAATTAAATACCATAACCGCACTGAGTGCGGAAAAGTATCATTTTGCGCACGCAAACTAGTGCAGAAAAGTACTACTTTGCGCACGATAGTAGGAAAAATATATTCAATTCGAAGCGTATATACTCACCCCAAAATATCGGCAAAATCATCCTCGTACTCAAAATTTGTTTCCATTCCCCAAGTTAATTTTTTATTCTGCATAGCTTTACCATTGATGCTATTAAACACTGGTAAATATTTGCTACCTAAATCAGATTGCCCAAAACTGTACACAATTGGAGCGGGTTGGGCTCTGGGTTTCTCAGGTGAATCCATTGGCTTGATCAGTGATTGAATATTTATTTGTACCGACGGTTGTATATTCTGTTGCATAGATGGTACATTGTTATTCAGTTGTTTCAATAGAGGCCTGCCATTGGCTTGTAGTTGAATTTGGGGTTGAGCACGGGGATAGATTTGTTGCGAGTCTTCCTGATGTTGATCGGTGATGATATTTTTGAAAATACCGTTGGTGTGGGTTAAGGCACTATTGATTTGTATTTGGCGAGGAGGTTGATGGTTTGTGTACTGACCAATCTGAAACAGAAATGAAGTAGTTGATCACTTGATTTTTTGCATTCTTCAGGGGAAACTATGAGTAGGAGGAAGCTTTGAAAACTTGAAAGTAGGTAGTGAAAGCTTTGTAACAGCCACAACTGCCAAGGAGAAAGCCAACATTTTCGCGCATTTATTTGCTGTGAATTCCACTCTGGATTCATCCGAAAAACAATAAACTCCAAACATAACGCCAATTGACAGTCATATTGTCACGAGTAGAACATACGGTATATCAGTAATTTCTAACCATGAGGGTTTTATAAACATAAAGTAAATCAAATCATCCGTTGACATTGAATTATAAAAACTGACCAAGGAACTCTCATGAGAAACGTGCATTTCTAATGAAATGATGTATATAAATATTGGATCTGAGGGTTCCGAAGTTAGTCTGGTCTGGGGCTACTCTTGACTTGACAAGATCTCGTCGTGATGGTCGTTATAATGTAAGTTATAAGGTCTTTATATTCATTGTTGTTTATTCATATTTGTCATCATTTCACCCATAATGTTTCATGCTTCATTAAATATTGTTATGTTTGAATATAGTATCGTACTTTCAGTTACCCCTAAACTATTAGTGCCTATTTGAATTTAACCTCTCGCAAAATATTAAGCCAAGCATATACCCCTTTATAAATCGATAAGGATGAATTAACCATCTACTATATCATGACATGGTGGGAACAGCAACTATTTTGTTGTGACATGGTGGTAACCAATCTCTCTTATATCGTGACATGGTGGAGGCGCCTAAGCTTCTTTCCTTGAGTCTCATTCCTCATAATGGACTCATCAATTTTTTTTTGCATTCATCGATTTATGTCAATTTTATATTCCATACAAAGGCACTAGTGGAAAGGGTTATTTGAAAGTAATTAAGTATAGCAGCATGAATTATGGGTGATAACAATGTAAGAAAGTCATTTAAATTAGAAATCCTAAATTTTTTTCAATATTTTAAATACCAGTAAGCTTGAAAAGTTGAATAACAATCATTCCATTTCTATTCAAAGACATGATATAAAGCACCGGACCAGACTCACAAAGTTTGGAGCTTATCTCTGAACTTTGTTATTTTTTTTTTCTCTACTCGTAATTTTCTATTTGAATTTGGGAAAAAGTTTTTCCTATATCTCATTCTTGCCAGTTTTTCATTTCTCATATCAAGATAATTTCAAATATCTTTATTTTTAGTTGATAAAATCATTCAAGAAATGCAATGCCAATGCCATGAACACTCAATTGAGAATATAATAAGTCATTCACAACGTGCCTATAGTCTTATAACAATACGAAATCAAAACAATAACAAATCATCGTGCTTGATATAATTTATAATAAATTTCAATATTAGTGCGAATGCAATTAATTAATAATTCAAGTAATATTTGAGAATGTTTCGATTCAAAATATCTTAGTCAGTATATAATATATGACCTTTCAAACATTGAAAATACTCTCAAACGTTGGTATCGTTTACCATTTTTTGTCATTCCTCCTGAAATGAATTATACGCAAATATGATATTATTATGTTATGGAAATATGATATGAAATGAATTAATTGAGCTCAAGAATAATGATGTGTATGTAAACTCTCAATGAAGAGATTGTTACTTGGTTTCAAGTGGAAACCGTTTCCGTACAGAATAATCATCACCCTATTCAGCATATCTCGTGGTCCTAGCCAAACCACATCCAGAGAAGTAGCTGTTTGGTTGATATTCTGAAAAGTACGAAGTGTTATAGTTGGAATTATGCACTATAACAGTAAATAGGAGGGAATCCTGGAAGATGTGCCACACTAAGGATTAACCTTACTGAAGATATTTTGTCCTCGAATTGATAGGACATGAAATGATGATTTAATGTGAAATAATGAGCTCGTATGTGATGATTATGTATATTTATGAATTATGAAGATGATTATAATGATATTTACCCCCGGGGATGATTTTCAGAAAATGGAAAATATTTGCGAGTTGTTAGACAAAGAAATGTACGGTCTAGTTCTAACAAAATTGTAGGAATGAGCATGCGGTATTTAACAGGAGTATTCTCAATCAGTTCCATAATGTATAAGTGATGAAATATCACAACATATTTTTCAATTTTCTTATAATAAACTACCTCACTACTTGAATTCATCGAAACATGGTGAATAGGGGAATTCATATATTTTTTTAATTGAATAAACGCCAATTCATTCTGTAACCGGTTACACCAAAGATAAATAAATAAATCGAATAAAGTTCTGATAATATTTCATATTAAACAAAAAATAATCTCAAGGGCCCTTGAGTCAAAATATTGCTCAAAGTACATGAAAGTACCAATTCTCGGACGGTTCATCAGTTTATTCAAGCTGCCAATAATGAGTTGTCAGATGAATATCCTTTTAAATCTTACGGATTGGACCTGGAATGTCAAAAATGATCAATATGTAAGTATGAAATAACATGGTGATAATTTCGATAATATATTTATCCAAATAGGTATTATTTTTTTAAGACATTTTTCAACGAGAAGGCACGTTGGTTGGTTAACATGAAACAAGTTAATATTTCACCATTATTTCAAATCACGCGCTTGATGACTTGAATAACTTTCAACTGGCAAAACTGGCAATTCATCTTCATTTCGATTTCAAATTAGCTAACACCACAAAAATGATTTGAATTACTGAGTTACTAAGTCAATCGAACAGAAATCTATAAGAAATTCCTCGATATTTCACATAAGTAATAAATATACCAGTAGATATTATAACTCATAATTTATTTTTTATTTATTCATTCAATCAGATGATTTTTTTTGCCCAGAAAGGAAGAAGCAGTTCGAATTTCCCTGAAACTGTTTACCATTCCTAATATTCTATAATATTGCCTACTACTAGGTTACTAGTAGTAATAAAATTAAATTGCCGGCCATCTTCGAACTCGCCTATGTAAATAATCATGAACTTGACACCTTTGGTTCAAGTTGCATGTTGTTGATATAGCATTTAATATTCACTTAGGTAAAATAATGAATAATGCTCCAAATAACACAGGAAAGGTTGAAATATTATATTATAAAAACCGAACATTATTGATAAGTTTCAAAATAGATAGTTATTTATGATTTTTTGGAAATAAAATAGTGTGATCGGTTCCTCGAAAAATGTATGAAGTTATTGAAGTACTTCTATTATCTAAATATTGTATATAATATAAATCAATGAAAATTAGGATAGATTCTCGGACTAGGATTCATATTTAAGAAGTTTGAATGAAGAAGATATATATGATAGATCTCACAATAGGCTAATCATATTCTAGTATAGGTTATTTGAACTATTCATTGGATAATAATAGAGTTATAGAAGAATTCCCCATTTTAATGTAAATAGTAACGTAGGTATTTGATAAACAATTTGTTTGCATGTATTCACGGCATCATACAAAACAATATACGCACACTGAGTACTGGCATACAACAGTCATCAAGAAATCAGACACCCAGGGGGATGCAGCCATGCAGCCAAATGGCCAAACATGGACAAACCAAGGACTGTTTGACTGTACAACATGAATCGATGGTAGCTGGGTAGCCCAGGAACGAAGAGGAAATAAGTGGGAATGCTACAAGTTGTGAATAGCTCCTAGAAATTTGACGTTGGGAGACCACGAAAATCATTCCACGAGATTCCTGATCAGCCCCTGATATGACGGTAATTTGTCGTTGCCGCCCATGGACGTCTACTAGCTTCATTGAGAGGAATGGACCAGGATGTTGTGCCATCATGACAACAACTGCCCATCAGTCGTCATTCGCTACCCCAAGCAGCCAGCAGTTCCCTTCGTTCAGCTGCCAACTACCTCGAATGACATAGGAAACCTCATCCCAATGCCCAGGACAAGGATACCTTCGAGACCAAAACGATCCTGCCGGTATCCCCATGACGATTGGAGGATGCCATGCCCAATCGTCATTCCCTACCCCCGAGCTGCCAGAAGTCCCACCGAGAAGAGTCTGATTGAAATGCTTTAGTTGAATATAGCCAGTGCCGGACTAAGTAAAAGTGTGAGTGTGCATTGTAGACACTGAACTTTTGAGTGTGTGACCTCAATTTTCAAGATATATTGTTTTTTTTTTGTCATTTTTGAATCTTTGGTATATGTTCTCCTCGATATTTTTAGTTAGGTGATAATTTAAAAACTGGGGTCCAGTTTTCTCGGAGAGAGGGGTCATGTCACGAGTAGAACATACGGTATATCAGTGATTTCTAACCATGAGGGTTTTATAAACATAAAGTAAATCAAATCATCCGTTGACATTGAATTATAAAAACTGACCAAGGAACTCTCATGAGAAACGTGCATTTCTAATGAAATGATGTATATAAATATTGGATCTGAGGGTTCCGAAGTTAGTCTGGTCTGGGGCTACTCTTGACTTGACAAGATCTCGTCGTAATGGTCGTTATAATGTAAGTTATAAGGTCTTCATATTCATTGTTGTTTATTCATATTTATAATCATTTCACCCATAATGTTTCATGCTATTATAAACATTGTTATGTTTGAATATTTTCTCATACTTTTGAGTTACCCCTAAACTATTAGTGCCTATTTGAATATTACCTCTCGCAAGCCTAGCAAACCTCTTATAAATCGATAATGGATGGTCTACCCACCTACTATATCGTTACATGGTGGGAACACAACACTTTTGTTGTGACATGGTGGAGGCGCTGGGCAAAAAAAAATTGATGAGTCCATTATGAGGAATGAGACTCAAGGAAAGAAGCTTAGGCGCCTCCACCATGTCACGATATAAGAGAGATTGGTTACCACCATGTCACAACAAAATAGTTGCTGTTCCCACCATGTCATGATATAGTAGATGGTTAATTCATCCTTATCGATTTATAAAGGAGTATATGCTTGGCTTAATATTTTGCGAGAGGTTAAATTCAAATAGGCACTAATAGTTTAGGGGTAACTGAAAGTACGATACTATATTCAAACATAACAATATTTAATGAAGCATGAAACATTATGGGTGAAATGATGACAAATATGAATAAACAACAATGAATATAAAGACCTTATAACTTACATTATAACGACCATCACGACGAGATCTTGTCAAGTCAAGAGTAGCCCCAGACCAGACTAACTTCGGAACCCTCAGATCCAATATTTATATACATCATTTCATTAGAAATGCACGTTTCTCATGAGAGTTCCTTGGTCAGTTTTTATAATTCAATGTCAACGGATGATTTGATTCACTTTATGTTTATAAAACCCTCATGGTTAGAAATTACTGATATACCGTATGTTCTACTCGTGACAATATGCCCGAGATCACCTTTCGCCAACGTACTATAACGAAGATTTTATTGGGTTTCAACACCAACACAGCTTGTGGCTCCGACGGAATCCCACCGATTGTTCTCAAGAAAAGTGCTTCCGAACTAACACCTGTTCTCTGCAAGTTATTCAACTATTCTTACAGATTGGGGATATTCCCGTCCAACTGAAATTGAAGAGTACAACCAGTTCTAAAAAAAGGCAAAAATACCATACATAGCAATGACAGACCGATCGCACTGCTATCTATTATTTCATAGATCATGGAGAGAGCTATATCAACATCGAGCTCATGAAATATCACCAACCTTCAGGTATTATCAACGATAGGCAATATGGATTCCGTCATCAGAGATCAACTGGTGACCTGCTCGCTTACGTCTCACATATATGGCAGCAATCTATTGGTGAAACCTTAGCCGCAGCACTTGATATCTCCAAGGCATTCGATCGAGTCTGGCACCACGGACTCCTCGCCAAGCTCCCATCTTATGGCTTACGTCCCCAGCTATGTTTTCTGCTAGCTAGTTTTTTCTCAAACAGGTCTCTTCATGTAGTGGTCGACGGAGTTTCATCTGACATTCTTATCATAAATGCTGGTGTTCCGCAAGGATCACTATTTCTACTCCATATCAACGATTTGTTGGAAGCAACTCCATGTCCAGTACACAGCCGATCTCACTGTGCCCAACATGAGCCTCTCAGGAGTAACCATACCTTTGAAGACATCCATTTCGATGCTTGATATATTATTATCAGCAATACCTTTCTTGGGAAAATCAGGTGAGATCAATTGTTAAAAGTGCATCCCGAAAACTTGGTTTTCTGTTTCGGGCGAGGAGCTATTTCACTTCCAGTCAGCTGCTAATGATATATAAGGCACAGATTCGACCTGTCCTGGAATACTGTTCCCATATTTGGAGTGCAGCACCCAAACATACCCTGAAACTGTTGGATTCTGTCCAAAAAAGGGCAATTCGTCTCGTGGGTGATGCCTCGCTCACAAACTCACTCACTTCTCTGGAACACCGTAGAAAAGTTGGCGATCTGGCTCTATTTTATAGATATTTCCATAGACGATGCTCTTCTGAAATATCAACAATTGTTCCTTCCTTGACAGTCCCCGCGAGACTAACCCGTCGAGTTGAGGCTTCGCACCCTTTCGTGGTCACTTTGGAGACCTGCAGAACATCTCTTTCCAAAGACTCGTTTATACAACGAACAGCGAGGCTCTGGGACACATTGCCGAGGAAGGTGGTCCCCAAGACATATAACCTCCAGAAATCCAAGAAGAACACCAATTCCTACCTTATTTCCCTTGGTTCTCACGATGTTCTCTGTACATTACAGGATATCCCTTTTCGTGAGGACCAGAACATAAAAAAAAAACTCATTCAACTGAAGTATTTTCGCGATTATGGAATATATATTTTGTGTTTCACTTGTCCATTCCAGATTCGGAGCTTTCGGGAAAAATTATATTTTTTTGAAGTCACAAACAAGCAGCTACAATGTAATCGATATGTGACGGAATCAATTAGGAATAGCGGTTTAGGACTCGGCCGACGTAACACGCCAGCCCGCATCGAGCGTACCATGATGATAAATCTATATGTATTCCAAGCCGCAAATCCGACCTGTCCACACTGTTGCTGTGAAATTTGCATGTTGAGTTGATTTGGAAGGTGTAGCTTGGGTTTTTAGCT
Organism: Phaedon cochleariae; assembly: GCA_918026855.4. Lineage (NCBI taxonomy): Eukaryota > Metazoa > Arthropoda > Insecta > Coleoptera > Chrysomelidae > Phaedon > Phaedon cochleariae. The sequence continues at coordinate 23,111,213 of OU896708.1, forward strand.
CTAATAAACGTTAAACGTTAAAATTGTCAGATCATTTACATTCATTAACATAAGTAGATATTGGATGTAATGAAAATGCATAAATTAGCGTGGTACTTCCACTGTACAAAATGATTGTTGCGGTGCTATTTTTCATTTCTTCCGAGCGTCCATTTCTAACCCTAACAACAGGGATGTCCTAGGTATGTCCCATTTTTGTCCCGCGGTACAAGGACATGATTGGGACATCCAAGGGATATCCTGCAATATAGTTGTTCAGTGGACATCCCGCCCGGTATATCCCTAGGTTATCCTATTCGTGTCCCTGGAGTATCTGATATCCATTCACATCGGAATCATTGAATTTCATCAAACTATTGAGTTGAATTTTTTTGAAAATGTTTGTTTTTCTTCCGGAAAATGATTGTAATGAAAATAAAGAATGAAGTCTCAGAACTTCTTAAGAAATTACCATTTTTCGCAGACAGAAATCGTACATGCATAATGCCCCTCATTTTTAAACACCCAAGAATGATAATAATTATACCCAATTCCTAACAAAGTTGTATTTATTCAGTTTTCTGTAGTTAAGTCCTGTTCATAAATCAGTTTAGTACATAAATCTTCAGGAGGCATGAAAGCCAATGAAGCAAGGTGCGTGCATGATAAGCCAAAGGTCCCGGGTTCAATCCCTACTCGACTTACAACTTTTTTCTTTTGTCGAAAGGATGTCCATGGGATATCCTTGGGACGTCCTAGGTATATCCTTTCATCGTACTTGGTACATCCCAGGGACGTACTAAAAGTACATCCCTTGGATGCCTTTTTTGTGGCCAGCGGATGTCCCTGGGACATCCATAGTATGTACGTTGTCCCGACAAAGGACATCCCTGGGATGTCCTAGTATTAAATCAGGGACGTCCCTGGGAAGTCCCTAGGATGTACTGGTGTTGTTAGGGAATCAGTCAGTTCAAAAGTTTTGGAATACAGAAAAGGTTTATTCTGAGGATGATTATCGTATCGTTCGAAGTAAAATCAATGACATAGTTTGACTAGAAGGTAAATATCAATGATATCAATATTTTTCCATCTTGCGGTTTTTTTATCTGCTTTTCTTCCTTCAGAACTATACCTAATGAATCTTCCTGATAGCTTGAAACATATCACTTATAATATTTTACGCTAGTAATAAAATTGTAAGAACAAAAGGTCAAAAAAACCACTGAAATAAATTTTATGCCCGATTGGGTGAGCAGCCAGGTCAATGACGTCACGCCACTTGTCTCCTCGTCAGGAAACGTTATCCTAGCATCTTCCTGGTGGGGAATTTAAAGTTCCATTGAATAATAGTAGGGGAGGCAGAGAGGCTAAATAGGAATTCACTCGAGCGTCGTGGGGACGTATCAGATTGTGAAGATTAGATGCGAAAATGAAAAAAAGTTTATATGATATATGACTTTTCACTGGTTGGAAGAGCGTGTACAGGTGTTCAAAAATGTAAAAAAAAACAGTCACATAGATATACTCGAGCGCATCAGATATTAATGGTGTATGCGCCCCACGTGTTTCTGATAACCGAAAAATATCAATCTGCCGGTTGGCATGGTGGGGGTGGATAGGGATAAAGAATAGGTAAAAAAAACTTCATTCGAGCACGTCAGATATTGAGAAGGGACGTTACGTGAACCCTCAAGTATCCCCTATTCAAAAGACTGACGATTTGGACGCGACCAAAGGTCATGATCAATTTTTGAAAATAAAAAAAAAAATCGTGACCTTGAAATGCTCGAGCGCATCAGATTAATATACAGACGCTTTATCTTGAGGTCCTTGCCGTATCGACCCATATTCTGACAATTATGTAGAGGAATTATCTTAATCTGACGGTTTAATTTTTTTTGTTAACTGAATGTTATAACTAAACTATAGAGGGTGGGTCAGTTTTCCGTAGCAGGACTTCGACAGCTCGAAGAATTAAGAATTTCAGAGTTACAGGGTGGACCAATAGTGTGACAAAGTGAGATAATGGCCTCTGTTTGAGGTAGATAAACAAAAATTCTTGAGATGGTATAGTCTCATGAACAGTACATTTCTGTAATATTTTGCGTTATACCGTTACCACCGATACAACAAGGCCAGCAGACTCTGACGTAAACAGCTCGTGACGTCACCAAGAGAGGCCAGTGTTTTATTTTATCGCTTGTCGACTAACGCGTCAGTTCGTGTTAATTCATCGGTGATTCACGTATGTTTTTGAAACGGTCCCGAGTTCTTTTGTTGTTTATTCATCAAAATAATTGGCGGAAAAATTACTGTTTTGTGAAATATGTTGTGTTGTGATCGGCGAAATAACAATGCCTTTCAAGTGTTGTGTTCCCTTTTGTCGGGGGAATTATGTGGGTGGTTCGAAAGTTCATGCTTTTAGTTTCCCGTTGGACGAGGAGCTATCGGAAATGTGGGTATATGCAATTCACCGCGAGGATTTTACTCCATCTAAGTACAGTAGTAAACAGAGCTCAATTTATAATGATGAATTGATAATAGAACAATTACTCTCTCATAAAAAGTATAGGTAGAGGAAAAATAGAAAAGCTTTGATTGTGCAGTTAGTTTTGTATTCGTATATTATAGTCAACAAAATCATCTATGAATTTGAGGAAATTTTCTTGAAACGGGCATTTTTAACTCTCATTCTCAAATTTCTTTCTGAAAACGGTCATTTGCCTCGTGGCAATGAATGCAGAATTCATTCCAATGATCAAATTGCAACTATCATATTAACATGAACTACAAACACTCTACTTAAAAAGGTAAAACTGCATTTATCATGATATTTATCATGAAGATATTTGACTAAAAATTCCCAAATTTCACCTTCTTTTTCACCTGTCTTCTGGATGGCATTAAGAACAAATTTCCCTTCTTTTTTCATCATATCGGACAATTTATATATAATTCAACTATAAATATGATTTTCTTGAGATTGGTCCATATTTAGTGAAAAGAAGGAAAGAATATCATTCAAAATAATGGCGTGTGTAATGTCATTCGAAAGCAATCTATTGACATTTGACATCTCGTATTTTGATTGACTATTGATTAAATGGTCGTCATCTGGAATGCTTGTTCACTAAATATGAAAAACTCGCCATAAAAATCATATTTCCTGATAAATTTTTTATATAAAAATGTGCCATCGAAGTACATCATGAGTATTTAAAGTGTCCAATGACAAAATAAGAGCAAGTAGCTTCAAATGCCCCCAACACAAGGGGAGAAAGAAGGCGGAATTTCGAACTTTTTCTTGAAATATCTCAATAAATAGTGGTTTGTTCACATTTTCATTATAAAATTCGGTTTATCAGACAAAAATACGTGAGTACCGAAATAAATTTAAAAAAAAAAACATCGCATGATAAATGCAGTTTTACCATTAAAAATTACGGTTTCAAGTGTAACGATCCGATCCACTTGGGTGAAAAATCCAACAACAGAAAATTGAAAACACTCACTGGTTATTTTTTCAGGTAATAGGAATTCTCCAAGATAAATATAGGTAATTGTAACAAACGGCATGCCAATCAAAATAAAATACATTTTCCACAATTTTCTTTCGATCAATCTCACGATAAGTTTATGTTCTGCGGGCCCTGTATAAGTAGGTGTGAAATTTACCGTCACCACAATTTTTGCCAATATATTTTATTCGAATGGGTTGCTGTAGGTGGATATTTGTGTTTTATCCTGGTTTTTGCTTTAAAACTTCGTTTTTCCATAATAAAATCGAATGGGGTGCGAAGAAGGGCTCAGTTGACGACTGGCATCCTTTTTTAAACGGAAGCCCTTCAAAAAATAGCAAAATCAGCTCAATGATGATCTAAAACTAAAATCGAAATACGCGGTCGCCTTATAGCGCTATAAGCGCTTGTCGTTTCGAGCCGCTGGTTAGGCCTCACTAATGACGTCACCCACGGAGCATGCAGGCCTTGTTGTATGCGTGGCGTATCAAACTTATACTTTTTCTTGTAGCACACCTTGTATTTTATAGCATTTTCAGATTCTTCCTTATGAGCTGACAAGGTTCAAGCATTGATAACAATATACGGAGTGTAACTTTTTTTCAGTTCCCTACGTTACCACAATTACATACATAGTTCCCAGTGGCTGCAAGCTCCACGCTTAATTGATAATTTTGGCTACTTCGGCTCGTGCCTCAGACGAATAAAAGCTCGTGCAAATCGGCAGATTATGTTATTCCCGTGATCCTTGACTAATTGCCTTCAGAATGGAAAAAAAAAATAAACCGCGCTCGAGAATGTACAGGTCATGATCAAATGGTCAAATTATGGTAATGTACACTTTCCTGCATGTAATTATCGTACTATATCTTGATCTGATGCGCTCGAGTATTTCTGACAAATCGATTTTTTTCAACTGATCTGATCGGCTGCCCTAAACTTTCGACATCATATAAAGGGCCCATGAATGGTGGGAGTACTTCACAAGGTCCAAGGATACCCCCCTTATGTTAATCTGCCGCGCTCGAGTAAATCCCGAAAAACGGCATTTTAGGGATTATTCAGAATTTGAAGTATGTTCATGAGTCCCAAATCTACCGATTTTAGCTGACACTTAAAATCATTGAAACTTCCTGTTGCTTCTTTTTCAGATTCAACATAGAATTGAGAATACATTTCATGTATCATTATCCTATCCCAAGTTCTACCATTTTATGATTTTTAAAAATATAGAAGGCCAATGGTCATTCAATGTGGATATATTCTTCTGTATTAATGGTGGAAATACTCGATCATCAATTTTGCAGAATTCCCTGAACATAATATAAATAATTATATATCTTTCTGAAATCGCTCAAGATTGCCTCCCTTTTCTTAGAAATATCAGACCACGAAATATTCTAATCTAGTATTTCAGCCCGCTGCTAAGCAACGATCTTTTCCGAACCAAAAACGAACTGGGCCCTTGTTGATGATTTTTGTATGAATTCTGAACATTTTGTATTATTATTGCGATAGTGCGCACTAGTGCGGACAGTATCTCATTACGAAATTAATATTAGTGTCGTAATGTTTCAGATAACATATTGGTAGTAGGTAATAGTATATTAGGCACGTGATTTGTGTTGTAGGAAGCATATATATATATTACGCATGAATTGAGAAATTTCGCACGCAGCCTCGTAGCTATACTAGTGTGTAATTCCATGCATAATTGCTTTACAACGCATTACGTATACCATACTTCACCTACGGTCATATACCTACTACAGCGTCCACATAGTTTTCAAATCTCGTCAAATTTTCATTTTAATAATTTTCGATATTGTCGAAAATAATCGTACAGTTGTATCTTATTATCGACTTCGACAAGTAATGTCAAAATTCAGACAATTTTTATTAGTAACGCGCAAATATGTAGGTGAACTTCTTTTTGATGTAATGTGGAACATTATAGGCAGGTTTACACCATACAAACCTTGTACGACTTGTTTATGCTACCAACTGTACTTTACTCTTCGGCAAAATTAATATTTCTTGACATACCTCGTATACGACTGAAAAAAATCGATAACTGATATTTGCATTTTTGGTTTCAGGCTTTGGAGAACTTTTTTTCCTAAAATCAAAAATACAAGTTCTCTATTTGTTGGCAACTTTTTCAGGCATACTCTATATATCAATATTTCACAACTCTGGTAAATATATAAGAAGTATTCAGATGTGTCCAATCATATGACATTGTAATATCTTCATTAGTTCAGATTGTATTACTATTATGTTGAATAGCATATTCAAACTGTGCGTTTTGCTTACCGAGCGTAAAGAGCTACTAGAGAGTTGAAGTGTTGTCATGAACGTTAACGTAAACGTAGAAATTGACAGCTACGCATGCGCATTTTCCAATTCTTCACGTTTGCGTTGTTAGTGGGCTTACGGGTGTACGTTATCTCACGTTCCTTCACGTATACCTCAAATATCAACGTACGTTAACCAAACGATACTCGAAATATGCCGGTGAGTCAAAATTATCAAATTCGAGATCACCAACGAGTTCTGCATCAAGGAGTCCTCTAATTTTGACAGGAATAAATGTTCGAATCTAAACACACAACCAAAAATGACCAATACAAACCGAAAACAAAATGTATTATTACGTTATGATGACAGTGACGACCAAAGTGGCGACTTCAACTCAATTTAACGACAATACGTAAACGTTATTTTTCGTACGTTAACGTCTACGTGGAGCTCTACGTACAGTGATTACTTCAACTCTCTACTAACTGAGGTTGTGTATCGTGTGTTCTTGCCTATTTTCTATAGGGGACGTAGGTAAATGTCAATTAGTTTTATAATGATAATGCTTGACATTAGGAATAAACTGAACAGTTTGTTTATCGAATCGTTACATTTAGCAGAGCATTTATAGTAACACCGCGGTTACGAAGAGCAACTCTCACCGTTATGAATTTCAGTTTCACTTGTGTCCACATATTCCAGCGGCGACTAGCTAAGACGTTTTATAGTCGAACCATGTTGCTATTCATATACCCTATATGTAACTATGTATTTGGCAAACAATCTGTAGATTTAATCTGCTTATATATAGCATCAACTTTACCATCTGAACAAAATAAATTTCCATAGATTATGACAATTGAAAGTGCATTTATTTTATTACCACCCGAGCGATTGAGTATTGCTGATGCAAAATGAAATGAACTAACGTCATAGGTATCCTAGAAGTTCGAAGAAGAACGTTACCAACCAGGAAATATTGATGTTTCAGTGCTGCCTGGGAACTTGGCCTAAGAGCAGGGTTCCATTCCAAAAGTTCGTCTATCAGATTCACACCATTCAGACTAGCTTGTGGCACAACATCGCTCAAAGGAGTTTTGATGAAATATGGAAATTTGAATCCTAATGCTCCAGCAAGTTGATAACTGTCTGGCCATTTTTCCTGAAAAATAAAATGGAATGAAATTCATTCTCATCGTAATGTTTCCAATGTCATTCTAAATTCTCGAATAACGCAAACTGCGTAGAGTAGAGACTACTACTGAGTATTTCCCAAATTGAAGCGATAAATTTTATGAAATATAGTGTATGAAACTATGATAAATATAAAAAAGAGAAAATGTTCGATCTCACATAATCATATCATAAAATTATTGTTTAACGTCCGGCAACATTGAACAATTCAAAGATACTTCTATTGCTTCTCTTAGCCTCTAAACAATGATTTACAAAAATTCCAGGCGAATTTTTGAGTTACTCTGCAACTGCAAGAGATCAGCCGACAGCAAAATTTCTAAAAATTCACAAATCTGGATGCGATAATATAAACTGTACTTGCTCAATAATTGAAAAAGTTGAATGCATTAAATATCTTGGCATGATGGTGGACCAACATCTTCGCTGAAATGAAGATATACAGTATACAGTGAAAAGACTCAGAAAGTTAATAAATGAATTTTATCAATTGAGAAATATTGTTGATAAAAAACTACAACTTATGATCTATGATTCCTCTTGGCTGAATCAATATTAAGATACTGCATTATAATTTGGGGTAGCGTAGGTAAAACTATCATGAACAATCTTCAAGTTATACAGAATTGCTTGATGAAAATCATGTTTGAAAAATCGCAGATATCCAACTACTTCACTCTATCTTGAAACCGGACTATTTGAAGTAAGGAAATTATATGTGTACCACAGTCTAATACGGACACTGAACTCTTCAAACGTATATCACACTCATGCATATAATAACACTAGAACAACTGCCAACCTGTCAATTAAACCTCCATTTTATACAAAAAATCGAACTCAACAATTCATAACTTACTATGGACCGAAAATGGTCAATAAACTACCAGTACATCTGAAAATGATGAAAAATAAAAACAAATTGGAGAAAGAATTAAAAAAATATATAAATATCAATTATTCTTCATAGTTTTGTACTCGATAATTACAACACCCTGTAGTCGCACTCGCGATACCTGAAGCAGGCACGGTTCACACTTCAAAAAATATCCCCACCTCCCTGCCAGCCATTGACCAATACGTCATTGCATTTTCGTGCCTTGAAGCGTACGGTCACAAACCGAAAGTGAAAGTGAAAAGTGAAGTGTAAAAAAAGGTGAAGTGTTTCAAGAACTATGCCTCCAAAAAGAAAACGTAATAACATAACAGTGCAAGATCTTCGAAGAAAGATGGAAAAATTTGAGACGCTGATTCGACAATTAGAACCAGAAAATAGCTATGATGAGTCCTCAAGTGAAGATTCGACTTCGTTGTCGGATTCTAATGAAAATCTTCCAGATCATGTCGAAAATCAACGGCAAAATCCTGATGAGATTTCACCTGAAATGGAAAGTGAGTAGAGCATTGTTTATTCAAATGAGTGCTATATGTGGACAGGTTATATTATCTTTGTTTTCTGTGGCCTGGTTTTATCGATTTTAATGATGAAAAAGCGATTCCAAAATACACGATAGTACTACTGTATTGGCGCACATGCGCTCGATAACAGAGAATAATAGTCAGAAGCATTTTCTTGACATGAATCATACACTTGATTGAGCAACACATGTTGTCTCAAGTTTTTTTCCCCTGAATATCTATATGTATTGAAGGCTTACGGAATTCGGGTTATCAAATGATATACCTTGATTTCTAATGTGTTTCTACGAACAAAAATAGTCAAAATGTTTGCCAAAATAAATACCTACCTATATATTTTAGGTACCTACCTACTAATAATCCTCTATTTTAGCAAACGATCACAGGGTTGAACAGCAAACAGAACAAAATGCTGACTTGATTAGAGCTCTTGGAACAAACCCTTCATGCACATCAGATAAGGGTCCCGAACTGGATAACGAAATTGTTGTGCGGTGGGCTAATTTCTTAAGTAAAGGTTTGGAAAAAGACTTAAGGAATCAGATTGTGGCTAAGTATCCGACACCCGGAAATTTTTCCACTCTAGGCAGCCCAAAATTGAATGGAGAAGTTGACAGTATAATCAACGAATCATCAAAGAAGCAAGACAGATTCTTGGCAAAACTTCAAGAGCAAATTGCTGCTGGGCTAACAGCTCTTGGAACAGCTATGGGAGATGCAGAAGCACCTCAACGATGGACCACTGTCATTTTGCCACTACTAGCTGATGCTGGTCATTTGTTTGCTGATCTCCACCATGCGATTTCAGCTCATAGAATATATTTACTAGGACCTTTGATGAACGGTGACGTGAAGAAGGCAGTAGCAGAAAGCCTAACTGATGAATATTTATTTGGTGCACGTCTACTACAAGACCATATCAAGGCTACTCAATCCTTGAAAAAAATGGGGGAGGAGATGAAAGCACCAGTCCCTATTAAAAAGGCTAAAATTCAACGGCAGCCTGTGCTCCAGTCTTTAAACTACCAGGGCCAGTACAGCAAAGCCAAGTGGAAAACCTCCCACAACAGTCCACAAAACTTCTCCCCGAAGAACCGATACAAGGACACCAACAGGAAGAACGGGCAAACCTACTCGCAGACCTACTACCGCAAGGGGGAGAAACAGAAAAAATAAATAAGGTATATGCATATGCAGGTAGGCTAAGTAATTTTTCAGAGAAATGGTCAAAAATAACTGAAGATAAGCAGATACTTGAGTGAGTGAAAGGGTACATTATCCCTTTTAAATGTAACCCTAGACAAAATTCAAGACCACGGGTTTGCATAAACTCCTCAGAAATGTATCAATATCGAGACTGTATATCTGAATTGCTCCAAATAGGGGCAATATCGATTTTGAACAAAGAAAAAAATGAGTTCTTGTCTTCTTTCTTCTTAGTAGAAAAATCAAATGGCAAAAACCGGTTTATTCTAAATCTGAAAAAACTAAATGAGTTCATTGATGCTCCTCACTTTAAGCTAGAGGACTACAGAACAGCAATCAATTTGATTTTCAAAAATAATTTCTTAGCCTGCCTGGACTTGAAAGATGCATATGTTTTATTGCCTGTTGCAAAAAATTTCAGAAAATTTTCAAAATTTGAATTTGATGATATTTTATATCAATTCAATTGTTTGCCTTTTGGGCTCAATATAGCTCCTTACTTATTCACTAAATTGATGAAACCCATTTTGAAAGTACTGAGAAAAAGAGGTTTTCTTTCAGTAGCATATTTAGATGATTTGTTATTGATTGGAAAAACGAAATCTGAATGTATTCGTAATATTAGAGAAACTGTCTCATTGCTGACTAGCTCAGGATTTATTATAAATTACCAAAAGAGCACCTTGACACCATCAAATGAACTCAAGTTCTTGGGATTTATATATTCTACCAAAAACCTAACTCTGAAACTGCCTTATGAAAAATCAAAAGATATTCGTAATTGTATTCAAGTTTTCTTGAAAAAATCCTATTGTGGGGTGATCGATTTTGCAATGCTAGTAGGAAAAGTAGTAGCAGCATGCCCTGCCGTTAAGTATGGCTTGGTATATGTAAAAACCCTAGAAAAATGTAAATTCCAAATTTTAAGAGCAAACAATTATAATTATCAAAAGACTATGTGCATATCAGTAGAAATCAGAACAGCTCTTCAATGGTGGTTGAAAAATATAGACAATGGTAAATATTTTGGTACAGTAAATGCTCAGGCGGAAATATTCAGTGATGCTAGTAAAACAGGATGGGGAGCAACAGTTGGAGGACTGAAAGCAAATGGTTTCTGGTCAAGAAAGGAAAATACCATGCATTTAAATTATTTGGAACTGTTAGCAGCTTTTTATGGCTTGAAATCATTTACAAAAAATATGTCCAGTTGTTCATTACTATTGCGGATAGATAATGTAACTGCAGTTGCCTGTATAAATAAAATGGGAAGTGTTCAATATGATCATTTGGATAATATAACTAAAGCAATTTGGAAATATTGTGAGGAAAAGAATATATATATACAGGCATCATATGTGAATACCAATGATAATACAGCTGATATTGAATCTAGGAGAACATCAAAGGAAACTGAATATCAATTGTCTGATAAAATATTCCAAAAAATTGTTAAGACATATGGAACTCCTGAAATAGACCTGTTTGTATCATACTTGAACAAAAAATGTGAAAAATATATTTCATGGAGACCAGATCCTGGATCTTTCACAGTAGACGCTTTCACCATTAATTGGGATTATGCTTTTCCGCCCTTCGCAATTTTGAACAGAGTATAAGAGAAAATTAGGGAGGACAGGGCGACGGGGATATTGGTTGTACCTCACTGGCCTAGTCAACCATGGTATCCTCTGTTTAATAAACTCCTTGTACAAACTCCTTTATATGTCAAGCCTAATGCAAATCTTTAACTTTCTCCTTCTAGGGAACAGCATCCCCTCCATCATCATCTTTCCCTGGTTGTGGAGAAGTTATCAGGCAGGGCATGTTGAGACGGCAACTTCCCGAGTGTAGCGTTCCGCTGCTTGTAGCATCACTTTCCACAGCCACTCAAAAACAGTATAACTCCTCTTATAAATCTTGGTGGTTATTTTGTGAGAATGAAGACCTAGATCCTTTCACTTATACCATGGAGAACTTGATGAAATTTTTAACTATGAAGTTCAATGAAGGTGCCTCCTACTCTGTTTTGAATACAACTAAATCGGCACTGTCCCTCATACTAAACATTAAAATTGAACATCAATCGATTCTGAAGAGATTTCTAAGAGGTGTTTATAATACCAGACCAAGTCAACCTAAGTACCTGTTTTCATGGAATCCAACACCAGTCTTGACTTTCTTAAGCAAATGGCATCCTTTGCCAACACTAAAACTAGAGGAAGTTACTCTCAAATTGGTTACTTCAATGGCCCTAACTTCAGCACATAGATGTCAAACATTAACCAAAATTAAATTGAATAACATTATTTTTCCTTCTGAAAATGTGGAAATCAGAATCTCTGATAGAATTAAAACTTCAGGTCCCGGCAAAATCCAACCTATTATCATTGTGCCTTTTTTCAAAGAAAAGCCAGACCTATGTGTTGCCTCAACTCTAAAATACTATTTAGAAATGACAAAATCATTGAGACCAGAGGGAATCGATGAAATGTTAATTACATATAAAAAGCCATACCATGCGGCAACTAGTCAAACAGTCAGTAGGTGGATCAAAACGGTAATCTCTAGAAGTGGTATAGATACTAATATTTTCAAAAGTCATTCCACCAGGCATGCAGCTACTTCCACTGCCTTGAGGGCAGGCGTAAGTATTGATGTAATAAAAAAGACAGCTGGATGGACAGACGCATCTAACGTATTCAATGTATTTTATAATAAAACTGTTAGCCCTGATTTTCAAGGGCTGTATTAGGTATAGATGAAGCAAATGGGTCTGATGGCCTCAATAATAATGAATGATTTAGTTACCACATACCTCATAAATTGTTATGTATTTTTATAACTGTTTTGCTATGGACGTTAGAATGTTATAACGTTTATTGTTATAATTGGATTACTCATGTTCTGTATTGTTGATGAAAATATATATTTATATTGAAATAGTCTAAATTGATGAATTTATACAAAAATAATTCTCTCGTGTCAGTTAGATTGCATATTTTCTTTAAACATCTACAGGGTGTTGTAATTATCGAGTACAAAACTATGAAGAATAATTTAAAGATTCATCGACTTACCTAAGGAAGATCAATCTGAATTATTCGAATAGTTTTGTACGAAGATAATTACAATCCCACCCACCCACGTACAAGGTTAACCCTTATGCAATCTAACTATGATAGACACAAAAATGCAATGACGTATTGGTCAATGGCTGGCAGGGAGGTGGGGATATTTTTTGAAGTGTGAACCGTGCCTGCTTCAGGTATCGCGAGTGCGACTACAGGGTGTTGTAATTATCTAACAAAACTATTCGAATAATTCAGATTGATCTTCCTTAGGTAAGTCGATGAATCTTTAAATTATGATCTATTCAAGCAGCTATTTGACTGAGTTTCCTTTATTCCTCAAATATATATATAATATATCAATGTGTAAATTATTATTATTATCATTATTATTATATAAATGAATTCTCCGAAACGCTGTATATCACTTGTTACTTTCATTGATATTATTATCATCGTATAGGTATTACTATTATTATTTTAGTTTATAATTAATACTATTATTGTCGTTATTATTATTATTGCTATTGTTGTTATTACTATTATAACTATTATCGTTATAGGATGTTCACAACACAAGCATTGCTTAGGTGACTTGCTATATAGATTGTTAACTGAAATCACCTGAATGAAGCTATCTATCTATCTATAACTGTAAGATTCAATATCATCGAAAATATTTTTTGTCGGTTATCGTTTAGTTTTTTTTTTTATTTTCTATCACGTTCTTTCATTTAGCTCAAATTTATCATCTATCTCATCATCAACCTATATCTTGGACTTCAAACACCCTATACCAGGTGGGCCAAGAGAAATCGCTCCATTGGAAGATGCTTTCATTTTTGCAAATGGCGGCCAATGTCATATCTGTTTTAACATTTCTGAACTAGGCAAATGTAGAATACAAGTGAACAAGCCATGGAGTGATACACTCCCCAAGAATTTTTTTTGCGTAGCGTAACAATTCGTCTGTGGTGTTGGCGCAACGTGAATTCGTCGCCCACCACCACCTCCCCGCCCCCCGAAAGGTTGAATGCCCAGGAACAAGGTCCACCATATAACGTTATATGATAGCTCCTCATCCCCATGTCCATCCACCCCCACTCACTAACGAATGGACTTCAACCTCATGCATTTGGCAATCTGCATATTATTATGTTTTATAAAATCTCCTTACTTGGTTTCAGTCTTCCGACTCTTGAACCTTTTTGTCTAATGTGTGTTTCCTAGCCTGACTTTGCGTGGTGGTTCCCTACCCTAATGGGAAGAAAATTGGAGTTTATGTATTATTATTATTGGTTTACATTTTTATAGGGTATCAAAGGAGAGACTCTTCTGTTTAATTATCGGATGATTATTATGCAACTTTTATTGATATTGATTTACTTTTTGTTTGTTTATCTTATATTTGGTGAATTGGGCGCCTGTACTTTATTCTTCCGAAGCGCGGGTCTTGATTTAGTTGTCTGTTAGTCAGGTCGTGCAGTAGCGGGTTTCGTGGAATGGTTCTTATTAGACACAGCTTCAACTCTAGGGCCATGTTGCTTCTGCGACCTATTAGACGCTGTAGTTTTTGCCTTGCGGCTCTACCCAAGTTTAGTCGTGTTGTGATGTGTTGTCTGAAAGTAAGTTTGTTGTCTAGGGTTACCCCTAGATATTTTGCCTCATCTGCCCATGTATGTGTGTGTTGTTTAGTATTACGTGTCCTGTGGGTTTGGTACGCCGTCTAGTGAAGAGAGCAGCTTGGCTTTTCTCTGCGTTGATTTCTATTTTCCAGTTGTTAAACCAGATTTCGAGTGTATCTATTTGTTCTTGTTGGTATCGTACTGTCATGTCTGCGTTGCTGGATCTGGCAATTATGGCTGTGTCGTCGGTGTATAGTGCGAGTTTGTTGAAGTTATTCGCGGGTTTGGGGATATCTGCGGTAGAAATGGAGAAATGTAGTGGTGAAAGGACCGCACCTTGCGGTATTCCTGCTTCTAGCTACCTCTCTGCGGAGATTTCGTTGCCAACTTCACATTGGCATCGCCTTCCCCGCAGAAAGGAGGCTATTAGCTTCACCATAGATATCGGGTACCCGTAGTCTACCATTTTGGTTAGTAGTCCGTCGTGCCAGACCCTGTCGAAATTCCGTCGCCGATCCCCGGTCGTCCGGCATCGACTGCGCAAGCACTGCGCCGTTTGGCCACCAACCTCGAAGAGTATGGGACCACACGAGATGCTGCCAAGACTGGCCAGCCCCAAAGCGCCCGTTCTGCCGAGGATACCGCCGCTTTTGCCGAGGATGAAACATCGACCAGACGCCATGCCTCGCAATTAGCCATCAGCGGGTCGTCCTTAAGGAGAACCTACGCCCAAGTCATCCTCAATCTCGTGGACGAAGTGGACGATTTTTCGACTAAAATCATGATGAGTGATGACGCTCATTCCCATCCCAGCGGGTTCGTAAACAAGCAAAACTAGCGTTTCTAGGGCACCGAAAATTCACAAGTGATGCACGAGGAGCCATTACACCCGCTCAAAGTGACTGCATGGTGCGCTGTTCACGCCGGAGGAGTCATCGGGACACTTTTTTTTTCAGGACGCCGCTGGTCAAACGACAATAGTCCGTATGACACGAGCCAGTTTTTCATCCATTTTCTGAATGAGAATTTGTATTTGGAATTTACTGCACCGTGTATTACAGAAACAGAGAGTCTGACTGCAAAATTGGATGAAAAATAGAACATGTCCTATTTTTCATTCATTTTATGTTGAAGCGCTTGCGCATAACGCCGTTATTCAACCTTCGAATTGTGTGTTTTGTTTTGAAGTGAGAAACAATTTCATGGGGTTATGGTAATGTCGTTTCGTTGGTATTAATATAAATAATATATTAATAATAATATAAATTACAAATGATATACGTCCAGTCATTAATTTCACTGTTATCTCAAATTTAGATAACATCGGTTATATAATGGTTTGGTCTTCGGAGCAGATGTTGGTGCCCTAATTGGAGAATACCAAAAGAAACCCTGTTTGTTTGCAATCGAACACCCACAAACGCTCGAGTAGACTCTTTGACATACTTTATACTTTGACAATGAGGAAATGTGGATTGAGTACCTACCTCATTTCTGGTGAAATACAGTCTCGCATATTTGTATCTTTTTTAGTTTATTTTGTCCAGTACAAAAGTGAACTTATCATTATTCATTCTTATGAAATTTGTAGATACTTATATAAATTACAGAGCTTCCATAAAGGTGTTCATTTTCTTCATATTCAGAAGCATAGCACCCACTTTTGCAGAACTGCAGACAGATATTCTTCAAGAGAAACTATTACTCAATACCTTTCTTCAATTTTGAATATCTTCTTCCAAAAATATATTTTGAGGTTACTATACACGCACAACCAGCATGTGCATCTGCATAACTATTATATTATTTCATAACAAGCGCATGCCCCTTGTCACAATATCTTGACTGTGACCTTATGTCGTGTCACACAGCACATAATTTTCCCATAGAAAATGATTCAGATTATTCTGATTGTTTTATTGTGTTCAATAATGATCCATTTTATGAGTGAAAAACTGGTCAGTGTCATACGGACTTTAGGGAGTTAAAGCCAATACAAAAACTTGCAATTACGTATGGACGAATAGAAATACGTACGTATTCAATGAAAAGTAGCGTTAAAGTTACCGTATGGTACGTACATGTTTTACGTACATACAAGATACAAGTCCAGACTCATTTTAACCCATTTTTTTTTCATTCAAATGTTTTGATTTGATAGTCTTTGCTTGCTTGGATATTGTTTCAGTGTTGTTGCTGCAAACCCTGTTGCAAAATGTTGCAAATGATAGCGATGCTATTAGTGACGATGACCTAGATGATATGTTCATCCTTCATGTACTGAATCAGAACAACGGTCGAATGCTTTCGTTATGACCAACACGACAGCTAGAGATTCCCCATGTTTTTTTAATGAAGCTTGCCATAAATGGGTGACGTAGGCGAGTAGATCTCCAGTAGATCTTTGGTGGCGAAAGCCGTATTGTCATCATTGATGATTCCTGAGCTCTCCAGATATTTGATAAGCTCAATATTGATGGCTTTCTCCATCACTTTGGAGATTACTGATAACAGGGCAATGGGCCTGTAGTATTTGGGCAGGTTCTTTTTTCCTTTTTTTGGGGATTGGTTGGACTCTAGCTGTCTTCCAGCATGATGGAAAAATACCCGACCTGTACGAGACGGTAAACAACTTGCAGAGAATCGGTGTTAATTCTGGTGCACATTTTTTGAGGATATTGGGTGGAATTTCATCAGGACCGATAGCCTTATTCGTTTTGAGACCAAGCAAAATTGGTCTGATAGTTCGTTGACGGAAGACGATTTCGGGCATTCGACTCTCAACGGGCGGATGAATGTCTGGCGGCACTTTTCCTTGGGAATCTGAAGTAGAGTTTGCTGCGAACATCTCTGCAAAAATATTTGCTTTCTCCTGCGATGTTGTTGCTAATGTGCCGTCGGACTTGGATAGTGGTGGAAATGAACTGTTAGTGAAATTTCTTCCGACCGCTTTAGCAAGGGACCAAAACGAACAGGAGCCATTGGAACACTATGAGTTCCGATCTCATCTTGGCACTGTATGTTTCTTTCGAAGCATCTATTGTTTGGCTGCAGTTATTCCTGGCATCAACGTATTCTCCTCTAGTCGCGAGGTTAGGGTTTTTGCGCCAGCAATGGTAGGCTGTTTGTTTCAAGGCAACAGTTCTAGAACAGTTTTTGTTGAACCAGGGTTTCGATGGTGATGATCTTTTCGGAAAATGAGGTATGTATGTGTCCATTCCAAGCTTGATGATCTTGGATATTTCCGCAGCACACTGTGAAGGGTCCTCAGAGTCAAAGCATACTCTATGCCAAGGAAACTCGGAGAAAAACATGCGGAGACCGTCCCAATCTCCTGAATTGTAGTGCCATATGAGACGTGGGGGTGCCGGAGCAGTTGATGGAATGAAAAATGGGCAGGTTGTGGAGATGAGTGTGTGGTCAGAATTGCCAAGTGGAGCTCGTACATCTATGGTGTAGGGTGCTGAATTATCAGTGAGGAATTAGTCAAGTAGGTATGTTAGCTGAATGGTTATTGGCATCGGGAATTCGTGTGGGTTCTTTGATAAGCTGTTCTAAGCCGTGAGTGATGGCTATCTAAGTCTTGCCCTCGATACAGTGAAGAATTATCGGCTGTTTATGAGTAAGAATGGCTAGTAGTATTTGTAATTCAAATTATTAAATGAATAAGCAGACCTATAGTATTTTGGCTACGACGTATGAAGGTTGACAAACGAAGCATCACGTTGTTGATAAACCTATTTATTCAAACTCAAATATGAAAATTCGAGAGAAACTGGAAAAAATAGATGATTCTCTCATATGATTGAACAGAAGAAAGTATGAATTCACTATATCATATAAGGCCATTTAAAGGTCACATTGCAGTCATAGACTCCATGGATGTTATAGACAAATGTAGTGACCTAAATAAGATTCAAAATTCAATATCTACCCAGAATGAGAAATGTTCAATGTTTACTCAGCTTAGTTATTTCACGTGAATTGACAACAAGAAGAAAAAGTTCTAGGTACACTAACAAAAACAAACCCTCTGTTAAACTATTTTGATGTTTTAGGTGTTCGAAATGTTCTGAAACAATAAGGGAAGAAAAAAAATCATGGCGTCAACTTGCCAATGAAAAATTCCTTATTGACATTTCATGGATGTTATCATCACTTCCATTATTCTACGTCAATATGACGTAATAATTCGATATCACATATTAGTCTAATTGCAGTCGAAGAACGTAAAGGAACAATTGGGGATCAATGAAACGTCATTACGAAATTGATTTTTCCGTTACCTTATCTGGCGTGCCCAACAAGGCACAAATCTTGTATAATTGGTCCGTTTCTGTCGTTCCAGGAAATAAGGGTCTATAAGTATAGATTTCGGCGGCTATGCAACCAACCGCCCACATATCTATGGAACTGCTATAAGTTGTAGAATGCAATAGAACTTCAGGTGCTCTATACCATCTTGTCGAAACATAATCCGTGTAAGGGGGTCTCGATCGAATTTCTCGCACCAGCCCAAAGTCAGCAATTTTGACCAAGTCTGTTCCTGAGCACAGGATATTTTCGGGTTTCAGGTCACGATGAAAAAACCCATGGCGATGGATGAACGCAAGACCTTGAAGTATCTATAAAAAAATACTAGGTTCAATAAAACCTGGTAGGTAATCGTTATCTGGGCAATCTTGGATTCTGAAAATATTCGAAAATGCCTACCTATTGATTAGAATCATACCTCAGCGATGAATTTGCAACTCAAACGATGTTTCAAATGAAAATAAGGAATTTCCATTATTTCACGGTATTTTACTATATTTTGAAAATTATGACAACAAAGTAATACTATAAATTATCGAACCAATCTCCAACAGTACTTGAACGAGCGTTTGGAAATGAGTACCTATCGATTAAATAAGATTTTTTGACTTCAACTCCCCGTCTAGCAACAAGAAAGCCTAGAAGAAAGCGTACCTATTGTGACCTATGTTCGCAGGCTTCATTTACTGCTTCTTCGAGGGTGCCTAGTTCATACAATCTCTTGATATTTCAATTCCTTTCGGAGTTCTAGGAATTTTAGGAAATCTATGAATGGCATTTCAGCCACAGTTACCTGGTGCGATCCCAAACTTTTGAAAATTTCATCATGTTACTGCGTTTAATTCTACCAGGATGTGGTGGGGTCTTTCTGAGTTTTCGTGTCAGACTGTATTTACCCAGGAGTTCATTGTCCTCAAATATTCACAATTCTATAAAGATTGAATGTATTGTTATCTCTTTGAGCACACGAAATGGCATCCCTATTATGGCCGATTAAAAGTTCTTAGGAATACTTTCTTTGGCAAATAATTGGATATTTTGTAGCCAATATATAACTACGAATATAATATAAGAGTGATGCTGTTTGCTTGGGCGCGTGAAGCAAATCTCAAGTCTATATACCAAGCCTGAAAAAAGATTAGACTATGCTGGTATTGCTAAGGAATATATATCGAGTCCAGTGACTGAATAATCTGAACTATTTATGATCACTTACAATGATTGAAAGTTCCGTATTAACAATGATAATAGTAGATAACTTCAGTGACTTTTGAATAAACAAGAAAATCTCATACAGAGTAAATTCTATTGTCGCGATTCAACATCCCTGACTTCCCTGAATATACAAGGTATTGAATTCTGTGACAATAAATAAAATATGAAATTCTATAAATCAAATAATAATAAAGGAATTTATGGGTTCTTCTTACCTGTTGTAACATATTTTTGACAGTAGTCTCTGGGAATGGCACTCTCCGATCTTTGATAAGTTGGTATAAATTTTCTTGCATATATTCGAACACAAAATATAGAACATCATTTTCTCTTATCACCTCTTTCAGTTTCACAACATTGCTGTGATGCAGTTTCTTCAAGGACTGAAATTCAGAGATTATTTGTGTTATTCTGATATTGATCAAAATAACGTCAATGATTATATAATATAATAATTCCAGCTGAACGTCCAGACATTTGCATAGACGGTATTATTCGTATGTAACAAACAAATCTATGTGAGACCGCATCTCAGTTTTCTGCTACCCGACAGTCATATTGTTGGGACGTGGTAAACGTGGAACCTAGGGAGGATAGGGAAAGAAGTTAGGTTTTTGATTTCTTCTTCAACTCTATTGGAGATTATAATTTCTTGCGAATACTCCTCTAGCGAAGAATTTCTAATCTTTGCCGTTCTATAGATTTTTTTGTGAAGCATTTTCAGAAATAGGTATTTCGAGATCATGTGATGTGCTGGCTTGTCGAGTACCCACGCTCTGACTCGTATTGCTAGTGATGGAATGATAGCTGATATTTCTGATAAAACATTTCCCGTGGAAGTACAAGACACCACTTCGTACGTTCATTTCAAGTCCAGAAAAGGTCCAATGGACGTACATTGTGCGTATATTCCATTATTCCATTACATTATTTCCATCTCTAAATGAATCAGATTCACCATCTTGAATCAGTCGCACTCTCTAATACTTGATATTTTCTTCTAAAGTTTTCTGGAACTCATATTCTCCAGTAGTATGAAGGCTATTATATGATAGATAACTGCACGAACTACATGAAATCAATCAAAATATCAGACCATATCAGATTTATTTAGAAGAAGATAACATAAGAATATACCTTACAAAGATACACACAGATTTATATTGATGACCAAGTTGACACAAATGTTCCATATTATTATATGTACAAAAGAATGATGAAACATTACATGGATGTGTTGCTACAATACGAAGCCGGTGACGAAGCATAGGATGAAAAAACTATACATGCAGCAGATATAAAATAATACGGACCACAATACAGGGGGCGTATATATACAGACAATTCGTTTATTATCAAAGATCTCAGTTTCAAAATATTGCAGATATGTGAAGAGATTGATTTTGCTGCAGAAGGAGTAATATTAATGAGCATGTCGATCAATTGATTCACATTTTCCATGCAAGGAGTATTTCGAGGTCGCATTGAAGTATAAATAGGACAGTGACATATTTGTTGCATACTGAACATTTTTCTTTCGGGTTTATACGGTAGGTTGAGCCATGGTAGGTGAATCTTATCATAAACTTATTACATAGTCTGAGTTGCGCAATAGTTCTAGTGACTTGAATCGGCACCTTCATGTGCAAATAGTTCTGGGTGTACTGAGTAGGTGCGAGAGACTGGGTGAATGTTAAGAAGGTTGAACGAGAGAACAATAAGGACCTGTCTTTCAATTTCTGCATATACCTAGAGAGTAGGATCGACTTTTTCTGTATGAGATACCTAGATGTGAGCTGTGATAGTGGCAAGTTGAAGTCAGCATATTCAAGCTCTTTAGAAACTTGAATCGACCAATTGTATCTTTGATCTATATACGGAACGGAGTTCTAGCTGTTTTTTTAAATAAATAAATAAATAAATAAATTTATTAAATCCTTCATGATCAAAAAAATGATATAGGATACGTCAGACAACAGATGATACACAAACATTTTAAACATAAATTAGTAACATTACAGTTATACACCCAAAGTAGATATAAAATGAATATAAATAAAATAAAGAAATTGGTCCTAATAACTAAGATATTCATCAGTACTATAGAAACAACCTTCAATCAAGAATTCTTTCAGTTCTGCCTTGAAAATATTTTTACTACTTCGGTTTTTTATATCATCCGGTAGATGATTGAACAGTTTTGCTCCCACATATGACGGACAGTTCTCATAGAGACGAGTTGAATGTTTTTGGAGCCGTATCAGTTCACCATGCCTGGTAGGGTATGCATGAAAATCACAATTTCGGTTGTAGTCATGGATATTTGTTTTGAATAATAAAATGCATTTGTATATATAAATGCATGGAACGCACATGATTTTATTTCGAATAAAGTATTGTCTACATGATTCTCTGTAATTTAATCCAAATATCAATCGTATAACCCTTTTCTGAGAGATGAATATTTTATTTAGTTTTGTGCAACAGCCCCACACAGCAATGTTGTAAGAAATATGGGAGTATACAATTGCAAAATATACATTCAAGAGCTGTGCCTTACTGAATGTTGACTCCAACTGTCTAATTGCATAATATCCAGTGTTTACTTTCTTGGTAACTTGATTCATAGTCGACTCCCAGGTCATGTTACTATCGATGTAGGTACCCAGAAATTTCACTTCATTTGATGATTCAATTGTCTCATCGCCTACTCTTACGTTGAAATTATCAATTTTTTTTGTAGCTTTGGAGTAGAACTGCATTAAAACTGTTTTTCTCGAATTTACTACCAAACAATTCTTTATACACCAGCTTGTGAACTCCAAACTTAGCAAATTCAATTTTTCTTGAAGTTCCTCTGGGGTAGCGGCATCCGCGGCAAGCGTAGTATCATCAGCATACAGAACTATATAATCTGTGCTTATATGATTTGGCATATCATTAATAAAAAGGAGAAAGATTAGGGGACCCAATATAGACCCCTGAGGAACTCCTAAGTCCATATCATACGACTGTGATCGACATTCATCAACTTTCACATGTATTTTCCTAGAAGTCAAATACGACTCAAGCCACGAATTGAAAGTACCTCGAAAACCAAGGGAATATAGTTTTTTGCAAATAATACCGGGGTCGATGATGTCAAATGCCTTCGACAAATCAAAGAAAAGTGCACCAGCGTATCGTCTTTTGTCAAGTGAGTCATAAACATACTTGAAAAAGCTGCAGAATGCACTTTCCGTTGACCTACCTGGGCGGAATCCGTGTTGAAATTTAGATATGATATCGAATTGATCGAGAAACGCTAGCATCTTCTGATAAACACATCTCTCAAAAATTTTACATAACACTGTAGGAACTGTTACAGGTCTGTAGTTCTCAATTAATGTTGACTCACCTTTTTTTAAAATTGGTGTTATTGACCCAACTTTTAGTTTGTTGGGGAACTCCCCCTTTTCAATAGAAGAATTTATCAAAAATGCCAGTGGTTCGCAAATGAAGTTTCTGATATTTTTGATGATTTTTGTGGAAATGCAATCTACCCCTACTGAGATCGTATTTTTCAGGTTAGATATAATGTCCAATATATCATTTGGAAGTACAGGGGTAAAATAGAAGGTATGGATTACATGCATAGTTGTGTAATCATTGATGTCGACTCAAAATGTAAATCAACTGTATTTTTTGCTATAGTCGAAAAGTACGAACCGAAAGCATCGGTGATCTCATTTGTGTTGTGGACCAATTTATTATTCAGTAATAATTCGCGATCTATTTTTCGTCTTTTTCTTCCAGTTTTTTTATTAACTATATTCCAAATTTTTTTCTGTTTCTCCTGTTGAGTTTTATTTTCAAGTGAGCCCTGATTGAATGCATACTTTGCCTCATGTATCTTCTTCTTGTATATTTTTTTCGAATCATTGTAATATTGTGTAACTTCTAAATCTCTCACATTTTTAGATAACCAAAACAGATTTTTCAAGTCATTCCCCATGAGAACTATATCTTCTGTGACCCATTGTTTTCTACTGGACTAAACAAATTTTTGGTAAGCGACTTTCATCCATTGCAAGGATTTCAATTAACCAGTTCAAAGTAAGTTTGGAAATGGTATCAAAAACTCTTGACTCTACCTATTTCAAGTCTAACAACATAATCTGGAGTATTCACAGGCAAACATAGCATTCTTTTCAAAAAGTTTAGTTGTACGCGTTCTGGAGTATCGACATATAGAGCCAGCCCCAAACCGGTATACACTATTCAAAACAAGTGAACAGTTTTTCTCTGGAGCGCCAGCAATTCATTTTTTTTTGGCCATGATAGGAAAAACAGCGCCCACAGCTTGCTTGCCTTTATCCGCAGATGCGGTTGCCATATTTTGAAAGAGGGAGGAAGAGGAAAAGGAAAAACAAATTTGACTAAAAACAAGGATTACACAGTTTCGATGTATCTTGCAGACAGTCTGATGAATTCTCGTTGAGAGTTGCATTGATCCTCAGCTGTTTAGAAGAATGCATTTTTAAAAATATAGAATCATGTAGTCGTGGATATGGAGGATATTTTGAACAATTACTCTAACTGATTCAATATTTTATGTTTTTAGTCGAATTCTTCCCAATTTCCTACTTGTGATTGTTTGTCCAATCAATAACTCCAGCACAAGAATGATGTTATTGTTTTTGAGTCTGAATAATGAATAGATAATTGATCTCGGTACACAATATCTAGTTTTATCAAGAGGACATATTTGATTTTTGAATTCAATGATGTTCGATTTCACATCAAATTAGGATTGAAAAATCCGAGGAAAAATCAAACCCCAAAAAACTCATGTGTAAAACTACTCGGTAAGAACTTTTAACTACATTACAATGTTGCCCGTAGTTTCGACATAATCGTGAAAAATGTGTATAAAAACATTTCTTCAGCACCCTGTATCTTGAAAGCAGAGCAAACCCAACGGGTTATTTTGCAGTGTTCTACCTACCCTAGCTTTCAATTGAAACAACCTGTTTATGATAATGAGGCACACTTCTAATCAGTAACCCCGTTAACTGACATCTGTGACCTCC
The DNA here is from genome assembly GCA_918026855.4 of Phaedon cochleariae. Classification (NCBI taxonomy): domain Eukaryota; kingdom Metazoa; phylum Arthropoda; class Insecta; order Coleoptera; family Chrysomelidae; genus Phaedon; species Phaedon cochleariae. The sequence continues at coordinate 23,136,127 of OU896708.1, forward strand.
TTCCATACGAATAATCGCTAGCCAAGGTGAATTATCTATATCTATATTTTCATTTTTGTATCTAGCATTATTCATTCAAACATCGAGAGATATCTGATAGAAAATTAACGAATTGTAGACATGGTGATACTGACGAAATCTTCTTCAATTCGCGTCAGATGCAAAAATCATGAAAATAGTTTTCATCATGGTGAAAAAATAGGGAGTATATATAGTGTGCGGATTATATGAAATTATATCATGTGTACCCACCTTGACTTCTCTTAGATTCATTGCTTCGTCCCAAGAATAATATTTCCTCTTCATTCTCTTGATAGCAACTTTCTCACCGGTGTCTTTCCTTTGCCCTAACACTACAGATCCATAAGTTCCATCTCCAAGTTGATGAAGAATGGTGTAGCGATTCATTTTGGCAGTTAACGCGTTATGCCATCACTTTTCACAAGACCGGAGTTTTGATTGAGAAATATTCTGAATCAACGGTCAAAGTTTGTATTGTCGAGACGCATTAGATTTTTAAACGAACATGAGGGACTGCATCGTTAGCCATTTCTGAACTGAAGTCGAATGAGTGGATTTGTTGATATTGTACGTACCTAGTGGCGACCTTCTGGGTATTGATTATTTGCCGTTTTCCTCCAGCCTAGAAATGAATATGATATAGGACAATTATTAGAATAGTGAATAGTAAATTTATTAGAATGGTGAAAAAAATAAAAAGTGTTAAGAGTTCCTGGATTTAGTGAATTGAGATGCAATATAAATTATATTAACATTCATTAGGGGACTTCTTTAATAAAAATATCCCCATGCTCACGAATATTCCGACCCTAATAGCACACAACGTCCTAGAGACGTCCCTATTTGCTAGAATTCAAGTCCGAATGTCCCGGACCAAAAATAAGTGTTCTTGGGACGTCTCATCCCGTACATCTCATGCAATGTCCGAGCAAGGGCGTCCACGGAATGTCCCAGCTGGTACATCATTTCAAATGTCCTAGAAATAGCATTCCTAAGACGTCCCACGTGGTACATATTGTAGAATGTCCATGCAAGGACGTCCTTGGCATGTCCCTGATGGGATATGATTTTAAACGTTCCTTTAGGGACATCCATCGGATGTCCCGAGTAGTACATATTCTGGCATGACTTCAGAACTTATATAACAACTTATAGACAACCATGAAATTTTCCTAATAGTACATTCCTTCAAATATCTCTGCACAGTCGCCCTTATTAATATTTCCAGGATCGTATAACAATCGAAATATTCCTTAGGGATATCCTTCGAATGTCCCCCAGGGATATTCGTCGGATGTCCCAATTGGAACATGAACTGTACTTATCTAATGTCCTCGAAATAACGTTCTACAGACGTCCCAGTCGATGCTTTCAATATGTTGTTCCTGCAAGGATGTTAGCTTACACCTCGTCGACGAATTATTACTCGCAGGCTATAAATACTCCCTGTCAATGTCCTTCACGTAAGTCCATTATGGACATCCTGGGGAAACTTTTTCAGGATCTATTAGGGACCTTCTACGGATCATCAACTCAACTGGATGTCCTCATCAGTTATGCAAGATCTGGTCCTCGAGGGATCCAGAAAAATTCAAATTCAAGAATAATTCGTACGTCTCTGGGACATCCTATGGACATCCATTTGATATCTCTCAGCGTTGCTGATAGGTTGTCCTACAGATGTCCTAAGGATGTCCTCGGTAGTAGTTGATGAGGAATTCTGTAGGATTTAGGTATTCGATAGTTGTCCCAGGGAGTAGGGACATCCCTAGTTGGTCCTCAAGTGGGACATATGTGCGCCCCACAGACGTCCAATGGACATCCTGAATGTCCCGACAGGACGTCCTGTCGGCGTTATGATGATGGATGAAACGTTTAGGTACTGATTGAAAACGTCAACGTTAAAGCTTTGTTGAAAATAAACAAGTATTCTGCAAGTTACATATATATTCAGACGATTTTTTCTTCTTCCATATTATCACTTCGTCTCAATGCACAACTCGACAGGGTGTTTGGAAAACGGTGACCGCGTTGCTAAGATGGATGGAACACTGCAAAATAAGTTGGCATTGCTCATGAATTTTTTCGAAACAGCATCCGTATTCAAGATACATGATAAAACCAAATTTTATACACGTAGGTACTTCACGATTATTTCTGAACAACTGGCAACGTTCTAATGAAATATTGTATGGATATGTTTCGAAAGCTGATGTACATCGAATCGAATTGTTTTCATATCTGACTCTCATAGAGGGAGCTGGTTGCATGGTTCGTTTCAAGTCGTTCAGAACATTACTATCTTGAGGTTAGATTTCTTATTTGCTTTCACACAAAAAAGTTAATATTCGATAAACTCGATATTTTCTGTCAGCTTATGATGCTAATTCAATAAACATGAACATTCTCACAAAATATAAGAAGGACCACCCGGCGACCCGGCCTAGTTGTCAACCCACCTTGCCACCAGGTCTAGGTGTCAACCCACCTTGCCACTAGGCGTGGGGGTCAACCCACCTTGCCACCAGGTCTAGGTGTCAACCCACCTTGCCACTAGGCGTGGGGGTCAACCCACCTTGCCACCAGGCCTGGGTGTCAACCAACCTCGCCACTAGGCCTAGGTATCAACCCACCTTGCCACCAGGCCTGGGTGTCAACCAACCTCGCCACTAGGCCTAGGTATCAACCCACCTTGCCACCAGGTCTAGGTGTCAACCCACGTTGCCCCCAGGCCTAGCGGTCAATCCACCTTTCTGGCCATGCCTAGGTGTCAACCCACCTTGTCACCAGGCCTAGATATCAACCAACCTTGACACCCGGCCTAGGTGTCAACCCACCTTGCCACCAGGCAAAACACGTGATCTAGCTGCTTCCTCAAAATTGCCCAAGACAAATATCAAGAAATAGTTGAATAATATTTTGTTTTTAGGTTCGATCATACATTGTTGTTCGGCGGTTTTCAGTATTTCATCCGTCAAGACAAAATGTGAGGGGTTAAAAATATAAAATTGATAAATAAAAATCTTCCTTTTCCTTCAGACTTCACAAAAGTACAGGAATAGTAGGTTGAGCAGTTAGGTTAACTGCTATATCTGATATGTGTACACTTGGTATCTAATCTCGACGTAATGCTTCCAAAACGAGGTCCAATCTTGGCTCTATATTAATTCCTCGCAATGCAAATGCCAATCTCGTATCATAATATTCGATGGTATCCGATAATACCGGTACAATCCTACTTCCGTTCAATATGTCCGATCCGTGTAAGATTTTGAGAGAGTGAATTATTATTGCCTCTCGACACAATGTGACTTGGCTGAGAAACCTCAAGTCGAATAATTAGCTCATTAAAACGGTAACGATTATGACCCAATCCGAAGAAAAAATCAAGTAGCCGGTTTCTCTGTGGTTTTATACGTCAAGGTGCGGAATTCAAATCTGAATTTTGAAAACAAAATTTCCTTGAGCATTCCGAGATTTAGCGAAATTTTCGCACTTTTTTTGGTTTTTTGCCCGTAACTCGGAAATCATACATTATATCGAAAAAACCTTAAAAAGTTGAAGTAGGTAAAATTGTTCTTGCTCATGAATGTAGGACTGAAGGGTGCGGATATAGATCCGGTTGAAAATGGACCAATATTTGGGGACTTCTAAAAAAATAGCGTTTCTCGTCGCTTTTCGCAGATAATTCATATTTTACGTATTACTCAGAGAAAGAGCATTATGCACATATTGGGAGAGCATCAAATTTCCTATCGAGCTCATGTAAATTCCTTCATTATGAAAAAAGATGAACGGCTGTTCGCTCGGACTTGGAGACGTCTTTTAAAGTCGTGGTTGCCACACTCATGTTCATCCTTTCAACTTATATTGGATATATGGATCATATGAACCTATATTCATTCAAGCTCTGAAACGTATTAATAGCTCATTGTTTTGTTTTTGTATTCTGTGGGGTGAGGGACGGAAAAAAAATTATATTCTTCGGAGTTTTTGATAAAAAACTGATAAACTATTCAAACTATCAAAATCACCTATTTTGTGATGATCGAATTAGTATTAGAATCAATTCTCGCTCATGTAGGTTCCAAGGCGTCGAGGGAATGAGGCAGCTGATCGCCTAGCAAAAAAGTGCAGAGCTTAAATTTCAACTTTCTGTGAGTCAAGCAAATGCCACCTCATCACAGAGCTCAGAAAATGAGAATGAAGTGAAAAATCCTACTACTGTTGAGAAACTAAAGGTAAACGAGAAGGAAAGAGTTCTCCAACAATTCGTAAGCTAGTGAGTCTCAGCAAACAAGCGCTAAAACACTACCCTTAGAGCTATTACTGAAAAAAGATGGGTCTAGAGACTGATGCTAATCCGCGGAGCACCTTTGTTCAAAATTCAACCGTCAAGAAAATATTAGGCTTCATTAGAAGAATGACAATTATATTCAGGAAGTTTTATCTACTTCAACTTTTTATGGGGCGGTTTCTACGATATAACGTATAATTTCCGAGTTACGAGCAAAAAACCGAAAAGAATCCGAAATTTCGCTGTTTTTCACGAATATCTCGGAACGCTCCAGGAAATTTTGTTTGCAAAATTCAGATTCGAATTCAGCTCCTCCAAAAACATATGAAACCACAGAGGAACCGACTATTTTTTCCAAGTGAAAATACCATTTGATTGGACTATATTATGCTGACACTACAAATCAAAGATCAGTCCATGGTCTAAGACAAGTCGTTTCTTGGCTACCTTGACGACCTTGTTCTTGCCAATTATTGAATTATTATTCTCAGTAGTTCTTTGGCTGCGCTGACGCTGTTGTCTGTCTGTTCTGCATAGTCTGTGGGGTGACTTTTGCGATGATTTTATTTCGTCTGAGGGTCCTACTTATGAATTCGGGATTGATTTTGATATCGTACGTTTTGCTAGGTACGAATAATGCTGGTGTCCTCACAATAAACATTGTGGGAATCGAAAACACTTACTAGCTCCCAATTGAATCAGTGAGGGCAGCAGTTTGTTGATTTTTTTTTTAGGAGGATTAGATATCCGAAATGAGTCTTGATTCATTCATTCAGAAACATATCAACTTTTGGCATAATGGAAAAATTAATTTGTGAAAAATGCAACCAACCTGGTTCTGAAAAGGATTTCGTAATATGTGACTGCTGTAATGAATGGATTCATGAAGGCTGTTCAAACCTGTCAAGCACTGAGTTGCGGGCGTTGGCACTCAGAAGTAGGATCTTGATGTATTTTTGTTCTGTGTGTCGAATGAGCCTGAAGAAATTACCAAAGTTAGTCAAAAGTCTTGATGAAATGATGGAAAAAAACAAAGTTCTTCTAGAAGAAAACAATAAGTTACAACAGAAAATTGAAGAATTGGCATCTCAAAAAAATACTTCTGGAAATGACATAGAAGTAACACCCAAAGGAATGGAAGATATGATATCGGAAATTATCGAGAGGAATAAACGTTCATCTAATATAATTATACTCAATGTAAATGAACCTAAAGAAAACACTCATTCATGCAGAATAACAGAGGATAAAAACTCGGTGAAGGAAATATTGAAGAATATAGATGTTAATCCAACAAGTATAAATGTAATTCGTTTGGGAAAATATGACCAGCGTAAAAATAGACCTCTCAAAGTATGTTTTCCTGACCCCATCATGGCAACCACAGTGTTGAGAAACAAAAGCCATATTAATATTCCTGGAATAAAAATATTTGGTGACCAAACAAAGAAACAAAGGGATTATTATTTGAGTGTGAAGAGTCAGCTGCAGGATTGCCTAAATAAAGGTGAAGTGAAAACTATTAAATACTTAAATAATGTTCCTACATTGGTTGATGGCAACCCTCAATCAAAAAACTAGTAGAGAGCCCTAATATACCAGTAAAAGTGGACATAATATATCTGAACATTGCAAGTTTCATTGCTCACAAAGATGAACTAATTTCAGAGATATTCTGTTATCAACCACTTGTAGTAATATTGAGCGAAGCAAGGTGTACAACCGATATTGAACAAACTGAACTACACATACAGGGGTATTCTGTTGTCCGATGTGATTCTAGTAGCAGGCATACTGGTGGTGTATTAATTTACGTAAAAGATGGAGTGCAGTTTTTAGTAAAACGCAACTACATTAAACAACTTAATTACTGGTGTCAGTTCATAATCATAACATTGAATGGTGTGAAGTGGCATGTGGGCGGGTTTTACCACTCACCAAGTTCAAGTCATGCTGAGTTCTTAGAGAAGTTCGAAGAATGGTGTGAAGATTACTTTACTAGTAGGAAAAAATGCCTTCTTGTTGGTGACGTTAATATAAATTACCTAGATGATAGTTTTTATAGTAATAAGATCAAGAGTATAATTCAAATGGATGGAATTGAGCAATTAGTTAATGAATGCACTAGATGTGACCGTAATAGCTCAACTTTAATTGATTATGTTCTATCAAATCAGGATCATTTGACAGTTAAGGTGCATGAAACACCAAGAATAACTGATCATTCAATCATTAGCATAAATCTTAGTAAAAATACTGATCATACCTCTGATAATTCTTTTATGAGTCGTAAAATAAATGATGGTTTATTCGATCAGATTAATATCAAGCTGATAGAGTGTGATTGGTTGGTGAATTCAAATGATGTAAATGCAATATATACAAATATTTATAGTAATTGTAGTCAAATACTAAATGAAGCAGCGCCCATTGTTGAAACCAAGACAAAATTTAATCATCTTCCATGGTATGATGAAGAAGTCAAAAGAAAAGTTCTGGAAAGAGATAGTGAATATAAAAAATTCAAAAATACAAATGTACGAAACGAAATACATTGGAATGCATATAAGGCTAAAAGGAATGAAGTAGTTAATCTGATGAAAGTTAAGAAATCTCTTTATTACGAACAAAAAATTGATGGAAATAAAGGGGATTCTAAAGAAATGTGGAAGACTTTAAAGAAGCTCGTAAAGTGTGAACAACCACAAAATAATTATAAAGTCATTAATTTCAATGTAAATGGAAATACATCATATGCTACAACAGAAATAGAAGCTGCAGAAAGATTGAATAATTTTTTCGTGGATAGTATAACGCATATTTCACAGTCCATAATATCAAATTCAGAATGGTCCCCACATGATTATGATATAATCAACACATCTTTTGAAAAATTCGAGGTGGTAACTATAAACAAACTTCAGAAAACAATATTTCATTTGAAAAACAAAGGTAGTCTGAATGAAGTTTTAAGTGTTAAATTTCTAAAAGAAACATTTTATACTTTGGGATTTACAGTATTGAATCTTCTTAATACTTCCCTATCTACTGCATGCTTTCCGGAAGAATTGAAATTAAGTGTAGTTGTGCCTGTTCCTAAAGTCTTAAATGCTGTAAATGTAGCTTGTTTCAGACCCATAAACACTTTGCCCCCATTGGAGAAAATCATTGAAACAGAAGTACATGACCAATTGCTACAATATTTTTCTACAAATAAGCTCCTTCTTGGCAACCAATCAGGCTTTCGTGAAAATCATTCCTGCGAAACTTCTCTGCAGCTTACAGTGTCTAAATGGAAGCAATTAATCGATGATAATAAATACATAGTGGCAATATTCTTAGATTTCAAACGGGCTTTTGAAACCATAGACAGACATATATTAATTAAAAAATTAGAATATTATGGCCTGAAAGGGACTGTTTTGAAGTGGTTTGAAGCATACCTGAGCAATAGATTCCAAATGACAAAATATAATAAATCTGTATCAAACAAAATACTGAATAGCCAAGGAGTGCCCCAGGGTAGTGTCCTAGGACCATTATTATTCATCATATATCTGAATGATATTAATTATGTGCAAGGCTATGATTTTTTGAATCTTTTCGCTGATGACACCCTGATTGCTTGCTATGGAGATAACTTGAATGAAACTGTAACGAGATTGAATGGAGTTTTGAATAATATTGAAAAATTTTTGAACATAAACAAACTGAAGTTATACATTTCCAAAACAAAGGCTATGGTATTGAATAATAGGTTCAAATTGTCAAATATAAATTACAACACAATCAACTTAGTACTTGAAGATGAAAGGGTAGAATGGGTACACGAATTCAAGTATTTAGGATGCATAATTGATGAATGTTTGGAGATGAAGTCTCATTGTAAATACATCTGTAATAAAATTTCAAAAAAACTATATTTTTTCACAAGAATTTCTGCACAACTTTCTCTATCTAGCCGAACAACTGTATATAAAGCGATAATCCAGCCACATTTTGATTACTGTTCTTCTATTTTATATCTTCTACAAAAAAATGAAATCCAAATATTACAAAAATTGCAGAACAGAGGAATGCGAGTAATTTTACAATGCAACAGATACACCCCAATAAAAACGATGCTCGCAGCATTGAAATGGCAATCAGTAGATCAAAGACTGTATTATATGGCCATGCTATTTGTCTTTAAAATCACAAGGAATATGTTTCCTGATTACTTCAATCAATTTGTTACATACAACAATGAACTCCATAACTATAATACACGGTCCGTACATAATTTTCATATCAATAGGACAAAGCTGAAGAGTTCAATGAAATCTATATTTTTCAAAGGATTGAATGAATATAATCAATTACCAGAGGAAATAAAACAATGTAATACGATATATTGCTTCAAAACGAAATTGTTATCATACATTCTATCAAGAGATGGCCAACTCTAATATTAGTTGTTTTAAGGCACTTTAAATTATTTGGCTGTGGCTATATTTTTATTACTAACTAATGTCATTTTATTGTTTGTTTTTTTAATAATCACATTTTATTTTATATTAAATCTTATATTTATTCTTAATAATGTATTTCACTTAAGTTTAGTAACTGATTTTTTAACAAATTGTCTTTTGTAAATTTTATAATATGAAATTATGTATGTATATTAGGGTATCCTATTTAAATAAATACTACTCTAATGAAGTCATATAACCTGTTTTGGAGAGGAATAATGGCCATATCACTGATACGAATGATTTTTTTTTCAAGCTCACCAAGATCAGAGTCTGAGACAGGGTGGTTCAAGATTCAGCATTCTGATCACCATTGTATCTGTTCCAATTAAATGTCAGTAGATAGTAAATCAAGAGTTAGGATGGGGACATGAACGCCGTTCTGCCCAATAATGAATAGTTTCGACGCAAAAAAATCCTAAAGTTGAAAATTCTCGATTTTGAACACTCTATATCTCTGTAATCATTCTCGCTAGACCCCAAGTGTGATGCATTGATGAAATCAGCTCACGAAGGAGAATGCGAGAATGTAATGGAATACAGGGTGTTCCATAAGAAAACGTATAACTTCGATACCCCACGCATTTCTGAGTAACCCTATATAAAGCGAAATAATTTGGAAATGTGCTGCTCATGATCCTAAATCATCTCTGAAAGTTTTGTTCATCTATCTCAAACAGTAGGGGTCAAGGGGTCGGCTACATGGCCACCGACCCCAGGGGAATAGCAGAGGAGGTCGGGCAAACCTCTCGAGGAAGCTATGACCAAGACCGTCTGTGCGCGATGTAGAATCGCATCCTGCCCGAGGTGACCCTGCATAAACTAAACACAGCGGATCTAGACGAGGTAGGTCGAAAAATTCCCCCAAGTCAAGGTGTGAGATTTCCGTGCCGAGGACTGGATGGTAGCAGGGAGTGCTATCAAGAACGGAGCCTCTGGGACACAGGGTCGAATCCCAGAGTACAAAGACCTTACTACGGCATGCGGGGCTCTGTCGTAGCGGACCAAAACTTCCCTAGCTACTCGTGGGATCTGAATGGATTCAAAAAAATAAAAACAAAAAACCTGTCAAAAGGGCGGAGGTGACCACACCCAACCCAAGACAGAAGGCGGGCTCGCCTGGTGCTAAGGCCACAAAAGGGCAAGCACCAAAAGCCAAAAACAAGGTAGTAGTATCTTCCCTAGAGGAACTAGAGCTACTATCAGACGAGGAGGTGAAAATATCACACCTCGGAGGAGCTTCGAGGTTGAGGCTTAAAGCCCACCTAGAAAAGGGCCTTGATTACATTTCAGCCAAGAGGCTGGTAATCAAGGAGAACTTTTTAAAAAGCAAGGAACCCGCAAAGCCCTTGAGGTTGGGACCTGTAGCAACAACGTCGAGGGAGGCCGGTGAAGGCACGAAAGCGACGAAACGACCACGGTCAACCAGTGCGACACCGCCACAGACCAGCCAGCTGAGGAAGAAACCAAGGCACGAAGGAGTATCCTTCAAAGATGCCCTTACCTCAGTAAAGGTTGCTGTGGTACACACGGGCTTCCCGGAGGTGAAAATGAGTACTGAAAGGCTCACAGAAGTCCAGGACTCAATCTCCGAGGCTCTAGATCAAATCCCCATAGAGGGACCCCAAGTGCGATTCGCAAAATGCACTCATAAACCGGGATACTTGGTTATGATGTGCGTGGATCGCACTAGTGCAGACTGGTTGAAGGAGGTCATCCCAACCATAAAACCCTGGGAGGGAGCTACCCTAACAGTGTTGGAGGGGGATGACTTACCTGAAACCTACGCCTGCACTACCTTCATCCCTGATGAAAGAGGGCAAAAGCCGGAGGCGGAAAAAATTCTGCACCGGCTCAAAGTCGCAAATCATGGGCTAAACACGCACCTTTGGACGGTTTGGGGCAAAACTCCTGCGGCCAAAGGTCAAACTTGGGTCTTCTCCATGGACAAACAGTCACTGGAAGAACTAGTGAAACTTGACATGTCTCCCTACTTCAATCTAGGGAGAATTAAGTTCAGACAGAAGGGGAAACATGTCAAGGAACAAGAAGAACACGCCGAGCCGATTCCGGAGGCCCAAGAGGCACAAGAAGAGGACGAGACAGAGTCCTCCCAAAGTGGGAGTAGCCCTCTCAAGAGGCAAATAGCACATGAGAGCGCAACACCCATGGAGGAGGGAGATGCCTCGAAGAAGGCGGAAAAAGGGTTCAGTTCACAGAACTGAACCGTAGGATCAGGGTTCTGCAGTTGAATCTCCATCATGCCAAGGCGTCCAGCGCTATGGTATGTAGGAGATTTGACAAAGAGGGTCTCGACCTGGCCCTCTTGCAAGAACCCTGGTTACATGGAGGGAGGGTAGCTGGCTTGAAACCCAACCAAGGTAAAGTACTATACGTAGAAGGTAACAATAAACCTCGCGCATGCATAGTATATAGCGATAGAGTAAAATGCACACTAATACCGGTGCTCTGCACCGGTGATGTTGTTACAGGACTCCTAACCACGCCGACAGAGGAAGGTACCAGAAGCTGGATAGTGAGCTCCGCGTATTTCCCAGGCGAGGAGGTTTGCCCACCACCGATACTAGGCGAAGTAATCGCATATGCGGCAAGGGCAAACCTCCAACTCATCATAGGATGCGACGCAAATGCACACCATACTGTATGGGGAAGCACAGACGTCAACATAAGAGGTGAGTCACTTTTGCAATTCATACTAACAGAAAGGTTATTAATAGCTAATGTAGGATGCGAACCAACATTTGTCACGGCAGCGAGGAAAGAAGTTCTAGATATAACTCTCTCGTCAGAAAAAGCATGTGATAATATCGTCAACTGGCATGTGTCAGATGAACCTTCGTGTTCTGACCATAGACAAATAAGATTTGATATAATTACCCCACCTCGTACCTTAACAAAGTACAGAAACCCCAGAGAGACCAACTGGGAAGGATACGCAACATCACTCAGAGAATCTCTACAAAGGACCACGGCTGACATAAGGGACAGCCACAGTCTTGAGAGGTCAGTAGACCAAGTAAGCAAGGCAATAGTTGCCGCCTACGAAGGTAACTGCCCGGAAAAAACAAGACAACAAAGCAATAAAACAATCTGGTGGAACAAGCATCTCGAAACCCTACGAGGGGAGGTGCGAAGGCTATTCAACAAAGCAAAACTCGACCAGAATTGGACCACATATAAGGTTAAACTCACGCAGTACAACAAAGAGATTAGGAAATCGAAAAGGCAATCGTGGAAAAAGTTCTGTGAGGAGGTCACAGAAACCCCCACATGTTCAAGGATCCACAAAGTGCTAGCCAAAGAAGGTACTGTAAACCAAGTAGGTTTTCTGAAGAAGAATGACAATACCTACACAGCAACTTTTGAGGAGAGTCTGAAAATGCTCACTGAAGCACACTTTCCGGCCTCAGTAATTCTAAATGAGCCGATAGTGGCAGACAGCACCATTGGCAGGCCGAATAGGCCAACTGCCATAGAATGGAGGCTAGCTACAGAGATATCGAGGCCAAACAGAATTAGGTGGGCTATTAATAAATTTAAACCTTATAAATCCCCTGGAGTAGATGGAATATACCCCATCCTGCTTCAAAAGGGGCAGGAAATACTAATTCCACATTTGTGTCGTATATTCAAGGCTTGTATAGCAATACGATATATACCCATAGTATGGCAGAAGGTGACAGTCAACTACCTTCCCAAAGTTTGAAAGGTGGGTGACAAAACGCCAAAATCATACCGCCCAATAAGTCTGATGTCGTTCCTGCTCAAAACGCTGGAAAGACTGATAGACAGATACATAAGAGACGAGGTATTACAAAGAAACCCGCTCAACGAACGCCAATATGCGTATCAGCCAGGCAAGTCAACTGACTTAGCACTGGATGATCTGAACAGGCTACTCGCAAAGTCGATAGAGGACAAAGAAATAGCTATAACAACATTCGTAGACATAGAAGGTGCTTTCAATAACGCATCAACAAATTCTATAATTAATGCCCTAGCAAGGAAAGGAGTACCGCTACTCCTGTGCCAGTGGATAAATGTCAATTTGAAAAATAGGGTTATCATATCCACAATTGGCGAGACAACTCTGACAGCTAGAGCAGATAGGGGATGCCCACAGGGAGGAGTATTATCGCCCCTACTATGGGCCATTCTAATGGACGAACTGATCAAAAGGCTAACATCCAAAGGGTATTATTGCTTAGGATATGCCGACGACCTAGCGGTTATCGCTAGAGGTAGATTCGCAAGTACGGTCTCGGAGCTCACACAAATCGCTCTAAACATAATTGACAATTGGTGTAAAGAGGAGGAACTCACCGTGAACCCTCATAAAACCACTATAGTGAATTTCACGAAAAAGAGAGTACTGGAAGGATTAAAGTCACCAGTACTCAACGGGGTAGAAATTCCGTTCGCCCTAGAGGCAAAATACTTAGGAGTCATCTTTGACCATAAGTTAACATGGAATCAACACCTACAAAAAATTGTTCAAAAAAGTACAGTAGCCTTCAATCTGTGCAGACGAACGTGCGGGAAAAATTGGGGACTGCAACCAAAAATGACCACATGGCTCTATGCCAGCGTCATCAGGCCTATGATAGCATATGGGTCAGTAGTTTGGTGGCCAAAGACACAACAGGCTGGAGTGATTCGAAGGCTCAGTGCTATTCAAAGGCAAGCTTGCCTGAGTGCCACTGGTGCAATGAAAACCACTCCAACAGCCGCTTTAGAGGTCCTCTTGAACCTACCACCACTACAAATATATATTCAAGGCGAAGCCAGAGCAGTCGTGAGTAGATTGTCAAGGGGTCAAGCACCCATAAGCAACGCGCACGGTAAAGACTATAGAAAGCTATATGAAGAGTTGGAAAGCGACCCCATCATGGGAATGCCAACGGATGGCATAATTCCAAAATATAGCTTTGAAAAAACTTTTAAAATAAGTATAACGGACAGAGAGGCATGGAAGGAAGGACCTCCTATCAATGCAGACATTGCTGTCTATACGGACGGCTCCAAAACTGAGTTTGGATCAGGAGCTGGTATTTATGGGGCCAAGCCAAAGACAAGAATCTCACTGAGCTTAGGTAAATACGCGACGGTGTTTCAGGCAGAAATTATTGCAATACATCATTGCGTGAAAGAATTGATAAGGCAAGAGTTTAAAGGCAAAACCATTGCAATCTATTCAGATAGCCAGGCGGCAATCAAAGCAGTCAACTCTATGCAAGTTAACTCAAAACTAGTATGGGACTGCTTAGAAACCCTAAATGCACTGGGCAGTCAGAACAGACTGACTCTAGCATGGGTACCAGCACATACAGGGTACGAGGGCAATGAAGAGGCAGACTCACTTGCCCGAGCAGGAGCAAACAAAGCTCTGAATGGCCCAGAACCCTTCTGTGGTATTGCGAAAGCTATACAAAAGACTAGTATCAAATCATGGATGCAAACCAAATCTCAAGAATGGTGGAACAAATCGCCAGGAATGAGACAAGCAAAAGAGTTTATTAAAAAACCATCGCCAACATTCACAGAATATCTACTAAGCCAGAAACGAAGTTCAACTAGAATACTAGTGGGACTTCTCACAGGGCATTGTAGGCTCAACAAACACATGAGTACGATAGGTCTGACTGAAGAACTGCTGTGCAGGTTCTGTCAGGAAGAGGAGGAAACAGCAGTACACATACTTTGCCACTGTGAGGGCTTGTCAAGACTAAGGTTCCTTACGCTGGGTGAGGAAAAACCAGAAGCCCAGAGATACACAGGGGATCTGAAAGCTAGCCTATGGAGTCTCATAGAGAAGACGGGGCTAGCCGAAGAACTCTAATCGATTTTGAGGGCAGACACAATAGATCTGAAAAGGTCGCGGTGTGGAGGCAGATAGCCCAAAGGCCCCATTCTAAATCTAAATCTAATCTAATCTAATCTCAAACAGTAAAGCCGTTATCTCACTTTGCCACACTAATGACTCACCCTGTATATAGTATATATGAAATATAACTGATGCCTTCTCTCGTTGAACCAATCACATCATTCCGTCGCCAACCTCGAGATATATCGAACAACTCTTTACCTAAACTCATTTGTCCATAGAGCGGCGAATCTTTGGAATTCGACACTCGATTAGCAATGTTATATCAGTTTTATCAGGAATTTGATAATAACGTGTATATACAGTATTGTGTCGATTCACACCTCCATAGTGAGAAATTACACGGATATGGTAATTTAGAGAGATTCTGGAATATCCAGCTATAGAAACATCAAATTAACAAAAAGTTATAATTTCGATAGTGGTTCCATTCAAGTTAATACACGCTATGTTTCGCTAACACAGTAACTCCTTCAAGTGATGGAATACTCGTACATCAACTTCACTCATCAAGTTTTGAATTCATCATCTGTTTTGTTAGAGAATTTGAGCGAGGCTGCGTTATGTACATTGAAGTCTCCTATGATTATGATTTCAGCTGTTGGATGCTTCTCCTGAAAGAAGTCCAGTTTGAGTGATCAAAACTCGAAGAGATTGTTATATTCATTATCATTAGGCGATAGGTAAAGGCAGCAGATAAATTACGCCAGTTTGGAATCGACTAGTTTGAACCACATCACATCAAAGTCTTTCGATTTCAAACTCTCTACACGCTGGCATGGATCGTTAGCCTTAGCGTAGAGGCAGACTCCACCTTTGAACCCTGAATCGAGAATGGAGTTCGTAACCAGGACAGAGCATGTGGACCTTGTTGGTGGATGAGTTCACTTGAGTTTCTGTTAGCACCAGAATATCTGGCTTTTCTGTTTGTAGATGATGGTGGACGTCATTGATATTTTTGTTGAGTTCACGGATGTAGCAAAAATCAATCTTCAGAGATGGGTCCCCTCGAGTACCTCTCGCCCGGAAATCCGAATGGAAAGGTATTTTACTCTCGGAGTGTTCTACTCCATCATCTTCATTCATAGAGAGGAGAGTTTGGGAAAGAGGATGGGGGAGACCAAAAAGTACCGACCGAACACTGAAATATGAAGTGATCCATTTCACAGCACACAAAGTCGATATGATGATATTTCACCAGGCGATGAGACCATCTACCACCTAAAGTTATCATTTTAGTCACCTATTACGACAGCCGGCAGGATACCATGGTATATCGCTGTCTCATTTTCATACAAAATTTCATGTACATACATATACAGGATCATTTGATAGTTGTAGATAAAGCTATAATTGAAGTATACCAACTGAAGCATCCATCTGGTCCAATATTCGAAATCAGCCGAAAGAATTACTAGGAGCGCCCTGAGATATTTGGTTTCATTGCAACGTGGCGCCCAACGTGAGGCTGCTATTTCATTGGAGGAAATGGAAGGAAAATCAGACGATTATAACCTGATGCCAAGAAAATTCATGAATTACCAGTCGATTAATGCGGGTATGGTTGATAGTGATGAAAGTGCATCACTAGTTCAAGAACAAGCAGAAAACCAAGGTAGATGTTCTCCATCAATTGATATGTTTGGTACCTGAATGTTCAACGCACATCCCAAATGGTTAATGAGGAAGCAACGAGTGCTGGACCCAAGTTAACGACTTATCGAGATGGAACACCCCTTACCGAAGCGATGCGTAATGTCGAGCATTACGCATCGTGATCTAACAAGAGACGATTTTCCTATTTCGTCTGAAAATCAGATTTTCTCACTATGGCAGAAAATAGCACCTATCCAACTTTTTTCCAACTCGTCTTGCATGCTGTGCAGGAAGACCGTGATACTGGGGTGAAATCTGATTTTGGACTTGATATAGATGCGACCAGTGCAGTCAGGAAGGAGTTCTACGAAAACATGAAGCACTATGAGTCAAAATGAGGGACTGACATGTTCATTTTTCCAAGTGCAAGCATCCTCAAGTCGTTCAGCAATCTAATAGGGGTGATACTTTTCCTTCAATATATTAAAGTAAAATATTGCCATTTCTTGAAGATGAAAATGTTAGGATATAACCACCAGAATTTCTCTAGTTTTCAGAGAGAGGGGTAGATTTGGAAAGAACCCCTTCTTGTCAAGTACATATTCTATCAAAGGGTGTTTCGAGAATTCCGCTAAACTCTGTTGGAATGCTTTTTCAGACTCTTGTAACTTCTAACAAAATTTCTAAAATTGTTTCTGTGAAAAGTTTTGGCATTCTAGAATTCAAGATAGATAAGCAGCAATTGCTATTCGAGACTGCCAAGTGTGACAGTTTTTTTGTCGACCATTTTTACTATTGGGTGTTCATTGCCAAACATCACAGCTTCTGTGGAGCTTATCGAAATGATGGCTTCCAATTCTTCTCCCAACGTGGCAGGTTCTTTGCTCAGGCGATTTCCAGATTATGTCAGGCTGACGAATATGTTAAAAATATTCCGAGGAATCCCAGATAATTTTCGAATTCTAAGGATACAATTCAAAATGAAGGTAATTTTCCAAATAAAACGGCCCTTTCACATAGGGGATTTGATAATAAAAATGACCAAGATATTTCTAGTTCAGATTCGGATGATAACATTTCGGAAAACAAAAATGTCTCACACGTATAGGCTCGAGTGTGGAGGCAGTCTGAAGCGAACTACCACTACCAGTATTCCTGATGATCCTATGAATGAGCTTTTAGAATTATGTCAGTTTGATCATGAATTCCCTAATACTATACCTTTTCTAGTTCAAATTGAGACTCATCAATTCCAAATTGGGATCAAACAAATCCGAATTGGTGAACAAATTCAAAATGAGAATAAACACAATCAAATTGGGAATAATCAGTTCCAAATTCAGAAATAACAGTTTCAAATTGGGAATTAACACTATCAAGTTGATTAACACAGTCAACATGAGAATGAACTCTTTCGATTTGGGATCAAACAACTCCAAATTGTAAAACGACAACTGCAAATTCGAATCGTCGAAGTTTAGTCAAAATCGAGATTGAATTATTATGATCATTCATCGTTTCTGATATTTAATTGAGTTGATATGCCTTATATTAAAAAAAGGATGCAGACAATATTGAAAAACAAATTTGTGCAGTTTCAAATAATAATGGTGATTGCATGGGACCGGCGGATACAATGGACGCGAAAAATTCAACGGCTTATCGATGGGTGAAGAATCGGGACGAAGTAGAAAAACAACGCGGATGAAATCAACTTATTTATTTATTTCTCGAAGACAAGGACGCTCTGAAAAAGGAACCCGTTGCAGTTACATTCGAGCTGGTATCCGTGGGGCAAATATCCATGTCATCGGCTTCATCGGTAATATGGGATTGATTCACCACGAAGTAAAAAGAGGTGCTTTCAGAAAGCAAGATGTCCAAGAATTCATTCGGAATTGCTTGCGTACTGCTGGAGATGTGTACCAGACGCCTGTAGTGCTGGTGGTGGATAATGCTCTTTGCCATACTGACTTAGAAGATGTATTTCGTGAGGAAGAGTCTGCAGATCACCGATTATTGAGGCTGGGTCCGTATAGTCCAATGTTCAATCCTATCGAACTAGCATAGTCCAGTTTGAAAGCTGCTGTTATGCGAGATTCATCTATGCAGTTGCCGCAAATTTTAGTTGGAGAAGATAGGGCAAATATAACTCAATCTGAGTATAGTCTTCGTCAATTGGAAGACATCATACATGGAAATATTGATTCAATCAATATTAATGATTGCGCTAGATATGTGGCATATATGTTCGAAGATTCATTCCTGGTGCTTTGAATTCAATGAATATGGTCATGTGAATTATTTTTATTCTCCTATTGAAATTGATTCATTAGAGACATTGCTTGATCAATATCCTGTTAGTTTTGGAATATGATTATTCAATATATGTGAAAATACAAATTCGACAACTGTGTTTTTATTGAATTTCCTGTTTGGTATTAAAAGGCTCGCTAATTCGCCAATTCGAAATTGATTAGTTTCAATTTGAATTTGTTTAGTCTCAATTTGGATTTGTTAAATCCGTGCATGACCATCTTGTCCCGATTTGTATTCGGTTATTATCATTTTAAAAGTGATTAGTTCCAATTTGAAATTTGAATTTGTTTATTTTCAATTTGGGTGTATTAAATCCATGCTGAATCATTTCGTCCCATTTTGAATATAATAATTTCGATTTTGAAAATAATCAGTCGCAATTTGGAGTTGAAAAGGTAGTACAGTGTGTGCGATATCAGAAGATGTTTGGGAACAACTGAATGATCTTCATTATATCATTCCTCATTTTGAAGCATCGGATGTTCGTATGGTAAAAGCTTTAAAAACCAGACCAAGAAAAGTAGCGCAACAAGCGCAATTGAGTTTCAAATAGGAAAATTCAGTTTTCTCAAGAATTTCCAGACATTTCGGGCTTGGTTGTGATTTTTCACGTCTTCCTCGTGTTAATATAAATTCGGCTGATGAAAGTTTATGTTCTTGTCTAGATTCGGAGAACATTGTTGCGCCGGAGTTTGACAATTTAACACATAATTTTACTGGAAACGAACTTCAGGAATAAGTATCATGTGAAGTATTTTTTTAATAATTCAACAAATTAATCAATGATTCGAAATAGTTTGGTTTCTGCTCAAGCGGCAACTAGTGTGGTAATACCCGAAAAAGATAAAATGAGGTTAAAATCATTATTTGAACCATTTGCCGATCTCTGTTCGGACAACCCAGGGCTAACCAAAGAGTACGTTCGCACTCTAAAAATGAAAGATACTTCTGGCTTTTTTGTGGAACCATACCAACTTTCTTCAGCGCATAGAGAAGCTGTGCATAAAGCGATCGAGAAGATGGAATCTGAAGGGGTTATTAGATGTTGCTCGACCAAATTCATATCACCCGATAATTATGACTACTATAAAAAAGCTCGGTCATGGAACCTGATTTTGAGATGCACCGTCCCATCGATGAAATTGAATCTAAGCGTATTCCACTGGAGTGCGCTGACACGGTATATATGCATATTTAGCACTGAACTGGCTTCGGACAGAATTCGTTCAGTGCGAACCCATCTAGAGCAGATGCATGTAGATAATGCGAAATATTCTGGCACTGTATGAATGAAGCTCAACATTAACATTATGAATATTCGACTGGTCTGTTAAGGGCATTCTGCTGTTGGATCACAGGATCAAGCTATAGATCAAGCCAAAACTTCAAAAAAGATAAATTGTATGGAGAGAATATTTATTTGCGGCATAATGGGTATGGGGACATTTTGTGACTAATTGAAGGTTTCAATGGTGTATAGTAGGTACAAGGAAATTTTGTCATTTACTACGAATACCTGGTATTTCAATATTCAATTGAAATTTCTGAGTATCATTAATGTTCTGCTTTCCTTTCGATTTGATGAATACGTGACTGTTCCTCAACAATGAGGAATCAATTGCTAATCGTTTTTTATTACATTCATTTCGAAATCTGAACATAGCAATGCATTCAAACACCCACTAGCTTCCAGGAATTTTCAGCCCGTGACTTTGGCACTGTCAATAATTATTTTGCGAATACATTCGAACTAACAACGAACATAAATTTTTCTCTACACTTGAGTAGTGCCTCTTTGGCCGAATAGATATAATATTGGTACTGTCTGAGTGCACACCATGCAGCCGAATAAAAACGCACGACAAAAATTGGAATTGAATGCGCAATAGTGCAGCCAGTCGAATACCTACTCTATAAGTCACGGGTATTGGCAAATACCTATCAAGAAGAAACGTAAGCAATATACCATTTTTATTGTAGGAACCGTGACCTATAATTTTCTAGGTTAGCTTTTGATTTATTCAGTACTGTGAGTTCTTTCTCGCGTTGTCATGATCTGGTTTTTGATAATGCTTCCAAGTATTTTGTGATCACCTTCATTAGTGATGAGCAGGCGCGGGGGGGGGTGCAGGGGTCATGACACCCCCCTTCCCCAAAAGTCTGCACCACGTACTGTATCTCGGCCATATACGTATCAATAATCAATACGGATAATCTCTATCTGTTTCCATAGCGAAACATGAAGCCGATTTTTGAAGACAAATGACTATCCATAAGGAATTTTGAAACGATCAGACACATACTGCTTTGATTGAAAGGCTAGTAAACGTCATTGTCCACCGAAACGCATGTCTTTGATGACTACTATATCAGCGCATGGCGCATGCGTATCATGCCACCAAATCCTCATGGATATTCATTTGTTTCATATTTTTGGCTTCATCCTGGCACCCGTTATGATCCGTATTGTTTATTATTACGTATATGATCTCGGCACACTCATCGCGATAATCACCAAGGGAACGAAGACGAATATTACCAAAGAACTGTTCATATTCCATTACTGGACAGCGTAACGAATGATCTGAAAGACCGCTTTTCTGAAGATACTTTGAACCTGTTTGGCTTAGTTTTTTTTATGCCAAAATCAGAATACACTGAGGATGACCTAATGAATGTGAAGAAGGCACCAGAATTCTATACTCATTATCTGGGAGTTACTGCTCCTTCGGTCGTTACAGAATATCAGCTATGGATTTCAAAGTGGAGGCGAGAGATCGCAGAAAATAGTTCAAACGTGACCAATTGTGTCCCTTTTACAATTAAATTATGTGACAATGACTTATATCCTGATATCAAAATTCTACAGAAATACTCTCCCGACGCGTTGAAAATCATCAACCGATTCTCCGAATCCAATAGATTTCCTTTTAGTTTGCAACTGAGTTTTTTGTTAACTTTTTCATGAATGAATGTTTGTATATACATATACTATACGCTATACGCTTCATGCTTTATTTGTTATTTGTTCCGTTAGTTCGGTCAGAAGTCGAACGGGTGGGTGGGTTCGAATATTGAGCTTGGCGCTTCTTAGATTTGGGTTGAATTATGCTCAGTACAGGGTGGGCAAAATTGGGCGTTTTCACCGTCTATCTCAATAACTAGAGGAGTTATCGAAAAACCAATATACATGTTCCGGGTTCGATTTTGGAGAAACCTCGAATGGCACAATCAAAATTTCGAGATCTTTATTCGTTTTAGAGATACAGGGGGAAATTGAAAATTTGCCGATTTCGATTTTATTTTCTGACTACTTCACGGTGAGAGGTATCAAAAAATTTCGAAAGTATATTTATACAGTATGATGCGTGGAATCCATTGGCATCATCAGAAATTTTATACAGGGTGACTTGAAAAGATACGGCAGCCAATTATGTTTTTTCTAATGGAACACCTCGTATATTTTGGCACATTTAAATAGTCCCAGGCGTTCTCATTACAAATATATATATAACTCCACCTTTTGCTTCCACAATTTCAGATATATTCGCAAAAATATATTCAGTGTGTCACATTTCCTATGGTTACACCCCCGTATCTTCTGTAAAAATAATTGAGGTAGGATTCAAAAATTCGCAACTGTCAGAAAGATACAAATGATACACTCATGAAGTTATGGACCAAGTGGGATCATCTCCAATGATAACACTGCTCGCCAGCAGCTATGGAATCATCGATATTTCTGGATAATGCTATCAACAGGCAGAATCGAGGTTGAAAATGACACTCTGTATATATTCACCAAATGTGGAAAATAAATATCATAGGGAATGTTATTTCCAGATGAATGGATATTTGGTTGAAAATAAAATGGGAAATTATTCGATTTGATATCATTGTTCAAAGTTCCCGTTTCAATTTCAAATATATATCTCATTCATTATCTCTTTGAACGCCAAATGTTAAGGCATACTGGAAATAATGGATGAAGTATCATATTCAGGCATTCTGCCACAAAATATTATGATTGTTAATGTTTCCATCAATTATTTTTACAGAAGATACGGGGGTGTAACCATAAGAAATGTGACACACTGAATATATTTTTGCGAATATATCTGAAATCGTGGAAGCATATTTGTAATGAAAACGCCTGGGACTATTCAATTGTGCCAAAATATACGGGGTGTTCCATTATAAAAAACATAATTGGCTGCCGTATATTCTCAACGTCACCATGTATAAAATTTCTAATGATGCCAATGGATTCCACGCATCATACTGTATGAATATACGTTCAGAATTTTTTGATCCCTCTCACCGTAAAGTAGTCAGAAAATAAAATCGAAATCGGCAAATTTTCAATTTCCCCCTGTATCTCTAAAACGAATGAAGATATCGAAATTTTGATTGTATCATTCGAGGTTTCTCCAAAATCGAACCCGGAACATGTATATCGGTTTTTCGATAACTCCTCTAGTTATTGAGATAGACGGTGAAAACGCCCAATTTTGCCCACCCTGTACATGGTATATCATATGGAATGGAGCCCAAATGTCACAGTGATTTGATTTCCACTTTTTCAAACTGGAGATCCCGTCGCATAAGCCTTTCAAGGGCTCCTGAGGGTTACTTCAGTAGCTTATGTAAAATAAGTAAAATCAAATAAATGAGTTATCTGAAAAGAAAATAAAAATTGTCCCCCCCCTCCAAATGATTGGGCTGCAAACGCGCCTGGTGATAAATCCATTGTTTTAAAGTGGTTAGGAGAGGCAGGTTCTAATCTAAAGTCTCCGAAGTAGAACTTTCGCAGGAAAGAGGTGCCCTATTCAGTGGCGTGCATCTCGTCTTAACACAAAGCAACTCGAAAAATGTTCATGCCTCTGTCAATATGACAGGCGTATCGGTTTGCTGAAATAGCTTCTCGTCTGACTCAGCTTCTGAAAAGAAGATGCAATGGAACTGAAGACCTCTCCAGGAAGTCCTGCTTCACCATCCAGATCGACCCTGCCCTAGGCCAGATTAGGTAGTATTTGTCTAAAATCGGTAGGTTCCAAATTGAGAAAGCCGAATATGTCGAGCCATATAGTCTTCCTGAGCAAGAGCATGAACATAATATTTGTTCAGCCGTTTCGTTTTCCACAAAGCAGAACCGACAGTCCGCTTGTTGGTTCAGACCCATCCTTCCTAGATGGTATCTCAGACGACAGTGTCTCGTCAGTAGCCCTGTCAGAATGAGCAGGTTACTCCTGCTCCATTCAAGGATCTGCCTAGCTGTATTTTTCGATGATTGAGGAACGAACGCCTTCGAATGGATTAATCCTGGTGATTCAGACCAGCCCCTGGTATCAGGCACCCACGACAAAGTTACTCTGTTGTTAGCTCTCAGATATACGAGGGATCCAATACAGTTCTATATAATCTCGTTTATTTATCTTGCTAGAGCTCATTGCTTCAAGAGCAGCCTGACTGTCTAATACAATACTGGTGTTTTTGTTTACTAGTGGTCTGTTCGTCAACTCTTTAGCACAAAATTGAATTGCGCCAGACAGATTGAAGCACACTAGCCACTGAAGTCAAGCAAGCTTTGTCCTGACTGTCCCCCGCAGACCACCAGTTCACCAGACTACCGAGCCATGCGTGACATTCGAATCTTAGCGGGTGAAATATCTGGCGGCATTTCTCCTTGGTAATCTGAAGTAAAGTTTTCAGCAAACATCTCTGCAAAAATATTTGCTTTTTTCTGCGATGTCGTTGCCATTAGCTTTGGAGAGTGGTGGAAATGAACTATTGGTGAAACTACTTCCAACTGATCTAGCGAGGGACCAAAACGAACAGGATAAAATTAACTGTCCTGATAAAATTCCACCCATTATACTGAAATAAATTGCACCAGAATTGACACCTATATTCTCTGCAAGTTATTCGCCATCTCGTACAAAGGTATTTTTTTATCATGCTGAAAAATAGCTAGAGTTCAACCAATCCCCCCCCCCCCAAAAAAAGAACAAAAGCATGCCCAACAACTATACAGGCCTATCTCCTTATCATCAGTAATCTCCAAAGGGATGGAGAAAGCCATTAAAATTGAGCTTCTGAAATATCTGGAAAACTCAGGAATCACAATGAGAGACAATATGGCTTCCGCCACTTGAGAGCAACTGAAAATATACTCGCCTACGTCTCCCATATATGACAAGCTACATTAGAGAAACATGGGGAATCTTTAGCAGAGTGGCTAGACTCCTTCACGTACTACCATCATACGGTTTACCACCTCAGCTATGCCATATCTCTCATTGAGTTTTCTTTCAGGTAGATCACTCCACGTACTGGTGGACAGTGTATCGTCTGCCATCGATTCCGGCGTTCCACAAGGATCCATTTTGACATCCTACCTCATATCAATGATCTGTTGGAAACAACCACTTGCCCTATCCACAGTTCTGCAGATATGATAGTTCTCTCCATACTCCGTCCTCTCTTCTAGAATCCATATTCCTTTCCAGAAAACTAAGAACTCACGACGTAGGTTGGTCAATGCTGTCAATGGAGATCTTGCTGAAATCACAGCCTTGGGAACCAACAACCTATAGTTGAATTCAACGGCGCGAAAACTCAAGCCTGTATTTTCTCTAGGAAGGCACCGGAAGTCAGTATGCCTGATATAACAATGTCTGATACCAAGATTCCCACCAAGTCAACTATATCTATGCTCGGTGCCTGCATCAGCAAAATTTTTTCATAGGATAATCATATCGGATCCATCGCGAAAGCTTTCGTCACCAAAACTTGGTTTTTTATTCCGTGCGAAAAGCTAGTTGATACTTCAACAGCTTCTTATGATCTATGGAATGGCTGATCTTCCCTACAAGATTGTTTGGTGCTAAATCCTCAGGTTTGCCTGTTTGGTAGGCATACTGATGGGGATTTTGAGGATGTTCCCTCAGATTCCCCTCTCTAATGTGCCTGCCTGGAATTCTTTCTAGAGGTTCCAATTGGAACGAGGTGAGGCCCATCGGTCGGAAGAATTTGGGTAGGGATAGATGCATTGTAGCTGATTTGTGTATATACACAACCTACGCAGTTGACCAGCCTAGCGGAATATATATAGCTCCAAGCCTAATTCGTTCGAAATAGTTCAACTAGGAGAGGAAGTCAAACTCCCCTACCGTTCTGTGAGAGGGCAGAAAAAAGTCCGGTCTCTTCTGGGGACTCGAATGGGGAGAAATTGTTCACCGTCCATTTCACCGACTCCAGGGTGACCACCTTTGAAGCATCTTCCAGACCCTGCCCTAACATGGCAGGTTCAATCAGACGCCGTGATACAGATAGGTATTGCTGCCATTTTTCGGCAGATAGTTGAGGGTACCCGCCAGGTAGTAGCATACGCGTCTAATTTGTTGTCAGTGTTTGGGATCACACGTTAAAAGGTAAGGCCCCCGTCATTCCTTGCTCGCACAAGACTTTCGAAGACTTTTGAGGGTTGCTCGTAAGGGGGCAACCGAATGACGGATAGAACAAACAAATTTTAGAACAAAAGATAGAGGAAGGCGATAAAGCGCGTTTGAGGAAAAAGTCTCAGGGGCACTGTGGGCGTTTCAACGATGGCGAATCACATAATTTCACACACTGATTGTGGAGCTATTGTTTATATCAATACCTGCCGCTTGCTGACTCCAGACCTATTGTAGGAAGCAAACTAATAGTGGCAGATGGTCAGAAAAAAAGCAACCCGTAGGGCGATAATGCACCCAGGTAGACCTTATTAAAATTTTCCTTCCAGAGACCTCGTTTTGCTAAGAGCCGACAATATTTCCTCAGTCGTGAAGCCTGTAACTGACAAATTAAAATTCGTGAGGCCACTTAATAATGTCCTGCAGGTTATTGATTCTGATAAAGAAGGAGGAGTTTGCCACGCTACCCAGCAAACATTGAACTAGCGGCAGAAGTCCGGCCTAGTGCAGGTTAGTCTGGGAAAGTGACGATGCCGGGGTATAGGTAATGGGCCGATGATTTTCCCATGCCAAGTAACCATCAGTTGAAAATACGATGATGGCCTTGTAATGGTAAGATGTCTGGAACTAATTGAATACTAACGAGATCTGGCCCTTTGCTGGCCAATTTCATATTCACTACCCGTCCCCCTGGCGGATGTTTTGGGAACGCCTACATCAACAATCAGCTGATCAATATCATATGTGACTAAGATGGCTGACTCTCGTGAGTGGTGATCGCGTACTAGTTTGTCTATGTCGAATTAATGTGGTACTCTCTTTCCGTGATGGTTATTTATGATGGCAGGAGTATTCTCAATTGATAATAATAGAAGACAGATTCTTCAATTATGATAATATTGAGTAAGTATCAATGTACCTACATAGTGTTCGGAATGTCATTATTTGATGCATGTGTTTGGTATCTCGTAACCTCATATACCTATAATGATTATGATAATTGGAGTTAACTATACTTCTCTAAAAGCAACCATAATTTTTAACTCGTTTGTTGCTATCAAAAGCAATCTCAGGTTATGTGAACCTATCTCTATATTGAATAACTGAATAACAATGAGATTTCAGCTACAGAATTACCTGTGCCAACACCATAATGAGAATTGAAAAAGTCATGCAACTCATAATAAGCCACTAATATAAAACAAATAATGCATTTTATATACCAGAAGTACCCCACAAAGAAGAATGCTACCCAATAAGATATAGATACCACACACCAACTAGTAAGCAGTCACTCCGAGAAGTTTCATCGTTGAAGAACAGAGAGGTTAAGAAGATATCATTGTGTCATTCATAAAATTGTTTTCTTAGAATCTGGTATGTGTCTGATTTATGATGAGAGGGTTATGTTGTGAAATATAGAGGTACTAGAACTTTCAGATCCATTGGACCCCTAAAACCCCTACCCCTCCCCTACCTCGATAGTATGTAACCAATGTCGTTAATTGGCCATTACAGTCCCATCATTCATGTATATGCTGGGCTTGCTATGGGAAACTCAATGTGTCGATTATGTTGTACTGGCCTTTTGCCGTGGAACTGAATATGATTGCTGGGTACCCAGCACTGACGGGACCAGCTGCCGGCCGCAGTGTACTGATATATAGAGTCCCGCATATGGGACTATTTACTGGGCCGCTGATGTCAGGTATGGGAAAAATATACTAGGCCATTGATGCCCCATATCAAGATGTTTGCTGGGTAGTCATCTGAAGTGATATGCTTCAGTGAAAAAACACCCACTATAGCCATCTCGCAATATTTTTGTTTTATTATTAATATTATATCTATCGGTATAACTTCCATTGTGTCACGTTATTTATTGAAATGTCATACTGAAGATGTTCCAGTTGATTGAATAAATCTATACGGTAACGACCTGTAGGTGATTATTTTATATATTATTATGTCTAAACCTTCGTGGTGTCGAGCGGTTTGATGCGACAAAATATGTGAGGCAGTAATAAGCTGTTTTGAATTTGTATTTCCTCTTGCGAACGAGTCTGGCTTTTTTCTAAAAACTCATTCTGAGGGAACAATAGCTAACGATTATCAGAAGAGCCTTAGTTATTTACATTCGATAAATGTAAGAATTCTTTTGACATACTCGATATATTTCTGATACCTAATACTGGAAATCGCTGCCTTATTTTCATACATCCGAGACAGAACTCTTCATTTGGCTTTGAGACGTGGGCTGCAAATCTAAATAAATATGCCACGAATTCCAACACTCAGTATATTGTTACACTATGAGTTCACACGCGACCACTGAAATATAGCATTAAAGTAGTTATGGTTATGTTATGGCTGTGACATTCTGACATCTTTTCGAAGTTCTCAAGACGTAATTTTTTGACGTCAATCGGTCAGTTTTCACTGAGCTGCTACCTGGGTAGCTCGAGGTTGTGTTGTCTCCCGACGCGTTGGGGTAGTGGCTTATTTTTTGGAGCTATAGCACAACAAAAGCTATCAACAGTGTATATATATATATATATATATATATATCCGGAAAAGTACTCACTTTTTTCCCGTATGGAAAAAGTAATTCAGGAGAAGTGACATTTTATAACCTGCTATTAGAGATGAAATGTCAAACTTTTTTCCCGTCACAGAGAAGAAGTTTTAGGCATTACATATATCCTAGCAAACATAGTTACATCACAGCCATGTTACAATTGTGACCTGTGATATTGCATTCTATGTCACATAGACGTCGCTGCGATGTCAGAGGGATGATATTTTGTCCCACTAAAGATTTATCCATATGCCACATCGCTGCAATAAGATATATTTTATTCAATGTTATTTGTGATGGAAAAGCGATGTTTCAAAACGACAAAAGGTTTCCTCAAACATGGTGGGGTAATTGGTACACCACTGACTTCTGATGACATCTAATATTGATTATGTGTTTTTGTGATTGGTTGGTGGTCCCTCGGGTCTCCTGATGTCCATTCAATCATCTTTTCAGCGGCGGCGCTATCCCTGGTACGCACGAATCTCCATCAGGATGAGATCAGTATTCGTATAAAAAATTATGTAGTGTGTTTCAGCGAAATGTAAGCAAACCAAGAATAGTTTGGTAGCGATGTTACGATTTTTTGCGCATTTAGCTGCATTTTTTAGAGTAAAGTATATTTATAGGTATTCTTTCTCACCGAACAAGAATCGGAATAACAAATTTTTCAAAAATTCTCGCATATCAGTTTGCTTCTGTACATCGCAGCGATGCACTATACATGATATCGTATTGATGCCTCATCATGACATCTAATAAGATATGTGTTTACTTCTGTACATCGCAGCGATGGAACATATTCGTAATATCGCAGCCTTGCCTTATCGCGATATCTAAGAGATGTCATGTCGCAGATGTGTCTGCTTATTTGTATATCGTAGCGATGTAACATTCGTAATATAGAAGTCTGGCCTCATCGCGACATCTCAGAGATATCATGTCGCAGATGTTATTGCTCATGAACATCGAAGCGATGAAACGCTTGTGATATTGCACTGTTACCTAAACGCGACATCTCTGAGATGTCATGACACAGATGTGTGGGCTAGGATACTAATTTTTGCAATTCGTTTCAGTTTTGAAACTCTCTGACTCTAGTTCATCTCTAATCCCGCCAATAAATAATCCTAGCTATATGAATGTGAAGGAGACCTGATTCTCGACGTCTGAAGCAACATCGCAGATCTCTCACCCCTATGCCAAATATTACACTACAATGCTCTGTCCACTCCAGATAAAACCCAATGGCTCACCAGTGAAGAAGTCAGAATTGACGAAGTCTGAAACTGTGACGCTCCCATATTATTAATAATGATAATAATAATAATAATAATAGCAATAACAATAACAGCAAGACTTTTTCTGTCTCACACAACGATATTGTTCACCTCTATTTGATTACCGAGCCAAACACAGTGTAATATGGAGTGAAATGAATAATCGCTATTACTATATCGTTGAAATGCTCACTGAAATGACATTTTCCACTTCTGTTCCCTATACCTGGCACTGGCGCGGTATTAGCTATCAGGGCTGACACCGGTTGTATTTATATTGAAACTACAATTCGAACATTCTTGAAAATCAAATAAACCTGATCTGCGAATGCTTCCACCACACGGATTATTTGTTGCATTGCACACATATGGCACAGCATCTACTTTTCGGGTATAGTATTTTGAATTCGTGCAAGGTATTATGATAATCTTTCAAGTAATTCACATTGGTGTTTCATTCGGATCGAAAGTGACTTAATTTGATTCACAAATTTTGCTTTCGCTTGGCTCCGCTATGCAAAATTCGATTGTCACACAGTGTCACTTTTGATCCTAATAATTAAATATACTATTCTCAGATATACGTTTTGTGATATCATTGAAATAACGTGTATGGGACGTTGCATCAATAATGGAATCAATATTATTAGATAATATTGTAATATTTTGATTTTATAGGTCGTTCAGATATATCACAGACAGAGTTGTTATGTTATTTTTACTAAATTTCGTTTCACCACCTCATAACGTACCTCAGATGTATACACAGGATACAAGATTATAAGGGGATATTTTTTTTTCTACGGCAAAGTAACCTTGTCAACTTTCAAAAGTCAATTCAATTCCATTCCAGTCATTTTGTTTGTTGTCTATTGTGAACAGGTCAATCAGTGTGATCAGTATTCGTAGTTATCAGACTGGGTTAAGAACTAAACTACACTACACAGTACACTACAACCCCAGACTTACTACACGTTCTTAGTTATTCCCAGAATCTCTGAGTCACTATGTTGCTTGGAAAATGAACCAGACTATTCGTATGCTCTTTGCGGCGAATTATCATTAGAGATGAAAATTATTTCTCCACTTTTGAATAAAATGAACAGAAACTGTAATGTTAAATTAGATTCCCAACTTTTGAAATGACCTCGTATAATCACTGAGAATTTGAAAATGGTAAATAAAGCATAAATAATTCACTAAGAATGTATTCTTCATCTAGTTATATACAACAAATAACAAAAAACATATCCTGACTAAACTAAATCAATGACACCATCATCAATGTGTTCCGTGCCAACTTCAAAATCTTTGGTTCCAGTTATAGAATAACTCCCTTCTCGAGTAAATGGCCAAATAACAAATAAATAAATAAACAACTCAACAACAACTTATTTACATTCTGAGCTAAATAGAATAAATAACAGATTCGAAACAACTGGGCCCTTAAAGTTTATGTAGGAATGTCATGAAAAAATCATTCACTTGCACTAGGGTAATTTTCATACTTCCATGAGTTTATGTAGTATATTTCCTATTTTCTCTATGCTGTCACCACCCAGTATGCTTCGATGATTACCCTTCAAAGCTTCAACAGTCACTTTTTGAGTGCAAATCTGAAAAAAGATGAATGCGAATGAGTATACTGTACATATGCAGGATGTTCCACGAGGAGATGGACACATACTTGATTCAAGGGTAGATAACATATCTGGGAGTTTGAATAACCTTCAAGATATCGTTTCCCCACTTTTTTTGCCCCACTTTAATCGCCCCCCTCCTCCTCTATATGTCAACTATTGGTTGTACGATTAGGACTGATATAAATAATCATCAATATAATCTATTTTTCAGACACAAACATCAATATTGACAGTGCCGTGCTTCTTTATTGAAATAAAAAGAGTCGTTGTTCAACTTCAAAGTATTGTTCCTCATGCTTCCGAATGTCCATATGCAAAAATTCGACTAATTTCAAATTACCAGGACTTACTTAATTCTTAAATTTTTTGCCTCGAAAAATAATGAATTCCGATTAATTGCAAATTTTAGAACATTCTATAGCTTCTACATGTTTTGAAAAAAACAACAAAGAATAATTTGTTTTGTTGAACTCACTGTTTCCGAGTAAATAATGATTTACCTTCGCAAAAATGCTGTTTAGATATGCATGTCATTTTGAAACTCTCCATAGGGATTACATAAAAATTTAGACATGGGGGTTCAAAACCATGAATATTATAAGGTTAGTTTTCCCGTGAAAATATGCCTATTATGATTTCATGAAAAATCAACCACATTTTATTTCAAGAAAAACTGTCCAAAATGATATTTACCTCTGAAAAATTGACTATATCGATAGCTTTTTCTACCAGTCCAAATTTGGCAAGAATCATACGAATAATAGGTGGGATATAGAAGGATGATTTCAGTTGAGATCTACAGATTGTTTGTCGATAGTTACATACATACAGGGTGTCCCTTTGAAAACGAAAAAGAGGCTTTGTAGGTCGCCAAAACCGGATTATGAAAAAAATCTGAAACACTTCAACTACATTTTCGAAGGGGACATCGTTCTCAATTATTTTCAGCTCTGCGACGTTGCCGCTTCTAACGAAAAGTAGCAGCAACTTTGTTATTTCAAACGGAACACCCTGTATTTCATTGCATTTTTAGAGTCTCCCCAAAGAGCTGAGTTCATCAATGCATCATATTTGGAATTTCAAAATTTGTTAAAAAAATGGAGGGAAAAGT
This sequence comes from Phaedon cochleariae, assembly GCA_918026855.4. Lineage (NCBI taxonomy): Eukaryota > Metazoa > Arthropoda > Insecta > Coleoptera > Chrysomelidae > Phaedon > Phaedon cochleariae. The sequence goes on from OU896708.1 coordinate 23,168,845, forward strand.
TGCAAGTCACATTTCTCACATTCTTTGAATAAAATTTTCTGAATTTGAGAATTTGCATTATCCTCCAGACAAAAATATTTATGCACATATTACCCTTCTGGATATTCAACATAGAACAACTACTTTCCTGGCTATTTGCCACGTCAAAGATTGAATTATATCAATTGAACATCCAATAGGAGAACATAAAAATAAAAATCCACAGAAATTGGGAATTGACATTCTCTTTCAAATCGAACAAATAATATGAATGCAAATTCTCAACTTCAGAAGATTTCATTCCCAAATTCTTATCGTGTGTTTCGTAATGTTCGTCGTGGCATGTAGCCAGAAAAGTAGTTGTTTTCTGCTGAATATACCGAGGAAAAATTAATATTTTCATCACATAGAAAATGCGAATTCTCAATATATGTCTTCATACATACATATCAATTTTGTTTCAGTTTTATATATCTGAGAATATTACTTTTCAATAATTCCATATACCCTACCAAGGCGTTTAAACTTGACTTTTTATAGACCTCTAATCGCAGATTCGTGAATGGGATTTTTTCTCAGTTCAGAATTTCTTTCCACGTTCTGTATAAAGTAATATCAATTTGTCATGCATCCAGAAACAAATTGGTAAGTGAACTTACGTCGGATAATCCATAGTCATCACCCATTTGCACATAGTTATCAATAGCTTTCACCAATGTGACTTTTCCATTGAACTTTCCTGATGGTACGTATGTATCACCCGCTGACAATTTACCATAAAAACTAGTAGCTGCAGCCGAAATATCTTCTGGTTTATAGGAGGTGACACCAGCAACCAACTCAACAGTTTTCGCAAGTCGTTCATCCCATGACTTCAAGGCCATTAGTTCAGATGCAACCTGAAAAAATACTGAATACTTAGTAACGCGATCTATATATGAATAACTAGAAATTGAAAATTCTCAAAATTCGTAGGTTCGGTGAAGCAAACATAGAGAATCGAGCTAAAATACTTTCGTGTTCGTGAAGCTTTCGGTTTTTCCGGAAATGACGTCATCTTTGTAATGTTCAATAAAACAATCATCAATTTTATCGTAGAAGTTCAATGCGCAAGTGAAATTCGAAATTCTGAAGATTAGCCAGTAAATGATTGCGGATATTTCTCGTATTATCGGAAGAAATGGTATAGAGGAAACATGTTTGGAACACAATTTTTAACTTTATTTGGACTAGTTAGGAGGTGAACTTATCGAAAGTCCCCCACGTTTTGCTACAAGTTTCATTCAGTCAAGTTCTCGAGATATCTACTCTTGAAGTTTTCTGATTTTGCACCGAAAAACGGAATACTGGCCATAGGGTTGTTGAACATCGAATTATTCTCAATAATATACGAGGTGCTTTCACAATGAGTACATTTATTCAGCAAATCAATAGAATACGAAGCCTGATCATGAAAATTGAACAAAAAACGAAGAAAAATCAAGCACGCATACTTTGATAGTTAGGTATTTATTATACAATGGAAAAAGTAGTAGAATTCAGCTCCAGGTTGTGTTGTTCTCCAGACGCGTAGCGGAGGAAGACAAAAAACCGTGAGCTAAAATCTAAAATTTTTCCCGTACACTATATTTTTTTGTGACAGGAAAAAAGACGAATCAATATTGGGAAGATATTACATTATATTAAAAGCAGAAAATTATCGACGTTAAAGTTGAGGTTTTCAACAGGATTGACACCTGCGTTGCAGGTATCTTCATCATTCTTTTTGAAGTAATCAAATATTTGTCAGCCTAATTCTGTGATTAGATTTTTGAAAATTACGAATTTAGTAGTTGTTTAGTAATTTACGAAACCGCCAAGTCGAATGGGAAAAAAATAATTTAGGAAGTGACATTTTATAACCAGTCAACAGAAATGCAATTTCAAACGTTTTTCGTCACAGAAAAAATAATTCAATCAATGAACGAGCGTGATTGTACCTTTTCGCACGGAAATTTGACAAGAGGTGACGTCAGAATCAAATACTTTTTGTATGATATCTTCAATCGGTAGGCCTTATTATTAATTATTGTATCCTAATTGTTTGCGCTAGTGGTGAGAAATTCTTGCAAGAATGGTTTGAAATCGTCATTATTGTGAAATGGCTGATTCAAGTTTAGATTTCCCAAGTGATCAGATTTGTGGTCCTCACCACACATAGAGTGTATGTCCTACTTGAAGTGTAAACACCCTCGTATTTGAGAGTGAAATTACTCAAAACGATTATTTTTTTATTGTATTCCTACAAAAGACATCAGATTATCTATGAACTTCTGATGAAACTAATATTCTGAGTATCTTCAAGAGCAAATGGGAAGTGCAACCAGTTCTCAGAATGAAATAATGCCTAATACGGTTTCCTGATCTCGCAAATTTCAATTAGGCAAATTTTCACGAAATTGATCTCATTTTCAAATTGATCCCAAATCCTGCCAAAATGAAGCTCACCTTTTGTGGATCAAAATCCTTGAATTGAAGTATGAAATAGACCAGCACATCAGTTTGCTCAGCTGAACTGTTTTTTTCGTACTTAGACCTTGCTTTTCCAGTATGAGTAGCAACATACGAGTGAGAACCATCCAGAAGTAAAAGCTTCACTTTCTCTCCATTCTTCTCAAGCCAAACTCCCATTTCTAAAGCAACGCAAGCTCCAAACGAGTAACCAATAAGCGTGTAAGGTCCTTTAGATTGTACAGTTCGGATTTGGGTGATATAGTATTTTGCTAAGTCAGCTATCGAAGTTACAGGAGTGGTTGCTGTACATTGGAGACCATACACAGGAGCATCAATGATTTTTGCTAAATTTTCAAGAGCTTTGACTACACCTTCAATAGGGTGGAGCATGAATACAGGTTTCGTTTTTGTGTCAGTGGATTTACTCGTCATCCGAATCAAACTTTTCGTAGGGATTATTTCAGTGGTCTGGTCAAACTGAACATTATTGTTTTGTGGTTCTGAAGTGAGATTGGGTGCGGGAGTTGCTCCACCGGAACTGAGTTCCATGAGACGACCAAAAGTGAGTGCTCTTATTTCCTGAGCACTGAGCACTAAATCATAATTACGTTCTAGGGTTTGTTTTATCTCAGCGCCCATAAGTGAGTCCATACCTGAAAATCAAGATATATGTGTGAGTACCTGAGGTCAATGTATACATAATTCTAGTTGATGAACATCATAAATAATGATTGTGACCCTTTTCAAATTTGTAAATTTCCTAATATTCTGAAAATTGATATTCTTCACATGTTGGGCTGACCTAACCAATTCTTCACTGTGATCGGAAAAATTATAGATATTAATAGTTTTAATCAAAACCATCTATTCCCATTGGACCACTATTTACGAATTCTGAAATCAACAGACATAAAGTCGGTCGACCACCAAAACTGTCATCGTAACAGTGGCTCACTTTCTGTTCTGAATTCATTTTGTGATCGACCGACTTTGAATTCCAGTTCTAGTTGCTAAACTAACACGATCATTATTATTGCTCATATAAAATGAGAATGACTCATATCTGAATGGGATCTTGTAAAAATCAATAATTTTTCATGAAGAACTATAATCTACCCATATGAACCCATCTGATATAAAAATACAGTTGAAGTGAATGGATTACAATAGGATTTTCTTAACTAACCATATTAATTTGTTCGAGATATAATGGAAATTATTTAAGAAAAAAGTGCACCCTTTGATTTTAGGCGAAGTCCTGACAAAGTTCAAAAAACCATCGTCCTAATGAGTAATAACCAATAGTGGAATAGAAACGTGAATGATCGGTGGAATATTTTCATCAACATCGTTATTTGAGTTTTTATTCTATATTTTCGGCTATATTGGTATGAGAAAACTCATCAATTGTACAGATTGTTCGCCCAATCGTTACATATAGGGCATGTGAATGGCAACAAGATTAGGCTATCGTACTTCTTAGCTAAAGTTCCCGCTCGAATATGTAAAAAGAATCGAAACTGAAATTCATTATGCGCCATACTGTCTTAACGGTCAGCGTTGCTATCCGTGACTGCAATTTTTTCAATTGCCATCCTTCCTCAATAGATACTCCTATATGTGACGATGCGATGAACAATCTGTATATTCTTGAGTGAAGTATTTCGTTCTCACCCATATCAGCCAAGGTGGCAGAAGGCGTCACAGTTGAGGCATCCTTGATACCCAGAATATTTCCCACTGCATCTGTCAAACTAACTTGTGCACCACCTCCAGCACCTTTCTTCTTTTCAGCTAACACCATACTGGCCACTACAGAATGTGGTTGTTGAAGGAAAACGTCCATTGTTGTGAGGCATGACGACATCCTTTGAGGTAAAGTACCTCCTACCTCAGTATCATTGCCACCCATTGTCTCCAAGATGAGACCCACATCCCCAATGGCGCCCCATTGGATTGCAATGCCAGGTAGACCAACAGCTTGACGAGATTCGACGATACGTTCCATAGCTGAATTGGCAAGACCATAGTTGGATTGTCCAGCGTTTCCTGGAAGAGAAGAACAACATAAAAACATTGTCAAAAAATTCGATGTATATCAATGATATCATTAGAAATTCAAATATTCATGATAATACGAAAGGAATTTTCAGTCTGTTGTGAGTGGAACTTATAAGAGCTTACTTTTTGAAACAAATCTCCCTCTATTCCCTTAAGCAAATCAGGAAAAACAAATCGTCTTTAGGACTTCCTGGAATCATTTTCATCACTAGGTATCTACCTACTGAGTTCCCTAACAAATGAAACATAAAACAAGTGTTGATTCCGAATGGAATTTGCTGTTGGCTACCAGCCGGAAAAAGATGATATCACCTATAGCATATCGTGACAATTGTTGAAACGCAATATCAATATTTTTCTATCATTGAATTAGGGTATATTACTCAAAAAACTAACCTCTACCACAGGAAACAGATGAGAAGTTGACGAAATAATCCAAATGAGGAGTAACAAGTCTGGAAGCGGTATCCAGCATTTTACTACCATCAACCTTCGGTTTACAAACTGTTTTGAAATCAGCTTCGGATTGGTTTTCCATCATAGCATCCCTCAAAACAGCGGCTAAATTGAAAATACCTCCAACAGGACCCATTGCATTTGCTTCATCTAATAGTTTCCTAGCACCCTTTTCAGTAGTAGCATCAGATGTTGAAATATGTACCTTGACCCCTCTCTCCCTCCATCTTCTAATACACAAGGATTGATAACCAGTTTTCATACCACTCCTGGAAGTGAGGACTATTTTAGTAGCTCCTCTGGTTATTAGCCAATTAGCTAATTCCAAACCAAAACCACCAAGGCCTCCTACCAGAATGTAACTTTTTTCTGGGTCCATGTATGTACGAGGAATAGCATTCACAGTCTTCATAGCAGGACGTTGGGCTTTCCTACTTTCTTCGTCTCTGATTTTCAGTAGAACTTTACCAATATGCTTCCCAGAAGCCATAAATCTGAAGGCTTGTTCGACTTGTTGTTCATTGTATACTGTCCTAGGAAGAGGTTGAACGGCACCATTTTTAATTCCTTCTGTCACTAATTGCATTACAAGTTTCTTTTCATTACTATCAGAGTCGAATAGTGCATCAAGAAGGATACCATGAAACGTTGTATTCTTGAGGAAGATGCTCATACCAAGTGGGGAATTATTGGACAGATCCACCTTTCCAATTTCTAAGAATCGCCCACCAATGGCTAAGCACCTAACCGAAGCTTGTAACTGATGAGCAGCTAGAGAGTTCAGAACACAGTCGACACCTTTACCCTTAGTCTGGGTCAAGACCATTTGTTCGAAAGAAGTGTCCCTTGAGTTTCCAATATGTTCATCTTTGAGTTGGGGAAATGTTTTCTTGAGGAAATCCCGTTTAGATTGGCTACTGACTGTAGTGAAGACAGTGCATCCTAGGTGTAGAGCAATGGCAATGGAAGCTTGACCAACTCCACCAGTACCAGCGTGCACCAGGAGAGATTCACCGGGTTTCAGACCACCTCTTACTATTAGGGCATAGTAGCTCTGAAACAAATCACATCTTGTGTAAAAACATAATATGTGCAATAATTCATACATCCGAAATAATTGACGACTCTATTCGAGAAATGATTATTGTTGTTTAATTTCAGATACCTAATCTAAATTAGCATTTTTTTTCAATCTGCAGTGAACATCAGAAGATACTCCAATAAGGCAAGTAGGTACTCTGGTTTTAGATAACATGGCGCTCTTATAATTGCAGTAGTCATTTAGAGAGGTGAAACCTTCCACATGTATCAACTATTACTCAATCTAACATCAAAAGAATGAATTATCCTATTCTATTTGAAGCAGCAACACCCTTGTATGTTATATATTATGTGTTATAGAGATGACAGCTAGAGAGCGTAAAAGGTAGAAATGTTGGGAGCAGGAAAAGGGAATCAGTGTGGAGAAGAACGTGAATAAAGGTATTTCAAATTAAACATATAAAGTATTGATTTCCATATCAGTCCAATACAACAGATAATCACCCATTAAACTACAATTGGCGACAAGGATTGTGCACACTGAAATACATTTCCTTTGAATTAATTCACGAAAAGTGAATCACGTGTGAGCATATAAAATATGCTGAAAGTACCGACACAAGCGGCACAATAATCACGTCCAGTTGGACAATTGATACGAGAATTCGGTCACATAAATTCGGATTGGGAGATTTTCAAAAGAAGAATCGAAAACTACGTCGAGGCCAATGCAATTCTAGACAGAAAGCGCATAAGAGTAATATCATTTTCCGTCGACCTCGTATTAACGACTAAGTTTAATGTATATGAAATCGTTCATTAATGACCCCTATTAATGGACGATTTGTCTATTAATGCACGATTGTTTTATAGGCAACCAAACATACACCGCGTGCATTCATTGTTTATGCTATAACTAGCGGAATCTGCATTTAAATCGAAAATATGGATTTCATCGACGATTTTCCGTTAACGGGTTCGCCTTTCCAAGTTTCTGACACGATTTTAATCCCTGTTTTTTAACAGAAGGAATTTATTTCCTATGTTGATCATTTCGACAAATGTCAAATGACACTTATGTCAGTAACAAGGCTACTGGGTGATTCTTAGCAGTTTCCGGATGGATGATGAATTCGCGAACCAAGTTTTCTTCATTGCAGGAGAAATAAGAAACATAGTCGACGGAAAAATTTTGTAACCAACTTGTATATTAAAAGGCGATTAATGATCTCGAACATTAACGCACTCGCTTCGCTCGCACGTTAAAATATCTCGATCATTAATCGTCCTCATTAATACACTAGTTGGTTAAATAACTATAAATGCGTTATGTGAAGCTGCATACATATATTAGTGCACCATTCATGGTTACTAGTTTAACCTGAGGCAAAAACTTTCACAAATAATGACTGGATATTTCGAATCAAGCTTATTATCTTCAGCAAGACCGCGTCATTTTGATGCAAACCAACTGCAGATGGTTTTACGGGATGTGTTCATAATCGGTTATGATAAAAGGCCAGTCCAAGATCGTTTTCTTGAGAAAAAATTACAGCACATTTTCAAAATTTAGTTGCGAACATTTTCATCAAACAGGAACCAGGAATTCACTATGCAAATATTGGACACCATGTTGGTAGGAGTAAGAGATATCAAGGTAATAACGCGCAAGATCGAAGGAATGGACCCAAAGGAACTAGCAGCAGAGGAGCTCCAAGTTCCGACCCCTCCAAAACGTCATCGTCAGGTCCAAAGTGCAGCGTTTGCGGTCGCAGAACACGATAAAGCTCGTGCTCGTTCTACGAATGTTTTTTGCAATAACCGCGAAAAAAAGGGTAATTTGTCGTCAATGTGTCCAGATAAAAATGTAAGTAGCCGAAGCAGAAATATCCAATATTTTTGGAATCAGCTAATGCTTCTTTGTTTTGTTTAGATTTCAAGGTGAAGCCGATAGAAATCGATTTATTGATAGAAAATAACCCGTATTTCTACACTGGATACAGGGGGTATAGTTACAGCGTTATTTCTGAACAATTTTATATAAATAATTTGTGTCACAAAATGCTAGCACCGACTAGGAGACTTTCAATTCATAAAACGGATATAAAATAACTCCCATTGGTATTATAAACTGTAGACTAACATTCCAAAATAGAATGCCAGAGATGAATTATTATGCCATTGAAAATGCGTCGGGACCTTCATCATTGGGACGTGATTTTTTTAATCTTTTCGATTTGTTATATCAAATCCTAGGTTCATGAAAATGCTGGATGATAAAATTGGAAAAACAAAGATATTTTTCCACCCGGGCTGTGTTTTTTTACCAAAGGAGTAATTTCGATTAAACTGAAATATGGAATGGTGAGACCAGAATTCTCAAGGCACTGGCCATGACCTTACCTTATTCAATTAAACAAAAACTTGAAGTAGAACTAGAAAGGTTAGAAGCAGTAAGAGTAATCAAGCCCGTTGATTATTTTGAGTGAGGCACACTCATTGTTTCCGTTTCAATACCTGATCTGTTAGGAAGTGGAGATTTGTGACAGTAAACCATCCCATAGAGATAGATAAGTACTTGCTTCCAAGAATGGGAGAATTATTGGTGAAATTACAAGGCGAATATGAATATCGAAATTGGATTTATCATTTGCTAATCAACGTCTGGATAAAAATCTTAGGAATTGGTCACAATTTCTACACATACACTGAGGGACTGTTCCGATATATCAGTGTACCGTTTGGCATTTCGAGCCTACCGGCAAAATTTCAACAGAAAATGGATTCACTCCTTCAAGATATTGAAGGAACCATAGTGTTTTTGGATGATATCCTCGTGACATGGTGTGATCGAAAACAGCATGTCAATAGATTAACATAGTGTTATGACAAATTGATATTCATCATACAGGGCGTGAATGAAAAATTCTGAACTGAGGAAACCCAATCACCAATCGGCGATTAGAGGTCTATAAAAATAACAAGTTTCCATCGTTCAAGTTTGAACCTCTTGATTGGGTATGAAAGTATTGAAAAGGAATATTCTCAGATTTATTATAAATATGGAAAATGGATATATATATAAAGAAATACATTGAAAATTCGCATTCTCTTTGTGATGAAATCAGCTCTTCATCGGTATAATCAGCAGAAAACAACTACTTTCCTGACTATATGACACGACGAAAACTGTCTTCAATCAGAAATTGCGAACAAGATTTGAGTTGTTGAAACCGTCCAGCAAAAATACTCACCCTAAGTATACGATAGAAAAAGAGGAAGAATCGTATCTTTTCATAGCAGGAGAAACAAAAATACTATCATATTTAGGATCGAAGGTATTATTCCAAAAGAAATGAGTTATTCAACGTACCTCGTCAAGATTCTGGAATTAAGTAATATTGTTTGGAGAAGACATCTGAATAAAATCAGGAAGTATAATTTTCTCAAGTGAATTTCGATAAAAAAACAAAGAAGATAGCGAAATAATATCCATTCTTAACCTGGAACCTCCGACCAAAATATAGTCAGGTTTATGTAGAATTTATACAATAAGAGATACGTGAGTTCAGTGTGATATTCCTTATTATCAATGTAGTAGACAAAAGCGCGAGAGAAAACAAGTTGAGAGACCAGTTTACACAAAAATGTAATTTCCTGTAAATATTATTTCATTGTTTCATTTTTAATGAAGAGGTGATTTTTTTCAAGGGGGCGATATATTGCAGAGTGGAGCAATAGTGCACCTAATATAATCTAGAGAGTCGGGTGCACTACCTTCAAATGGAATGCCATTTATTCAAGCATATTCCCTGAAGCATCCCTATGATATCATTGACTTTGTCTCGATCATTTCAGAGTTACGAATTTGTTTGTCCAAATAATGTAATCTGCAGATGCATACCAAAAAAATCGCTGTCGTCGCAATTATAAAATGTAAGAGGAGATTATACTTCATCATCATTTGATAGGCAGATACGTGATATTTCTGGAGATTTTCCATGCCCTCAAATCATACAGGATGGTTGTGAATGATTTCAATTCCGAACTTTTTGAAGTGATTTATCTCGAGTTTTTCAAATTGAACACCCCAATATATATACTTTATCCATGTGATACAAAATTGACAGACGAATTTCTTTTATATTCACACCCATATGGATATTCCTAACCATTTCCGAATTATAGAACTTCGAAAATTATATAAATGCAGGGTATCCGGAAAGGTCATGTCGTAAATGATAGGGCTGATAAAGTGAGCCAAAATAATGTTAGTATTTCATATTAAAAAATTTCTATCGCGATTCGTTATTGACCTTGAAATTTAGAATGAAAAAAATAATTCCATGTATAACTTTCAAACGGTTGCTTTGGTATCATTAATATTCGTAGGTCAATAAGATAATGCTTCTTTCCATACGTGAACGGTTTTTCGGTGGAATGTTTCTAAATGCGTTTTTTTCTAGATCGGTACAAAATATCTATTGAAATAAATAATACCATTTTAGTATACTATTTTTGTAGAAGAAGATGAAGGGATCAAACGATGAAGAGAAAATGTCAAATTTGTCACATTTGTCAAAAATGTTTTCATTAGGCGAAAAAAATGTGTCCCATCCTATATAGAAAAGCCGTTTACGTTTGAAAGATATACATGATTTTATTTTTATTCTAATTTTCGAGGTCAATAACTCCGTAACGTAGCGCGATATTTTTTATATGAAGTACTAACATTATTTTGACTCACTCTATCAGCCTCATCATTAACGACATGGACCTTTATGGCCACCCGGAATATTATATTGTAGAACATGTGATGAAGCCGCATTTCTCCGATGGTACCTTGATTGGACCTGTTTATTTGGACTCCTTTTATTGTATTTTCTTATTCATGAATCTATCTTGAAATGGGGTCCTTCCGAATTCTCTCAATACTAGGAATTTCTAAACGGTTTGCAAATTCGTTATCAGAAACTCCTAAAACGGTCGTATTTCCAATTTCCATTTCTTGTCATACCTACTTCATCATACTTCAATATTTTTATTGAAATCGTAGTTTTTTTCAATAATATTATCACATAAATTACCATACAGTTCATCAATTATCATCATATTCCATTCAACGATATTTTGCCCTTTCGGCAAAGTTCAGGAAGGGCTTATAACTGGAGTATGTTTGACATGGAAAATTCAAATTTTCAATGTGCCAACAATTTTGTGTTGAAGTATCACTGTTCAAATCTCAATAATAAGTCAGTGTACAAAAAAAATTCATGGGGAGTATCATTCAATGAATTAACAGTCAAATTGGATGTTTGAATATTCAAACGTTTCATCAGTGTTGCAACTACTTTTTAGGTTTGTTTAAGTTTATATTTTATAGTTTCCATTGATATATTTTTCAACAAGAATGAATGTATGCCTAACAACACAGGAATGTCCTAGGTACGTCTCTTTCTTGTCCCGCAGTACAAGGACATGTTTGGGGCATCCAGAGGATGTCCCGCAGTGGTTGTCCAGTGGACATCCCGCCCGGTACATCTCTAGGTTATCCTATTCGTGTCCCTGGAATATCTGATATCCATGCATTCACATCAGAGTCATTGAATTTCATCAAAATATTGAGTTGAATTTTCTTGAAAATGTTTGTTTTTCTTCCGGAAAATAATTGTAATGAGAATAAATAATATAGTCTCAGAACTTCTTAAGAAATTACCATTTTTTGCCAAACAGAAATGCATAATGCCCCTCATTTTCAAACATCCAAGAATGATAATAATTATACATGAAATCCTAACAAAGTTGTATTTATTCAGGTTTCAGTTCTGTACTGTTTATAATTCTGTTTAGTATATAAATCTTCAGAAGGCATATTAGCCAATAGAGTAAGGTGTGTGCCTGATAAGATGAAGGTTCCGGGTTCAATCTCTACTCGACTTACACTTTCTTTTCTTTTGTCGAAGGGATGTCCCTGGATTATCCTTGGGACGTCCTAGGGATATACTTCCTTCGTACTTGGTACATCCCAGGGACGTACAAGAAGAACATCCCTTGGATGTCCTTTTTGTCAGAAAGTGGATTTCCCTGGGACGTCCCTAGTATGTACTTTATCCCGATAAAGGATATCTCTGGGATGTCCTGGTATGAAGTTAGGAACGTCTCTAGGAAGTCCCTAGGATTTACTTGTGATTTCAGGTATTGAATAATGAGAATAATATAATTGTTCATCATAACAGCTTCATAAAGTTCCGTATCTGTTGTTTTAAAGCACTCCAAACAACGCGGTTTACAAAATAGTATCTTATCAAACTTGCATATTGATATTTCGTTTTCCTGATGAGTGATATATATTTTAGGTTCATTGAGCAGTGACCCTACTACTATTCACCGAATCAATTATCATATAATATAATATAACATTACTTACTGTCCCATAAACCACAGGAATAGTCGCAGCTTCCTCAAGACTCCACTTCTCAGGTACTTCCCACAGGAACCCTGGATCAGCTAGCACCGTTGTTGCCAAACTTTTTGCAGCCACCATTCCCATCACCCTCCTACCGCTCGAATCCCGTCCAGAGAATTCGAGTCCCAATATACAGTCTTGACCTGCAAGGTCACCAGGAAGGGCATCCGGCGGTAATTTTCCAGTGGCCAACATAATGTCACGGAAGTTGAGAGGTGCATAATAGACGTGACAGAGTTCATTGTGAGCATCTTCATCCCTGCAACAAGAAAGACGTATAAAGGGCATACCTGGTGTAAAAAAGTCACAAAATGAATCATATTACTTTCCAGTTAGTGAAAGTGTTTTGATATAATTCGGGAAGTACACCCCAGCAAACATGTATCGCGCGGGCCTTCAGACGCACTCCAAAAACTGGCAAAAGGCAACATTAGCAGGCCACAATCATATGATACATCGTCGGTCCGGCTAGCCCGTGTCGCACCACCCGCTAGTAAGCCGCCGGACTATCTGCCGACACTATTCAGTTAGAAATAAATAAAAGATATAGCCGGGAGTCGGACTCGAACCAACGCTCGATCGGATAGATCCTATCCACTGTCAGAAGCACTAGGGTACTCCGGAACTTGACAGATTTTATTAGGAATTCATGAGCCAACAGAATTGGAATAGTACGAGGCTTTAATTATATTTGATATGAGATCATGCGATTTACCTATCATAACTTAGTTGATTTGGAGACGTAGAATAGGTGTAGCCTGATAATGTTACAGCCACATTACTTTTCCAGTTTTTGATCTATTACTGTGAATCAAATATTTGACGAATATATAGGTGAAGAACTGAACTTCGCATTGGTGCATTATTGTTATAATATAGGTGATTTTATTTATATAATGGAGTTTGTCTACAGCGTCGAATCGACAGCGACACGATTGTGACATATCTACAACGGTCAATTACGGGATGGATGATAAACAAACATAATGAATAAGCGTACATCGAGCTGTGGTGGCACAAGCAATGTCATTCAAACATCTTGCCGGTTGCCGCTGCCGACACATATCCGCTGCTGACAGCGATGGGCTGGCTATTTACCACCTATTCATGTTTACTGGGACATGTCATTGTGTTTTATGTGTATGATGTATCAGATGTATATTGAACACTCACTTGTAATATCCTAGAGGTCCTTCAATCCACCTCAAACTTGCCAAATCTCCCCTAGTCAGTGTATTGATGTACGAATGTTCAACTTGCAATTTCCCGCTGTCTTCAAATTGTTCTAACATGATGTGTCGATAACAACCCCAAGTCTTGTTTTTTAGTACATTGTGAACGAGATCTTTCTTCAGCTGACTTTCATATGCGGCAATGCTGAATTGAGGTTCATTAGTGTCTTGGATAAAAACGGATCTCAGGTTAGATCCTCCTGGTTCTTGTTTTAGACAGTTGACCATGCCAATGAGACCAGTTAGTTCCTCTCCTTGAACGTACAGATAAATTTTACGGCCATCATTTTCTGCTTGTTTCATGACTTCCTGAAAAAAAAAACTTCTTTTATGCTTGAATTTTTTTGAAAATTTTCTCGTTTGAATCAACATTTTCATAAATAATATAATTTTCTCTTATTGAACGCTAGTTCCTTATTTTCTGGCGAATTGCGTTTATTGCACTCATTTGTTCTTACCTTGAGAGGTTCAACCCAACTGAAGTTTTTGTCTGTAATTTGAATGATGCTAGCATCTGATGGCGGAGCAATGGGCTTACGTAGGAGTAAATAAAGTTTGGTATCAGTCAATTGCTTACTGACAACTTCCAAATCACTTATTTTCTTTATATCTATAGGGCCCTTAATTTCTTCTAATAAGATGAACCCGCCAGGTTTCAGAGAAGCTACTGCATTATTCAGAACATTCTTTTTGTCATACATCAATACGTCACTTGCTACAACTAAATGAGTATCTTGAGCAATGGGGTTTGTGTTCACGTCTCGTATCACATGTTTGATATCATTGGCTTCCAATAATGATGTATCGACTGGTCCTGCTGTTACCACAGTAACTTCGGTTGACATCATAGGCTCAGATTCTACTATATTCTTGATAATAGGAGCAAGGACTGATTCTATTGGTTTATCTGTACCTACTTCAACCACTTTAAGCTTGAGTGCTCCAGAACTGTTTTCCAATACAGTTTGTAAAATTACAGTGAGAGCTTGTGTCTTAGCTTTGTCAGAGTCTTCAACCAATGGTTGAGTGTTTTCATATGGTACAAATTGATATTTTTCTAGTTTAGGTGATGCTTGTGCTTGTTGACGACGTGGTGCTAGACTGGCTTTCATTCCGCGTAATTCAATACCTGCCGACTTAATGACGCCTATATCGCGATACATACTGACTGGGATGTCTGAAAACATAATGTCATATGAAATTCATGAAATTAATAGTTATTTATTATACAAGGGAAAAAACTAGTACATTTTAGCTCGGGGTTGTATTGACCCAAAGCCGTGAGCTAATATACAATATTTTTCCCTTGTATAATGCACTATTTTTTCTGTGACAAGAAAAAGGTCGAATAAATATTGAGAATTCATTATATTATATCAGAATCAGAAGATCGTCAACGGGAAATTTGAAGTGTTTAACAGGAATCACACCTACGTTGCAGGCATCTTTTTGCAGGCATCTTTATCGTTCTTTTGAAGTGATTAGATCTGGCAGTCTAATTCTGTTATTTTATTTCAAGAAATTGCGAGCTCAAAGGTTTTTTAGTATTTCACAAAAGCCATGTGTATATATGTATAAATATATCTATCCCAGGAAAGGGTACTCACTTTTTTTCCGTGGAATAATAGTTATTTGTGTTACTAGGTTTACTAGGCAGAAAAGTAGTGAATTGACTGCCGCGACTGATAGTTCATAGACGTGCGTAGAGAGGCTATATAGGAATTCTTTATACAGTATGATGCAAATGTATGGAATAAATTCATTATTTCAGAAATGGGCGACATTTGAAAAAAATTCCAAGGACAAGTGAGGTTTCATTTTTGAAGCCTCATCTCATGATATCCATATGAGAGATGTTACTCACCGGTGTTGGAGTAATGACGTGATGAACGATTTTTTCAAATGAAAACAGGGGTCATGTGACACCTCGTTTGGAAGGTCTACTGATCGTCTATTCAACAGTCAAAATTTTGCATAAGAAAATTGAAATCAAAATGGATTATCATTTGATTAACTGAATCTTGCAGAGGTCTACTACTGAGAATTGAACAACGAAGGGTCGTCTATTTGAAAAAATAAATCAATAAATAAAGTTCTGAAGTCTAGTTTTTGGATTTTTTTCGGAAGTCGTCTTGTTTTGGAATGAATTTATTCCATACATTTGCATCATACTGTATAATAATTCGTTCTCTAGATGTTATAAAACCGATTTTGTGTAATTTTTTTTATTAAAACTCTATCATTTTGTGTTCACCCAATGTCAGTGTCAATTTTGATTACCAATTTTATTAAAATTTCTTAGAACGTTGCTTAGCAAAAAACCATGCCTAGGCAGAGAAAGTGATCCTTTCCTGCCTGTTGAGTGTCAGAGAAATGCCACTTTCCCTGTTGCTCAGAGAAAAAAGTAATTTATAAAAGTTACATCTTATGATCTGTTAATAGAGATGAAATATCGAATGTTCTTCCCGTCACAGAAAAAAAAACACTTCATCTCTTACCTTCTCCTTCGGTGAGTTGCTGAATGGCATGTAAGTGTTCTTTAGGATTTATGAAAGCTCTTTGTAACCTAGTTGGCAAGTACAGCTCCCTGGTATTCTGTCCAAGAATGGAGAATTGCAGCATAGTATCGATAAAGCTGATCCAATTATTCTCCCATTTGAGTTTTCCATTGATACCATGATTATCTGATTCACTTATTCCTCTGAATATACCTTCATAATCATATCCACGAAGTCTCAATTCTTTGTAGACATCAGCGGTAGTCAAATTCAATACATCTTTTTCTGATTTGGAATTTAATTTGGGTAAATTCAAAGTCTCTTTGGTGACATCTTCTGGTACCGAGATAAAACCGGAAACAGCCACTGAACCTCCTTCACAGAGTTCAAATGCTCCGGTTCCTTCAAATATATTTATCAAAAACTTGACGGAGCCTTCTTTCGGCATGATAGTGGCTCTATGGAACTGTACATCTGACAAAATAACAGGCAATTGTTCAAAATCTGCGTTTCTTAATTTGGCAAACGTTTTCCAAACCAATGTCTGTAAGAAAAATCACATAATGTCTATGTAAGTAACAATGGGAGTAGGTTATTGGGATTCAATTTATTTACCAAGTATCCTGTCGCAGGGAAGAGGACCCTGCCGTCAATAGTATGTCCAGCTAAATATTGATCAGATTCTTTACTCAAGTCTACTTCAACCACAAGTTCACCGGATCGATTTCCTTTTCCGGAAAAATTTGCCACAGACCACTGAATCGAGTGATCCCATTCTATCATAGAATTAATCATAGGAGTTCCCCTACCGACAGGGAAAGTCACTGGGTGGTACAAATTTCCCAACCTGGGTTGTGCACCGGCACCAAAAATTCTGGAAGAAAATAAAATCAGCTTCATAGTCATTGCAAGGGTTTCATAAATTGGCATGTTTGTTGCTTTGTATGTACAATATGCAATACTGATAGTTATGAAACGTTGAAGAGCGAGCGGGAGTTGGGGAAGTTTTTGAGGAAGTTTTTCAAATATGAGTAGTTTTAGTTTTTACTTCATATCTCCGTAAGTATAGATTCTCTGGAGAATACTCATATAACATGGACGTCATATTAACGTATATCACTGGAGGTCGGTAAAGACGTCCCAACAAAGTCAACCTTTTTTCATTCGTAAACTGAACTTATTGAGTTATTCTGATATTTTCTTCAAAATTCGCAAAAAAATCTGAATTTCCGTTATGAGCAGTTTGCGAAAGAATGTGATTATTCTCGTCTTTCGAGTGTACAAAAGTAAAAATTTCAATCTCACTTCTATATTTATTGATTCACAGATCAAAACTAAACTTTGGGATCTGATCTATAGCTGTTTTACTGGATATAAAAACAGGTTTGGAATATAGGTATGTGGCATACCTAGCGAATACCCAGGTAGAACAGTGACCTAAGAAGACGTAATAATGACGTAGATTTTTTGTCAAACATTCTTTCGTTCAGCCGAAGCGAATAATCAGTGTTCTTCTTACCTCTTTATGGTCTACTCCACGAAATTTGAGTTCGTATTTACGTTTCTTTACAACGTGAAGCTCAATTTGCCGCAACTTTTGGTACGTTGCAATCAAACTACTTTTTTCCGCTTACATCTCGTCGACGCTCGCTACATAATATCAGATACTGATATATGAATAATTAATGCGAACTACTGATATAACGGCAGGATCGAATAGTATTACTCAAGGAGGGATCAAGACATCAATGAATCTCTTCAAGGGTTAGTGTTGTATTATTATGGTTTCTATAATACCGTGTAAACGCCTATTTATACCCTGAAATTTTGTCTAGGTCTCCAGTACGTAATTTTTTGACGTCAATCTGTCAGTTTTGTGACCAAATCAGGACGCCATTCAGACGTCACTGTGCTACCTGGGCGCCGGATTCGAACCAAGAGCACTTACATCGGTAAACGGCTTGCTAGCGAATGTGAGTGCTTAGACCGCTCTCATGCCATGCCTCATCTGTGACTATTCAAATAGAATTTCTGAAATGAAGTCAATGGCAAGTGACATTTGAGGAGTCGAATTTACCCGAATGGAAATAGTCCTAGACCGACAACGCAGAACGATTCTGGCTAATATGGTGGTGAATTTGAATTTGTTAGATGTGCCCTATGCTTTGCGTGCGTTCGATTCTTGAGAAAAACATCACTCAAACAGCGAATCAATTACTGTTATCATCCTCAATAGTACGGTTTTAACGAGGGTTTTGACTAAAATCACCAAAATGAAGTATGTGGTAGCCGCAAGCGAACACAGGACCTTCACTATACCTGGTTCAACACAGTATGTTACTTGTACGTTATGCTGGTGCGATCAAGCTACTACTACTACAACTTCACATTGGACTATAATAATATTCGCATCATCCTCAGATGTTTTTGAAATTCAACATTGCCCAAGAGTGAAATATAAATGTTCACAGATACTCTGCTTTCCTGAAGTCTACCAACAAGATTTAGCCAGACCTGGCGGTCTTACCACCTACAAATAACTGACCAGCGGCACTCATACAGGTTTTTTTATGTTTTGGTTCCCACGATAAAAGGGATATCCTGTAATGTTCAGAGAACATCTTGAGAACCAAGGAAAATAAGGTAGGAATTGGTGTTCTTCTTGAATTTCTGGAGGTTATATGCCTAGCGAAACACCTACCTTGGCATGGGGCTGAGAGAAGGCGTATATGGAGCCCTAGAATCTACCATGAATCATGACCATATAGTGTCAGCCTCTGTTATGAAAACCCTATTCTGCAGCTGTGCCCATCTGATTGTGGCTTACGCTGTGGATGTCGTGAGATTGGATTAACGTTCTCCTCAGTTTGTATCAACTGTGAAAAACCTTTTACCAGAAGACTGACTACCTCAATAAAGATAAAGAAAAATTAACTCCAATCTAAATACTCATTATTCATCATTTACCCAAGGATTGACAATAGATACTTTTCAAATTTGCCTTAGTTTCATCTGTCCTGTAAGTATAAAATTATCACTAATTTGAAAATGATTTATATGTCTTTCGAAGCAAATTTCAACAACTTCCATTTGGTATAGGTATACATTTTTCGTAGGATTGATAGTAACAGATGAATGAGCTGTTAACAAAGAAAAATCACACTCAGACCCCCCTGCTCGCTCTCTTCTTCGCAGGACTTCAGTATGTTACATTATATGTACACTGAACAATTATACCAATTTTTAGAACTCTTTTTCTATTCCGCAGCTGCCGACACCAAGAATGTTTTCATTATCATGGATGAATTTATGTTGAATTGGTGTAAGTCATTCAGAATATGATAGCTCTGTGTTAAATAAAGTTGACAGTCACAAGAATCACAAACAATATACATTGAGAAACGCTGAGCAATGAAGTGATAGAATTGATAATCATAACATTCAAATGTCAGGCTTCATTAAAAACTATTTGCTCATGTCGAAGTCATGATACTACTAATCAAACAATATTATAATGAGAACAGATTAGACGATCTGCACAAGAAATATTGTATCTGAATGATCCTCGAATATTGTTGAATGATGTTTGATGCTTATAGATATATGAACTTTGTAGACGGTGACGTTTGCGAAAAAATTGTTCGAAAAATTAATAATGGTATTTATCGAAAAGAATCTCACTTACTTTCCAATAGCAGACAACAAAAATGATATATTGTCGTCATGTCCCCTCTTAACAAGGCTGATATTCGTGGCTTTGGGCCCTAAAGCCCTTTTTAGAATAGCTTGAAGGAGACCAGTAGGAGCAATTTCGATCACGATGGCATTCTCAGGGACGTGTCTCAAAGCTTCTCGGAACAAGACAGGAGATAGCAAATTATTCACATGGTACGCCGAAGAACTATGTTGTGCCAATGGAGTTAACCATCCTGATTCAGGAATGGAAGAAGATATCCATCTGGGAGATCTGGGTTTCGGATTCGGAATAATTTCGTCTAGAGCTTTACGTAGTCTCGGACCAGCATCAGCAATATACTTGCTATGGAACGCTGTGCCTGAACTTTTGACTCCTTTTGCAAAAATATCCTCACTTTGTAGTTGCGCTACAAACTTTTCGATTGCATCTGGAGGTCCCGAAATAGTTACACTGTCATCACTGTTGTGACATGCAGGAAATATATCAGGAGGACACCTACGTTTTGTTTCTTCCCAAGAAAGTCCAACTGCTGCCATAGCACCTGGAGCTAATTTACTTTCCAATATGGCACGTCCTCTAGAGTATGCTGCCAAAACTGCTTGTTCTCCAGTAAAGGTACCATCAGCATATGCACAACCAACTTCTCCGACCGAGTGACCGATGATAATATCAGGTTCAACTCCAAGAGTTTTCAGTACGTCAGTTAAAGCTACCTGCATAGCAGCTATGGATACAAAGGAATTCAGGACATTGTCGAATGTTGTCTCTGATCCATTAGTCAGAATGTCTTCTAGATTCATATTTTTTGACTTCAGTGCATCTGAGCAGTTTCTAATCGAGTTTCTGAAACAGTCCAACTGCATCAACTCTTTCGCCATTCCAGGCCATTGGGCGCCCATTCCGGAAAATATAAATACAATAGGCCTATTTTCGCCAGTGACTTGCATAACCTCTTTAATGGGTTGGTTTTTCAAAACGGCGTATCCCCTATAAGCATGTCCGTTGATATTCTTCTTATGAATTTCATCCAAAAGTGCTAAGAACTCTTCGTCATTCTTGTTCTGTTCAATTTTATTTAAGAAATTGTTCACAGCCTCTTCAGTTCTACCAGAAACTCCCACTACTCGTGGAATCGGCCCAACAGGCCAGGTAGTTTTGGGTTTTGGATTAGAACGCAAGACAACATGAGCGTTAGCACCTCCGAAACCGAAGGAGTTGATAGCGATTATTCCACCATTAAATGCTTCATTTTCTGCTACAACCTTGAGTCGTCCGTCATTTAATGCAGGTATGTCTTTGTTAGGGCTTTTGAAATGAAGATTCTGAGGTATCATTCCTGCTTCCATAGCTATCACAATTTTAGCCAAGGAACATAAGCCAGATGCAGGTTCTGAATGTCCCATATTACTTTTTACTGAACCAATCAGTAGAGGATCTTTACGATCTTTGCAGAAGAAATCAGCAATTGAGTTGATTTCTTGGGGATCACCCACTTTGGTACCAGTACCATGGGCTTCTACGTAAGCTACTTCCTGTGGTTTGACACCAATTTCATCGTATACTTCTCTGATGAGTTTATTTTGCATGGCTCCAGAAGGAAATGTGATGCCCTGCTCCTTATTACCATCAGTATTGGTTCTTGCACCAAGTACCGTTGCATATACTCTCTTTGCTGCACTAGATTTTTGTAAATAAACTACCACCGCTGCCTCTGATCGAACGTAACCATTACCAGAGGCGTCAAAGGCTTTGCACATACCTTGAGGGCTCAACATGCTGAGTCTATGAAACTGTAAAGAACTTGTAGGTTTGAGAAGAAGATTGACTCCTCCTACTATCGCAGCATCGCATTGTCCAGTCTTTATTGCGGTAACGGCTTGTTGGAATGCGAATAAGCTACTGGAGCAAGCTGTGTCAATGGCATAGCTGGGTCCTGAGAAATCGAATGTATATGATATTCTATTAGGAAACATAGCTCTGCAACATCCGGTGAGCCCATAACCATTTACTTTGTCGGGATCCATGGTCCAAAATTCTGAAGATTCAGAGTCAGACACTCCGATGAAAACGCCGGTTTTTGATCCTTTCATGTCTGCAGGATTCACACCTGCATCTACCATAGCTTCGTGTGTTAGTTCTAAGAGCATTCTCAACTGTGGATCCATAACATGTGCTTGTTTAGCATGAACCCCAAAAAAAGTTGCATCGAAATATTCCAAATTTTTTATTTTACCAGTACGTGTAGGTAAACCATATAAGCCCGAAGGCCATCTTCGGGGATCATCTGTTACTAGGTCGACACCATCGAAGAGCTGTTGTTTGAATTCTTCTATTGTGTTGCTTTCAGGGAGACGTCCAGAAATACCTGTTATGACGATTTCGTCATTGACGGTGTTTCCGAAGTTACGTTCGAATTCTGGTGCTCTAGCAGGCATTTTGCTGTCCTTTCAGTTGAATCTGAAAGAGAATAGACAATATATTAGGCCTTCAGTACATACAAACACAATAATTAAAATAGTTGCTTCTTCTGGTCGAATATTCGTACAATAATTATTGAATTGAATTGAATATTTCAATCTGTTTTTGCTGGTCCGTAATTGGTTTCTTCTCTTCAGGAAGATCACAAATACATTTTTCGTGGTTTTTCAATAATGCATCGATAATGGTTTAAGATCAATACGATAATGTTTAGAGATTTTTGAATGGTTCAAGTCATTCCAAGAGAATAAATATCAACTCGGAAGAATATGATTTGCAGTGGAGAGTCGACATACGATCATCAAAATTGGTGATCATCAAAGTACCTCAGCGAAATGCCTCTCATGATTATTGTAAACACGGGGGAAGTGAGCAAATCCCGAGGCAAATCCCAACACTAATTTTCAAGAAAAATCTCGTGATGGTTGAGCCCTGATGAGCCCTGATGATTACGTATTAGCCGAATGCGCTTCGAAATTTAAATTGAAACATTTTCCATGGAACGCAGTAGGTATCTCGCATATTAATACGTGTGTACACACGTGGGCAAACATTCACTCCATTGATGATAAACAATATTTTTCCTCGAAAAGCATTTTCATTGACGAAGTAGAAGGAGAAGTAGGTAGGTACTATACATAATTCAATAGAGAATATTTTTATTATGAGCACCTCATGTCATTCATTATGTTTGATATGAATAATTTTGCGTTTCGACGATAATCTACGTCAATAAAAAGTCCCATGTTAAAATTAATTTTTGAGCTGACGTTTATGATGATTATTATTGGATATCCATGCTTCCTGTATAGTGGAGACCAGAATTTTATGCTGATTCTGCCACGTACCACAAGAAGAGTTTAATCACGGTTTATGAAAGTTGAATAGTGGCAATAAATGGTGGTCATAGCGATACTATTTTGCCGATTTCGGCGATTGTTACGACAGCTTGTTGCCTAATAATTTCGCCGGATGACATTGTTAATCAAAACTTTCGAGCCGTAGGCGAGAAGTTATGGAACAATGCCTTGAGCGAAAGTAAAGCAGCAAGGTGGATTAAGTCAATCGAGGAATATTTCCAGGAAAAATAGTATCACGAGTTGTATTCGTATGACTATTCCACTCTTGATCTCGAGAACCAATCAGATACGACCATTTTCACGGTTTCTTCTGTATTCTAATGATATTTTTTGTTCATTAAATTTTATCGGACTTGCTCTACAAATACAGAAGCCGAATTGACCCACACGTGACCAACAAACCTCGTTTATCAGCGATAAAATTTTGACATCGTGTCTGGTCAAGATTGCATTGGATTCAAATCTGACACAATAACCTAAGTTCCTACTTTATTTTATTTACTTATAATTTGCGTTAGTGATAAGTGTGACGTTGAGGTTTAGGGCGCACATGCGCAGAACATAAGATAGGTCACGACAGTAACATGAATAGCAAAATGAGCCCTCTTCTGTCGGGTCCACCAAGCAAACAACATGATCAGATGTCTGTGATATTAGTAATAATAAAATCCGTATAGTGTACCACGATTAGTGTGTTTCATTGGAACAGAAATTACCGGGCATTAATTATGTAACTATTAATACGTTACAATTTGGCGACGAGTGAAAATTCGGATAATTCGTGAAACACGTGGCACGCGGTCGTGAAAGAGATAAGAAAATGGCCGCCGGTATAATTGGTAGTGTCCATGAATTTAATGGAATATCGGACGATTGGATCATCTATAGTGAGCGTTTGGAACAGTATTTCTGCGCGAACAAAATAGAAGACGTTAAAGTTAAACTCGCGACTTTAATCAGTTTAGTAGGTGATTCCACGTATAAGTTGTTAAGAGACTTGTGCCATCCGAGACTACCCAAGGAAAAAACATACGAAGAACTGTGTGAAATGTTGGAAAAACAGTTCAGCCCGCAGACATCAGAATGGAGAGAACGGATAAAATTCTACGACTCGAGGCAGCAAAGCTCGGAATCAATTAGTGAGTGGTTCGCGAGAATAAAAAACTTGTCAGTAAATTGCCAGTTCGGAGCGGCATTGGAGACCGTATTAAAAGACAAATTTGTCTCTGGCTTGCAAAAAGGGAAGTTGTTGGACCGTCTCTGCGAGGAAGGAGTGGAGAAGCCGTTGGATGAAATGGTGAAGCTAGCTTCCAAGAAAGAATCCGGTATGAAAGAAGAAAATCTCCAACATTTTTCAAAATTCCCGCCAAGAAGGAGGAGCCAACAGCAGCAGCGCCACCAGTGGGCAAGGTCAGAAACCAACACTGGTAGAGGGGCGACGCAGAATCGACACCGACAGGGGGCCGGGACATCAAATGTCATAAGTAAAATGGCGGAAACTGACAGTCATCGAAATGGATCAAATCTAAATGGAAATGGAAAGTTTCAAAACAATAGAGAATGTATGGTGTGTGGTAAGAAACATCTGGGAAAATGTAAGTACACGAACTATTTTTGTGATAAATGCAACAAAAAGGGCCATCTTGCCAAAGTTTGCAGAGCAAATAGACATTTTACCAATTTTATTGAAGAAGATTGGATGGAATCTGAACAAGTTAGTGATCATGAACAAATTTTCGCAATCAACCAGCGCCATCAAAATCACAATAATTTTAAAATCAATCTAGTAATGGACAACAAAGTGCATAATGTTCAAGTAGACAGTGGTGCAAGCATAAGTGCATGTAGTGAACTTATGTATAATAACTACTTCGCGAAATACAGACTAAAACAAGACTATTCAATATTAAAAGGTTATAATGGCGAACATTTTCGGAATGTGGGTTATTTCAGCATTGAAGTAACATTCAACAATAAAACTAACTTGATCAAATTTTATGTAGTGCCTGATGGAGGTCCCATGCTTGTGGGACGGGACTTTTTATCGAAATTCAACGTAACCCTGAATGTTTTGAATGACATAACTCCAAATGAGGAAATAGAAAAATTGATGAACAAATATAGTGATATTTTTCGAAATGAATTGGGTTTATATAAACATAGCCTTGTTTCTTTACAGTTGAAGCCTACTGCCAAGCCTGTTTTCCTGAAGCCTCGGAATGTTCCATTTGCATACCGACCAATGGTAGAGGAAGAACTCCAGAGATTAGAACGTGATGGCATCATAGTTCCTGTCCAAAATAGTGAATGGGGAACACCATTGGTAGTTGTACCGAAGAATGATGGAAAGATTAGGATCTGTGGAGATTATAAGGCAACCATAAATAAGTATCTGGAGGAAATAACATATCCATTGCCATTGTGTGAAGATATATTTGCAAAACTTTATAAAGGTGAGAAATTTTCTAAAATTGATCTGTCGCAGTGTTATGCTCAATTTCCATTAGATGAAAAATCCCAAGAAATGTTAGTATGGTCTACTCACAAAGGATTATTCAAAATTGTACGAATGCCTTATGGGATTAGTCCTGGCACAGCTATTTGTCAAAGGAACTTGGAACAGCTTTTTCAGGGCATGGAGAATGTTAGTAACTTTCTCGATGATATTTTGATAACTGGAAAAGACGATGAGGAGCATTTTCAGGTCATCGAGGCAGTTTTTAAAAAACTGCAGGAAGCAGGGCTAACAATTAAGAAGGAAAAATGTAGTTTTTTTCAGGAACAAATCGAATATTTGGGCCATGTAATTGGAAAAGAAGGAATCCGTAAATCAGAAGACAAGGTAAAAGCAATAATTCAAGCAAGAAGACCAAGTACAGTACAAGAAGTTAGATCTTTCATAGGTCTAGTAAATTACTATAGCAAATTTATTGAAAATCTGTCATCCTTATTGAAGCCTATTTATAATTTATTGAAGAAAAACGCAAATTTCAGCTGGACAGACAAATGTGAAGAAGCTTTTACCAGAATAAAACACAAAATTGCTGAAGATATAGTGTTAGCTCACTTCAATCCGAATTTGCCCCTGGTACTTACCTCAGATGCATCTAATTATGGTATGGCCGCCACACTAAGTCACATTCTACCAAATGGAGCAGAAAAGCCAATTGCTTGTGTGTCAAGAACATTGATGAAAAATGAAGAAGCATGGTCTACCTTAGAAAAGGAAAGTGGAGCAATAATTTTTGGAGTACGTAAATTTGAAAAATACCTAGCAGGTAGGAAATTCATTCTCAAAACAGATCACAAACCATTAACAACAATTTTTGGTGAGCATAAACAGCTACCAGTAATGCACACTAGTAGGTTACAAAGATGGGCTTTGTATTTAGCAGGTTTCCACTATGAAATTCAGTATATAAAAGGAGAAAACAATCAAATGAGTGATTATCTATCTCGGGCTCCGTTGAAAGTAAATACAATAGACCCAGAGTATGAAGGAAAAGGGGAATATGTGAATTTCATCAAAAATTCAGAGGACTGGCCAATCAATAGTGAAGAAATTAAAAATGAAATCAGGAGTGACAAAGAGCTGAAAAAAGTATGTATGTTCCTTAAATCAAATAACTGGCCCAGAGAAATTGAAGAAACATTGAAACCATACTATAGAAGACGTGAAGAACTGCATATAATTGATGGACTACTGATGTGGGGACACAGAGTAGTTATTCCACATAGATTTCGATCTAGGTTGCTGGAAGAAATTCACTCAGCGCATTTGGGCATAGGAAAAACAAAATCACTAGCAAGAACATACATGTTTTGGCCTAACATAGATAAAGATATTGAACGAATGATAAACAGTTGTGAGCCTTGCCTCAGTCAGAGACAAAGCCCACCTAAAAATCCACTAACACCATGGGAAGCTGAATCTCAACCTTGGCACAGAGTTCATGCTGATTATTTAGGCCCAGTTCAAGGAAAAACATTTTTAATAATTATTGATGCTTTTACTAAATTTCCAGAAGTATACCAGATGAAAACCATGAGTGCAGGGGAGTTAGAAGAAAAGTTAAGAGACTGTTTTTCGAGGTTTGGAATTCCCTCTATATTTGTTTCAGATAATGGAAGTTCATTAGTTTCCAAACAGATTCAAATGTTTTTTCAGCAAAACGGAATCAGACACATCACTTCGCCAGTGGCAAATCCTCAGAGTAATGGTCAGGCTGAAAATTATGTGAAGACCTTCAAGAATAAACTAAAAACAGCTCTGAGTGGCCCAGGAAATAGAGGTAAACCATTGTCAACGTTAGTTTCTAGATTTCTAATGGCTTATCGAAATGCTGATCACGAAACAACAAAGAAAGCACCAGCAGAATTGCTTTTAGGACGAAAATTGAGAACTAGATTTGATCTGTTGAAAGCATCTAGCATAAGTGGGAACCAAATTGAAACTGAAGCATACAGAAACATCAAGGAAAGTCAAGAAAAACAAGCCAAATATTATAGAAGTGGGAATCAACGAAGATTTACCATGGAAGAAGAAGTGATGATTCGGGATTATCGATGGGGAAATGAAGTTAGATGGACAGCAGCCAGTATCCAAAGAAAAATAGGAAGCACAACATACCTATGTAGGTTACGAGAAAGTGACAAAATTTGGAAGAGGCATGCAAACCAAATAATCAGGAGGTCAGCAGGAACAGAGGAAAATTCAGGTCTTGGCAGGGGCAGAAACACCACAGAGAAAACACCATCCAGGGTTTCTAGAAACATCCAGCCAATACCATACATTCCTATTGTTCAACCACCGGTAGAAGAGAACAGAGTAAGACAAGCTATCAAAATTAATAGTGATAGGGCTAGTAGTGTTAGAAACTATATTAACATTGACAAGAGTGTTGAAAACTGTAAAGGTTTTACAGACTGTGATGACAATAATCTTGCAAAAGAGACAGACAATGACGACGTTAGTGAAACAAAAACGGACATAACTAGACATAACAAATCTGACAACTCGTCTGATGACGAGTATAGTAGCTGCGAAACTAACAAAAATTCTCTTTCCAACAGGGACCCGACAGAAGAGCAAGAAGGAAGGAGAGGAAGCATTCAAGAAGGGGAGAGTTCTACAGCAGAACATCTCAGTGGATCTACTAGAGAATCAATAAAGGAAGAAGGCAACCCCCAGGAATCTTCTACAAGTGGAACCAACAGGCCGAAAAGAAGAAGAAAGAAACCAAGGCATTTGGAAGACTACATCACAGACAGCGAGTTTGAATAGGGACTGTAAAGTCAAATAATATTGTATACACGAAAGTCGAACAAAAACAAAAATATTGTAAATTGTGATATTTTATTGTGTTATTGTTTTGTCATCTTTTTGGAAAATTTTAAATTGAAGGGATCCGACAGGTTAGGTTTTAATTCATACAAAATGTGATAGATATATATGTATATATATATAGAGAGTAGGAAAGTAAAATTGTAAAGCGTCACGCATAAGATTCAACAATTATTAGGTACAAACAAATCACAAGATTATAAGGTTCTTGGAAAGTGTAGGAATTAAACTCGATTATTCTCTGTATACTTCTTTATTGCTCCACTGTCGAATTACAAGTCCCGTTCTATTCCCACCGGTTCCTTATCGCTACCCGCTATACATCATACCTAACGTTCGATGACGAATGCCTATACACTACATCCCTTCCCTTTTATAAAAGAAGTATCTATCCGTGAAGCATAAAATACCAATTAACGTTATTAACAATTACAACATATCATGAAATTATATACGAACATAAATAACCATCATAACATTGTGTTATTTTCACAAAACAAAGTTCTTTGAACATAATCTCAATTCTATTCATATACATATAGTAACCTTAAATAACATTGCTTATATTTCTAGCCCATTACAGATTGAACACCCATACTCGTAACAATGCATGCTACATATTTACAAACTACTGATTTGAAGGATAACAGGAGTCGTTTGCATGATCATTATCAACTACTCTCCATTCCCCTTCCGTTTTCTTTAAATGCACAATGTGACGTCTACTGTCTCTGCCTGTTTCGTCGTTTTTAATTATGACATCGCCGCCTTTTTTATCTAAAACTGTGTGTGGTGTAGTATCATAGTTAGCAGTCAACTTGTTCTCCTTTATGAGATTTTTAACGTAGACCTTGTCGCCCTTTTCTAATTCAACCTCTTTAGCCTTTCTCTTTTTGTCGCTGTATTCCTTACCCTTGTATTTTTGAATTCTGTCTCTGTCTCGGGTT
This sequence comes from Phaedon cochleariae, assembly GCA_918026855.4. Lineage (NCBI taxonomy): Eukaryota > Metazoa > Arthropoda > Insecta > Coleoptera > Chrysomelidae > Phaedon > Phaedon cochleariae. The sequence goes on from OU896708.1 coordinate 23,198,397, forward strand.
TCATCGTCTATGATTTTGTATGATATATCTCTGAAACTCGGTATTTTGTCCCTGAACTGTCGTTTGAAGAAAAGCTCTGATGGAGTTTGACCTGTTGTGGAATGTGGAGTGCTGTTGTACATAATCAAATAGTCTAAAAGCTCTTGACGCCAATCTTTTTTTAAACTCTGACTTATTTTCAACCTTTTCAAGATATCTCGATTTTGTCTTTCGACTTCCCCGTTCTGTTGAGGCCAGTAAGGGATAGTATGAAATAAATTTATTCCTAGCCCTTTGCAGAATCTTTTCATTTCAATACTAGTAAACTGTTTGCCGTTATCGGCTGTTATGGAGACTGGGTTACCTAGTCTCGAAAATATCTCCCTCAAGATATTAATGGTTTTTTCAGATGAAATATTCCTGGTAATCTTAATTTCTTTGTATCTGCTGAAGTAGTCTATGATCACAAGCAAATGGTCCCCGCTTGGTAAAGGTCCCATGAAGTCAACAGCGATGTCTACCCAAGGTTCACTTGGGAGCTCCCTCCGTTTGAGGGGGTGGGGGGGGTTTGGAGGGGAAACCAAAATACATCCTTTACAGGATTTGACCAACTTCTCTGCGTCTGAGTCTATACGAGGCCACCATACTTTGGTGCGTAGACGACCTTTCATGGCGACTATACCGGGATGGCCTTCGTGTGCTGCTTCGAGGACAGGTACCCTCAAGATAGTTGGGATAACAATTCTAGATCCTCTCAGTAAAATCTCGTCATGGAAGCAGAGTTCCGTTTCGAATGCCTTATAGATTTTTATGTTTTCTTTCCATACATTATTGTACAAACCATCCCTAACCGCGATAATTTCGTTATCTCTTTCCGACTCTGATTTTATTTCTCTCATGGAAATTGCTACAGGACGTGAATATTCCACTATTTCTTGGACATATTCTTCATCGAACCCTCTACTCTTGTGATTGTTATACACGCATAGTCGTGAAAGAGGATCGGCGATATTAGATTTTCCTGGTCTATAAATAACTTTATATTTATAAGATTGGAGGCGTAATACCCACCTTTCTATTCTAGCACAGGGTTTTGATTTAGTTCCAAATATTAATTCAAGTGGTTTATGATCTGTAACAAGCTCAAAACTATCTCTTCCATAAAGATATACTTTAAAATGTTCCACCGACCATACTAGTGCCAAAGCCTCTTTTTCTGTTTGACAATACCTTTTCTCATAATCCGTTAGGCTTTTATTTCCGTATGCTATAGCGCGAGGTCCTCGTTCGTTGAACTGGATTAGGACTGCGCCTAATCCTACAGGACTAGCGTCGGCTATGAGTTGCGTTCTCTCATTTGGGTTATAATATCCCAAACTCTTTATAGTTGCTAATCGAGATTTTAGTTCATTAAATGCTCGATTGTGAGTATTTGTCCAAATTTTTTGTATGTTCGCGTTCTTTGGTAACTTGAGGCGCAAGCATTCTCTGAATGGTTCCGTAAGTGTTGCCAAATTTGGTATCCATTTGCCTACGAAATTCACCAAGCCCAGGAAACTTTGAATTTCTTCAACTGTTTTTGGGATTCTGAAAGATTTTACCCCTTCAATATAGCTATCCAGTGGTCTTATACCCCTAGAAGATAGTGTGTGGCCCAAAAAATGGATTGTGTGAAGGCGAAACCTACATTTATCCTCGTTAAGTAGAACATTATTTTTCTTTAGGGTGTCCATCACTTTTTTTAGTCGATGATCATGTTGACTTTCGTCCGCCCCATATATCAAAATGTCATCTATGAAATTTACGGTGCCCTCGCAACCAATTAAGATGCGTTCCATGGTTTTTTGGAAAATTTCAGGGGCACACGAAATGCCAAACATAAGACGTTTGTATCTGAACAGCCCCTTGCTCGTAATAAAAGTTGTGATATATCTACAGTTTGGTGATAGTTCTATCTGATGGAAAGCGTTTTTTATGTCTAGTCTAGAAAACAGTACAGCTTTTCTAAAATTTGGTAGCATAACATCTATTGTTGGCAAAGGGTGATTTTCGCGCATTATGGCCGTATTAGCTCGTCTCATATCTATACAAAGGCGGATGTCGCCATTTTCCTTCAAAATGGGTACTATCGGAGAAACCCATTTCGAAACCTCATTAACCGGTTCGATAATACCTGAGTCTATGAGTTCTTGTAACTTCAAATCTACTTTGGATTCTAGCGGAATAGGAATTCGTCTGTACGGTTGACATACTGGTTTTACTGATTCGTCTATTGGAATATCTACGACAACGTCTTTGAACTTGGGAAATTCACCCACGTTATTGATTATATCAACACCAATTTGCAATACTCCTAGAGCTTTTGCCGTTGATTTCCCAAGTAAATTTCTTGTACCGTCCTTTATAACGTAGACCGTAGCATCTTCAGTCTTATTACCAACACCAATAATGCATTGGAATGACCCAACAACCTTGAGGGGTGTGTTACTAGCATATGCTATAAATGTTTTCTGTGGATTTTTTATTTGGTTCCTAACCTCAACATTGTGTTTCCTAAGAAATGACCAGGTTTTATCCGAGATTAGATTACTTTTAGTTCCCGAATCAATAAGCATTTCCACTTCCACTCCACCTAAGGAACACGAAATGATTTCATCATCATCAATATGGAATACATAATCGATGTTTTCTCTAGAAGACGATTTTCTCGAACGTTTAGTGTCTTTATTATAGTTTGAGAAATGCGGTTCATATTTGAATTTTCTTTTATTAGATTTACTAAGGCAGCACCTTTTGTAATGGCCGATTTTGTGACATTTCAAACACTCTTGCTCTCTTGCTGGACAATTTGAGTCTTGACTAAAGTGTTCGTTACTACCACAGCGCTTACATTTCATCATAGGTCCAGCTCGTTTTTTAGACTGAATTTTATTAACCTCCTGTTGTCCTTTACCCTTATCAAAACTTTCAATTTCCCTGTTTACTGATTCCAGAGCATTAGCCTCTATTACAATTGTAGTCAAAGTAATCTTATCACCTAAAGTTAACAACCTCTTTCTTAATTCTGATGATAGACATTTTTCAACAATTTGATCAATCAAATGTTCTTCAGGATCTGAATAACTACATTTATTCACCTGAATTCTTAATCTAACCAAGAATTTATCAAATCGCTCATTTTCTTCCTGCCTTATTTGTCTGAATAAATGACGTTCATAAATCTTACTCTGCTTCGGCTCGAAATATTCGTCTAGCTTCTTGACTGCTACTTCGTAGACGTCGATGCCCTCTTCCGGTATGACATGGGCTCCAGGTAGATGATAGTAAAGCTCCTGAAGTTGGGACCCTCCTGCATGTAGTAAATGGGCTCTCTTTATCGCTGCGTCCTGTATATTGAATGCTTCCAAGTATATGTTGAAGGCTCGCTTCCATTTGGACCATCTCAATCCCACAGAGCTTGGTTCGCCATCGCAGTCAAACTGCTCTATGTTCGTTAGATTTGCCATTTATTATATCTGTAAATATGAATTTTATTTTATTTAAGGTTCCTTTTCTTTTTTTTTTTGATGGCAGCCCACTCGTTTTTATCCGAGTTCCAGGGCCGTGAGTTCCAAACTCTCTCGTTTTTTTTTTTTTTTTTCGAGTCCGAGTTCTCAACTCGTCAAAATCCATTTTCGAGTTCCAAACTCGTTAAAGTTCAATTTTGACTTCGAGTTCCAAACTCGTTCATATTCGAGTTCCAAACTCGTTAATTTTCCTGAACTTATTCAATTTTGAGTTCCAAACTCGTTCAAGTTCAATTTTGAGTTCCATACTCTTTATATTCGAATTCCAAACTCGATAAAGTTCAAATTTGAGTTCCAAACTCGTTCATATTCGAGTTCCAAACTCGTTAATTTTCCTGAACTTATTCAATTTTGAATTCCAAACTTGTTAAAGTTCAATTTTGAGTTCCAAACTCGTTAACGTTCAATTTTGAGTTTCAACTCGTTGAATTTCCCTGGACTCATTCAATTTTGAGTTCCAAACTCGTTCAAGTTCAAATTTGAGTTCCAAACTCTTTATATTCGAGTTCCAAACTCGTTAAAGTTCAATTCGAGTTCCAAACTCTGCATATTCGAGTTCCAAACTCGTTAATCTTCCTGAAATTATTTAATTTCGAGTTCCAAACTCGTTGTTCGAAATTGAGTTCACTAAATGAGATTATTTCCAAAGTACTGAGTAATCTAGTTCGGTCTACTTACGTACTGTTCTCATTTATTCACTAATAAAGCTTTTTATACTATACTTTGTCCAGTCGTATTTCCCTCGACCTCGTACTTGTCACTGTATTTTGTATTCACCAATGGAAACATTCACGTTTTTCACATTCTTTCACCTTTTTATCCCATCCTCGTCGCCAATATGTAGGAATTAAACTCGATTATTCTCTGTATACTTCTTTATTGCTCCACTGTCGAATTACAAGTCCCGTTCTATTCCCACCGGTTCCTTATCGCTACCCGCTATACATCATACCTAACGTTCGATGACGAATGCCTATACACTACAGAAAGGATACTAGCGTCTAGCGCAAGGAGGTATTCCTATAAACACCGTAGTGGGAGAACCGCGCCAAGCGAGACGAGGACGCGGACAAACATCACCTATGCCTTCACCATAGACCTTCACCTATCGACATGCCCGACGAACGTTGGAGCGAAGGAGCGAAACAATAATGTGAAAATAATATTAGAAATATGAATACAGGGTGTATCGGGTATATAGGTGCTTATTGTAACACGTTCATTCGTTAGGTATATAGGTATGTTCGGATAGTTTTTACAAGATCTAGCAGACTATCTCTGTAGATAGGTAGGTAGGTATCAAAATCAAATGAATTAACATTATATTCCATGTACAGGGTGATTCACCATAAATGCCCCCCCCCCCCTCTAGCTAGGTTATTTTTGAACCGATCGCAAAATTTGAAGAATCATTTGATTAAGTTTTTTTCCGCTATATCAGAAAATACAGGGTGCTCGGAACAAACGATCGACAGGGTACAAGTTGATTTTTTTAAAAGGAACACCCTGTATTTTATTGCATTTTTAGATTATCCCTGAATAGCTGATTTCATCAATATATCACACTTGGGGTCTAGCGGGAATGATTACAGTGATATAGGGTGTTCAAAAATCGAGATTTTTCAAATTTAAGTAGGATGTTTTTCTGTCGAAACTATTACTTATCGGTCAAAACGGCTTCCATGTTCCTATGTTAACTTATGATTTACTATCTACTGACATTTAATAAGTGGAACAAATACAGGGCGATCAGAATTCTGAATCTTGAACCACCCTGTATTGTTCCAATTTGATGTCAGTAGATAGTGAATCAAAAGTTGGGATAGGGACATGTGAGTCGTTTTGACCAATAATGAATAGTTTACACACAAAAACATCCTAAAATTAAAATATCTCGATTTTGAACAACCTATATCTCCGTAATTATGAACGTTTAGACCCCAAGTGTGATACATTGATGAAATCAGCTCTTCAGAGAGAATCTAAAAATGCAATGGAATACAGGGTATTCCATTTGGAAAAATCAACTAGTACCCTGTAGATCGTTTGTTCCGAGCACCCTGTATGTTCTGATGTGTCAGAAAAAAAATCTGGAAAAATCATTTCAGATGATTTTTGAAATTTCGAAATCGGTTCGAAAATAAATGAGCTAAAGGGGGGGGGACATTTATGGTGAATCACCCGGTACATCATATGGTTCAGTTTTGATTATGGAATTGAATATTTGAATACGTTCTTAACTAACATGTAATCTACAGGGTGAGTCAATATAGTGCGTTCTCCTTCGATATTAGCCAAACCGTCAGATATATACATATTTGAAAAAAAATCGAATACAGAATAATAATAGTCATGATAATTTTCATCTTGAAATATTTTCATATCTATACCGGGTAATACGGACTCATGGTATACCACCTTTTTCTCCTTTTGTTTTCTAGCTATATTTCTGAAATTTGGAACATCGAATATGCTCACTAGAGGGCTTTATCTCACATTTCAGGAAATTTTTTTCATCTTTCAATTCTCCTGGAAATGAGATCAACTTTCGATTTTCAAATGGAAGACCCTGTATTTCATTCCATAATCGGTTAGAGATTGTTATAACGAATTCAACAATATCGGGTTTGATTGGGTTATATCAAACTTCACATTTTCTCCAGATACTCTCTGCGATGACCACGTCATTCTTCTGACCATCTACCAATTTTGGATTTTCAAATGGAATAATACATTCTGTACATTATTCTATCACTGATAATGGGTTATACCATTACGATACCACAAATATACTGACAATATATCAACTTACTTGCCATTATCACTAGTCTTATTATTAGTAATTAATTAAAGAAAAAATGTATTCAGATATTCAGTTTCTTTATTCATGATGTAAACCTAAATGCTTAAAGAATAATATTGTATTTTATGAATACCTATAATAGGTATAGGTATCAAAGGTATCCCAATTTTATTTTTTCATTTTATGGCCTCAATCTCCAAATCCTCATATCAGTATTCAAAGTGTTAGTTTTGTGTTATTAGACTTTTAATAACATGTGTTGTCAGCCGCGCGTCGCTATAGGTGATGGGCACAGTTGATGTTTGCCCGCGTCCGCGTCTCGCTTGGCGCACTACGTTGTTTATCGGAATTGCTCCTTGCGCTAGACGCTAGTGAAAGGATAACTAAAATTTTAAGTGTAGGGGTGTGACGTTGAGGTTTAGGGCGCACATGCGCAGAACATAAGATAGGTCACGACAGTAACATGAATAGCAAAATGAGCCCTCTTCTGTCGGGTCCACCAAGCAAGCAACATGATCAGATGTCTGTGATATTAGTAATAATAAAATCCGTATAGTGTACCACGATTAGTGTGTTTCATTGGAACAGAAATTACCGGGCATTAATTATGTAACTATTAATACGTTACAATAAGTACATTTTGTACGAAAGGCGAGACAATTTTATTCTGGCTGGACGTTTCATGTGTAATTTAAAAAGTTTGCATATTTGTTGACGGTCTGACCCAACAATACTAGAATTCAAATTGCTTTTTAAAGTAATCTTCTTCAATCACTCAAGTTATTGTGGCTGATATAATTACCAGATGATGTAGCGCAACTGATAAGGTTGTTGCGAGAGGATACGAAGGTCGGTAGTTCGAGCCCCTCGGCAACGATATCATTTTTTAAAATTATTTCATGTCACATAAATTCAATTCATTTTGTTCGAATTGGATAGCAATTGTATACATTCTTTTGAGAGCAACCATCTTCAATTCGCAGTTTGAGTTTTGTTTTTATCGCTTGGAGCGCACGAAAGGGAATCACTATAATGTCTACAGCTACGCCTACAGCTCGTAGTTTTGATAACAATGTCATTCACGAAATTACTAGGCAACAAGCTGTCGTAACAATCACCGAATATTTCGCGTCGTTCGTGACGACGGCAGTCGCGTGCGGGAAAGACACTTTCCGCATGAGTTAGGAACAATATGTTTTCTACTAGCGTAGGAAATTGATTGATTTGTTCAATTAATTATTCATTCATATAGGAACAACTAACAAGAGAAATATATTCTCTATCTACTGATTATTAGTTATAGGTATTGTGAACTTACAGCTCGACTTACAGTTTGACGCATTATGTATAGGTTCATCGCGGAAGCCAGCAGGCCCATAAGGTGTTTGGTCTCTAGATTTCAGACACTTCCAGGAGATGAGCCAAAAATACTTCTTTTTTATTCGGTATTTTTATATCTTTATTGTTGCACCATTCAATAAAACGCGTTTATACCTTCTCATACCTTTCTTAAGACTTCGTTGGCGATAACGCATCTGTATCGCATCCCTATTTTTGATCACATTGTGGCAATTCCACTGAATCGAAAATGACAGTAACGCTGTGTCTGTCACTTCGACAATAACAAACTCATTTGAGGTTTGATTGGCATGACAACAATAATCGTTTCCCATCAGAACAATCCAAATCTATAGGGGGATTTTTATAATAATCAATTTTTATTTTTCGATATTCCTAAATTTTCACAATAAATAGTGCAATTTGATGGATTATTCTGAACATACATACTTGATACTGCAACAAACAAACTCAAACTCTTATATTCCATCGATCACCTACCACTTACTTCTATTTTGCTATATTATCATATCTTTGTTTTCCCGCACTAGAATGGGAAAAATTTGCCAGCAATGTTGCGGGAAAATGACACTTCCCAAACTAAATTGCGTGCGGGTATAGGGTGAATCACGCACGCTTGTAGAAAAATAATTTTGTGATCACATGTTTTTCCAATACCGCGAGACAAGTCGTTACATTCATGTGACGATATGGTGATATACAATACAGAATAGGCATGCCCAACTTCGAGCAGCTCCACTATTCTATCTTCTTATTCGTAGTTCTTCTATCTCATTATATCATACACAAGGTGTAGTTTGCATAAAGAATTAATTATTTTCCAAATTTATTGACCTATTATGAGATTATTGAATGATTGAAATTGTTTTCCAGGAATGCCCTTTTTATGCATATCTATATAGATTGCTTCACTAACACCTAAATTATTGAATAGCTACTTAATCGAGACAGTACTTTTTAATTTCTTGGAAAGAGATGATGGACATGGTACGTACCTGGAAAGGAAAGGCGGATGTGGTAGGTACTAGGTAGGTAGTTTTTTTTTGAATATTTGGGTTTACACGAAGAAAAAGGATTTGTTGCATCAACAATTTGATCATGCTTGATTTATTTTTGTTAGACTGAGCAATTTTTTGTTGAATCAACTAGATACATGATTATTTCATGGAAGCAGCTAGTTCAAATCAAGAATGTATAGTCTAATTGAATCAACAGTATAATATCAATTCGATCAACAAAATATATGGTTTTCTCAAAAACAAATTATGTCGATCCAAAATGATGTCTATGTTGATTCAACTATAAACATTGCGTTGATTTGATCAAACTATGATACTATGATCATTTTGATGAACATATATCTTTGAAACAACACACAAGTTTTCTTATTCCGATATAGTTCTGCCGTTTTATAGACGAACGAGTATTGGTTAAGTGTTGTTCGACATATTTCAGGATTAACAATGAAAGGATGTGCTGACTGGGCTTCACAAGTTTGTCTGACTGCATTGCAAGTGCTGGAATGATGGCAGATATTTCTGAATAACATGTCTTGTGGAATTATCTATAGAAAAGTGAAAGATCGCCGACTCTTCTCAGAAATATTACCTTGGGAACAATATGAGCAAATTCAAAACTGTCAGTGCCCAACTCGGTGCCCAACGTGTAGTGTTTGTGTAATTGCATTGAGATAAATAAAACTAAATAATCTTTCGTTTGAAAATCTGAAGCATCAGCCATGCAAATTATATCAATCTTTCCCAGAGGATATAGACAACAAAACTTTCAGAATTCGATTGAATCATCATATTGTAAAAACCTTTTATAATTTTGTGTTCAATTATTATCTGAATATAAATATTTAACATTATGATATTTATTCAATGATATTTTGCATGCATAATTACGACTTAATAATATCATTTCATTGTGAAAAATTACATGTGTTCCAGAGGTTCGTTAAATAGTTTGAAGAAAAATTAAAAAGCTTAGACGAATGCTGCTCAGGAATATAGATCGCATTTAGTACTTCTACTGATCGTTGAATGAAAGAGAAAACTCAAAATACCAGTATAAAATTTAGTAAAGCCCAAATACGTATATTTCGGCAACTATTAAATGTCATTCATTATATCCCTGAAGAAGAGAGAACGATCAGACTCTATAGTACCTTTCGGGTATTCTCTAGCTAGGAATTATTATCATTAAAAGTGATTATGGAAATTTCTACGGAATTATTTCAAGGTTCAGGTAGCGGTTTGGCTCCAATAGTAAATCAATATGTTCGGAATTTGGGATGGGTTCTAAATCTTTGGATGATTTCTGTTAAGTTTGATGTCAATACTTTACAAACTTTTTGGATGTATGACAAATTGATATTCATCATACAGGACGTGGAAAGAAATTGTAAATTGAGAAAACCTATAATCACGAATCTGCGATTGAAGGTCTATAAAAATATAACAAGTTTCCATCGTTCAAGTTTGAGACCCCTTGATTGAGTGAAAGCATCGAAAAAGGAATATTCTTAGATACATTATGAACAAGAAAAAATGAAAAAAATGGATATACATATAAAACAATACATTGAGAATACACATTCTCTATGTGATGAAAATATCAATTCTTTCTGGGTTTATTCAACAGAAAACAACTACTTTCCTGGCTATATGCCACGACGAAAATTGATTTGAATGTATTGAACACAGACGATGATAATTCGAAAACTAAATCTTCTAAAGTTGAGAATTTGCATTCTCCTTCAGATAAAAATATGTATTTGCACATACTTACTTACTTACTTACTTTTTATTCATCCTTCAAAAATCATTTTTACATGACATTGGATAAGTCAGTTTTAAAAAGCTACCTATAGTAGTTATAAGTTAACTTTCACAATCAATTTTACAAAAAGAGTGGAACAGGACAGCTCAAAAATATGAATAAATAACATAATGAATTTCAAGTTGAAAATTTGACAATTCAAAAGGACAGCACAGCTTAAAACAAAATGATCTAACTTTCTTCTTTACATTTTTCTATATATTCGTCTAGGGAATAAAACGAATTTTCGGTGAGATATTTTTTCAGATTATTCTTGAATTTTTTTGCATCTTTGGTGTCTTTTATCTTTCTTGGAAGGGCATTGAATAATTGGCCTCCGGCATAAATTGGTGACTTTCTATATTGATATTTATGGAAACGACTCAAATGTATGTCGTCGCTATTTTTTGTGGGGTATCTGTGGATATCTTTATTTTTGTTATACTTGTGTAGGTTCTGAAACGTGTATGTGAGAAGTTTGTATATAATATATACAAGTTATTGTTAATAACTTATTATTTTGGAAGGTTTCTTTACATGACTCGTCATAATTCAGGTCAAATATAAGTCTGATGAATCTTTTTTGGATTATAAATACTCTTGATATCTCGGTTGCTCTGCCCCATACTATTATATTGCAACATATTTGTGAGTATACTAGTGAATAATAAATATTTACCAGATGATTTCTGTAGAAGTTGTTTTTGAGGGTTTTGAAAGCGAAATAAGTTCTATTTAGTTTTTTGCATATGTCGTCTATTTGATTTTCGAAATTTAGTTTGTGGTCTAGTTGTGTTCCTAGAAATTTTGTGCATTGACTCGTCATGATTTCTGTATTGTTCACTTTGAAATTTAGAGAATTATTTGTTGTCTTACGTTGACTTGTGAATTCGATGCAAACTGTTTTTTTGATATTGTTTATGAGGTGGTTTCTTTCGCACCATTGATTGAAATTGTTTATGACTAAATCCACCTTCCGTTCAAGTTCTTCTATTGTATCTGCGGATACCATTATTGTTGTATCATCTGCATATATGAAGATTTTACCATCTTGTATATGTTGAGGGAGGTCATTTACATACAGAAGGAATAGTAATGGACCTAGGGTCCCTCCTTGTGGGGTGCCTAAGATAAGATCATATGGATCTGAGATCTCATTATCCACTTTGACTTTTAATGTTCTGCCACTGATATATGATATTAGCCAAGATTTTATTGGTCCACGGATACCAACTGCTTCCAATTTTACTTCTAAGAATGATGGGTTGAGAGTCTCAAATGCTCGCGAAAGATCGAAAAAGAGTCCGATAACGTATTTATTTTCGTCAATGTTTTCATGTATAAATTGTACTAGTTCTATGGAGGCCGTTTCAATTGAAAAATCTTTCCGGAAGCCATGTTGGGTGGGTGTTATAATATTATATAAGTTTAAATAGTCAATTATTTGTTTGTACACAGCTATTTCGATTATTTTTGAAAAGCAACTCAGTAGATATATAGATCTATAGTTTTCTACGCATAGCGGATCGTCTTTTTTATAGATTGGGATCGCTTTAGAGATTTTTAAATCACTCGGAAATTTTCCCTGCGTGACTGACTCATTTATTATCACACTCAAGTCAAACGAGATTTCATCCACGCATTTTTTTAATAAAATACCAGGTATATCATCAATGCCTGTAGAATACATTTTCTTCAAATTCATTATTATATTTTTTACATTGGTTTCACTCACTGGAGAGAAAAACATTGAGTTTGGATTATATAAATCAGATTTTGTGCATGAGTTTTGCGGTAGATTGAGTGAACCAATCTGATCTGGCACAGAATTTGAAAAATGATGACCAAATATATTCGAAAGAGTTTTTTTATCTGTAATGATTGCATTATCTTTCTCTATAATAATATCGTTTTTTCTTTCTTCTTTGTTCATTTTATCCTTAACTAAATTCCATAAAGTTTTCGCTTTATTTTCTGAGTTTTCAATTTTCCCTGCATAATATAGTTTTTTTTCTGTTGAAATTCTTTTATTTATATCTTTTCTGATTTGTTTGTACGATTCATTGAGAGATGGGCTATTTACTTGTTTTCGTAACCAGTTGAATATTGCACAGAAAAGAAAGACTACTGATACGAATGATTCACTTCTCCTATACATTTCAATTTTCATTTCAATACTGAACATATTGGTAAGTTATATTTTTATATCAATTTACATTATATTATCTATAATCCGATTTGAGAGATTGTCAATTCTCAATTTCAAAGGATTTTGATTTTTCTTGTTCTATTTTTGGATGTTCAACAGATATAATTCAATGTTCGACGTGGTAAATAGCCAGGAAAGTAGTTGTTTTCTGTAAAATATTCAGAATTATGTTTATGTGCAATTACATATCTTTATATGAAGGAGAATGCAAATCCTCAACTTTAGAAGATACAGTTTTCAAATCCTCATCGTGTGTTCAATAGATATTATTCAGTGTCCGTCGTGGCATATAGCCAGGACAGTCGTTGTTTTCTGTTGAATAAAATAAGATAGAATCGATATTTTCATCACATAGAGAATGCGAGTTCTCAATATATTTCTCTATTATGTATATCCACTTTTTTATTTTTTCATGTTCATGATTCCTCTGAGAATATTCGTTTTCAAACTGTTTGATTATCTATTATTCATTACATGTATGAGGACTGAGGAGTCCCAAATTATCTCAAGTGATAGAGTGATAGGGTGACTAAGTCTCAAGAATATCTCGAATTGGTCAAACCGATTATATCTGAGGTTAACAATAACTTCTTTGAATCATGTAACAATGTTTCGACTTGTTTGCCCAATATATTCCATGTTACACTTATCACAATTCATATCATGAATATCGGACTCATTATCAATATCAATAATTGTACACTCGTCTTCAGTGAACATGGACGGTGTGTGTTCTCTGAATCACTATACTGCAATAAGAGCGCTTACACCGTCCAACGGCGACATGTTTTCTGAAGACGAGTGTACCTTTGGGGTTACCTAGAACTAGACGAGTAATGGTCCGCCGATCTCTGATTGAGAAGTCTTTGATATTTCAATATCTCATGATGTTGATGATAGTTATTTTTTCACCACTATAGCAATATATTTCAATCATAATATAGTTCCTTTTGTGAAACTCGAGGTGAAACTGAAGTATAGACCTATATTGTCATCATGAAAGTACTTTTTTTCAGTTCTGATTGAAATTGAGTAGTACCTACAAATGTTTGAATAAATGCCACTTTATCAACTCCTACACGTTGTGTGAAAAATTGAAATTGGCCTACGCGAATACGAAAATAAAACCATTTTTTCATACACTCACAATGTTGTAGGTAATTATATTAATTCGATGTTTCCCCAAAATTATGATAGGGTATTATAGCAATCAAATTATCACCGCACTTAAATCAAATGCTGTCAAGTACTTTAGTGATCCAAGTGATCAGAATTTTATGATTAGTACCACGGACTCCTCGCCAAGCTTTCATCTTATGGCTTGCCCAGTTATGTTCTCTGCTAGCTCCATGTTGTGGTCGACGGAGTCGACATACCAATACTATTTCTACTCCATATCAACGATTTGTTGAAAACAACTTCATATCCAGTACACAGCTTCGCGGATGATAGTACTCTCCATCCCGCCTCCTCTTCCAGGGCTGCAAGATACGAACGAGGGAGAAATGTTGACAGCACATATATGGACTTGGCAACAATTCTCGAATGGGGATCCAATAACTCGGTAGAATTCAATGTAAACAAAACACAAACATTCCTTTTCTCTAGAAAAGCCGATCTCACTGTGCCCAACATAAGCTTTTCAGGAGTAACCATACCTTTGAAGACATCCATTTCCATGCTTGGTATTACTATCAGCAATAACCTTTCTTCGGAAAATCACGTGAGATCAATTGCTAAAAGTGCATCCCAAAAACTTGGTTTTCTGTGTCGGGCCAGGACCTATTTCACTTCCAGTCAGCTGCTTATGAATCTTATGATCTATAAGGCACAGATCCGAGATGTCCTGGAATACTGTTCCCATATATTTGGAGTGCAGCACCCAAACATACCCTGAAACTGTTGGATTCTGTCCAAAAAAAGGCGATTCGTCTCGTGGGTGATGCCTCGCTCACAAACTCACTCACTTCTCTGGAACACCGTAGAAAAGTTGGTGATTTGGCTCTATTTTATAGATATTTCCATTGACGATGCTTTTCTGAAATATCAACAATTGTTCCTCCCTTGGCAGTCCCCGCGAGATCAACCCGTAGAGTTCAGGCTTCGCACTCCTTCGTGGCCACTTTGGTGTCCTGCAGAACATCTTTCTCCAAAGACTCGTTCATTCAACGAACAGCGAGGCTTTGGAACACATTGCCAAGGGAGGTGCTCCTCGAGGCATAAAACCCTATTTCCCTTGGTTCTCACGATGTTCTCTGAACATCACAGCATATCCCTCTTGTGAGAACCAGAACATAAAAAATAATTTCACTTTTATACTCAGATACTCCCACGGGAAATGTTCCTCAGAAATCTCTGCTATCATTCCATCACTGGCTAATATACGTATACCAGTTAGATGAACTCGTCAGGCCCAGTCAGCACATCCATTCGTTGTAAACCTCGAAATATATCGAACAACACTTTACCAAAACTTGTTTGTCCATAGATCGGCAAAGCTTCGTACCTCTTCGATGCCATTGGAAGTATTCCCAAGAACTAATAACTTCCAAAAGTAAAATAAAATCCAACACCTACCTCCTCTCCCTATTTTCCCTTACACACGATGTTCTTCGAACATTATAGGAGTTTCCTTTCATACGCTCCAAGAGATAAAAAAAAATTCGGCTATTGCGTCAGGAAAGCTAGGCGAATTTCGTGGTGTTATCCGGTTATTTTACGCAATTCGCATATTTGTATCCGTTTCACGTCCAGTTCTGTTGAAGTAATAGTCAAAAATTTCTCAGAAAATTGATTTGAATCGATGATAAGAAGAAATAAGTAATAATAGATAGACCACTTCTAACTATGAAGATATCATCAACTCACTTTCGCATTGAATGAAACGTGTTCATACAGTTTGTATTCCAAACCAATAACAATAAATATAGTCACGTGCGTCGTTAGTAATCACACACAAAAAGATTCACAAAAATACCTACTATGATTAGTAGTTTATTGAATAATGATACAACATACCTTTATTATCTGTGCATGTAATACTATTCCAAATGATAACACATAACACCTAAGCTGCTCATTTATCAATTTAGTCTGATTCGAGCCAAGGTTGATACAACAATATATATATGATGAATCTCGAAATTGTTGTATAATAATATTAATTCTACAAACTGATGATACTTTGTTTAGGGTTAATGCGGTTATCGTCAATATGTTTCAGAAAACAAATGCATGAAATTCGTTATTGGAAGAGGTCACCTTTTGGAATCACCCTTTATAACCTTCATTCAGGACACTCGGCATTCTGCTGATTTTTATCTTTTAGATCGCGCGAAAACGGTATTTTCATTATATTCGTGCGGAATATCGTGCGTTTTGGTTGAGCAGAAAGGGAAATAAGATAGATATAGACGTAATATTTTTTATGTTTGGAGGATACAAGTTCTTGGGAATACTCCTCTATATAGGTAGGTATGTAAGTTTTACCGGTCTATATATAGACAAATGAGTTTTTCTACTACTGCAATGAAAATTAGCGCATTTCTCATAGCTTACTTAGTTTCAAAACCATGTATTGCCCAAACTGAGAGAAATATTTTTTCTACAAGCGTGCGTGATTCACCCTATACCCGCACGCAATTTAGTTTGGGAAGTGTCATTTTCACACTATAGTGCGGGAAAACAATGATATGATAACATCGCTAATAATATAAGTGGTTGGTGATGGAATATCAAAGTTTAAGTTTGTTTGTTGCAGTATTAAGTATGTATGTTCAGAATCATCCATCAAATTGCACTATTTTCTGTAAAAATTAAGAAATATTGAGAAATAAAAATTGATTATTATAAAAATCCCCCTATAGATTTGGATTGATCTGACGGGAAACGATTATTGTTGCCATGCCAATCAAACCTAAAATAAGTTTGAAATTGTCGAAGTGACAGACACAGCGTTATACTGTCATTTTCGATTCAGTGGAAATGCCACAATGTGATCAAAAACTTCCAGCTATAGGGATTCGATACAGATGCGTTATCACCAACGAAGTCTTAAGAAAGGTATGAGAAGCTATACACGCGTTTTATTGAATGGTGCAACAATAAAGAAATGAAAATACCGAATGAAGAATAGGTATTTTTGGCTCATTTCAAAGAAGTGTCTGGAACCTAAAGACCAAACTACTTCTGGGCCTGCTGGCTTCCGCAATGAACCAACATAATGCGTCAAACTGTAAGTTCACAATAGCTATTACTAATAATCAGTAGATAGAGAATATATATATATATATATATATATATATCTCTTGTTAGTTGTTCCTATTCGCTTGGATAATTAATTGAACGAATCAATCAATTTCCTACGCTTGTAGAAAAAATATTATTCCTAGCTCATGCGGAAAGTGTCTTTTCGCACTTGTTAGGAAAATCGGAAAATCCGAGGGAAAATCACTATTTTCTCACGGCACTTTGCCAACACCACATACATTTCCATGGGGAATAAAAAAAAATCGACCAAAACTTGGCTGCTGTTTAGCTTTGAATAGTTGTTACAAGAAGTTTTTAAATTCTTTAGGGTAGTTCTCATTAGTGCTTTCGATGGAAATGGCATTTTTAATCAAATATTGGCCCAACAATTCATAATAAATAATATGATGTATATACCGAGATGTGACGATGTTGATATACCGACAGAGACAGAGATAATATGGAAAAAGCTGCGAAAGTTGTATTTGTTTCCGGAAATTTCAAGAAAAAAGTATATGAATTATGGTATATTGGTACGAAAAATTTATGGAATCTGAAAGAATGCAGAAATAAAATCTTTTTCGGAAAGTGTACTTTTTTGATACACTTTGAGGAACTAGGAAAAGCGTCTACTCTTTGGTCACAATATTCAATGTGGCATAGTGCCACATTATAAAATGAATACCAATAAGTTACATTACTCAGATTCTTTGAATAAGTGCAGTTGTAGAAAAGGTATAGTGTGCAACATGTGGGGAAAAGCACTTTTCCCACTTGTTGCACAATATGCTATTTTATAGCGCGTAGTTCGACAAATCTTGAAATTAACGAGAGAAGGATGTTCTGACTCAGCATTTCGATTTTGTACGACTTGTATAGCTCTCCGAGTCTGATGTATAATCGAAGGTACAGCTGGTAATATATTGAAAGCCGATTTTTCTGAACAAGAATTTTCGTAGAAGTATATACAGGTTGTTCCGGACTTGAATGTACATACGATACTTGCAGAAAGAGGATACTTTGAACGTTTCAAAATCACCCCCCCATTGATGTGTCTATATACCGTTTTTTATAACTGAGATACAGGACGTTATCCTGATTTTGACAAAATCTTTATCTGGTCATAATATTTGAACGACTCCGAATAATATATTCATTTTTGGTGAACATATTCCACTTATATTACACATCAAAACTAAATAGATCAGATTCCAGGTCCGTCTTGAGGAAAAACAGAAAACTTGTTTTATTTCAAAAACAACACTCTGTATGGCAACATTTTGTGAATCTGTTTTGATATTTGGAAAGAGCGGGAAAAAATGAATAAAGTGAACTACTTTTTTCGAGCGCGAATCCCATTTGACCGATGGCTTATTATTATGTTTCGAAATATTCAGCTCCATTTCGAGGCATTTTTATGGAGCTAGTGATACAAAATAAAATTTTTATACAGAAACATCATTATAGTCAATGTGGTGAATCATTGATAGATTTGTTCGTTTGACAGAATAACTTTTCAATGATTTCAGAAATTTTCGATTACTTACCTTATTGAAAAGGAACATTCTCAGATATATTTATGAACACAAAAAATGGATATACAGTGTGGTCATTTAAGTGTGCAACATATGGGAATCTTTTCAATGAATTGCACAACCAAAATACAGATAGTGCCGAAAGTTGGTGCATCCAAATAAGTCGTGGAAACCATCCATTTTCTCAAAGTGGTCAAGAATTTTTCAATGGAAAAATACAAAAAACCCAAAGTCGGTCGACCACAACTAAATTTATAACATTAGACGTGTGTAACTAGTTTTGGCACTCGGCCATCATCAGGCACATAATATAGAGCATCTGTAAGGAACAACGATGAAAAAATACAATCTAGTTGAACATAAGAAAGAAATTAAGTGGGAATAAATTGAAAAAATTGCCACTCAAAAATTCATTGAGATCATCGTATGTATAGGCTGGCGGCCATAAGATAAAGCAAAATCAAGTACCAGAGGGAGATACACATGACAAATAATTGACAGATTGACATTTTTGGAATTGACATCAGACATACATACATAAAGCCCACAGATTTCAATTCAAAATATATAGGAAACCAACAGCCACAAACCCAGTGATCCCCTTCCATTCGAACCACTCTTCTTCAAACAAGTTTGCATCGTTCAATTGCTCTTTCCATAGGGTTTTTTCATAACCCCTATCTGATGATTCTGCATTCAATGAAGAAATCCATATCGTGAAACAAATAGCCATCAACAATCAATTTCCTTTAGAACAGATAATTAATATTTATTTCAAGTTTTACACCGAATTTAGATTGCCATTTAATGTCACTCATAGTCAATTGGTTAATCTTCCCATTTTCAAATCGGTCCATTATCACGGTCATTATTCTGTACAGATTGCAAAAATTTTTAAAACATTCAAGATCAACATTGCCTAATAAAACTTCTGACAGTCTCAAACATTTACTTGTTAATTTGAAAGACAAAATCCTCCTTGAGAAGAAATCAGGTGTCTACAAACTGAATTGTAATTATGATGATAATTGCAGCTCTTCTTACATTGGCCAAACAGGTAGGAGTTTAGAAACCCGTGCCTCAGAACACAATAAATTGATCCACAAATTTCTTAATTCAGACAAGTTGAACGCAAAAATTTCTCCGTTTGCCAACCATATTATTGATTCGAATCATTCTTCCGATGTCAGCTCCAACATGGATATCATTCACGTTTGTAATGAAGGTCAACGGTTCAATCTACTGGAAATTTTATAGAAATTCTGAAATGTAGTAATAATCCGGAAATCACTTGTCTTAACGATCAAAGGGTTTTTGAAAGAAACCCCATTTTTCGAACATTGAAATTTTCTTAAAATTTAATCTGGTCACTTAGACCGGCCCTGTTGAAGACTTCAACATAATATTACCTTCTTTTTTTTATTTAATGACACTGTGCACAATTTTTTCTTCTATTTAATTCGTTCTATTTACATGTGTATAAGTTACTCTTTTTAGTTAAACCTGAATATTTGCCTGTTTGATTTAGAATGTCTATGTATGTCTGATGTCAATATCAAAAATGTCAATCTGTCAATTATTTGTCATGTGTATCCCCCTCTAGTACTTGATTTTGCTTTGTCTCATGGCCGCCAGCCTACATACGATAATCTCAATACATTTTTGAGTGACATTTTTTTTTTCAATTCATTCCCACTAAATTCCTTTCTATTGTTTAACCAGATTGTTGATAGCTATTTCTGGTTGTTCAGCCGCTATGTCCGACCACGTTAACTTTGGGACAGCATGTGACGCAACGCATATGCATATTCAATGCATACGCGACCACGTGCTGTCCCAAAGTTATCGTGGTCGGACACAATTGGAACTGCTTTTTTCTGGCTGACAACCCCCGTTTCAATGTGGTTAGCCTAATAATTATTGCTGCACGCATGGTGAGATTCCTACTCGGATACCTCTCATAAGTAGCTTTTGTATTTTTCATCGTTGTTCCTTCCAGGTGCTTTATATTATGTGTCTGATGATGGCCGAGTGCCGAAACACGTCTCATGTAATAAGTTTGGTTGTGTTCGACCGACTTTGGGTTTTTTGAATTCTTCATTTGGAAAATCCAAATAGTAAATTTCATCGAAGAAATAGTAAGTTTTTATGTTTTGAAGAGAAATGCACCCTAAAAGGCCGAAAGTATATCTATCAAATCTCCTAACTAATCGCGATGTCGGATTTACGAAAACGAGAACTTTTGCACTCAACAAACTAACCCATTATTAGATAAAAAAAACTAGTTGACACAAAACTTGGATATGGCATAATTATCAATCATGTAATAATTAGTAAATACGCACTCATTTATACGTTATGAATAACATAAATAGTGATTTAACTCAGGTTTCATATCGATGAACATTGTTAAAATTATCACATTATTGTTTGGTATCCTTTGGTAATATATCGACAAGTACAATTATTGATGTGAGACATGAAATATCATTTAGAGCGAGATTCACTGACATCAGTAATAGAGGTAAGTATTCATATATTTGAAATAGTTGAACAAATACTTTCATTCCGAGTCAAATATTATCCGGTGAATTGAGAAGTTACATACTCAAATATTATGGTTCACGATGCTTATAAAAAAAATAATACCTACACCCGAGCCTCCACCTTTCATTTCGAAATTTAGATACATATTTTTCAAACCCTTCGGATTGCAATTATACGGACCGTTTTGAAAATTAATAATCAAATTAGCTCTTAGGCTTCTTCGCCTAACTGATGAGACCCGGAAGGTCGAAAGCACACACATTGCACCCTAAGGTATTAAGGTGAAACCCGAATCCCAGTTTACTGCTTCGGATTCATTTGACAAAAGCAAAAGAACTCTTGGGTTTCGCCTCGGGTTTCGCAAATCTCCACGAAGTTTGTGACGCGTTTTACCCTTTAGTTCCAAAGCAAAAGTGTGAGAATCCAAAGAAGCAAAAGTATTCTTTGGTTCGAAAACCTGTTAAGTTTGTGGCTTGTTTCTACAATTTCGAGCGACTCTTGTCTATCGTGCTATGCACGTTTGACATGTGTCTTTGCTCAAAATCATTCTGTGTTGAAAATTTATTGATCACATTAATTGCATACTCATTATAGAAATAATAAGCACGAATTTATTCTATTACGAGTAAATCAAGAGTGATTCTACCGAGGATTCTACATCTTCAATATCAAAAGTATTAAATCTCACATGTTTATTTCCGTTTATCAATCTATAATATTCTAGAATGAAAATACAGCAAAACTATTCTGTGAACCCTAACAAAATCGTTGTAGTCGAAATCATCACCAGGAAAGGCTGACGGCACTCTAGGGTTTGAAATCTCGAAATACCGATGCTGGAAATCCCGGGTTCTTATCGATATTTTGATATCGAGAATCCCGGGATCACATTCGATTGGATCCCGGGATTTCGGAATTATTCTTGACCAAGGTTTCGTTCTCGTATAGTAAATGTATGATCAAATAAACAATGAACAATAACCAACTGGACTTGAGTCTAAAGTTTTCGAACCATTTCCAAACTTGTCATTGTCAGATTGTTAACATAATGACTCACGTTATACATTATGGATGGCTGCGCATTCGCGTGCAGAAGAACATAGGGTATCCAATATAGAAACATTTCAACCACAGATTCCTTTGTGATGAAATACCCAAATTTCGAACATGTATTGAATTTTTTAGGCCAGATTAGGATATCTCGAAAATTTCTCAAAATTTCGATCAGGAGCATGGAAAATATGTGAGGATATATAGGAACACTTCTCTCTCCAACTTCTTTATTTATGAAATTTTCGACCGTTTGACCAGGAAATATGAAAATATCACTTTTACTTGAAAATTGTATATAATCTTATTTGGTCTCGATAGCACTCACCATTTTCGAGGTGGTTCGATTCGAAAAGTTTACTTCGTAATAAAAATAGTACTTTCTCTCAATAGTGTATCCCCGCAATATTATTTTTCGATTAACTCTTCATTACTCCCCCAAAACTTTAAATCAACCTATATGTTGAAAAAAGAGGTATTTTCCAACTAATCATGATTGTTGGGAAACTTCGGTACCCTATAAAAGAAGAAAAACTATTTTGATTACACAGCAGATTATCAGAATATATTCATCTCCAAAATTTTTACAAGCGGTAAACTCGGGTAAATTTCTAGCCGAGTTTCTAGCCGACAGAAAATAACCGTGGCATTATTGATGATTTCAGCACCTAAAAATCGACCAAAAAATGTCCTCGGGACAGGTGACAGGATGTTTGAAAGTTGTGTTCCATGCTAATTATAAAAAGGTTTATTGATGAGTACTGTTTCGTAAAAATGGAACGTTTCACAAATCGAGAGCTAGCAGACATGCACTTCGTGTATGGCTTCTGTAATGGCCGTGCTCTGGCGGCTGAGCATAATGCGGACGACGATTCCCAAACCGAAGAGCTCCCACACGCCAAATTTTCACCTGCATACATCAACGTTTGACAGAAAATGGCAACTTCAGACGTTTACGCGAACAGGGTAGGCACAAAGAAAATCCTCAAAAATTAATATATTTCACCTATATGCTATTGAAAAAAGCCTTTTTTTGAGCCAAATGGACTTCGTCAATCACTCAAAAAATTGTGATGCCATAATGGGGATATTGAAAGTTCAATTGTCGATTTATTTTAGTGGCTAACTTAATAGGTTAATAGTTAGCATAGCCACCCAGAAAATAAGAGCGCGACAATTTTTTTTGTTCACGGCAAATATGATTTTGTCATTCAACAATTAATGTTTGTCGAATTTTAGGGCGTAGAAAAAAAATTAAACAAGTTACAATGGGTGCATTGCTGAATTGATGCTGAAGATATTGAATATTTCGATAATTTTGCAATGAATTGTAGTTTTTAGCTTCTGGCGAATAACATTCTGTTGAACATAAATATGCAGAACGATCAATAATGCCACTGAAAATAGTATACATTCTTGCCTAAATGAATATGGTGTGACAATCACTCGGCCGATTTTGATGATCAAAATGGGGATCTTCGAAGTTCAATTATTGTCGATATATTTTAATGTGCCCCTTTTTCCGTCAAAATTGCTTCGACAATTACTCGACAATTTTCGAAATCCACAGCGAGGATATTTGAAGATCGTTTGTCGATTTATTTTGGTGGCTGTGCTATTTCAATATTTAGGTAGGTATATTTTAATTCAATTAACCCCCATAATCACCTTGTCACGGTGTAATGTTGTTTTATTTAATCGAACTGCATAGTTATAGATTTGAGACAGTCTCAATTAATTATATACAGGGTGTTTCCGAAAAACACAAGAAAATATTGTAGATTACATTGCGGTCTTGCAATACACCTCCCTATCGATATCTATGATTTTTCTTATTAGAAATGTGATGAGGGTAGATGTTCGACAGAACTTGAGTACTGATTATGAATGATAATCCCGTATACACTGTGTCCAAGATAAGGATGTCTATCATGAGGATATCGGAAACCATGAGAGATACGAAGATGGTTAAATTAGAGAAAAGTTGCGCATTTTTGAGCCTAACAATATGACTTTCGAAAAATTTCAAAATGCCGAGTATTTTCGGAGATATGGCTGGAAAACCGAAATATGCCGATTTCTTTTCGATTTTTTTCTGACGTTATTCAAAGATAAATAGAAAAATAAGAGACACTTTCTCCTTACCACTTTTCGAGCTTTACAAAACAGCTTTGGGAGATTCTCCGTACATTGTTTCGTTTCGGAGAAACGATCATCAACCTTAATTTTTTATATGGCCCGTAAAAAAAGTTTACCCTGCATGAAATATCATATTTCATTAGGAATACAGCGATGTATCACACATAGTGATTCTGCGATATTTGAATCAGAAAAAATGATTCTTATTATTATTTCGAACGTTTTGGTGTAGTAGGCGGTGAAATGACGGCGCTGAGAGAATGTCAAAATAATTTTATTGACATATTATTGACACATAGTGTTTTCGAACTTTGTTCTTGCTAGAGATTTTTTTTGTTACAAAATGGAACGTGCTTTTTCACCTGAGGAAAATTTTGATATGTTGAAATGTTATATCTTATGCCATAGCAACGCTGTTGAAGCTATGATACATACGGTATTCAAATAACTATCCAGAGAAAAGACAAAACAGTTTTCGGACGATTGGTTTCGAATCTGAAGCAGTATGGTGCATTTATGAAACCATCAGTATTGTCAAGAAATAAGCCCTGTGACGAAGAAAAAGAAAATAATGTAATATTAGCTGTAACTGAAAACCCAAAAATATCTGTTAGAGAAATTGACAATACCATTGGTATAGCGAAATCTACTGCTCATTTCATTTTGAGAAAACAGAAATTCCACCCGTTCAAATTCAGACAGACCTGGTGACGAGGAAAGGCGAAGAACATTTTGTGAATGGTACACCAGGGAGTGTCAGGAAGATGAAACATTTCCACATAAGATTATCTGGTCGGACGAGAGTATGGTAACAAATAATGGAATTTTCAACCGGAGAAATACCAATTATTGGTCAAGGGACAATCCCCGAGTACCTACACCGATTTGGAAGGAGCTTTGGACAACTTACCGCTTGCAAAGGTTAGAAACTGTTGGTTTCAGCAGGATGGTGCGCCCGCGCACAATGCCCTAATCGTGCGCGAGTATTTATCGAACAGATTTCCGGGAAAATGGATAGGTAGGTACCCATTCAACAGTTTATTGCTCCCCTCGTTCGCCGGACATCACTCCGCTCGATTTTTTCTCTGGGAGTATTGCAAAAATTATGTTTACCGCCGTGTTTTTGAATCTGAGGATCAGCTGAGGAGACTAGTTCTTGAGGCGTTCGGGAGCATTACACCTGATATGTTGAGAAGTGTTTTGAAGTCGTCAGTTAAAAGATGTTATCTGTGTTTGAAGAATAATGGCAATTTGTTTGAACATTCTCTATAATTTTAATTAGTTTTTTGAACTTATAGTAAGTAGTTCTTAACTAATTTGTTCAATTAATTAACATATGACGTGACCTATCTACGTATATGTATAAAGTTTTTGAAATTTCAATAACGTGATTTTAATTCAATATTTCGAAACGCGGATAATAATAGCCTACCACACCATATACTGCGCGGTCATTTCACCGCCTACTACACCAAAACGTTCGAAATAATAATAAAAACCATTTTTTCCGATTCAAATATTGCAGAATTATTATTTGTTATACATCATTGTATTTGTAATTGAATATGCTATTCAATACAGGGTATACTTTTTTTACGGGCCATATAAAAAAATAAAGTTGATGATGGTTTCTCCGAAACGAAACGTCGTACGGAAAATCTCTCAACGCTGTTTTGTAGAGCTCAAAAAGTGGCAATGAGAAAGTGTCTTTTGTTTTTCTATCTATCTTCAAATAACGTCAGAAAAAAATAAAAATGAAATCGGCATATTTCGGTTTTTCAGGCATATCTCCGGAAATACTCGGCATTTCGAAATTTTCCAAACAGCATATTTTTAGGCTCCAAAATGCGCAACTTTTCTCTAATTCAACCATCTTCGTATCTCTTATGGTTTCCGAGATCCCAATGATCGACATTCTTATCTTGGACACAGTGTATCGAGGGGTAAATCTCTAGGAAAGATGTGTACACCAGACTTCCAATGACCAAAGTTTTCCGAAGACTTCCAAACACTTCCAAAGACTCCCAAAGACTTCCAAAGACTCCCAAAGACTTCTAAAGACTTCCAAGGACATCCAAAGAAATCCAAAGACTTCCAAAGACATCCAAAGACTTCCAAAGACATTCAAAAACATCCAGACTTCCAAAGAATTCCAAAGACTTCCAACGGAGTGTACACCAGACTTCCAAGGAGATTTACCCCTCGCAGTGTATATCAAAGGAGCTAAACAAGAACGGGGCATATGATTCGGGGTATATTCCTTTTACGATGTTTCCGCTAAGAAACGGCTATTTATTATACTTTTGCTTTGTTCGACGCATGATATTTTCAAGCGCGGATAATAAAAATAATCAATTATTATTATTTCGACTCATTTAACTGTACAGTCACGTACTAATTCTACTTTGTTGATAGTAATAAATCAGTACAACCTATGAGACACAGGTTCTAACTCATTTGAGGCAAGAAATCGATGTACGGAGGTTGTGCTCAGCAGGCTCAACCTTTCGTGTCATAAACATAAGATAACGTTCCCTACAGAACTACATAATATGCCATTATCATTACTGAGATAAGAGATTCCACGTTTTACTGCTATGAAATTATCAATATGGTAATCTTGTGAAGTTGATTCAACAAAATCTCTTGCTGAATATAAATTTTAGCGGATATATGTCTGCTAATCACGAGGTCAAAAACTAGCACAGCCTGATTATTCAAAAACAGTTGAAGTCAAATAAACCAAATCATCTGAATAAAAAATCAAGCGGACTCTTCCTGCTAAATAGGTATATGATCAAAAAATGGAAATATGGCTTGAGAACTATGGTTTAATGAAATTCAACAAAGCATACAAAAAAGTGGATTCCCACTTTCACTTCAAAATGCACGTTGGAGTTTAGAGCTGTGAAGGAAACCCATTAAAAATTCTGTCAAACTGCATTGAAAGAAAATCGGTGCTGCCGAAAAATACAGGTCAATGAAAATATATCGAACAACCATTATATCGAAAGACAAGATATCGAAAATCAAAATATCGATGGAAGCAAATATCGATTAACAAACTATCGAAGAAAACGAGCATGCTCGGCTCGACCATTTTATTATTTTCAAGTACCTTTAATATGCGAAGAAGGAATATTCTGAACGAAGCGATTTATATGTATAAAATAGATACATAATATTATTAAAACAAACCAACCCGTTTGTTCTTCCGAATATTTGGAGGAACATGAATCCTGGAACGGATGAATAAATACCTATATACTTCACATATTCATTGATCCAATAATACACAAACAGATACATTACTTACTCAAAAAAAACTCACCATCTGTCTAGTATTTATTATAATATGGTCCATACTACGATGAAAATAAATATTCTGGTCCACAAATTATGTTGTTTATAAATGTTCCGAAATAATTAACGAAATTTTGTACATACATGTATAAGTATTACTTTTGTCCGATTTGAAAATTTAAAGAATTTTCCGGAATTTTGATCAGGGGAGTGGAAAATAGGTGGGGCTACGGGCATTTCTTCCCCAACTTTTTTTTTCTATGCAATTTTTGGCAGTTTGAACAGGAATTACAAAAATATCATAATTTTTATCTAAAAATGATACTTCTATTCAGTTTCAATAGCACTCACCATTTTCGATACAAATCTATTCCAAGAGTCTCCGGCATTTATCTGTATGAAACATCTAAAACAAAAGGAGAGGTACACTCCGAAATCCTATTCCCAAGGAAATGAGAGTGGCTGATGGCACGAATAGTGTTATTTCAACTAGGAAAAAGCCAAAATGTTCACTGTGGAATAAATAAGAATCAGTCATTCCTACATTTATGAAAGATGAGGAGAAGATGAGAGAGAAAAGGTTTTGGTTGATTACATACAAAAAAAGGTGTCGGATTGATATATGGAGTTCAAACATGCGACCTCTTGGCTCATATAATCCAATACCTCAACTACTGCATTCGAGAGGAAAACTCGGGAAAACTTCTCGGAAAACTTAATCATAGAAACTTGGAGAATGATGTGAATTGGTCTGTTGAAACCATTTTCCACATTTGTGAGTGGGAATTGAATGTACAGGGTGATCCACGTTGGAGTTTTGACGTCCGTGACATTTTTTCGAATAGAACCCCCTTTATATACAGTGTGTCCCACTCACCATGCTCACCATGGGTATCTTTTTAACGGTGAGAGATAAGAGGTCGGTTAAATGACACCAAATGTAGAGTTTGTCAAGGCCAACTATAATGTGAAAAAATATTTTGATAAAATCTATTCGTTTTTGTTTTATACGCAAAAAACAGATTTTGATCGTTTTCATGTATCCTTCGTAACTTCCTTATTTATGAAAATATTCAAATAGGAATTTCACATTCTCATGGCAGTTTTTCAAAGTGATTTCGAGAAAAATATGAAATTTATACCAACTCTTCTAGAATTTGAGATATCAGCACCAACTTTAGGTTATCAAATTAAGGTCATAGCTCACTATGACTTAGTTGACAGATGATATGTCGCACTGATAGATTTGTGTTGATAACAACGGAGTTATCGTCATTTATACAAAAACAAAATATTATTTGGAAGCCGCCATCTTGAATTTATGAATTTCAACAAAAAAATCATGATCTCCGACCTTGAAAACCCCCACTTACCAATTTTAACTGGAATCGGACCAAATCTTGTCCGCCATCTTGAAGCAGCCATTTTTTTTTAATTTCAACAAGAATTCCATAATGTATTGTCATCGAAATTATGAACACCTGCCAAATTTCAAGTTAATCGGAGTCATGCCGGCGTCAATTATTTCAAATCGAACAGCCTATATATCATTCAATTATATGAATCATCCATGAAAAGTTGAATACAAACATATATCACAAATGGGGTTTGTATACAGTACGTCCGTTACATCAAGGATTCTCGTTAAGTAGTGAATAAATTCATTTTTAGCCAAACTATCTCTATTTCTGAGGAATGTAAATACTGAAACATGTCGAATTTCATTCTCATTTTTCCATATATATTTGTGAGGGGAAAATTCAATATACATGGTGATCCACGTCTGATTCATGACGTCCGCGATGAATTCTTCAAATCGAACACCCTATATTATTGAATTTTTGGAATCTTTCTGAAAAGCTGGTTTCGAAAACACATCACACAAAGTCTTTTTATACTGTGCGCCCTTCAATTTTGTGATCTGGTAGGTTTAATTTTCAACGAACTTTTCCACTACCTCAAGAGAGCACCTGATTCAACAGACGCACTGTATACAATCCCTATATGTACTATATCTTTGAATTCAGCATTTAATGGGGATTCCAAAAAATTTAATGATATATAGGGTGTTCTATTGGAAAAAATCGTCGTTGACGTCAGAACTCAAAAGTGGATCACCCTGTATTTTCAATTTCCACTCATGTTGTGGAAAATTGATCATAAATATCGACCTGTTACAGAATACTCCTCAGAAATGGATAGTTCGGCTAAAAAAGAACTAATCCACTATACAGGGTGTCCCAAAATTGCCCTGCCAAACTTCACCAGCGGCTTCTTCAATGAAAAATGAGAAGAAAAGTTCCAGAACATGAGTCGAGAAATGTCTCCTAAGGGAGTAACAGCCCCTTGAAAGGGGGGTCCTGAAGATGATATTTCTTGAATATTGTCGAAACGCCACGACACGAGATAAAATAATGCAATTTGATACAAGAACTTAACTGTCCATGCCCAATGCGGTAAACATAAAATCATTTCAAAGTTTCATTTAGTAGAGTACAATACAGGGTGGGAATACATTGAATATTGCTCAAATTCCTTCGTATGCATATTTTTTGACAATTCAATCTTGGATCATGAGAGTCCACACTGTTTCACAAAAAAAGTGCTCCTGTTCCTCATCGATCAGATCTCGGATCAGATGTATCATTTTGGAGTAAAATCGATTCGAAAATATTGATGCACTAACATCTTATGCATAACGTTGCCAATTTTCAAATCATAGTACTTATTTTTACCATACAACCACAAATGCGCAAAAAATAGGAAAATGATGATGAGAAAACTACTTCGATTTTTGTAATTTTTTTTTTTCATTTCCACTACGCCTCATTGCAATGTTATGCATATTATCTGATATGTAACAATATTTTTAAATTGCTTTTACTCGATAAGAATAGGTACATCTGATCGTCACGGAAGAGGAGTACCTTTTTTCTTTGAAGAGGTGTGAAATTTCATAATTCGAGATTAAATTGTCGAAAAATATGCATACAAAAATTTTTGAGCAATATTTAATATAGCCCCACCCTGTATTATACACTCCTGATAGAAATTTTGAAATGATTTTATTTTCACTGCATTTGGCATAGAAATCTTAGTTCTTCTACCGAATTGCATCTTTTCATTACATGGAGTTTCGGAAATACTCAAGAAATCATCTTCAGGAGCCCCCTTTCAGGGGACCGTTGCTCCCTTAGGAGAAGTTTCTCGACTCATGTTCATTGAGAGTTTTCTTTCTATTTTTGGTCGTTAAAGCCGCTGGTGAAGTTTGGCTGGCTAATTTCGGGACACCCTGTATATACTCTACGAGAGCACTCAATTTAACGGACGCATACTGTGCACAAATCTCGGCACAAACCCTATAACGTGTAACATATTTTTGAATTCAGTTTTCCTCGGAGATTTCAGAAATTGAATAATATGTATGGTATTTCGTTTGAAAAATTGTCGCGGACGTCAGAACTCAACCTGTATATTCAATTTTTACTAATAAATGTGGAAAACTGAAAATGAAAATCGACTTGTGTCAGAGGGCGTGAAATGACATCTTCGGGGTACCTACTCTTGTTTCAGAAAAATTCTCAGAAATAAAAATTTTGGCCAGAGATTGAATAATTGCTTTCATTTGCACCATTCTGTATTTTTTTATCGATTGGTGTCCACGAAAGGGAATCCCTAGCTATAATGTTTCACGAACATCGTGCGTACCTAGGGAGGATAGGGAGAGGAGGTAGGTATTGGAACTAATTTTGAACTCCTTGGAGATTATAACTTCTAGGTAATAACACTTCTTTAGGCTCTGAAATGAATCCTCGGAAATTCTGATGACAGTCATTGAAATTGAGTCAAAAAAATCATGAAAATTCCAAAACTCCATGAATTTTTAGGGCAAGAAGTTTCATATCAGTATATGTTTGTGCAAATGGTGGCTAAATATCCCAAAGTAAAAAGATGGAAAGACATTTCCGAGGACATTTCCAGCATGTAATTGAATGAGCTATCACCATATTCCAAAATATTATGGAAGATTTCGATATTGCCATTGAATATATGAGTCAAAATATTTAGATTGAGCTGATGAAATATTCAGATACACCAAGTTGAATTTCCATTTGAATTTTCAGTGATTTCGGAAATATTAACACAAAATTCATTATTTATTCGACTAGCTGATTACCCCTTATCTGGAAATCTGAGCAATTGCAGTTGATAATAATTTGTCCGGAAACGAATGAAATTTTGTGTTTGGACAACCTATATATATTTGGAATGATTCAATATTATTGATAAACTCTCTTGAAGTTGTATATATACGTACTCAAGTAAATACCTACATACTAAACATAATATGGGTATGAAATTTATTGTAATCATAAAATTACCACGAACATGGTACACAACATGATAATTCGATTCGTTTTACACAACCAAACATACCTACCAACGATGTACCTACAACTGAATTGATAAGATTCCGAAAACTACAAATTATCTGTAGGTACATATTATGATGCTGATAACGATCGGCTCTTGGCTTTTCAAGGAGGTGAAATATTCTAGTGTATTGCGCATTTCCTCCTTCGTTTCTATAAATATCAATACGAGTATTATATCAATATAGAGTGAGAACCAAAATTCCGTCGCCCCTCGTAACTACTTCATGTTACATAGTACCAAAAATATTGAATGCATATAAGTCGTTGGGTTTCATTCGATCTCTTCAATGGTTTAAGTTCCATTTTCACAAAGTGTCCAAAAAAGGTAGGGATTCGGAATTTTATATTTTCAAACATGACACCATGTATATCAATGCACTATCGGATTCTGGAATAATGAAACTACAGACAGTATGTTCAATGGATTGTCTCATATCAGGGAAGTTGATGATTTTCGAAATCTGAGCACTTGTGATTTATTACTTCGACTATTTTTGTACAAGTTCAGTGAGAAAATAACCGTAACAAATGGTACATAATTATTTTGTATTTCATTTCCCTATCTTAACGTTTAAAGAAAAAGAAAAACTATGACAATCCTCCATTCTCAAAGTGGCCCCACAGCATTCATAAATGAAAGAAAAATATTATGAATGTTAAGGAAAACATGTATATGGTGTCAAAACGAATAAGGCTAACGGTCCTGATGAAAATCCACCCATTATCCTCAAAAAATATGCACCAGAATTAACACCGATTCTCTGCAAGTTGTTTACCGTCTCGTACAGGTCGGGTATTTTTCCATCATGCTGGAAGACAGCTAGAGTCCAACCAATCCCCAAAAGAGGGAACGAGAACCTGCTCAACAACTACAGGCCCATTGCCCTGTTATCAGTTATCTCCAAAGTGATGGAGAAAGCCATCAATATTGAGCTTACCAAATATCTGGAGAGCTCAGGAATCATCAATGATAGACAATACGGCTTTCGCCACCAAAGATCTACTGGAGATCTTCTTGCCTACGTCACCCATTTATGGCAAGCTTCATTAGAAAAACACAGGGAATCTCTAGCTGTCGCGTTGGACATATCGAAAGCTTACCACCTCAGCTGTGTCATCTCTTATCGAGTTTTCTTTCAGGCAGATCGCTTCACGTGGTCGTGGATGGTGTATAGTCTGATACCATTGGCATCAATTCCGGCATTCCACAAGGATCAATTTTGGCACCAACATTATTCCTTCTTCATATCAATGATCTTTTGGGAGTAACTTGCCCCATCCACAGCTTTGCGGATGATAGTACCCTCCATACTGCGTTCTCTTCCAGAATTCCCATTTATTCCCAGGAAACTAAGAACTCACGGTGCAGGCAGGTCAATGCTGTCAATGAAGACCTTGCTGAAATCTTGGGGAACCAACAACCTAGTTGAATTCAACGCCACCAAACTTCAAGCCTGTATTCTCTAGAAATGCGGAACTCAGTATGCCTGATATTGTAATGTCTGGCACCACTATCCCCACCAAGCCCACCATATCCATGCTCGGTATTTCCATCAGTAACACTCTTTCATTGGATAATCATGTCAGATCCATCGCAAAAGCTGCTTCTCAGAAACTCGGATTCTTGTTCCATGCGAAAAGCTACTCTACACCTCAACAGCTTCTCATGATCTACAAAGCGCAGATACGGCCTGTTCTAGAATACTGTTCCCACATATGGGGTTCAGCACCAAAACATACTCTGATGCTCTTAGATTCCATCCAGAGAAGAGCCATTCGCCTGGTGGGTGACGCCACACTCACTCACTCTCTGACATCATTCATCTTCGGAAATCTCTGCCTTCATCCCTTCACTAGCAATACCAGTCAGACGAACTAGACAAGCCCAGTCAGCACATCCTTTCGTTGTCAACCTCGAAAGATGTCGAACAGCACTTTATCAAAACTCCTTCATCCGAGCCTTCATCCATAGAACGGCTAGGCTCTGGAATTCATTGAAAGTATTCCAAACAACATATAATCTCCAGAAGTTAAAAAAAATTCCAATACCTACCTCCTGTCCCTATCCTTCCTAGGAACGCATGATGTTCTTTGAACATTATAGGTATTTCCTTTCGTGCGTCCCAAGCGATGAAAAAAACAGAATAACACAAAGCTGCTATGGGTCAGAAAAAACAAACACTTCGAAATCACCATGCTCCTTTCATCACCTTTGCCTTCACGGCCCCTCCATCAAAAATTTCAAATGACATTGTAGGTTGTGTGGCACCCGAGGTGGCACCTCATTGTAAAGACTTCTTAATTTTTCGCTTGGGTTATTTATGAGAAAGATCGTGGGAGATGCAAAATTTATGCAGTTCAAAATTTATGCAGTTCAAAATTTATGCAATCCAGACCTTACAGCAAGTGTTCTACATGCGGGGTTTTCTTGTGTACAAATGAAGTAAATAGTAGTTTACCTAGCAAGTGCGGAAAACGAGGCGGAAAGCGAGACGAAAAGTCACTTCACGCAAGTGCTACTCAAACTATTTTTCTACTAGCTTAGGCGAAAAAAAACCCAAATTCCTCTTTTCCGAACGCATTCGAGTGTTTACAGTTTTTTCCACACTAGTGCGGGAAAGTGACTCTTTCAACACTGAATCGAGTGTTGAGAAGTGGACTTTTCAGCACGCTAGTAGAAAAAAATGGTTTCATTGGATTCCATTATATTTAACATACATTTTCTATATGTCGTGCTTGAAATAGCTTTGTTGCCTTATATGTAAGATGATGTGCCTTTCTATACAGTCGATTAAATACGTTTCATTTTCATACAATTTATTCCTGACGGTACTTTTGCGTCCAAAATTAAAATTTTTTTTTGACAAGAATATATTTGAAAAGTCTTACTTGAACATATGAAATTGTGAACAGATGTCAAATT
Source organism: Phaedon cochleariae (assembly GCA_918026855.4). Classification (NCBI taxonomy): domain Eukaryota; kingdom Metazoa; phylum Arthropoda; class Insecta; order Coleoptera; family Chrysomelidae; genus Phaedon; species Phaedon cochleariae. The sequence goes on from OU896708.1 coordinate 23,233,317, forward strand.
TCATAATATATTAATTTTACTGAGGTTGGGCACTTAAGGGTTACTTATTGAGAACTCGAGACTGGCAACAGTGGCTGTCAACCTGATTTACACCATACTGAGATGTAATTTGTTCTCATTTTTATATGGTTTTTGAAGATAATGGTTTGGGGTTAGACAATACTGACAGCTTTCTTCTCATTCTTATTTCTGGGTAGGTACATAGGCATGAAGAACATGAGTCAGGAAACTCATCATAAACAAATATCTATCAAAAATCTAATACTTTATAGATAGTTGAACATTAATTCGATTATAATTCGTTCAAGTCATCTACTGAAGAAACTTGTTCATTATTCCGGCGTTTGTTTATTTTATTTCAGATAGAACTCCAGATAGAGCGAATAATCTGATTAGAAATTCACGAGTTTAGTGTGAATTCGTGAAAGTTACTCTGAACCAATTTTCAACGGTTTTCGAGAAATGTGCATTTTCATGCGAATCTAGTTTTTGATTGTCATGCCATGACCAAATCAGAAATTATTGATTTCGAATGTCACATCCAAAAAATCAGCTACTGCGTAAACAAATCATTTCCTTTTTTGATTTTATTATATAACACCTCGTATATCACTCACAAACTAAGAACCGCATTATTCGGATATCGTTGAAAGATGAGGGTGAATTTCACAAAGTCACTCTGGAATCTGGAATTAGTTCAGTTGCATTTGAATCTAAAAGAAAACATCATTTGTAATATTGTAATAAATAACATTTTCATAATGTTGTGTCACTGAATCAGGATGAGAGTTATTCTTCTTGTACGTACACTGTACAAAATCTTGAAATATTGATGAAACACCCTATTACCATAGCTGACACCAGAAATAATTAATGAAAATAATTCGAATTATGACGACTCTTTTATCTTTTCAATTGTCTCCTAACACTCTTAGTTTCGAGTTAGGAAAAAATATAGAATCGATTTAGAAGACAGACTTGTTGAATATAATGCTCATCCCGATATCTTTGTGACAACCCACATGCTTCTGATATTACAAATCACTCATCAAACCACAACTGAACAAAGATATTACTTACGAACAACAAAACTGGCTCCGGCTCTGATTGAAGACTACGAAAGACAGATTGGGACAGATTCTTTTTTAGCTGATATATTAGGTGTAGGTAATACTCGTTTTGGGTATCATAGTATTACCGAACATCGAGCCGAACATGCATAATGCATAGTTTCTAATCAACCATTTCGACATATTTTAAAGATAATATATAAACGAAAATAAATAAGTATATCTTAATGCACACATATCAGATTTGCATGGAATATTTATATTACTGGCAATAATGCCGACACTGCACTAGCCTACTGATGGTATCATAATGGGCGAGTGGATTGATAATGAATTATTGGCATTCAGTTACTCCACTGTGTCGTTGGGGACCTAATAGTTATATATTACTCAACGAGCGCATAAGGGTGGGTATTACCGACGAAGATGAAAAGTGCAGCACTCGCCTTCGGCTCGTGCTGTAATCATCTGAGTGAGTTATAGTCATTATGTGCGAGTAGAATACTATACTTTATCTACAACTATTCAAATATCAAAGCAACTCTGAGAGTTCAGAAATATATATTTGGAAATAATGAAGGTTATTATATTGCAAAATCACTGAATCTGATTTGAAATACTCATTAATCTCATCGAAAACTTATTGACAGAAATTTCAATCAACGAACAGCTTATAACTTATTTCAATAATTTTGATTGTGAAAATATGATAAACAATGTTGGATCTAACTTATACTCGAACTTATATTAACAGGAAAAAAAGTCGTGGAATCACATATCAGGAAATCTTACCAGGTATTATATGCCATTTCACTTTTCAGTTGTAAAATAAATCATACTATTGCTTCCGCTGTAGCATTCCCCCACCGCGATGATTAATTGTAGTACCCTGTCTCTAGATGAAGTTCCATGGTTCTGATTGGTCTGTACTAATCTATTCGAACAGCCCGCACATAAGTGTGAGCCAATCTGCAACTGTCAAGTGTCAAGTCCTATTTTATGTGGATACAAAAAGCTCAAAGTCATTTCCACACAATGTTCATAAAATGAACAACAATGGTAGATTTCGGGAGAAAAACCACTACTTCCCTGGCTAATGCCACGCAGGACATTGAATTACATCCTCCCAAAATGTATGCATCGACTCGTATAAACGAATACTGATACAAGTGATTCATTCCCGAATGCCTATTGATTTCGATTTAGCCAGGCCACGCTAGACAACCACAGATCGGTTTCGAGCTCTTTGACTCTCATCAGTGCAGTGTAGTCTCCAGCCAGCAGTCCTTAGACCGCCGACTCAGCGAAGCCTAGCCAAACAAAAATCAAGTCGGCATTATATTCCCCCCGAGGTGTATTTCATCGACAATATGAAATTAACGCCGTCTGAGTAGAACAGAGGAAAGAATCACTCCAGAAATTGAAATCCCATATACGGGAGTGGCTGATTGCCCGACTGGCGTAATTTCAACTACGAAATAGCCACAATGCTCAAGGTGGGATGAAATGTTGAATAGATACAAAAAGCTCAAAGTTTATGGTTATATGGTTACTCATGATGGGGGAGTCACTGTTGAGAATGAAAAACAGTGAATTCTCATTCGAAGAATTAAGGTGATTTAAACTATGAGAACCATATAGGGTGAGTCTTTTGAATTTGCGTGTATTTCACAAACAGTAGTATAGTGGTGTGCTTTGGTAGAACTAGTAGAACGAATGCCTACCTAGTTGAATTTGACAAGACGATGGGATGTCAGATTATAACGCCATCCTACTGTCATTATTATTCTTATTACTCGATTCATCACAATAATGTCTGTCATTAAATGTTGAAAATCGAGTTAGCAATGTATGAATGACTCCATAGTTGAAGATTAACTAATTTATCTACAACTATGGAGTCATTCATACATTGCTCACTTGATTTTCGACATTCAATGACATACATTATTATGATGAATCGAGTAATAAGAGTAATAATGACAGTAGGGTGGCGTAATTATCTGACATTCCATCGTCTTGTCAAATTCAACATAGGTAGGTATTCCTTCTACTAGTTCGCAAGTTCAAAAGACTCACCTCACATGGTTCTCATAGTTTTAATCACCTTAATAATTCTACAAATACACGGAAAAATGAGAATTCAAAGTTTTCCATCCTCAACAGTGACTACCATCATGAGTAACCATAACCATAAAATAGGACTTGACACGACTTGACACTTGCAGATTTTCTCACACTAACACTGAGATGGCTACAGGCTATTCGAATAGATTAGTATAGACCAATCAGAACCATGGAATTTCATTGTTGATAACTAGCTTCTAGAGACAGGGTACTACAATTAATCATCGCGGTGGGGGAACGCTAAAGCGGAAGCAAGTTAATGAATAATCTGCAATAGTATGATTCATTTTACAACTACTGAAAAGTGAAATGGCATCATAATACCTGATGGTAAGATTGACTGATATGTGGTCGCACGACTTTTTTCCTGTTAATAAAAGTCATATCCAACATTGTTTATCATATTTTCATGATCAAAATTATTTAAACAAGTTATAAGCTGTTCGTTGAATGAAATTTTTTCAGTAAGTTTTCGATAGAATCAATAAGTATTTCAAATCAGATTTAGTATGATTTTGCAATATTTCTGAACTCTCAGAGTTGCTTGATATTTGAATAATTGTAGATGAAGTATAGTATTCTACTTGCGCATAATGACTATTACCCACTCAGATGATTACAGCACTCGCCTTCGGCTGGTACTGCAACTTTCATCTTCGTGGGTAATAGCCATCATTATGCGCTCGTTGAATAATATACCATTTTGCAACACTTCTCACGCTTTTTTTTGTAAATAATGAGTCTATACGTTGTTCAATATCGTTGAATGTCCGAGCTCACTTCAAAAGTACCGTCATGGCCGCCATTTAGCGATACGTCGGATAAATTGTGACGTCAGTTTTAATAGTGTTTCGTTATTGGTCAGATAATTTTCCATTTCCATTCATGAAGCAAGATTATCAAGTCATCAATTATAATCAAGTTATCAAGAAGATGTTAGAGTCCTGTCGTTGAATGAAACATAATATTTCTTATATACCCGTGACAAAATATCATGTGAATGTTGGAGACTTAACATTTTGCTGAGAACTAACAAGACATTGATGATTTTAGCACCTAAAAATCGACCGACAAATTGAAAAAAAAAATTATGAAATTGAATGGATTTTCAGCTCGATTTTGAGTGATGATTCTATTCAAGAAATGAAATAACATTGGTCCACTCGCATATTAGGTGAATTTTCAGACTTATTCACCTTCTTATTTTTTTACTTCTGTGGATCGACATGACATAGATAATCGTATATAAATATTTTTGGGATCACAAAAACTCGCAGTAGGTATCAAGAACAGGGTGGTCCATAAAAAAATCAACTCAAATTAACTTGGTAAGAAAAAACACGGTGAATATGCCTTGAATGTTAAATACCAGATTTAGTTTTTCCCGGTTTTTCCATTTTATACTGACGGAAGCCATTCATGGTTTTATTAAATGTCACGCGATCAAATTATAATTTGGTTCAAATTAAGGTGCACGAACATGACATAATGATAATAATTCCTAGCTGAACGTAAAAAACATAAACTACCGTACTTACTTAAAATGTACAATATAACATCTCCAGATATCTTCTTTGTTGTGATCCACGACATGTTCACTACATAATTATATTTTAGATTCCCCAGAAAGTGACAATCCATTATTTATATTTATTCTGAGGATACAGCGAGGGATATAGCGACAATTCACCATAAACTCCTAGAAAAAATAGTTTATTACGTATCGGATGTTGTCGAGGATGTTGTGGTGAATAGTAGATATATTAGGAGATTGTATATTACGTATAACAAGTGTTTTAAAAGCTTCCATCAGTGCGTAATGGAGGTAATCGCTTCACAACACGCATCACGAACTCACTTAGACTTACCTACGAGCATATACAGGATGTTTCTTAATGACATGCTAATAACCAAGGGGGCGATTCTTGTACCCATTTCAAGAATAAAACTTCATATGAACGTATGTCGTGAACGTCCTAACTTTTGAAATACAGAGTATCACAGTTGAACATATACATAGATTTTTGCCCACCCTGCTATGTCACTGAAACGGTGCAAAAATTTCAAAATGTTACATACTGTGGTTATCCAGTAAAAGATGTCCTGAATGGAGTACTCAAGCTTAGCATTTGAATCAAAATTTGAAGTTTCATCCCGTTTTTTCGTTTTTTCTCTAAAACGGACCGTCCTATCAGGTATCAACAAGAGGATCTTTTTTGTACAAAATTGAATGAATTCTTATAGCATTTCATTAAATTTGGAAATATTATATAGTGTGCCAAAAGTATTGGCATATATGACAGGGTAGGTACTTCATTTCTTTAAATGGGATACCCGAGGGAATACCCCGTATTTTATCGCATCTTCAGATTCTTTCAACAATTACATTCCGAACTCTACAAATTTATGAAGGATATAGTATATAATTCGTTCTATTACTATAAGTACTAAGTTGTTCAGTCAACATCTGAAGCATTTGGTTGTATGAATAAAATGTACTAGAAGTATTAGCATTGTGTACAGAGTGAATACTTCAAAACTAAGAAGGAACTACATTATTGAATTTTTTCTGGTAGCTACTTTACCTAGTACCACTCTCGTGGAAATTGCTGAAGTATTTACTATACTTTGAAGTAGGTACTGACTTATTTCAGGAGATACTTTGATTCGAGAAAAAATTTAAATATTTGCTTGACGTTAGTGGAGTTGGTCTAATAGCAGATTCACTGGACATTCGACGGTTAGTTTTGTTCAAAAATTGATGGAATACGCATCAGACGAAAATTAGACAGTGCATGCATCAAGACGACACGCCAAAGATGATTTTTTTGTATCATCAAATATTCCCGAATATTCCGGTAACTGTAAAATGGAGTTTGACTTTTGTGAATCATGTTTAATTGAATTTTTGTTTTATGTTCAATAATTGGGAACACGTAGCTTACCTATAGCTGATACATGCCTATCATAAATAAATGAAACTTCAAGCAAATACATAGGTATGTTTGAATTTAATTGAATTGAATCGAAAAAATAAAGCACAATATAGGTATCGAAAAAATGAAGCACAATATAGGTAGATATAAAATGAAGAAGAAGTAGCTGTGCGCACGTTGATGTTATATTAATCGAAGAAAAAAAGAAGGCCGTATTCCGCGCAAAAAGTGTTACTTAGCTGATGTGTAGCATTTTGAATTTCATGTCCATTTTTGTATATTGAGGCAGGGAAGATGGAAATCAAATGTGCCAAACTGACGTATTAGCTTCGACGGTGACTTATGCTTAAAGCGTTCTGCTAATGTTGAAGCATACGGACTAATAGTGAAGTAAATAGTAAATAATTCGACGTTTAGCAAATACGATCGGAACCGGCGACTAGATGCTACGTGATGGAGTAAATACTTCGAAGTAGATCCTTCTATTTGTAGCATCAGCATTCACTGCGTTTTCATTCATACCACCCATTATAATTATTATCATGGTTACGGCATGTTACTGTATTTGAGCTATTTACTGAAGCTGTGTGTTGTGTGTTTTACCTATTGTCTATATACAGTGATCGTAGATAAAAAATACTACACTCCTCTGAAGTCTCTTGTTATTTGAGGTATCAAATTCAGCAGCTTAAAGAAATATGTGGAGGATGCAACATGGATACGAACTCGGATACGACATTTCTCAAGATACTTGATGGCACTCCGGACAGCTGCGATAATGAGGAAGAATCAATGGAACGAAACTCACACTGTGGTCTATATGTTTGCGATGCTTTATGACCTCAGGACTTTTTTTCGATGAAAAGTGAGTAATATTACGGTACATTGGGCCCTGATTCCGTGACATTTTCAGAACTGCATCCCAATTTCCATCCCATGAATTATCTAGAGTGACATGGATTTTTTCAAATTATCCTCCAGGAAGCCCTCGTGGAAACCGTGAAGGCTAATAAATCACTATAGCGGATTGAACAGGGTGGAAGCAAAGAGTGAAAAATACCCATTCTGGGAAGAAATGTACGAATGCAGATAACAATGATGACCCATTCGATACAAGAAATACAGAAACGCCAGACCTCTCAATTTCCATCAGTTATATAGAAACCCTCCTATAGGAACCCTATCTCGGAATCATTCTGAGAATCTCCCCATAATTGCTATATAGGTACAGGATGGGACATTTTCATTTAGTACTGACAGTACACAGATCGTATTTGTGGCTCATAGTAGGCTCATAGTACCATCGGAAGAACCTTGAGTGTTGGTATATAAAGTACTGAATAGGTATACGTTCCATACTCCCTAGAAAACTATCGTTTTTTAAAGATATTTCCATCCACCTCTTAGATTCAGCTATGATACCTAATTCCTCTCTTATTGAACTCCACATAATATATAAACAATGTTCTACAATAATCACTATTCACAAAGTTCTGAAGGAACCTTCGAAAAAAAATGCATGCCATTTGAGAAAATTACAAATTATTTTTTCTTCATCCAACTGTGAACTGGAGAGAAATTCTGAGAAAGTTTCGAGATGAAGACCTGCTTTATCGTGTTGAGATTGACTTAGATTCAGAAAAAAATCTTGGGACAATCAACACATATACACACCCTATAAGTGTAATGGTACCATTTTACAACATGTGGAGGTTAGATTATGTGATGTTCCCTCGTTGATGTATATGTCCATTTAGTGGAGATGATATATCACATCTGGTATATGTACCGAAAACCGTAAGAAGATCTTTCAATCCCTCAGAACAATACAGTTTGTCAAAAAATATTCGAATTCGGAATGGTGCAGTTATAATGTGTGGAAACTGTAGTAGATTACGTAAATGATAAATCATCAGGAAAGAGCATATAGCCGAAGGCACACCGAAGGTGTAACGGAAAAGCAATGCCAATGCCACTAAAATCTTCTTATCTTCCAGTTTACTTTTCTAAAATTTAAAATGATATTCATTGTAGTAAATAAATTATTTTATTCATACAAAACAAATTCACGGTTCAGAAAGCGGTTTTGCTTCAATAAAATTCGTCTCAAAGTAAATCAAAATAGCTTGGTTCATTAATTATTGTCTTTATTGCGAGTGAATATTTTTCAAACTGACATCACACACACTGATAACCATATAGCAGCGTAACCGCCGTGGCAAAAAAAGTTACGATATCATTGTCGAAGATCTACCCTACCATAAAACTAGCCATAAAATGACACCAGAAGTTGCAAAGGAAGTTGAAGACAGAATCATAATAATATTATGAAGTAGGTACACCGAGAAAAAAAAAAGAATAATCGATTTTTTTGTCGAAGCATAGATCTAAATACACACTAATATGGAACGCCGTTTTATTTTTTATTCGACATGGACTGAATGTTCCATTTCAATGTTACTTATTTTTCATTCTAGTTGACATAATTTCAATAGAATATATTTCATGATCGGAATTGGTATTCGCATTGCTAATAGCAATTCGAATACAATATCTGATGCCACATGTACTTATTAATCTTTATTAAATTTCACTTGCAACTATGCAAGTTGATTTTCATGACACATTGATATTTAACAACGTTCCACATGGCATTCGAAGTAATACAACTTGAAACGATTGCATATTGAAAAATGAATTTCTATTACACATGCATTTTTATGGAACATTGAATTATATTGCATCTGTAAGAAGCAAACTCTTCACATGCCATGAAAATACAAGTAACAAAACAATTCAAGTAACATGGAAAACTACTGGCGCCCTCTCTGGGAAAGAGGAATTTTTTTTTTCTCAGAAGCGGTGCTAGATGGCTCTACTGTTTTTTTATATCACTTTGATTTGAATGTCAGTTACATTTCCATTCCAAGTTAATTTTTTTGCTATACGGAAGACTCGTGGTACCAACATGCAATGGAAATTGATGTGCCATAACATATATAATAGATGCTTTTGTACTCGCATTCTCATTCTACTTTGATTTCTATGTAACATTACTTCTCATTCAACTTTAATTTTATTTCTGCTTTCATTTTTCTGCTACTTCAATATCCATTGCATATAAGCTGTCGCAACCGTTCATATGCAATTGAAATCAAAGTCCCATTTGGATTCGACTTAGTTAAAATGTCTCTTCGATGTCAGTGAGGCCAAAGTGTAATGGAAACGCAAGTGACAAAAGAATTGAATAACATTCGAATGCCATATGAATTTTCATGTTACTTCGATGTCAGCTACAGCAGAGTGTAATGTAAATGAAAATGCAAGTGACATAAGAATTTAAATGCATTCGAATGCGACTTGATTTTTATTCTACTTTGATGACCGCGATCGCAACGTGTAATAGAAATTCAACTGGCAAAAGAATCAAATAACATTTGAATGCGACTTCATTTTTATTCTACTTTGATGTCCGCGATCGCAAAGTGTAATAGAAATTCAACTGGCAAAAGAATCAAATAACATTTGAATGCGACTTCATTTTTATTCTACTTTGATGTCCGCGATCTCAAAGTGTAATGGAAATTCAACTGACAAAAGAATTATATCACATTTCAAATGCGACTTGATTATTATTCTACTTTGATGTCCGCGATCGCAAAGTGTAATAGAAATTCAACTGGCAAAAGAATCAAATAACATTCGAATGCGACTTGATTTTTATTCTACATTGATGTCCGCGATCTCAAAGTGTAATGGAAATTCAACTGGCAAAAGAATCAAATAACATTCGAATGCGACTTGAGTTTTCATGTTACTTTGATGTCTGTGACTGCCAAGTGACAAAAGAATGAAATATCATTCTATTTTGACTTGAATATCCATGGCATAGGTATACAAATTCTTAATTGCAATGCGAATATTCATTCTTATTCTACTTCGATACCTACGACAACCAACGACACACGACGTATCGAAACAGAATGGAAAACAAGCACGCCGTTTCATTTTTAATTCTACTTGGCCTTCATGTCCCATTCGAATTAAGTTCTCAAAGGCGTACGAAAATATTTTATATAGGTAGGTGCCTATTTCGGATTGAAAATATTTTATTAAAATCATGTGTTCATTCCTTGATTGAGCAATACCTAGGTAGGCTACCTCCATCAACGGTTTATTGATTTTGAAAAAAGTGTGATATTGTGGGCGTACCTGCCAATTTTTTTTAGGGATAAAGAATAAAAGTGGAATTATTTTATAATCAAATATGAAAAATAGTCGTTACACGTGTCGAATAGGTTTTCGAGATTCGAATATATATATTCGCTGGGTAGATATGTACAGGGTGTCTCCTTATATTTCGACCCCTACCTATACAGCTTCAACTATATGAGGTGGAAAAAAAACTTCAAATAGTATGAAAGTTGTATGGTTTCAACTTTCAACTGTACTATCTTTTGCCACTTGTTTGTTTTGTGTTCTGATATCAATGACATTCTGTTGTTTCCACGGTCATCTAAATGTTATTGACAATTTTGATTTTTGTTGTAAATAAGCTAAATAAGTAAGTGAAAACGGCTAAAGGAAACACTAGCAAACTATATATATTTGTAAACAGGAAAAAAATATCTTTCACTAGAGTTGAAAACATACAGGGTATTTTATTTAAAAAAATATATTTGGACTCATTTCATCAATTTCGCGATGCGCATCTGTTCGTTTGAGGAGAGCCAAAAGATAGTACAGATGAAACCCTACAACTCTCATATTTGAATTTTTTCTACCTCGTATAGTTGAAGCGGTATGTAGGGGTCAAAATTTAAAGCCACCCTCTGTACTACAGTGCTTTCATTTCAATTTGCCCTACTTTTGAAGAGCTGTGAAATATTTATTTTCGGCAACCGTCCGGGATGTACCTACTTCCCGGACGCTTTTTCTTTGAGAAAGTAGCATTTCCAGGCCTAGTCCGGAAAGTACCCAAGTAGGTACTTCCATTTTTGTTGGGTGTTGAATGAATATAAGTAAATGATGAATTATCACAATCTCAACATATCTAGGATCGCAGCAGCAGCAGTTCGTTGTAACCAGTGGAATACTAAGTGCTGTTTTACTATATCAAGGAAAAAGCAGAAGGAAATCAAGGAGATGGTGGATTAGGCCATGGATGAAACCTCTGTGTGGTAATCTTTATTTACCTCTGGAGAATTCCTTAGTGCAAGCCTTCTCAATGTTGTGGCAATCATTTGAGAATGGATAATGAAGATAAAACGGAGAAGAAGGATTTCTGAGGCTATTTTAAGTGTTGAATCCACGTCTTTTTATTGTATCCAATGAACTGTATACTAACGTAGTAACGTACCTCTGGAACGGCAACGAAGCGCGAAGTGTGTCATTATTAATATGACGATACTAGCGCCTCTGTCGGAATTTCTTTTCAACTAAAACCTTATAAAAATTATAGGTGTCCCCAAGATTGTACCAACGTAACCATGGCAACTAGCCTTGAGTAAGAACACCTTCTTCTTTATAACAAAACAACTTCAGCACACATTAGAATCCATATTATTAGTAAATATATGGGTAATAGGCGAACGTAAGCAAGCAGTACGCCCCCTACCGTAATCAGCCGTAACTAACTTCTGGGTTTTGTTTACATTTTAATTTGGGACTGTCTATATACCTGACTACCACCGCGGTTGAATACAAAAATATAAACAACCGCGCGGTTTTTACGTCTTAGGAATCAAAGAAAAGCCAAAAAATGGCATTGCTATCGTTGAAAGCTTAGATCAGTGCATCCTGCACCTTATTGAGCTACGCGGCGCCGTGGTGGTTGTTTATATTTTATTATGTTCTAGACGTTTCCAATTGAAAACAAAAAACAATAAAATAACCTCAAATAACCCAAAGAGTAATACCGATGGCGCTGCGATCTTAATTTCAGACGCCTATAGCATATATTTAACTAGCGACTAGGGGTACAAGGAGGCTGTGGCTTCCGCATGCGCATTACGTCGGGCGGTGACGCGCGACAATGTTGCCAAGTGTACTGGTTTGTGCCTAGAGCTTAGGAATCTGTGGTTTAAGGGGCTGTCAGCGAAGTTCCCTCTTCGCTGGGGCTGTCCTAATCGAGGTGCTACACTACAAACCATCCTCGTGCACGTCTTAGATCCGTGTGACACTTGATATAATTTTTATATAAGATTATACCTATATAAGATTTAATATCAAATTTGTCAGTGCAAAATATGTATATAAAATTTTATATTGTTTTGTGTTGGTTTTGTGTCTTATCTGACACTCAGATAGAATTTGAGAAGTTTTCAATAGAAATTTAACTAGTGTGCTTACTTCCTATTGAAGGCCGTTTCAAATTCGCTCGATGGCGCCTACTCTGATAAACATGCTTAACGTGAATAAATCTCGCTAAGTTCAAGTTCATCCTGGTGATGAACCAAATTTACAGGAAACATTACCGACGGATACATTTGAAGTCAAGTGTCAAACAAACAACAACAATTTTACAAGATCCAACACTTCATTTTTACATTTTGTACGAATATGTGTGTATGTGTGCTGAAGTTGTTTTGTTATAAAGAAGAAGGTGTTCTTACTCAAGGCTAGTTGCCATGGTTACGTTGGTACAATCTTGGGGACACCTATAATTTTTATAAGGTTTTAGTTGAAATTCCGACAGAGGCGCTAGTATCGCCATATTAATAATGACACACTTCGCGCTTCGTTGCCGTTCCAGAGGTACGTTACTACGTTAGTATACAGTTCATTGGATACAATAAAAAGACGTGGATTCAACACTTAAAATAGCCTCAGAAATCCTTCTTCTCCGTTTTATCTTCATTATCCATTCTCAAATGATTGCCACAACATTGAGAAGGCTTGCACTAAGGAATTCTCCAGAGGTAAATAAAGATTACCACACAGAGGTTTCATCCATGGCCTAATCCACCATCTCCTTGATTTCCTTCTGCTTTTTCCTTGATATAGTAAAACAGCACTTAGTATTCCACTGGTTACAACGAACTGCTGCTGCTGCGATCCTAGATATGTTGAGATTGTGATAATTCATCATTTACTTATATTCATTCAACACCCAACAAAAATGGAAGTACCTACTTGGGTACTTTCCGGACTAGGCCTGGAAATGCTACTTTCTCAAAGAAAAAGCGTCCGGGAAGTAGGTACATCCCGGACGGTTGCCGAAAATAAATATTTCACAGCTCTTCAAAAGTAGGGCAAATTGAAATGAAAGCACTGTAGTACAGAGGGTGGCTTTAAATTTTGACCCCTACATACCGCTTCAACTATACGAGGTAGAAAAAATTCAAATATGAGAGTTGTAGGGTTTCATCTGTACTATCTTTTGGCTCTCCTCAAACGAACAGATGCGCATCGCGAAATTGATGAAATGAGTCCAAATATATTTTTTTAAATAAAATACCCTGTATGTTTTCAACTCTAGTGAAAGATATTTTTTTCCTGTTTACAAATATATATAGTTTGCTAGTGTTTCCTTTAGCCGTTTTCACTTACTTATTTAGCTTATTTACAACAAAAATCAAAATTGTCAATAACATTTAGATGACCGTGGAAACAACAGAATGTCATTGATATCAGAACACAAAACAAACAAGTGGCAAAAGATAGTACAGTTGAAAGTTGAAACCATACAACTTTCATACTATTTGAAGTTTTTTTTCCACCTCATATAGTTGAAGCTGTATAGGTAGGGGTCGAAATATAAGGAGACACCCTGTACATATCTACCCAGCGAATATATATATTCGAATCTCGAAAACCTATTCGACACGTGTAACGACTATTTTTCATATTTGATTATAAAATAATTCCACTTTTATTCTTTATCCCTAAAAAAAATTGGCAGGTACGCCCACAATATCACACTTTTTTCAAAATCAATAAACCGTTGATGGAGGTAGCCTACCTAGGTATTGCTCAATCAAGGAATGAACACATGATTTTAATAAAATATTTTCAATCCGAAATAGGCACCTACCTATATAAAATATTTTCGTACGCCTTTGAGAACTTAATTCGAATGGGACATGAAGGCCAAGTAGAATTAAAAATGAAACGGCGTGCTTGTTTTCCATTCTGTTTCGATACGTCGTGTGTCGTTGGTTGTCGTAGGTATCGAAGTAGAATAAGAATGAATATTCGCATTGCAATTAAGAATTTGTATACCTATGCCATGGATATTCAAGTCAAAATAGAATGATATTTCATTCTTTTGTCACTTGGCAGTCACAGACATCAAAGTAACATGAAAACTCAAGTCGCATTCGAATGTTATTTGATTCTTTTGCCAGTTGAATTTCCATTACACTTTGAGATCGCGGACATCAATGTAGAATAAAAATCAAGTCGCATTCGAATGTTATTTGATTCTTTTGCCAGTTGAATTTCTATTACACTTTGCGATCGCGGACATCAAAGTAGAATAATAATCAAGTCGCATTTGAAATGTGATATAATTCTTTTGTCAGTTGAATTTCCATTACACTTTGAGATCGCGGACATCAAAGTAGAATAAAAATGAAGTCGCATTCAAATGTTATTTGATTCTTTTGCCAGTTGAATTTCTATTACACTTTGCGATCGCGGACATCAAAGTAGAATAAAAATGAAGTCGCATTCAAATGTTATTTGATTCTTTTGCCAGTTGAATTTCTATTACACGTTGCGATCGCGGTCATCAAAGTAGAATAAAAATCAAGTCGCATTCGAATGCATTTAAATTCTTATGTCACTTGCATTTTCATTTACATTACACTCTGCTGTAGCTGACATCGAAGTAACATGAAAATTCATATGGCATTCGAATGTTATTCAATTCTTTTGTCACTTGCGTTTCCATTACACTTTGGCCTCACTGACATCGAAGAGACATTTTAACTAAGTCGAATCCAAATGGGACTTTGATTTCAATTGCATATGAACGGTTGCGACAGCTTATATGCAATGGATATTGAAGTAGCAGAAAAATGAAAGCAGAAATAAAATTAAAGTTGAATGAGAAGTAATGTTACATAGAAATCAAAGTAGAATGAGAATGCGAGTACAAAAGTATCTATTATATATGTTATGGCACATCAATTTCCATTGCATGTTGGTACAACGAGTCTTCCGTATAGCAAAAAAATTAACTTGGAATGGAAATGTAACTGACATTCAAATCAAAGTGATATAAAAAAACAGTAGCGCCATCTAGCACCGCTTCTGAGAAAAAAAAATTTCCTCTTTCCCAGAGAGGGCGCCAGTAGTTTTCCATGTTACTTGAATTGTTTTGTCACTTGTATTTTCATGGCATGTGAAGAGTTTGCTTCTTACAGATGCAATATAATTCAATGTTCCATAAAAATGCATGTGTAATAGAAATTCATTTTTCAATATGCAATCGTTTCAAGTTGTATTCCTTCGAATGCCATGTGGAACGTTGTTAAATATCAATGTGTCATGAAAATCAACTTGCATAGTTGCAAGTGAAATTTAATAAAGATTAATAAGTACATGTGGCATCAGATATTGTATTCGAATTGCTATTAGCAATGCGAATACCAATTCCGATCATGAAATATATTCTATTAAAATTATGTCAACTAGAATGAAAAATAAGTAACATTGAAATGGAACATTCAGTCCATGTCGAATAAAAAATAAAACGGCGTTCCATAGACACACGACGTATCGATATCGAAACAGAATGGAAAACAAGCACGCCGTTTCATTTTTAATTCTACTTGGCCTTCATGTCCCATTCGAATTAAGTTCTCAAAGGCGTACGAAAATATTTTATATAGTTAGGTGCCTATTTCGGATTGAAAATATTTTATTAAAATCATGTGTTCATTCCTTGATTGAGCAATACCTAGGTAGGCTACCTCCATCAACGGTTTATTGATTTTGAAAAAAGTGTGATATTGTGGGCGTACCTGCCAATTTTTTTTAGGGATAAAGAATAAAAGTGGAATTATTTTATAATCAAATATGAAAAATAGTCGTTACACGTGTCGAATAGTTTTTCGAGATTCGAATATATATATATATTCGCTGAGTAGATATATGTACAGGGTGTCTCGATCCTTATATTTTGACCCCTACCTACAGCTTCAACTATAATATGAGGTGGAAAAAAACTTCGAATATGAAAGTTGTATAGTTTCAACTGTACAGGGTGATTGACTATGTATTTCACGACTTCAACAGCTGATATATCGAAAACGAAGAAAGATATTGGAAATTTGGAAAAAGGTATACTGGAATGAGATGTCGTTTCTTTCTAGAAAATGTGTTCTCCGCTTGATTTTATCATTTTATATATATACAGGGTTTGTGAGAAAAGAATTTTTATCAAACGGAACCCCCTGTATATTATCGCATATTTCGAAAGAGCTCTCTTTCCTGATTTCGAAAATATTTACTTTTCATATATTCTATTGAGGACTTGACGAAATATCAGCAAAATCAAATATTAATCTTTGGTTCAAGATTGCTATGGTTGAAATAGAATGAGATGATGAATAAGTGAATTGAGATTTGGTCAACAACAAAGAAGAGATATTTTGGAGTGTTATTTTTCAGTTAATAAAAATCTTGCTGAAACAGTTAGTAAGTATAGGAGGAGTTATCCAGACAGAAGATTACCAAGTAAGAATAATTATGTAAAGTATTTGACTGCTACATTTGACAGAACAGTTTGTCGAATATCATCATCATCATATATTTTCAAAATCAGGAAAGAGAGCTCTTCCGAAATATGCAATAATATACAGGGGGTTCCATTTGAAAAAAAATTTTTTTCCCGCGGAATACCCTTACCCTATTGATTTATTTATCACCATTCCACATCACCAGTATCACCAGAGCCAGTGACCAGTAATCGAGATGAATGATTTATCACAAATTATTTCATCAATAAGGGGTATACCCAAGAAACCTACGATAAAATAATAGGATTTTCATTATTATGCAATGGAATCGTCCTGAGACTCACGAGACTAAGGCACGACCCAAGGATTATTAATTTTATTATACAAAATCGTTGCGCACGACCACTACGACCAGGGTCTTTTCAATGAAGGTGATCCATTGCACCACAGTATATGAAGGGCCATACCGTTTGAATGTTCGAGATATTGTCAGCACATTCTATTTTAGTTCCACTTTCCTTCTGGCGTCTATGTAGCTTCTTGATAATTGCTAGATTTGGATATTTTAACATAAGTTTTCCCTGAATCCCTAGATCACTCGCAACATCTCTAGATCTAGAGAAATTTTCCTGAACCTGGCAACAGTGGCAACCTTGAGGCTAGGATAGCGCGAGGTGTTCTGTGGTCAGGGGGTGGTCAGGGGCAACCAAAACAAAGATAGCTTGAGTTACGGTAACCTGTCACTTTCTTACTCATGATGTTTAATGGCGGTTGGGTGCTGAAATTATCTTTCAGACAAAAATTCAGGTACTTTGGGATCTTATTTTTGTTCAAAATCCACATGAAAATGGAGACAAATATTCATTATATTACAGTCATTATATTATTGGACTCCATTGTATTGCTTCATTTGTCGTGTTTTGTTTTGATAGGACTAAATTTTGTTGGTGTGAATTGGTATGGTTATGGTATTGTTGGTGTTGTTAATTTTGAATAATAACAATGGTGATATTCGCCTTCCGACCGTGGTGGAGGACAGTCGGCGTCCTCGTGGTCGGAAGTCAAGTAAATGTTTGTACAAGTCCAAAAACCTGATCTGGAGTCAACTCCAAGTTAAAAATATTACATTTTATTGAAAGTTTAATAAGTGTGTGTGAATTTCATCAGGCCTCTTTGTCTCTACGCCGGTACCCAGGCCGGATGATAACGGATTTATCGGACAAGGAGGTCTTATCTTAGCAACTCTATAAAAGTACCCCTTTATCTCTACGCTGGTACCCAGGCCGGATGATGACGGATTTATCGGATAAAGGGAGTACATACAAGTGCAGTGATATATCCGACTAGCGGACAAGATAGTGGACTGACGGAGTCCTTATACGCTTGTGGCCGATAGTCAAGCGACAAATAAATAAATAAGAACAAGTTACAAGAGGGTTTTGAATCACCTTGTAAATTGAACTTCGCCCTTTGCTTTCATTGTAATTTATATTTTTTCTGTAAGTTCTTTTCTGTAACCGAAATTGTCGATGAAGGTAATAAAGACGTTTATTATTATTATTATTAACCAGAAACCAGTGAAGAGTATGGTGATAAAGCCGGACTTGCCACTAGGCAAGCTCTTCATGTAGAAATAAAAACAAAAATAAAACATAACATGGCTGTATGTCCGCATAATGATGTAAATAACCCTGGTGTTTCTACTCTTTTGTTTTTCTTTAGAATGTGTGGATCGATTCTTAAGATTGGTCATACTTCAAAATTCGCCTGTAGGTGGCAGCTTCATCGGTCATTTAGTGCAGTTCTGTGGCCCTGTGATGAATTTCCATAATTTTCAAGGCCATGAATAAATAAAATATCGTCAATATACCGAAATTAATATATTAATTTGAATTTTGAATTTCTGATTCTGTTTCCTTGTGAGAACTTGAGAAGTATAGTGATAAAATTCATCTATCTGTTGTTTTATCTTATTATATTCTCTTCATTGTAAGCAGTGTTAATTAAAGCTCATCCAGTTTTTGTTGTTCATAGTTCCTAGAGTTGTTTTATTATTCATTGTTGTGCTCTCGTTCACAGCTGGTTTATCCTTGTGTTGTGTTGGTTATTACAATCATGTATTTTTGTATTATCTATTTGTAGACGATCCCAGACTCTGGTTCTGTTCATCTTTGCAATATACCAAAGGTTGATATCTTCATGAATTTCAAATGGATAACTTTCTCACTTGTGATTTCATTTATTCATTTTGCATGATGATTATTATTCGACTTCAATGGATAGATGCAGTTGGCAAATATTAACCACCTAGCGGTCTAGTCTGTAGGTCTACTATAATATATATATATAAGTAGTACATAAAATAGGCAGTGAAATTTGAATAAGTATGTGCATCCCAAATTTTTTTCTCATTTTATTTCCCCTCCTCTGTAAGAGAAGTCAAAATTTCACTTGAAAATCAATGAAAAATCAATAATACATTTTTTATTTCACAATGTTTGCATATCACACGTTTACTCCTAAATAAACTCAAAAAATGATAAAAATTTTCAAAAAATGCGAGGACCGTCCATTAACCAACATGAGCTAGAGAGAGAAAGGTATCCGTAAACTTTGGAGGTTGCCTGCACAAACGATTTGCCTCACTTTCCTTACATCGCGATGCCCTCAGGTACGTAGTATATAGGCGAACGTAAGCAAGCAGTACGCCCCCTACCGTAATCAGCCGTAACTAACTTCTGGGTTTTGTTTACATTTTAATTTTAATACATTTTAGTTTGGGACTGTCTACCTGACCACCACCACGGTTGAATACAAAAATATAAACAACCGCTCGGTTTTCACGTCTTAGGAATTAAAGAAAAGCCAAAAAATGGCATTGCTATCTTTGAAAGCTTAGATCAGTGCATCCTGCACGTTATTGAGCTACGCGGCGCCGTGGTGGTTGTTTATATTTTGGTATTCGACCGCCACGGTGGTCAGGTAGACGTTTCCAATTGAAAACAAAAAAAACATAACCTAACCTCAATAATTTCAGGCGCCTATAGTTCATTGGCCAAATGTCGCTGTGACCACAGAACACAAACATGATTAATGGCAGATGGAAATGTGATGAAAAATGGAAATGATGGACTTCTCTCTCGTATTAACATAAACATAAAAGGCGTTTTCGGAAACTTACTCGGGTTGATCGGATCACTAACCTGAACGTTCGGTTACCTAAGCCGAGTCACCTACCTCTGTTCGGAAACTTGAATGTTGCTAACTCGATCACTGACTCGGGTTGATTTTTCGTGACCCTACTTAAAAGCAGGGTCGCCGGAGTTGGAGAGGACACCGCATGCGCATTACCAATTTATACGAAATTTATATGTCAATCGAAAAACGCGGGAGTTCACCAGGAGTTCACCACTCGAGAGCTCCTATATACCTAATAATATATATAATACTCTTTGATTGCATAGTTGGTACCTCTTTTCACTAATGAAAATTCCCTAGAACAAAAGTAGCCGCGCTATTTAGGTATATAATGATCAGTGTTGCCAGAGCTGGTACATTTGTATAGATTCAGTACAATTCATACCCTTTAGTACATTAGTACATTTCACCCAATTCTGGTACAATTTCATGTTTTGGTCAATACATTCAGATCAAGTTTAGTACAATTGAACATTTATTACATGTAGCTACAAATAAAAACCAAAGTATGAATGACTGGCAGATCATCTGCCCATTATCTCCTCAGTTGACCTGACTGAGCTGTTTATGGATATCAGCCAACCAGCTGGCTGACCATAATGAGAGACATCATCAACTTCAACTGTCACTATACTGTCAGTACAGTACTGTTTCCTGATGGTTTTTCAAATATTTGATGTACAGGCATCTTTTATTATGGATGATGAACAAAAATAAGATCCCAAAGTACCTGAATTTTTGTCTGAAAGATAATTTCAGCACCCAACCGCCATTAAACATCATGAGTAAGAAAGTGACAGGTTACCGTAACTCAAGCTATCTTTGTTTTGGTTGCCCCTGACCACCCCCTGACCACAGAACACCTCGCGCTATCCTAGCCTCAAGGTTGCCACTGTTGCCAGGTTCAGGAAAATTTCTCTAGATCTAGAGATGTTGCGAGTGATCTAGGGATTCAGGGAAAACTTATGTTAAAATATCCAAATCTAGCAATTATCAAGAAGCTACATAGACGCCAGAAGGAAAGTGGAACTAAAATAGAATGTGCTGACAATATCTCGAACATTCAAACGGTATGGCCCTTCATATACTGTGGTGCAATGGATCACCTTCATTGAAAAGACCCTGGTCGTAGTGGTCGTGCGCAACGATTTTGTATAATAAAATTAATAATCCTTGGGTCGTGCCTTAGTCTCGTGAGTCTCAGGACGATTCCATTGCATAATAATGAAAATCCTATTATTTTATCGTAGGTTTCTTGGGTATGCCCCTTATTGATGAAATAATTTGTGATAAATCATTCATCTCGATTACTGGTCACTGGCTCTGGTGATACTGGTGATGTGGAATGGTGATAAATAAATCAATAGGGTAAGGGTATTCCGCGGGAAAATTTTTTTTTTCAAATGGAACCCCCTGTATATCATTGCATATTTCGGAAGAGCTCTCTTTCCTGATTTCGAAAATATATGATGATGATGATATTCGACAAACTGTTCTGTCAAATGTAGCAGTCTGTCTGGATAACTCCTCCTCGAGCTCCTCCTATACTTACTAACTGTTTCAGCAAGATTTTTATTAACTGAAAAATAACACTCCAAAATATCTCTTCTTTGTTGTTGACCAAATCTCAATTCACTTATTCATCATCTCATTCTATTTCAACCATAGCAATCTTGAACCAAAGATTAATATTTGATTTTGCTGATATATATTTCGTCAAGTCCTCAATAGAATATATGAAAAGTAAATATTTTCGAAATCAGGAAAGAGAGCTCTTTCGAAATATGCGATAATATACAGGGGGTTCCGTTTGATGAAAATTCTTTTCTCACAAACCCTGTATATATATAAAATGATAAAATCAAGCGGAGAACACATTTTCTAGAAAGAAACGACATCTCATTCCAGTATACCTTTTTCCAAATTTCCAATATCTTTCTTCGTTTTCGATATATCAGCTGTTGAAGTCGTGAAATACATAGTCAATCACCCTGTACAGTTGAAACTATACAACTTTCATATTCGAAGATTTTTTCCACCTCATATTATAGTTGAAGCTGTAGGTAGGGGTCAAAATATAAGGAGACACCCTGTACATATATCTACTCAGCGAATATATATATATATTCGAATCTCGAAAAACTATTCGACACGTGTAACGACTATTTTTCATATTTGATTATAAAATAATTCCACTTTTATTCTTTATCCCTAAAAAAAATTGGCAGGTACGCCCACAATATCACACTTTTTTCAAAATCAATAAACCGTTGATGGAGGTAGCCTACCTAGGTATTGCTCAATCAAGGAATGAACACATGATTTTAATAAAATATTTTCAATCCGAAATAGGCACCTACCTATATAAAATATTTTCGTACGCCTTTGAGAACTTAATTCGAATGGGACATGAAGGCCAAGTAGAATTAAAAATGAAACGGCGTGCTTGTTTTCCATTCTGTTTCGATATCGATACGTCGTGTGTCGTTGGTTGTCGTAGGTATCGAAGTAGAATAAGAATGAATATTCGCATTGCAATTAAGAATTTGTATACCTATGCCATGGATATTCAAGTCAAAATAGAATGATATTTCATTCTTTTGTCACTTGGCAGTCACAGATATCAAAGTAACATGAAAACTCAAGTCGCATTCGAATGTTATTTGATTCTTTTGCCAGTTGAATTTCCATTACACTTTGAGATCGCGGACATCAATGTAGAATAAAAATCAAGTCGCATTCGAATGTTATTTGATTCTTTTGCCAGTTGAATTTCTATTACACTTTGCGATCGCGGACATCAAAGTAGAATAATAATCAAGTCGCATTTGAAATGTGATATAATTCTTTTGTCAGTTGAATTTCCATTACACTTTGAGATCGCGGACATCAAAGTAGAATAAAAATGAAGTCGCATTCAAATGTTATTTGATTCTTTTGCCAGTTGAATTTCTATTACACTTTGCGATCGCGGACATCAAAGTAGAATAAAAATGAAGTCGCATTCAAATGTTATTTGATTCTTTTGCCAGTTGAATTTCTATTACACTTTGCGATCGCGGACATCAAAGTAGAATAAAAATCAAGTCGCATTCGAATGCATTTCAATTCTTATGTCACTTGCATTTTCATTTACATTACACTCTGCTGTAGCTGACATCGAAGTAACATGAAAATTCATATGGCATTCGAATGTTATTCAATTCTTTTGTCACTTGCGTTTCCATTACACTTTGGCCTCACTGACATCGAAGAGACATTTTAACTAAGTCGAATCCAAATGGGACTTTGATTTCAATTGCATATGAACGGTTGCGACAGCTTATATGCAATGGATATTGAAGTAGCAGAAAAATGAAAGCAGAAATAAAATTAAAGTTGAATGAGAAGTAATGTTACATAGAAATCAAAGTAGAATGAGAATGCGAGTACAAAAGCATCTATTATATATGTTATGGCACATCAATTTCCATTGCATGTTGGTACCACGAGTCTTCCGTATAGCAAAAAAATTAACTTGGAATGGAAATGTAACTGACATTCAAATCAAAGTGATATAAAAAAACAGTAGCGCCATCTAGCACCGCTTCTGAGAAAAAAAAATTTCCTCTTTCCCAGAGAGGGCGCCAGTAGTTTTCCATGTTACTTGAATTGTTTTGTCACTTGTATTTTCATGGCATGTGAAGAGTTTGCTTCTTACAGATGCAATATAATTCAATGTCCCATAAAAATGCATGTGTAATAGAAATTCATTTTTCAATATGCCATTTTTTAAAGTCATACAACTAAAAGGGTAATGTGGAATTTCACATCCAATTTTTTTGTGAATAAAAACTATATGGCCGTTTTACATTTCAATTGTTCTTAGCATCGATGTGATATTTAAAATTGTAGTACATTTCAATGGCATTTGTGAAAATGTGGACAAATTCAATTTCCATTCTATTTTCAAATTGAAACAACATTTCTACTTGGAATTGAAAAACGAAATGGCTTTCTAATTCCACTTGTTAAGAACAGTTGTCGCATATATAAAATTTTATAGATTACATTCTGCTGTACTGCATGTACCATAAAAATACATTATTCTTATTCAATCGAGAATGAAAATATTGTTTCGAATTTCTATTTGCAATTGAAATGCTTGTGGACAAAATGGAAATCAATTCCCGATAATGAAATTGAATATATTTCCCATGGAAATTGATAGGCAGGATACATTCACATTGCTATGTCCAATGCGTTAAGGTAATAAAATTACTATTAACAATGTGAATACCAATTCTGATAATGAAAACTATTCTATTAAAATTATGTCAACTAGAATGAAAAATAAGTAACATTGAAATGGAACATTCAGTCCATGTCGAATAAAAAATAAAACGGCGTTCCATACACTAATGTCATCTGCAGATGCACATACCGAAGAAATCACTTTCGTCAGAACTATGAGATTTAAGAGGAAATAATCATTATATAATACGATGAGCAGATGAGTGATATTTTCTCGGATATTTTTGAAGAAGTTTCATGCCCTCAAGTTATACAGGGTGGCTGAAAATGATTTTTCAATTCGTAACTTTTGGAAGTGATTTTTGTCGAGTTTTTCAAATGGAACACCCCATATATTTTTTGAACATTTGATGTAAAATTAAAACACGAACATAGTTTATCTCAACATCCATATTGATTTTCGTAACCATTTTCAAATTATTGAACGTTTAAAATTATAGGTTGGCCATTTTCATCGATACACATTCACATTCTTATCTGTAATCAAAACATCAGAAGTCCAATTATTAATTTGGTAAACCAATTTTTTCAAAGGAAGAATTGATACCAGAATCAAAGCAAACAGAAAACACAATTTACATTTCTCAAGTATCCCACAAATTCATGGCACATTGAAAACAAAACCAGGATAATTGAGGAATGGAATTTTATCTTCCTCAACACTGTAAATTCTAGCATAATTATCGAGTTAATTATGAACCGTTATGAACTATTTCTGTTTGGTTTGATTCTGATATAAATTCTATAAATACGAAAATTGAACTTTTGGTGTTTTAATGACAGATACGAAGGTGTATCGATGAAAATGGCGAACCCTCGGACCAACCTAAAATTTTCAAAGTTCAATAATTCAAAAATATTTAGGAATATGCTCGGGAATATCCGAGGGAATATCAATATGGATGTTGAGACAAAATATGTGTTACATGTTATGATTTCACATCAAAATGCCAACATATGTAAAAAGTTTTTCCTCGAGTTTTTCATTCAAAAAACTCGAGAAAAATCACTTCGAAAAGTTCCAAATTTAAAAACTATTTTGAGCCACCCTGTATAATTTGAGGGCATGCAAATTCTTCATAAATGTCACTCATCTTTTTATCAAATGATCTTAAGATTATTTTATTTTGAATTTCATAATTGTGTCGACAGTGATTTTTTCGGTATGCATCTGCAGATGACATTATTTCGACCAAATTATTCATAACTTTGTTATGATCAAGATATAATAGGAATAGATGAAGATCAAACGAATGCTTAAAAAAATGTGCAAATAGACAGGCCATTCCATTAAAAAAATATATCCTGACCATCTACATTTTTTTCGGTCCGCCCTGTACATGCGGCAATAATTTCTAGTTATGGACCGTGTCTCATTCACATTCGTTTATAAAACTTGAGCAAGCGAGCTCCGACGCACTAATGCCCCACCTTGTATTATATTTCAAATGATTTCAAATATGTTCACAATCATGTTCACCAAATGTATGCTCTACTGCAGATTTCGATCGGGATCGATGGGTTTTCATCAAATCAATATGTTGTTGCTTAAAATCGAGTCAGAGCGTATTTTCACAAGACGCGTTTGGTCAAAATGTTAGTTCGTCTCCAAAGGCACCAAAAATAAAAGCGGAAAAGAGATGCCAATGTACTGTTATTTTCTCGGTTATTTTCCAGAATATTGGCGATGTTTTATTCAGATGACGCTTTCCTCCAATGAACATTATGCAAATAAATGACGACTAGTCGGTTCATTAACTGATCCAATTCAGGTATTTTTTTTTCTCCGATTGGCAGCAAATATTAATTTTGCAGACACATATCAATCAGCAAAGTATTACTTTTCCTGCCTAGGCAGCAAAGTGGTTACTTTGCTGATTGATGTGTGTCAGCAAAATGATATAATTATGTTCAACTCAGCAGCAAAGTAGATTGATTGCGAGATTGATTGCCTTAGCTGGATTCCGAGCTGGATTCCTAGCCTCGCTACGCTCGGCTATGAATTCAGCCTCGGCAGTCAATCTACTACTTTGCTGCCTAGTTAAACAAATAACTATTGTCCCTCTGTTATGTGATGTGCGACTCATTGTCGATAGCCGAGTGGATAGCCTTGACCACATCTAAAGAAACAATTTCAATTCAATTTTTTTCGAAAGAATTAGGTACATTTGACTTGAAAGTTTGCACTTGTTTTGACTTGTTTTTGTTGAACTTGGATATGTAGGAATATACTGGGTGTTTCATTTGAAAAAACAAGTATTCTAAAATAAGATTATTTGAACGTTGTCAGAATATTGATAGAATATTTATTCCATACTGTCTGGGCAGCTATTTATTTGCTTCTATTATTCCGGACATACTTCCGTCATGTGATAACGAGTTGAAACCTCGGTTGAAACAAGAAGCAAATAAAAGGAGATGATGTCGCCTTTGCGAATATCCAAACGTGCCGCGATTCAAACTGATCCAAGTTAGTAGCAGAGCGTCAATACTTCCGAGAATATTTCGCCCCCCTTTGGAGATGATTTCCGATGGACCAGTGTAAAACCATTGATTATATACACTCCTCGATACACTCTCAATGGTAAAACTCAACGTGTGGATTAGAACACTGTAGTGTGAGCACCACATGAGTTTCACACTGGTCCATCGGATAATATCTTTCGACGAGGGCGAAATATTCACGGAAATATTGACGCTCTGCCACTAATTTAGATCAGTTTGAATCGCGGCACGATTGGATATTCGCTCAGACATTCGCAAAAGGAACATTTTTCCATTTCATTCGCTTTTTGTTTCAACTCGTTATCACATGACGGAAATATGTCCGGAATAATAGGAGCCAATATATCGCAGTGCCGTGGATTTGGCTCAGACTGAGAGGTGGCACAGGTAGATTTTTGAGATGTACCATTCATTCAATTCGATTCAATTGGTATCGGATGGCATAGTTCATATCTCGTTATCAAATCGCGAAATCGAGTGCACATTTCCGCACAGGAAAGTGCAATTTTTCAATCATTTCGCTCCGGATAGTGATTTGCACAGAGGTGCCGTTCGGTGAACTACAATGTTTTTCTTTGGGACATACCTATATACCTATTTCGTTATCAGATGACGGTATAAATCTGCAGCCGACTCTCCTGCCACTATCTATACGTATTTAAAAATATTAAACTAGGTAGGTACACGAAAAAAAAGGATTTGTTGCATCAACAAATTATTCATGCTTGAGTTATTTTTGTTGGACTGAGCAATTTTTTGTTGAATCAACCAGATATATACATGATTATTCCATGGAAGCAGCTTGTTCAAATCAAGAATGTAGGCTAATTTAATCAACAGTATAATACTCGTTATAATATCAATTCAATTAACAAAATATATGGTTTCTTGAAAAACAAATTATGTCGATCCAAAATAATGTCGATGTTGATTCAACTATGAACATTTCGTTGATTTGATCAAACAATGATCATTTTGATGACATTATATCTTTGAAACAACATACTATAGTTTTCTTATTCCGATGTAGCAATAAACTCGTTTCGAACGGATCATTTGCCTGAATAGAGCAAAGAAATATGTACATACATACATCAACTTAACAATTTTCGCCTCTAGATGGCGATCATTTCGCCTCGTCTATGCCTGCCTCGAATTCATTATATACGTGAAGCCTGATTCTTCGTGATTGAAATATCAGCTGGATAAATCGAACTTAGGATGATTAGCAATCCGAAATAGTTTTCCATCAGTTAAGGAGAAGTAAAGACTTGAGATCTATGCTGGGAGTCGACTAGTTTTCTAGTTTTGTTTATTTTATTGATGTGAAATTTCAGAAAATTTCCGAATATTGAATTTGGTTCAACAAAACAATTTGTCGAATAGATATATATTTTCTCTTGAATCAACAAAATATTTTATTGATTCAACCAAATATATCTTTGAATCAACCAAATATTTCGTTGAATCAACTAAATATTTGATTGAATCAATATCTTTTTATTTTGAATCAAACAAAATGATTGTTTGAGCCAATTCAATATCTCTTCATAAACAATTCATGGATGTGCTTGATCGAAGAAGATCCAGAGTTCATGCAAGACATATTCACTTGATTCAAACTCCAAATTCGCTCTGGAACAAGATATAGATTTACTCATTTCAAGATAATATTTTGTCGTGCATATATGACACTTTTATTTGCTCCATTCAATTAAATTTTGCTTGATTCAACAATTCCTTTTTTTCCGTGTGGTCATCCACGAGTCTCCACATCTCTACATCACTCAGTATAACAATATAAGCTATTCAAATTCAATAATCATTCCTTTATATAGGAACGCGAGTAGGAACGTATCGCGGAAATTACTACATACTATGAATGAAATGTATTAGGTATAATCTCACCTAGATCCTGAATGTTTGAATGTTATTGGATTATGAAAAATATATAGGTACCTACCTATATTGTAGATATCACTTATTTTGTCAGTCTAAACTATCACGCACATAATACCCATCCGGTAGGTTGATAGGTACTCGTACTCGTATATCACAACACCTCGTAGGTACTTAAATCGCTAAACAATGTCCTACAAAATTGTAAGACAAATTTTCGTGCAGAAGAAACACACCACCAACTGAATCGCATGAAATCGCGCTAGCAATTTATCCTAGGCGGGATGTGGTCCTATGTCAGACCACGCAATGCGACCAATGAAAATGCGGCGTGCGCGACTCGTGGTCCGAAAATGCCGCTGAAAACTCTTGTTCATCAGTCGGTCGATAGTCGATAGACAGACAGATTTGCGTGTTTAGATGTTTCACTTGGCCGTGCCGTGGCAGCGTGGCGACCTGCGAATCAAAACAAATGAAGATCAGGTTCGGAGACCTTCGACTGAGATGCTCTTCGACCTTGAAGAATACGATGTGTATGAGCAATCGGGCTAGCATTATGTCAACTATTACCTAATACATTGCTGTGGCCGGAACACTAATGGGTTGGTATAAAGAGATTCTTTTCTTCAGCTCTGTTCCACATGATTCATTCATATATACGAATCATATCAAGGGCGAAAGCACAAATTTTTACAGATTGATGCAATGATACACAATGAACTCAATATCATGACAATTTCTTTGAGGATTAGACATTTCGTATGACGTTGGCTAAAATTGTCTCGAAAATTTTGTGTCATATATTTTGAGTGTGAATAAATTCGGCTCAAAATTATCAAAGGTCAAAATTATCGTGATTTTATCAAATCAAATATAAAAACTCCTTGATCTCTTCGTCCATCCAAATCATTATTGATATTTCGACAAAGACAATCCATTCGCTTTGGAATTCTTTGCCAATGGAAGTATTTCGTAGAACTTATGACCTCCAGAAGTTTTGAAAAAATCCAACACCTACCTCCTCCTCATGTCCTCCCTGATGGTACGCGGGATGTTCCACGAACATTATAGGAATTTTCTTTCGTGACCTCCAAGAGATAAAAAATAATCGTTGAATGACAGTCAGTAATAATTGCTGCCGACAAATAGCACAAAACTCCTGACCCGTTCTAATGATCTAACGGAAAAATGGTCAATCTATAGTCACCTGCTCCAGAGCTCTCGTATACCTACTTCATTTCCAGTAGGTACCTATACAGGAGGTTGATCAAGAGTCCTGGAAGAGTACGAATGTAACCCATACAACACATGTGTAAGAAAAAGCACTTGTTAGACAGTAATTATTAAGATTTCACTTTATTCCCTTATTACTTCCTTCTTTTCTCCATCGACAAAATTCATAACATCTTATGGGCCCCACAAACGAATTCTTGGCTTCAATAACAATTTGTGTTATGGGTATTAACCCTAGTTTTATTGTCGCGAACAGGGACAGTTCGCATGATTTTCTCCTTTGGCCACGTCACTTTTGTTGTGCTGTAACTTGCTGTATTTGACCAGAGTTGGTACGAGTACTCTTGTAGCCAAAGGCACCAAAAGAGATCAGCTGATCTTAATTCGATACACCATTATTTTCGTAAATGAGAGGGGTTACCACTAGTAAAAAAGTGTTCCAAGCACCTCCGCATTCCATGCATTTCGTGACTATTTAATGTATTTCATTCATATCGAAATGCATTATTTCATCCATTTCAACCATTTCTAAATGCATTTTATTAATTTCGAAATGAATTTCATCCGATTTCATCCATTTTAAAATGCATTTCATCCATTTCCATACGTGATTGGTATAGGTATCTGAAGCATTTTATTCTGACATTTCATAACATTTTCCCATCATTCAAATGCATTCCAAGCCATTAGGTGACATATTTCACTACAATAGCATTTCAAACCATTATGTAATATTTTAAGCATTTCATCTCATTCTTTGACTTTGAAGGTATTTTGAAGCATTCCAAGGATTTCAGAACATTTCGTACTATTACCTTATAGCATTTCATTCAATTTCATATGATTTCAAAATATTTCAAAGCATTTCAATGCATTTCAAGGCATTACATCGCATTTCGTGGTATTTAATGCATTTCAAGGAATTCCAAGGAATTTCAAGGAATTTCATGCTATTTCAGAAATCGCATTTCATTTTATTTCATGTCATCACAAAATATTTCAAACTATTTCGAGGCATTTCATGGCATTTAAGGCATTTCATGGCATTGCAAGGAATTTCATGACATTTCAAGGAATTTCAAAGTTTTTCAAGGAGTTCAAGGCATTTCGTGACCTGTTACACGCATTTCCTCAGCGGTAACCCCCTCGTATCACATCACATACTACTCAAGTAACTGATGACTTCATTTCCAGTAGGTACCTACACTGAGAGAAAACTTGAGTTATCATAATTGGAAATCTGATAACCGTTATTACGATATCTGCAATAAATAGGGGACAGATGTGTTCATGTGCTACCATAGATGAAGTGAATTTTCAGGTGACTTGTAGTTATGGCAGCTTATTCAATTTGCAAACTTGTATAAAAACACCGCTGCTGAATAACTACTACTTGTTCTAGTTTCTATGATAACACAGAATGTCGAATAGGAATTATTCCCATAAAATGTTGCAGTAACTCTCCACTCTACAGTGGTTATTAGACTATCG
This sequence comes from Phaedon cochleariae, assembly GCA_918026855.4. Taxonomy (NCBI): domain Eukaryota; kingdom Metazoa; phylum Arthropoda; class Insecta; order Coleoptera; family Chrysomelidae; genus Phaedon; species Phaedon cochleariae. Next base: position 23,264,757 of record OU896708.1, read on the forward strand.
ACATAAAACAGCATGTTTCTATTACTGGCACAACCATCTTGAGGTAACGCAGTAATTCGTCTCATTTTATTATAGTTATCTGATATCTGCATGAAACCTGACATTTTGACATGCTATTGTAATGTAGCTCATTTTCAACAGTTATCCCAATATTTTTCTACTCTAGTATATTCATCAAACAGTGGTAATAAGGTTATCTAATCAACATTATTCGATGGTATGCATTATGAAACCGTGCTTTGAATTACTGCAATGAAAATAAATATCCTATCCACACTATCACTTTTCATGATCCAAGGTTATTGTTTTCAAAAAAACAAAAAAATACGTTCAGTCTCTGAATTGAAATATTGGGGTATCTGTGTAAGTTTTTTGACATTACTCATTGATTTCTTCGGAGAAATATCATCTATATGCATAACTGACGGATTTATTAAGAAATGAGAAGTTGAATACTTATATTTACCCTTCCTTCGGAGTTATGATGAGAATTGTCAATAAAACTTCCCTCACAGAAACCCAGATATTTTGATTCAGAATCTCATCGATCATTTTGTTTTTGAAATAAACCAATTGTAGCCCTTGAAAAGTGGGTATGGAGAATACTTTTTTCATTGCAATAATGCAATGCACGGTGTATTCCACAGATCGGTTCACAGTCAGCACTAAAACAAAACTTTGCTACATCACAGACATTCACCTACAAGACACGGCTCTATCGATTCGGACGATCGGAACCATTGAACAATAATTGAACACGGGCACCCATGACCGAGAACAGCAGAGAAATGAACGCGATCTGTATCTTTGCCAGCCTCAATACTAATGAAACACTAGAGCGAAATGAGCCGAATTACGATTGTCGAATGATTGCCTAATAACCGTCATACATGTGAATTGCTAGAGTTATTCGTCAACGTACAATGCTAGAAACTCAAACAGCTATGATTATTGGGACAAACATTATCTGAATTCGCCAATGAGCATAATTCACAAAACGAGCTATGTCAATAAAAAATCTAAATAGGCTGGAATTTATAAAATTCTCATAATGTCATAACACACATGCGTTATGATGGTAGCAAATGTCCATTCAAGGGTATTACAAATGATTTAAGAAATCGATTTTGATAATTACAGAATGGAGAGAATACTGTTGTAATAATAAAATGATCAGGAATAGGAGATTTCCTTATAATGGTTATTACAATCAGAGCTGGTAGATATTTTTAATATCCAGTTTCTCTCAGTGTATACAGGAGGTTGAGCAAGAGTCCTGGAAGAGTATGAATGTAACCCATACAACACAGGTGTTAGAAAAAGCACGTGTAAGACAGTAATAAGTTAGATTTGACTTTATTCACTCAGTACTTTCTTCTTTTTTTCATCGACAAAATTCATAACATCCGATATGGGCTCCACAAACGAATTCCTAGGCTTCAATAACAATTTGCGTTATGGGTCTTAGATAACCCTAGTTTTATTGTCGCGAACAGGAACAGTTCGCTTCATTTTCCCCATATTTTCCCCTTTGGCAAAGTCACTTTTGTTGTGCTGCCACTTGCTGTGTTTGACCAGAGTTAGTACGTATATTCTTGTAGCCAAAGGCACCAAAAGAGATCAGCTGATCTTGGTTCGATACACCATTATTTTCGTAAATGAAAATCCGATTCAGAAAAAATACCTGTCAATGCTTCGTCATCTATAGGGGATTCGACAATAAGATAACGTTTTCTTCTTCTGGACTCTATTGATTTGAAAGAATGGGCTTATATCACAAAATATTTTTATTCCATAATTCGATAGAACTCGCCCAAACTAGCTCACCACCGCAAACCGTTTCTTGCTGTGAGCTCCCTATACGTTTTATTAAAAATTATTGAAATCCCCGATTTTTCGGACCTCTGAAAACGAGGCGATGATGTGACGTCAAAACCCTAATACTGAAACAAGACTATTCCAGACAGAGATGAATGATACATGTTTTCTGACAGAGTGAATCAGCGCCAGATCACAGTTGAAAGAATTAATATAACAGTTGCCTCAGTCTCTGTCGGGCGTTTGGTATTTTCTTTTAACTATGGCGAGATGAGGTTTTTACGTCATAAGATGGTCCGTTTTCAGAAGGTACTATTATTTATGCCCAAAAATAAAACATTCCAGTTAATTTTTCGATCGAATTGTGTTGTCAATCATTATTCATGTATAAAAGGATCATTATAAACATGGTTTGAGTTAAAAGTTATACTGAGGTGTACACGCCCATTCTCAAAGAATTCCTGACAGTTCTTATCATCCTTCCATACACTTCTTGCATCTGACTGGCTGCTGGTGGACTTTTTGACTCTGAATATGTCGAACACAACAAAGCTGCAGGACCTGTTTGCATCAGTTTCTTCGAGGGCCAACTCCAATTCTTTCTCAGCTCAATTTTTTCCATCATCAGGGCATATCCTAAAAGAGCTTCCTCGTCTAGAAATTAATCGACGGATTGTCATTTCTTCAGAATCAGTAGTTGGAGACGAAGATAGCTCGATATGAATGGCTCTGGTAGACATATGACAGGTTTTTTTTGTTCCCATGAAAAGGGATATCCTGTAATGTTCAGAGAACATCGTGAGAACCAAGGGAAATGAGGTAGAAATTGGTGTTCTCCTTAAATTTCTGGAGGTTATATGCCTCGGGTAACACCTCCCTTGGCAATGTGAAAATCCTTCCATATTTTTTCCTTATCCTTTTCATTGGTGATCAACATATTTGTCCAAAATAATAGATCTCTGTGATCTTGATTACTCAGACTCAAGGAATTGTCAGATAATTTGGTATTTAACCGTTACCGTTACCACCGATACAACAAGGCCTGCATGCTCCGTGGGTGACGTCACTTAGTGAGGCCTAACCAGCGGCCCGAAACGACAAGCGATAATAGCGCTATAAGGCGACCGCGTATTTCGATTTTAGTTTTAGATCATCATTGAGCCGATTTTGCTGTTTTTTGAAGGGCTTCCGGTTAAAAAAGGATGCCAGTCGTCAACTGAGCCCTTCTTCGCACCCCATTCGATTTTATTATGGAAAAACGAAGTTTTAAAGCAAAAACCAGGATAAAACACAAATAACCACCTACAGCAACCCATTCGAATTAAATATATTGGCAAAAATTGTGATGAAGGTAAACTTCACACCTACTTATACAGGGCCCGCAGAACATAAACCTATCGTGAGATCGATCGAAAGAAAATTTTGGAAAATCTATTTTATTATGATTGACATGCCGTTTGTTACAATTACCTATATTCATCTTGGAGAATTCCTATTACCTGAAAATATAACCAGTGAGTGTTTTCAATTTTCTGTTGTTGGATTTTTCACCCAAGTGGATCGTTACACTTGAAACCGTCATTTTTAAGGGTAAAACTGCATTTATCATGCGATGGTTTTTTTTTTGAAATTGTTTTTCGGTACTCACATATTTTTGTCTGATAAACCGAATTTTATAATGAAAATGTGAACAAACCACTATTTATTGAGATATTTCAAGAAAAAGTTCGAAATTTCGCCTTCTTTCTCCGCTTGTGTTGGGGGCATTTGAAGCTACTCGCTCTTATTTTGTCATTGGACCCTTTATATACTCATGATGTACTTCGATGGCACATTTTTATATAGAAAATTCAACAGAATATATGATTTTTATGGTGAGTTTTTCATATTTAGTAAACAAGCATTCCAGATGACGACCATTTGATCAATAGTCAATCAAAATACGAGATGTCAAATGTCAATAGATTGCTTTCGAATGACATCACACACGCCATTATTTTGAATGATATTCTTCCTTTTTTTCAGTAAATATGGATTAATCTCAAGAGAATCATATTTATAGTTGAATTATATATAAATTGTCCAATATGATGAAAAAAGAAGGGAAATTTGTTCTAAATGCCATCCAGAAGACAGGTGAAAAAGAAGGTGAAATTTGGAACTTTTTAGTCAAATATCTTCATGATAAATATCATGATAAATGCAGTTTCACCTTTTTAAGTAGAGTGTTTGTAGTTCATGTTAAAATGATAGTTGCAATTTGACCATTGGAATGAATTCTGCATTCATTGCCACGAGGCAAATGACCATTTTCAGAAAGAAACTAACTAAACTATAGGGAAAATGGCTCTCGATGAAAATCGCTGAATTATTGGTATGTTGCAGACTTTGGTATGCTGAACAGATATTCCACTGAACAAACCTCAAAAAATGTACAGTTTTTCCGATATAGACCTCCAAATGTCATTTTTTTGAGAAAAAAAAGTTTCTGAAAATGGTTCAATTTTTGGCATGTTTTAGGTAGGAATGAACTGATGAAACATCCAATTGACCTAACCTCCAAAAATTGACAGTTTTCTCGACATTGACCTCCAAATAGAATTTTTTCAAGTAAAAAAATTTCTGAAAATGGCTGAATTTCTGGTATGTTGTAGATAGGAATGAACTGATGAAAGAATCCAATCGACCTAAAAAATTGACAGTTTTTCGACCTCCAAGTGTACGTATGGAGAATAAGATAAATGGAACAATAATCAATAGACAAAATTGCTGTTTTCGAATTAGTATTTGGCGTTTCATTCTTCTGAGAACAAATCTTCTTCATATGATACATCCACAGGTGAAGAAAACCGAAGAGAGGATGTGATGAAATGAATATTATTTAAAAGATGGTTATATATAAAGTCTTTCCGAAATCAATGGGGTTGTAGGTATACACACGAGTCGAATTTATGCCATATATCTATTTTATTTTGATCATTCCATCTATTATGAAAGTATTCGATACACTCATTCATTCCATTGTTAATCACCTCTCAGCAACACTATATATATAGCCGGCGATGACGTGACATTGACATACCGATACCGATAAACACTTTAAGATTTTTATTGCTCAACAACCAATGAGAATATTTCCAAATTCTTCATAGAATTGAGGATTTATTTCCACAGTAGGAGTGGAGTGTTGTGTACTGACGTATACACAATACATAAATCGTATCGTATAGTATAATTGCAATGGATTGATCGCGGTATATGACGTCATCACGCGTTGTACCGCAATTTTCATGTTATGAAATATCGTGAATTTCAATAAATATTTACAATATGTAAAGAGATCTGAAGAGAAAACGGTTTGCGACAGTGAACAAAACCTTTCAATTTTTTGAGGTGAGTTCAATTGGATTTTTTCATCAGTTCATTCCTATCTACACCATACCAGAAATTCAGCCAGTTTCAGATTTTTTTTCTTAAGGAAATTGCATTTGGAGGTCAATATCGAGAAAACTGTCAATTTTTGGAGGTTAGGTCAATTGGATTTTGTCATGTCTACAACATGTCAAAAATGCAACCATTTTCAGATACTTTTTTTCCTCGAAAAACTGACATTTGGAGGTCAATATCGGAAAAACTGTCCATTTTTGAGGTTAGTTCAATGGAAGATCTGTTCAGAATATCAAAGTCTGGAACATACCAAAAATTTAGAGATTTTCATCGAGAGCCATTTTCCCTCGCATTTTTCCTATTGTTTAGTGCGGGGTCCTTTGAGAATGAGAATTGAAAATGCCCGATTATTATGAACATTCAAGAAAATTTCCTCGAATTCAGAGATGATTTTGTTGACTATAATATACGAATACAAGACTAACTTTTCTATTTTTCCTCTACTTATGCTTTTTATGAGAGAATAATTGTCTTCTATTATTAATTCATCATTATAAATTAAGCTTTGTTTACTACTGAACTTAGATGGAGTAAAATCCTCGCGGTGAATTGCATGTACCCACATTTTCGATAGCTCCTCGTCCAACGGGAAACTAAGAGCATGAACTTTTGAACCACCCACATAATTCTCCCGACAAAAGGGAACACAACACTTGAAAGGCATTGTTATTTCGCCGATCACAACACAAAATATCTCACAAAACAGTAATTTTTCCGCCAATTATTTTGATGAATAAACAACAAAAGAATTCGGGACCGATTCAAAAACATACGTGAATTACCGACGAATTAACACGAACTGACGCGTTAGTCGACAAGCGATAAAATAAAACACTGGCCTCTCTTGGTGACGTCACGAGCTGTTTACGTCAGAGTCTGCTGGCCTTGTTGTATCGGTGGTAACGATTTAACCCATTTGCTGCATTCTCAACTTGCATGGCATTCTGAATCCTACACAACTCTTCTTTGTCATTTCTCAACTGGTTGATTAAGTCTCTTCTGCTCTGATGATGATTTCGATTATGATATTGTCTCACTAGTTATGCTGTTAAACAATGTTTCAAGTCCAGTATGATTGGCTGTCTCATTAGTAGAAACGAATGTTCGGATCTTTCCACTTTTCCGCTTCATCTCAATACCTATACTTCATATTCATGTCAGATTCATCGCAAAAGCTGCTTCACAAAAACTCGTATTTTCATGCGAAAATCTACTTTACACCTCAACAGCTTCTACTGATCTACAAAGTACAGATACAACCTGTTTATGTTACATTGAACAACTCTTTACCAAAACTAATTTGTCTATAGAACGGCAAAGCTTTGGAATCCTTTTCTAAAGGAAGTATCCACAAGAACTCTAAAAGTTCAAGAAATATCTAGTACCTACCTTCTCCCCCTATCCTCCCTAGGTACGTACGATGTTCTTCAGAATGATAGGGATTCCATTTCGTGCGGACTAAGAGATCAAAAATAATGGTATTCATTTCAAGAGACGACTCGACTTGCTTCGAGTTTCCTCTGGAATGAATCGTTCTATTTATCTTCAGCGAAACATTCGTTTTGTGATTTCTTGATAATTTCAATTTCTTCTCTTCGTGTGTAATCTTCTGATGGTAGTAGACTTACTGGCAGGTGATATAGTATTTCATCTCAAAGCAGCTCGATTTTCCAATGACGTTATCTCATTGATGGCGGCAACTTTGTTTCTATAAGTGGAAATCATCTTTTTTTTATTTTGGAACAATTTTCTCATCTTCATTCCAGACTCCAAGCAAGTTCATGAATATTGTTTGATCTTCTCTACTTTTCTTCACACTCAAATTCAGATTCAGTCAACAGGAGCTGGCAGACCATCATCAGATGGATTCCATACATACACTACACGTCTTAAATCCGTTCCCCCACTACTCAGTTTTTATACACCTGGTATATCGCATTGAAATTCTGAAGCATCAAATAGAAGATGAAAATCAACTCTTTTATGGAAAACTGACAGCTCAAAGTTTTGAAATGGCACCTGAGCGCCATCATGAATAATTTTCTCACTATAGACATATAATGTTACAAAATATTGCCACAATATATTGTAGAACTTTCATCCGTAATACGAGAATGAAATATTGTATCAATTTTGCTGCTATATTCCTATTATTTATTTATTCATTTATTTATTTATTTATTTATTCAAGTTAAGGCCACTCAACAGGTCAGAAACCCAATAATAGAGTAGCACAGATTACAAAAATAAACAATAGTTACAAGTTGTCGTGGCTTAAGAAGAGAAAAAAAGTGGAAAAAATAATCAAATGTCTATATAAGGAACAAAAATGATTCTCAAAATATTTCAAATCATATGTACATGGAATGACGAGAAGACATAGTAGTATATATATTGAAACAATAGAGGTGTAATCAATAAGGAACATATAAGTTTTTTCATGAACTTATGAATAAATAATTTTTTTCAGACATCTCTTGAATTGACTAAGGTTTTGTGAGAAAATATCAATATTACTATTTCTATTATCACTGAGAGCTGAGTTACAAGATTAAAGACATCTGTGTACAGGAGAATTCAGAACGTAATTTGTTCTACTTTCAGGAGTCAAAAGGAGACTTCTATTTCTAATGATATAAGGAGAACAATTTATGGATACATAGTGAAGACAGTATCTGGAATCGATAAGGTTATTGTATAGTTTGTATATCAGACAAACATCGGAAAACTCTCTTCTCTGACGTAAATGTTGAAGTTTATAAAATTTTAAATTGCTTTCATACGAAAAGTTGTGCCGATTTCTATTGAACTTGTAGTTTAGTTTGTTGATCAATTTCCGTTGAATATTTTCGATCCTGTCTACATAAGTACCATAAATTGGGTTCCAAATTGTCGAGGCATATTCCAAAATTGATTCAACTATCGAGTTGTATAAAATCATTATCGATTCTGATTTTTCAAAAGATTGTGTGGCCCTCAGAATGAAACCCAAGTTTCGTTGTGCTCTTTGTATAGCATTTTCAATATGCACATCGAAGTGAAGCTTATAGTCTTTTGGTGGTGTTCACCAATTATTGAAACACGATACACTTTTGAATGAATCGTTTTTTATTATCACTGTCACATAACCCTATAAACAACTATCATTTTTTTATCATCTTCCCTTGTTTCCAATTCCCAGATGTATTATCAATCAAACTGACTCTGGAATATCATATAGAGGGTGTTAGTCCCTACAGTACTCCCCCTCTTCAGAGCTTTAGCGAGAAAAAAAAATTAAAGATAATAAAGTCATGAAATTACAAATTACAATCAGAAAACTTTCTGAATAAGAACAATATTAATCTCAATCTGGAGTGTATCTATCGGGAAATCTAACTCTGCGTCCGGAACTGGTTTGTCGTTGGGGCGTTGAAGTCTTCATATGAACTAAAGTATCCGGCTTCTCGGCAGCAGTAAACTTCACTGGTACTGACGATTCTAGTGTAGCCGGAGCAGGCAATTGGCAATATTTAGGACTATCTCCAATGATGTATGCTGGCTTGAGACGGTCTATACTCACAGTAGTACATTTACCGTTGATATTGAGGGTGAATTGTTTGTCATTTCTTCTCACTACCTCGAAGGGTCCAACATAAGGCTGTTGAAGCGATGATCTAGTAGTGTCAACTCGTAGAAAAACATGAGTAGTAGTAGCTAGGTCCTTGTAAACAAACACTGGAACATTACCATGACGAGCGCCCGGTGTAGGCTTCAGCGAGGAAATATGTTTTCGTAGCCGTGACAAGTAGTCACCCTGAGACACATCTTCTCCACCATGGCTTACCAGAAATTCCCCTGGTAAACGTATTGGCTCACCATAAACCAGTTCAGCTATGGTAGCAGTGCAGTCTTCTCTGAATACTCCTAACATTCCCAAGGTGATTGACGGTAGAATCTCCACCCAATCTTCACTTTCATAACATCTGATTGCAGCTTTAAGATGCCTATGCCAGCGTTCCACCATACCATTGGCTTGGGGATGATAAGCAGTTGTCCTTATGAGTTTGATTCCAAATGTTCTAGCTAACGCTTTGAAGACGTTACTCTCGAACTGTCTGCCTTGGTCTGAAGTCAATCGAAGGGGTACACCATACCTGGAGATCCACGATGTATATAGAGCTTTTGCCACTGTCTCAGCAGATATATCATAGATGGGACATGCTACAGGTAAGCGTGTGAATCTATCTATGATAGTGAGGCAAAACCGATATCCATGTGATGAAGGCATTGGTCCGATGATATCTATGTGGATATGTTCAAATTTTGAACTCACAGGTTGAAATACTCCCACAGGTGAATGAACATGACGAGATATTTTGGAACGTTGGCAAGGTACGCATGATTTTGCCCATCGACGGCAGTCCTTGTTGATTGACGGCCACACATATCGTTCTTTGACCAATTTCAATGAAGCACGTATACCTGGGTGGGATAATCCATGAAGCATGTTGAAAATATTCCTTCTATATGGCTCAGTAACATATGGTCTGGGCGATGGACTAGAAACATCACAGTATAAGCTCGCTTCAGCACCTGGTATGCGGATTTTCTTCAATTTCAGGGAACAACCATTTTCCTGGAGATTCTTCAACTCGGCATCCTCTTCTTGAGATCTAGCTAAAGCTGTGAAATCAAATGGTTGGGAGATCGCTTCTACACGTGATAAACTATCTGCAACGATATTATCTTTGCCGGAAATGTGTCTAATGTCCGTGGAGAATTGACCGATGAAATCTAAATAGCGAAACTGTCTTGGTGTAGCTTTCTCTGGCTTCTGCTTGAATGCGAATGTAAGCGGCTTGTGATCAGTAAGTATAATGAATTCACGACATTCCAACATATGACGGAAATATTTTACTGCTGAGTAAATTGATAGCAACTCTCTATCAAAAGTACTGTACTTCCTCTGTGCAGGCGATAACTTCTTACTGAAGAACGATAAAGGTTGCCATCCATCCGCTGTTAGTTGTTGTAGTACAGCTCCCATGGAAGTTTCGGATGCATCCGTCACCAATGAAAGCATAGCCCTTGATTCTGGATGTGCAAGAAGGGTGTTTTGAACTAAACTCAGCTTACATCTGTTGAAAGCAAGGATGAGTTCATCCGTCCAGGTGATTCTGTCGTTACCCTTAGCTCGACCTTGGAGAAGTGTGTTCAAAGGTGCTTGATCCGAGGCAATATGCGGAAGGAAACGTCTGTAGAAATTGAGCATCCCAAGAAATCTACGTAACTCTTTCACCGTACCTGGTTGTGGGAATTTCTGAATAGCTTCAACCTTCTCTTCCAATGGTTTTAATCCTCGGCTAGAAACGTTGTATCCCAAGAAATCGATTTCGCAAACACCAAACTGACATTTGCTCACATTGATTATCACCCCGTATTTCTTCAAACGATCGAATAGAATTGCTAAGTGTTCCAGGTGTTCTTCTTCCGACGATGAGGCTACCAAAATATCGTCGATATATGCATAGCAAAAATCCAATTCCCGAATGACTTCATCAATGAATCTTTGGAAGGTTTGGGCAGCGTTCCGAAGGCCGAAGGTCATAAATGGAAATTCGAACAAACCAAATGGGGTAATGATGGCTGTCTTCGAAATATCCTCTGGATTCACTCTGATTTGATTGTAAGCTTTCACTAGGTCAATTTTGGAGAAAACTGTCTGATTTGACAGAAATTGGAAAAAATCATGAATGTGACGGACTGGATATCTGTCAGGAATAGTACGAGCATTCAGAGACCGATAATCTCCACAAGGTCGCCATTCTCCATTTTTCTTGATAACCATGTGAAGCGGGGAAGACCAGCAGCTATCTGAAGGTCGGGCCACTCCAAGTTTGACCATTGCATTGAATTCATTTCTAGCTGCTTCCAACTTGCCTTTGTCAAGACGACGAGCTCTACAAGCTACAGGAGGTCCAGGCGTAGTTCGAATGTGGTGCATCGTTGAATGTTTGATATCTTTAGGGATTCCGTCAGGTTTAGTAATTTCTGGGTATTTGTTCAGTAATGCATGAAATTTTGATTCCCCACAGATAGATTTGATATGTGAATGTTTATCTGTACAAATTTTACCCAAAGTTGATATTCCTGTGAGAGGATCTTGGAGGCATTGATGTCGGATATCTACTAGGAGGTTGAAATGACCGAGAAAATCCACTCCGATGATTGGTCTTGTAACATCAGCGACAACAAAACACCAGGTGAATTCACGTCTGAGCTTGAAATTGAGACTGAGGTAGACTGTTCCATAAGTACTGATTACGGAACCATTAGCAGCAAAAAGTTCATACGACGACTTGTTACGTCGAGTTTTCATGAAGGATCTGGGATACACGCATAAATCAGAACCAGTATCCACCAAAAATTGAATTTTAGTTGTCACATCTGTTAATAAGAGGCGGTTGGACTTAGGGCAGTCGTTCACCGCTGAGATATACGGCTGCCCTTCTATTTTTCCGAATCTGCTGTGAACGGAACATATGTACAAGGAGTTACACATTTCTTCGCATTAGAACCAAATCTTTCGTGGTACCAACACATTTTCGAATCGTCTCTCTTCTTGCTTCGACTTCTAGAACGGGACGACGACATGTCTCTGGATCCACTACGAGGACGACGTTTAACAGTGAGCAAGGCAACTTGCCGAGAAAGTTCTTCAATTTGCTTTGTGAGTAATGCTATTTCAGGGCCACTACTGGTACTTGGTGTTATGCTTGCAATCTGACAATTGGGTGACACTTCAATAATCTTGTCAGCTAGTTGAGCGACATCGTCTAATGTTGAGGAGCTTTGTGTAGCCAAAATTGCCCGTACTTGATTAGGTAATCGATTTAGCCATAAAGAGCGAACAAAATTGTCCGGTAAATTGGTACCTGCGAGACTTCGTAGATGTCGAAGGAATTGCGATGGTCTTCGATCACCAATTTCTTCATGTTCCAACAACCGTTGCAACTTTTGTTCTTGAGATATTGATAAGCGTTGAATTAACTCACGTTTCAACGTTTCGTATTTGCCAGTGGCTGGCGGATTTGTAATGATATCCTCCACTTCAACTGCGTAACGGCTTTCCAACTGAGATATGATATATGAAAATTTGGTTTCATCTTTGTTGATTGCACTCAGATGAAACTGCCCTTCCAACTGCGAGAACCATAGTGCTGGTTTCTCTGGCCAAAACGGTGGAGCACGCACAGACACCCGAGCAATGGAAAAATTGGCTTCTTGCGGCGGAATCACTTCGTCAGGCATTTTGGTTGAATAAGTAAACTGTTCTTAGTCGGGGTCACCAATTTGGTGGTGTTCACCAATTATTGAAACACGATACACTTTTGAATGAATCGTTTTTTATTATCACTGTCACATAACCCTATAAACAACTATCATTTTTTTATCATCTTCCCTTGTTTCCAATTCCCAGATGTATTATCAATCAAACTGACTCTGGAATATCATATAGAGGGTGTTAGTCCCTACAGTCTAAAATGATTCCAAGGTCTTTGATTTTGTTTACGACATTGAGATTTTGCCCTGATAACGAAAGATTTCTGAGGATAGGGTCTCGTGCTCTCGTGAATAATATTTGTTGACATTTTTCGAGGTTCAAGAAGAGTTTGTTTTTTCTGCAGTAGTCCGTGAAATTATCAAGATCGATTTGAAAATCATTGTAGTCACTGGCATTTTTTATTTTCTTAAAGATTTTCATATCATCGGCGTACCATAGAATATTAGTGTGTTGAAAACATGCATCAATATCGTTGAGGAATATATTAAAAAGCAGAGGTCCCAAGTGTGACCCTTGAGGTACCCCAGAAGACAACGATCTTTCAGGTATGAGGTCAGGAGTCCCAACAAGCTTCCATGCACACCAAAGTTTTCGAGCTTTATGACAAGAGTTGGATGATGAACTTTGTCAAAAGCCTTAGAAAAATCAGTGTACACTGAACAGGTTGAAACTCCTTCGCTCATTCCATTGTAGATCTCTTGTACATAAGGCGAAAGGTTAGTTAGCAGTCACTGATCTATTACCATAAAATCCATGCTGATGTGCATTGAGACTACATTTAACTAGGAAAAATAATTCCTTAGTCAATACAGATTCAAATATTTTACCAAAGTGACATAACAAAGAGATGGGTCTGTAATTTTTCACGTCATTTTTACAACCAGCCTTATGCACAGGTACAATTTGAGCGATCTTCCATTTTTTGGGAAAGTACTTTGTTTCAAGCAATTATTGAAAATCAGTTGAAGAGGAGTTGAAATGGCATTCTTACAGGATTTAAGAAAAAGTGCGGGAATTTTATCAGGTCCAGGACCCTTGTTTCTGTCTAACCGATCGATAGCATTCAAGATCTGTTCCCTTGATATGAAATTTATTGAGAAGTTATTGTAGCAGTTTGGGACAGGTGTAATATCTGGCTCGGTGAAATTGGGTTCATAAACACTACTAAAATACCTTGAAAAAAGATTGCAAATTGATTCATTATCAGATGCAGCTTCATTTTCAAGTTTCACTGAAGCGGGCAATGATTCATTAGTAGGTACTTTTATTCGACAGAAAAGACCAGAATACTTTAGAGTCTGATTTCATGTGATCTTCAGTTTTTCTTATATATTTTGTATAATCATTTTTCATTCTGACCTTAGTGATTTGGCGTAAGTTAGAGAAACGTTGATAGTCATCAGGATTCTTATAGTTTTTCCATTTATTATGCAATTTTTGTTTTTTCTTCAAAAGTTGCACGGTGCCTTTTGAAAACCATATCGGAAATTCAGACTTTCTAACTATAACTTTAGGAACGAAAATGTTGATTAAATGATCAATTTTCTTGTAAAATATATCAACACATTCCTCAGCATCTCTATGATCAAATAGAAGTGGCCAGTTAATTTTCTGAAGTTCACTGTTGATACTATCAAAGTCGGCATCTCGAAACTTGAGTTTTTCATAAGAGTTACTTATCATCAGCCTGATCTCCGATACTTCACAGGTAATATCAAGTGCAGGATGGTGTGCGTCCTCCGGTACAAAGAAGTCGCTACATCTTGTTACATCAGTTTTTAATGAATTAGTAAAGATTAAATCAAGACATTTATCATAAGAATTGCAGATATTACTATACTGTTTTAGTTCAAGAAGTGATATATTATCAACAAAGATTTCACTGATGGCATCTATAGCGTTGGTCGGGCAGAAAGATTGCAATGTGGGGTCGAATTCCCATTTCAAATTAGGGATGTTGAAATCTCCAACGATAATAATTTTGTGTTCCACTTTGTTCATAATTGTTCTCAGTTTTTCAAAAAATATTATTAAGTCATTCAAACTTACTCTCGGTGGTATGTAAATGCATCCAATATAAACTTTCTTTCCTCCATTCAATGCGATAGATACCCACAGATCTTCTATAATACCACAAAAAGGCAATGGAAATACACTGCTCGACACAAACTCACTCCGAACACTAATCATGACTCCTCCGCCATCCTTCTTGCCACTGATATTTGGATCCGTGTCTCTCCTGTAGACATTATAGGAAGCCGAAAAAAGTTCAGAATTATATATTTCTCCTTTCAGCCATGTTTCTGAAATACACACGACGTCATACGTTGATACACTAGTTGCCTTCAAAAAGTCTTCTGTTTTCGTTCTGAGTCCTCGCGTATTTTGATAATAAAGTTTTATTCTATCGAAGATGGAATTTATACTACAAAAGTTCACCAATGGAAAATCAACTATTACTGTGATGATATGAGTTTCGAGAGTGTATTCTCACCTGTAACATGAATAACTCTACTGCTTTCATTTTTCTTTACGAAAATTTTCACATCCCTCACCCAGCAAAATTTGAAACCATTGTCCTTGCAGAATATACAAGATTTCTTGAGGAGTGTTTCGAAGAATGGGGACAAATGCTCATTAATATATACAGGATCTTCCGATCTGAAATTCAAATTCTTCAGTGTAAGATTTCTTCTGTGCGTTCGAGCTGCCTGCATAACCGTCGAGTTCAGTTTGACTATGACAGGCTTAGGGAATTTTTTAGCTGCTTCTGAGTTCAACTGGACTCTATGAATCTCTGTTACATCCGATTTAGTGATTGGAACTTCAAGTATTCCAGCAATATTATCCAAAATATTGTGAATATTTTCCCCAGTTGTTTCTGGAATACCCAAGATCTCAATGTTATTTAAACGCCCTTGTTGATTTAACCACTCAACATCGTACTTCAGATTGGAAACTTCCGAGTTTAAATGCTGGATTTCTTGCTTCATGGTTTCAACTAGGAACGCACGATGTTCTTTGAACATTATAGGGATTCCCTCTCGTGCGCTCCAAGCGATAAAAAAAAAAAAAAAAAAAAAACAGTGTTGATAACTTTTTTCACAGTTTCCATCTGGGCATTGAAATCGTCTATTTTGTTGCCATAAAATTGAAGTGATTGGGCAAATTCAGTTTGACTTGCTTTAACATCTACGATAGCTTTGAACATCGAATCAATTTTCGTTAGTAGAACTTTCATGGCATCTGGATCTTCGGTTGCTTTGCTGTCTCTGCAATCGGCGCACTTCCAGAAAAAAACAGAGTCAGCCGATAAGTCATCAGTTATTGTGGCGGGCAGTTTAACACACTTGTAATGGAAAAACAATTGGCAACGACCTTGGCACTGAAGACCTGGGCTATTCCGGCTACTTATCGTTTGCGAACAAATTTTACACATCGGCATTATGGTTGAAAAAACTGGTGCCAGTTTTTGCCACTCTAACGAGTATGGATTGATATTATTAATTACTAGGAATTAAACTGCAGTTCTTGATTATCGCGACTTGACTTTACGAAAATCATTTAGAGCACAGTGTCACGACAAAAGAGATATCAAATTTGTCAGAAATAAACATATATGAACCATTTTCAGAGGATTCAAAGTGAGACAAAACGGAAACGTGTCGAGCCACGAAACGAGTCACACACTTAACTGACAATATAACAGAAAAACCTACTGACAAATTGTTTGTAAGGTACATTGCCATTACATTTCCTCATTTAAATTGCATAACCACCATTACATGGACTAACTACGAACAATATCAGTGCGACGTTACATATGGAACTAACAGTTAATTTTCAATTGTAATGTTGCATTAAAATTGATACTTCACTGAGTTTGTGAATAACATTAGCTAACAACAAACAATAAAGCTACAACTTATGAGATGCAACACATATTTGATCATCAATTGCAATATAGCTGAAAAATACAAAATGCTACATTGTGTTTCCATGGAGAGACGCCATTTCATGAAATGCCTACGCACAGTCGCAAACTTGCATTCGACAAAAGCCAGCACCTCGGTCGCCATATTTGTTGGTGTTTGACTTCTGTAACAGGTATTTTGTTGTAGGTCACGTCCAAATGACAAATAATACCAATAAATATACTCTGTAACATACAGTGGTGATATGGTGATATGTGATGATATTATGCAATTGGGAAGGTTTTGAATTGCAGTTAGCAGTTGATGGTTAAATAAGTCATCAGGGGGGGGGGGCGGCAAGCCACAATTATAATGTACAATATTCAGTACATAAAAAAACAGTTTCACACGACCTACAAGCGATTTTACACCGACAAAAGCGGGAATACAGGGTATAAAGAGTAGGTACTCTTTGCGATAAAATATTTTCCGGGATTTTTCTGGCAATAAATCTACCACTATGTTTGCAGCAGCTTCTTCAATGGTATTTTCACACATTGCTGCGATATTTATTATTATTATTATTATCGGTAGTCATGATAATCAAACTTGATTTTGTGATTTTTGTTTCCAGATTTACATTTCCAAATTGACAATAATTGACTTTATCATAAGATTCTTCTAATTGAAATGGTCGAGTCGTGCAAAAAATAGTATATAAACCTCGGACGTGAGTTCTTTTTTCCCTCAGTGCATTGTAGCACCGGCTATGTTTGCAGCAGCTTCTTCAATGGTATTTTCACACATTTCTGCGATATTTATTATTAATATTATTATCGGTAGTCATGATAATCAAACTTGATTTTGTGATTTTTGTTTCCAGATTTGGGTACATTTCCAAATTGACAATAATTGACTTTATCATAAGATTCTTCCAATTAAAATGGTCGAGTCGTGCAAAAAATAATATATAAACCTCGGACGTGAGTTCTTTTTTCCCTCAGTGCATTGTAGCACCCTCCGGCTATAAACCATCTCGGGAAAAACAATGCACTCTACTCCCTCGATATATAATCTACTATTATCCTACATAAAACATGGAATAAAACTAAAGGAAATTAATTGAATTAGCTATTCTGTTTACAGCCAAAATTAGAATAAAAAATTTGAAGTGATAATAATCATAATCTTGTTCGAACAAAAATGGCATTCTTATAGAGTCTTGAGCAAATGTATGAATTACTTCTTTGATAAAATCAACTCTATATCTATTTATAAGATGTCAATGAATACTAATTAAACAGAGTCTCAGAAAGTCACTATAATAAGCGCTAATCAGAATAGGAATTCAATAATGCAAATGTACCTTGTTCAGACATGCAGTATCTGAGTAAGGGCCAGGCGATAGGGGGGGGGGGCGAGCGCCCTCGCCCCCTCCAGACGCCACTGGAAGTTAGGTATACATTTTACAAATTTACACACCGTTTATTGATCTAGGCGGTTCGTTCGATCGACAATGAATAAAATAGAATGATTTTAATTATTCGTATACCTACTCATAGTTATTGGACAAACTTGTGAATTTCTTCAAGTGTGCAGTCAAAGGAAAACTATAAGTGTACCTACTCTCTCTTATTGTTTCTGTTTAAGCTTTCGAGTCTTTATTGGCTCTTCATCAGGAACTCTATAAAACATTTAAAATGATATGAAATCAATCCTTTTGATTACCTACTCAAAAACTAACGCAAGCTGCTGTAGGAAAAACTTCGAGGTCTCACTCACAATTCATTCTAAAACAACCCCAAATATCCTTTGAAAAATTCCACTCCACTTTGAGCAATATGGAAATATCGTTCTTCAGAATATTCTCTGGATCCCATGAAGTATTCATATTATCTAGTGAATATTTTATGCACATCTCTTCAGTATACATCATGAGGATGCTCTCAGCCTCGCTCTCAGCATACCTTGGATATTTATGTGAGGTATCAATGGATTATTGTGAAAATTATTATTCTCATGATCCCCAGCAGAATATTCAGAAAAATATAGATATTCAATTGGGGTCTAGAGAATGTTTGAACAGTTGAAAATGAATATTTCCAGAATCGAGTAGGTATATAGTCATCAACTCTCAAGTTTAACCGATAGATGAACTATAACGGGTAGATTCCTGATTATTACATTTTATTATTTCCTTTGCTCCAGGTTCTTATATGCAGTGCAGTGCCAAAGCCGTAGCACCGTTATATTGAAAACATTTTGAAATCCTCCCAATTGACTTATGAATTATTGAATAGTCGACACGATTATTCGATTATTTGGGAACAAAAATGTTATCAGATACAATCTACTCCTGAATTCAATATCTTTCGAAATATATCAAGGTTCCAAAAGTCATACTTCCTCTCCCTATCCTTCCTGGATGCTCTGAGAGATAAAAGAGAATGGGATTCAAATTTGAAAGACGACCCAAGTCGCTATGAGTTTTGTTTGGAATGATTCGTTGTATTTCTTCAGCAGAACATTCGTTTTGTGATTTCTTGGGAATTTCAATTTTTTTCTCCATGTATAATCGACTGGTGGTAGGAGACATACTGCCAGGTGATATGGTATCTTCCCAACGAACAATGAAGTACCGGAAAGTTATTGGCCCAATATCTACATTGCTGGGGGAATGACTTCAACGGCGAACATTTTTTGGCCTTTCACACTCTAGTAGGCACTTTCCAGTGAAGCAAATGAGTATTGGGCCTTCATAGATTCATTAACTTTCGTGTTGCCGGGAAACACAACCGATTTTTTCACTCAATCTTTCAATACGCCAATGCTGGGCATTCGGGCAAACCTATATACAGGGTGTTAATTAATTGAGTGCCGATAATACGAGGTGTGAATCCTCGGGTGATTCCAAGGAGGAAAGTTCATATCAACATATATGTATATCCCAAACCTCTCAGTTTTTGAGCTACAGAGTGTTAACATCAGAGGCGTACAGTTTTTTCAAATCAAAACATTCAATATCAGGTCTTCGTGAACATCACTGATGGTTAAAGAAATAAATTGATTTTCATCCCGAAACAATAGTTATTTATTATACAAGGCAGAAAAGTAGTAGATTTTAGTTCCAGGTTGCGTGAGCTAAAATCTAATTTCTTTTCATTTTGAGAAAATCAGAAGCGTACCTACCAATTTCTCTCTGAAAATTGTCAGTTCAAACCCCGTACGGACGTTACTGGTGGAAATTTTGAGAAATAAAAAATTGCTCTATGATGATGAAAGGGTATGTTCCAAATTTCATGGAAATATCTGACAGTGGTAAGAAATTATGATGAAAAACTCAGTTTTTTTCTAAAATTCTAACACCCTGTAGATTAAAAACCAAGAGGTATAGGACATATATCCTTTTCCTCCCAAAATCAGTTAACGATCCACATCTTGTTATATCGTCACTCAAATAATTAACATCCTGTATAGGTATATCCCTGCCAAAAATACTTTATGAAGTCTCATAAAAAGATATAGAATAAATATCAGTATTGAAGAATCTATAACCAATTTATGTAGAATATGGTTACGTTATCTCTGGCACATGAAGTTTCAAAATGATTCGATGATATTTGATGTAATTTATAAGCGTATACGTATATGGATCATGAGGGAGTTTGTATCAGGCACTATAGTGGTTTGAAACAATAAAATGTGCCACTTTCAATTGAAAAAGTATTTTACGAACTTTCATACGCCTAAGGAGATATATGAGAAATGTGTAGGAATTCACGAATATTCTATTGGGTATCGTCAGGAGAAAAACTCAGGATTTGAAAGTTCCACTAAGAATTCCCTCATCGAATTCAATGCGATTCCTATGACCATGACAGAATAACCGAGTTTCGATTAGACAATGAATGCCTGATCTGAAATGTGTCTAATACGTTTTTATGACTTAGATTAAAGGTTTTTCATCAGTTTGTATGCGGAAAATAATCATTGAGAATTCAAATGTTCCAAAAAGACAATACACAAATAATCTCAAATGTATTTTATGGGTTTTTGTAAGGGTGAAGAGTGTTCAATAATTCATGATATTCAATGAGGAACTCTTTGTTGCCTTGATTCTATGGGTTTCTGATGAGTTTTCATGTGGTATATATTTGTTCTACTTACTACTGATCTGAATTGAAACATCTCATGATTCAAGCTGAGATTAGATGATTTCCAGATCTTATGATGTTTTATGCTTCATTTCTGCATGAGGATTCACGAGTTATGATTAGACGATACATACCTGATCTAAAATGTATCTGATCAGATTGTATGAGATGTGCATGTTCTGATAATTTGAGAGTTTTCGAAAAACAAAACTGATCTGTAATGGAACTGATTTAATAAGAGACTATTTGTTCAAGAATCCATGAATGTTAATGTGAATTAATCGTTATGATTTATTTTTATGTTGATGTTTTATACGTTATTTCTGTATGGGGATTCACGAGTTTTGATTAGACAATACATGCCTAATCTGAATGGTCTCTTATGAGTTCGAATGAGATGTGTGTTTCAGAATTCATGGATGTTTCTGTTGAGGATATACAGTTATGACTTTATTAATATGTTGATAGGTTTGATGCAGAATTTCTGTATGAGGATTCACGAATTTTGATTATACATTACATCAGATCGGAAAACTATCTGATTCGTTTGTATGAGATAGCTATGTTCTGAGGGTAGGAGAGTTTTCAAAAGACAATACTGATCTGAAATTAAACTTTTTTCATGAGGTAATATTGTAACGGGCTTTGTTTCTGGGGCCCTTACTTGGGCGCTCTGTTCAGGGCGGAGACTACTCTGGTGTTTGACGAGGAGGGGGGGTTCTCGAGCGCCAGATTGTTTTTGAGGTAGTTTACTCTACCCGCTCTGCACAAAATGTTTTTGTACAGAGGCCCACCATAAGTAGCAACAGTGGAGAAAGGTACAGGAGGTATACCTATCTCGGTACCTATACAGTATAAACCAGGGGTCAATGTTATTGAATCGAGCTGGAATCAATAAGGAGCCAAGGGAGTTTAGGCTTCAATTACATAACCTGGGTTTAGCCTGGAATACTGGTTGCTATTTTTATTCTGGATAATTACAGGAATCAAAGTGAATATCTTTCGGGTCTCTGGTATTTTTAGGTTAGGTCTGGAAAATTATTTATTCAACTATTTCATTGAGTCTACCTGGAGGATCGGAAACACAGTTCCAAACGAATCAAACAGATTCAATTCCTGTTTATCTTTCCTTTTCCTTCGGTTTTCTAATTTTCTAATATCGGAATATTAGTGAGGTTAGTTATATTTTCCATTCATGTCAAAATTTCATGAACCACAGACCACCGCCTGACAGGACACAGAACACAGAGAGACCGTTGCACAGGCTGGAATGTACACGGGAAAGATGAGGAGAAGAAGAATAATTGACCACTGGCTTGTCAGCGTCAGTCGTCAGTCAATAATAATAATCTGCAATTTTGACAAATGGAAATATTGAAAGTTATTACATAAATTGTTGGAACTATTCGGAACTGAAAACAATGACAACAAAGAAAGAAATATGGAATATGCAATCACAAAAAGACCATTTATTCGTAAATACAACTTTCTGGATACGTTACACAGATCGGGTGAGTATCGGTAAGAAAAAACATTGTCGTTCTGGATGACAACCTAGTTAGGTAGTTAGTAGGTCGCCTACTAGGTTTTCATTTAGATCGACAATGGAAAAACAACAAGAATGATATGACGCTACAAACAGGATGAATACTAATGGTGAAAAATATTATACCAACTTGTAAGAGTCTTTATTCTGGGGCCCTTACTTTGGCGCTCTGTTCAGGACAGGAGACTTCTCTGGTATTTGACAGGGGGGGATTCTCGAGCGCCAGATTTTTGATAAAGGTGATTTACTTCACCTGCTCCTCCCAACTTAGTCGGGAAGGAGGCCCAAAGTAGCAACAGTGGAGAAAGGTACAGGAGGTATACCTACCTCGGTACCTACAGTATAAACCAGGGGTCAATGGTATTGAATCGACCTGGAATCAATAAGTAGCCAAGGGAGTGTAATAGGCTTTAATTACAAACCCTGGGTCTAGCCTGGAATACTGGTTGCTTTTTCTGGTCTGGATAATTACAGGAATCAAAGCAAAATATCTCTCAGGTCTTTGGTATTTTAAGGTTAGGTCTGGAAAATTATTCACTCAACTATTTCATCATTTATACCTGGAGAATCGGAAACACGGTTCTAAACGAATTATACATATTCAATTCCTATTTATCTTTCCTTTTCCTTCGAGTTTCTAATTTTCCAATATCGGAATTTTAGTGAGGTTAATTAATTAATTATATTTTCCATTCATGTCAAAATTTCATGAAACATAGATCACCGCCTGACGGGACACAAAGCACAGAGACCCGGATGCACAGGACAGGATTTCTAGAGGAAAAGAAGAAGAAGAATTTACCACTGGCTTGTCAGTGTCAGTCGTCAGTCAATAATAATAATCTGCAATTTTGACATATGAAAACATTGAATAGTTATTTATGTATTAAGGGAATTATGAGGGCCTTAATTACCGATGGCAAAGTTTGCGTCCCGAGGGCCTCTGGCCCGAGGGACAGCTATTGCCAGAGGTTATTAAGGCTCTATAATTCCCGTGATACATAGATAATTTTATTTCTGACTGATTTGATTCATTAGGTACCTTCCCGATTGGAAGTTAGACATGTTTTTCCGTATAGTTTCAATGTCATCAGAACGTCAGATGATGATCTTGACTACCGCGAATAGGAGATTCCTTATTGCTACGTTATTGCGTGGTTGTTGCTATGCATTTCTTATTTAATTTTAGCTAGAGGGAATTATAGCATCTATAACATCCCAAGGGAGTTATGACCCTCATTATAGATATCGTAACTATGACGATATAAGCTTATAATGTCACTGTCAGAAATAAAATTATTAAATGAATGAAAACAATGACGACAAAGAAAGGAATATGGAATATGCAATCACAAAAAACCGTTTATTCGTAAATACAACTTTCTGGATTCGTTAACAGGTCGGGTGAGTATCGGTATGAAAAACAACAGGAATGAAATGAAGCTATAAACAGGATGAATAACACTGGTGAAAAATATACAAACTTACATGTGTAACAGGAAATCACTATACAATACTATTTTACACTGGTTTTGAATGAACTATCAGAGCACTAAAAGATCAGCTAGAGAATCAGGAGCTTGAAGAGCAAGGGAGATCAGGTGGTGTAGACTTGTAGAGAAGAGTTTAGAGAGTCATGAATCCTTGTCTGTCTTCAGTATTTATGCACTACTTTGGCACAAGGACAAGTAAATCTGGAATCCTATTGGTCAAAACTCCCACCTTGTCATGGCTCATGGCCATGGCCACTAAATCTGTCCTTGAAAACACATGTGCACCTCCAACACAAAACGCGGAAAAAATAATATTACACCCCAAATGGACACAGGAACAGGATCTACTACCTTTGCTTATGCTACTGAATGAATTTGGCTGGAAAATATTCAATAACAACAAAGTTATGAGCAGTCAAACATTCATCATTTCAACTGATAAATAATTCAATCAAATTTCATATCATGAGCAAAGGGTTGAAAAATATGGAAGTCTTTAGGGTTGTAATGATGTTCATGAGAGTTTACTATCAGGAAAAGCTTTGTGAAGTCAGGAATCAAGGCATTACTCAGCTCTCTCAGGTTTTCAGGTTTCGAGCTTTCGAACAGGTGAAATTCAACTAGAATCAGGCTCAGGTACTTAGATTTTGATCAAAACCAGTCTAGTAATGAAGCTTGTCAAAAACACTTCATTACAAACTTACATGTGCAACAGGAAATCACTATTCATTAATACTTCAAACTGGTTTTGAATGAACTATGAGAGCACTAAGAGATCAGCAAGAGAACCCGGAGCTTGAAGAGCATAGCGTATATGACGTAGATCAGGTAGTGTAGACTTGTAGAGAAGAGAGTGATTCCTTAGCTGTCTTCAGTATTTATATTCTCCCCTTGACCTCGATACAAGGACAGCTCGATCCTAGGTTCTTATTGGTCGGAATCCTCAACTATGGCTGCAGGAACTATCATCCAAAAGCACATGGTCCTAAACTCACAAAAATGCGGAAAAAATTATATTTAACCCTAAATGGGCACAGGAACAAAATCTACTACCCTTGCTTATGCTACTGATTGAATTTGACTGGAAAATATCCAATAACAAGAAAGTTATGCCCAGGTAAACATCCATCATTTCAACTGAGAAGTAATTCAATCAAATTTCATATCATAAGCAAAGGGTTGAAAAATATTGAAGTCTTTAGGGTTGTAATGATGTTTATCAGAGTTAACTATCAGGAAAAGCTTTGGGAAGTCAGGAATCAATGCATTACTCAGCTCTCTCAGGTTTTCAGGTTTCGAGCTTTCAAACAAGTGAAATTCAACTAGAATCAATCTCAGGTTACTTAAATATTTATCAAAACCAGTCTAGTAATGAAGCTGGTCAGAAACACTTTATTAGAATATTTGTTTTAGAATTCCTGACTGTTTATAGAGATCCGTTGACTGTATTCGTATGTTGAGATGTTGTATGCGTTATTTCAGTATAAGGACTGCTCACTTGTTATGATTAGACAATACATGCCCGCTTGATCTGAATGGTATCTGATAAGTTCAAATGAGATGTGTATGTTATGAGGATATTCGAGGTTTGAAGAGACGATACTGACCTGGAATGAAACGTATCATATAAGTCGAGTTGAGGCGAGATGTTCATGAGAATTCATAGGAAATTTTATACGCGATTTCACGAGTTCCGATCAGAAAATACATGCCTTATCCGGAAGGTACTCGATGAGTTTGTGTGGGAAAACTAGTTTGAATATTCGTAATTTCAAATAGGAAAACACGGTTCTAATATAATGGGTTATCAGCTGTTTTTATAAGGAATATAATTTTCGAGGATTCATGAATTCGAATGAGACAATTTATATTTGATCCTGAACGTATTTTATGAGTTTCTGCGAGGAATAAGTATGTTATGACGAGTTCAATATAATGTTGGTGCAAATTGAGTGGATGGCACATTAGACGTTTCTGGAAAACGCAACTCAAGATTATTCTGACTTGGATAATTAGTTGTATTGAAAAGTAGCAACGACGTTGATTTTTTTCAATGGAACACCCTGTATTATATCCCATTTTCAGATTCTCCCTGGAAAGCTGATTTCATCGATCTATCACACTTAGGGACTAGCGGCAATGATAACAAAGATATATAGGGTGTGAAATATCGAACTTTTTCAAATTTAAGGATTTTTTGTGTCGAAACTTTGGCGTTTCAGTGGGGAAGAACTGAACACCTTTTTGAATATTTGCGAGGATCTTTTTGGCAGTGCCGAAAGCTGTATGGTAGCGGTTGATATGATGTATATTTACAAAATGAAAAATAGTGAATTCGTAGTCGAGGCGTCTCTGGTCAGTTAAGCTGTCGCGAACCGAGTAACCACTTCGAGTGTCGAGAAAAGACTGTCGTTCTTGAGGGTTGTTTTGAGAACGTGAGATCGGTTCGAAAACCCTAGCACGTTTCTCAGAAAAAGAGAAAACCTGGTAGTGTAACTCAAATTGAAATGAAATAATTAAGAAAATCCGAATCATTTGTTTGGTACCTCCAGATGGAATTTTATTGGGGTACGCTAAGCCTGAGAACACGATCATAAAACTGTTTCGACAAACAATATTTGAGTTTTGGGAAAGTCCACATCTGTTTTGTAATTTGTAAGCTTAGAGATCGCCTCGACTCAAAATTCGATGAAGATATATACAGGGTGTACCATTTACATGATAATAATGGATAATATTTACAATTGATATCAATAGTTATTTACAAAGTGAAATCTAAATATTATATACATATGACACAGAAATATACAGTGGAAATATGATTTCCCACACACCCCCCTGCTAGAAATGAAGGCTCAAGAAAAGCCAGCCTGTAACCGCTCAGGAAATCGTACTCGTCTTCCCGATCTGGTAGTCCGTAATTCCTGATCAGGTCTTGGTTGTGGGGCGGCGATTCGTGGAATATCTCTTGCAGGAGTGTTCACGTTGGGCTGTATCATGACGAACTCATCCCGGGTCTGTGGAGCATCAGCTTCGTTCTCAGATTCCGTTGATATTATGAAGGCCGGTTTGAGACGGTCTATTGTTACAGTGACGTCACGGCCGCGAACGTGTATGACGAACGTTTTATCTGATCTCTTAACGACTCGGAAGGGGCCGTCATAGGGATGCTGCAGCGGGGCTTTCGGTGCATCATGGCGGAGAAACACATACTCTGAGGTAGCAAGGTCCTTGTAAACAAAGGTCTTCCTGGTACCGTGCTGTGTACCAGGTGTGGGCTGCAGCTCTTGCATGTGTTTCCGCAATCTTTGAACATATTCGGGCGCTCTGTCACCTGATTGGGCGTTGCTGGAAGTCAGAAATTCTCCCGGTATCCGGATTGGCTGTCCGTAGAGCATCTCAGCAACGGTAGCCTGGATGTCCTCTTTCCAGGCACAGCGAATACCTAGGAGGACTGTGGGAAGAGTCTCTGTCCATTGCTGGCTGTTGTGACATCTGATGGCTCCTTTTAACTGGCGGTGAAAGCGCTCGATCATGCCATTTGCTGCTGGATGATATGCCGTGGTTCGTAAGTGAGTCGTACCAGTCAAACGGTTCAAGTGTTTGAAAAGGTGGGACTCAAATTGGCGGCCTTGGTCAGTGGTAACCCTGAGAGGTGTGCCGAACCGACAAATCCAATGGTTGTAAAAAGCGCCTGCTACAGTTGCTGCTTCTTGATCCTGAAGAGGGATGACTTCAGGCCAGCGAGTGAATCGGTCGATCATTGTGAGGCAGTAACGATATCCGTCACACAATGGCATTATCACGATGTCTATGTGTACGTGCTCGAACCTGGACGAAGGTGACAGGAACGAACCAACAGTTGTTGTGACATGTCGACTCACTTTTGCCCTTTGGCAATCCAAGCAACTTTTTGCCCAGGCTCTGCAGTCCTTTTTAACTGAGGGCCACACAAAACGTTGTGTAACCATCCTGACAGATGCATTGGCTCCTGGATGCGAGAGACGGTGTATGGAGTGAAATGCTGTTTTCCGGAAGGGTGTGGTGATAAACGGTCGAACTGCTGCAGTGGAGACATCACATACAACCATGGAATCTGTTCCGGGGATTTGCATGCGTTTTAGCTGCAGGGAAGAGTGTTCCTGTTGGAATTTCTTGAGTTCGACATCGTTTTCCTGCGAGGCAGCAAGGGCTTCAAAGTCTATAGTAGATTCTAACTCCTCGATACGCGACATAGCATCCGCTACTACGTTTTGTTCACCGGAAATGTGTCGAATGTCTGTGGAAAATTGTCCAATAAAGTCTAAGTATCGAAACTGTCGCGGCGAGCACTGACTAGCTCTTTGGCGGAAGGCAAATGTGATGGGTTTATGGTCCGTATACACTGTGAATTGCCTAGCTTCCACCATATGACGAAAATGTCGAACAGACAAGTATATCGCCAAAAGTTCGCGGTCGAAAGCACTGTATTTCCGCTCTGTGGAACTGAGCTTTTTCGAAAAAAAACTGAGGGGTTCCCACGAACCGTTGTTCCACTGCTGTAGCGCGGCACCAACAGAATAATCTGACGCGTCACAAAAAATAGCGAGATTTGCATCAAATTTTGGGTGGGCCAGCAATGTAGCCTGTGCAAGGCTCTCTTTACATGCCTCAAAAGCCGCGGTTGCTACTGGTGTCCAATTCACAGGTGCTTTACCTTTCACATTGTTCTTCAGAAGTTCATTGAGGGGAGCTTGACTGGTGGCAGCACCAGGTAAAAACCTTCGATAAAAGTTCAACATACCTAGAAACTGTCGAAGTTTTTTAACAGTGTCCGGTCGCGGGAAAGTTCGAATTGCGTCCACTCTATCGGCCAAGGGTCGAGTACCTGCCTCGGAGACTCGATAGCCTAGGAAGGTAACTTCTGGTTGACCGAATACGCATTTTACGGGATTGATAACGACGCCGTACATAGCCAAACGATCGAACAGGATTTTCAAATGTTTCATGTGTCTGGGGATTCCGAAGCAACTAAGATGTCGTCTATATAAGCATAGCAAAAGTCGAATCCACGGAGAACTTCGTCAATGAAACGTTGAAAAGTCTGAGCTGCGTTTCGCAGGCCGAATGTCATGAATCGGTACTCAAATAGTCCAAATGGGGTTGTAATCGCGGTTTTCGGAATATCTTCTTCCGCGACCGGAATTTGATTGAACGCGCGCACCAAGTCCACTGTAGAAAAAATTGTTTTACCGCGGAGACACTGAGAAAAGTCTTCAATATGTCGAACAGGGTAGCTATCTGGAATCGTCCTGGCATTGAGTCCACGATAATCGCCACATGGTCTCCACTCATCGCCTTTTTTTGGCACCAAATGCAAAGGAGCTGCCCAACAGCTTGCTGAAGGTCGAGAAATTCCTAATTTGAGGAGAGTGTCGAATTCTTTCTTGGCAGCTCGGAGTTTGTCCGGAGCAAGGCGACGTGGTTTCTGAGCGACTGGTGGTCCTGGAGTTGTCACAATGTGGTGCTTGGTTTCATGTTGAATATTCTTGGGAGTCCCTTCAGGCCGGGTAATGTCTGGAAACTGGTTCAGCAGGTCATGGTATAGGGAAGAGCCCACTACAGTTTTTACAGACGGTATTTCGCTGTCTACTACTACTCCTGGAAATGTGAGTGTCGTAGTGGAATCAACTAGGCGGCCGTTGGATAGGTCAGGGAGCAGTCCATAGTGTGCAAGAAAATCTGCTCCTAGAATTGGCTTTGAAATGTCTGCGATGACGAACCTC
This sequence comes from Phaedon cochleariae, assembly GCA_918026855.4. Taxonomy (NCBI): domain Eukaryota; kingdom Metazoa; phylum Arthropoda; class Insecta; order Coleoptera; family Chrysomelidae; genus Phaedon; species Phaedon cochleariae. The sequence goes on from OU896708.1 coordinate 23,294,221, forward strand.
CAGGTGAAGTCCCTCCGTAGGCCAAGGTCAAGGGTGAATGTACAGGTCCCATATGTCGATATATTGGTTCCATTGACCGCGGAAAGTACGTACGATGACTTTTCACGTGGTTCACGGAGGAGATGACAAGGGTAGACGCACAGATCTGCACCTGTATCCACCAGAAACTGTAAGTTCGTTGACCGGTCGCGAACAAATAAACGGCGGGATTGAATTGGGCAATGGCTACCCGCTATTGACGATTGCCCGATTGGTTTTCCGACGGCCAGCTGCATGGTTTGGTGCAACTATTTGCTTTACTGCCAATTTTTTTGTGATACCAACATACGCCGGATTGGGAACTTCCTGGTGTACGGGAGCGTGGAGGACGGGAACCGGATCGCGATCTGTTTCGCTCCAAACTGTTCAACCGTACCTCAATTGCATCTAGGCGTACGATCACTCGCTCTAGATCAATAGCAAGCTTTCGTATATCGCTGGCATAGTTGATATCAGGAGCTGATGTAGCAGAAATGGTTGAGCGTGACGATAAAATATCGTGCACGCGATCAGCGGTTTCAGCTGCTTCGCACAAGGTATTACTTGTCGAGATTGCTACGGTTGTTTGAATCTCGGTCGGCAGGCGACTTTGCCAAATGGTACGAACTAGCGATTCTGGTATAGCTGTACCTGCCAGATTCTGAAGACGTCGAAGAAACAGAGATGGTTTATCGTCGCCCATCTGTTCCTGCTGAAGGAGTTGCTTCGTCTTTTCTTCCTGTGACGTACTGAGTCGCTTAATCAAGCCTTCTTTCAGCCGCTCGTAAGAGCGATCGTCGATAGGTTGCACAATAATGTCTCTCACTTCGCTGCTGTACCGACGAGGTAACGCCTTAAGGACACTCAGGTATCGTTTGGCGTGGTCGTTAATCGACTCTGAAGTGAATTGTAATTCCACTAGAGTAAACCAAATCTCAGGATCAGCCGGGTTGAATTCAGGTAGCGACGTTGCGACCGTGAATGTAACAGGGTTGACGGCTGGTGCATTGGCTTCGTTGTTCACCATGTTGGCTACGCGTCACTTCACAAAAAATGTCACTCTCAAAAAAATACACAATCACGTCGGGGTCACTACTTTGGCGTTTCAGTGGGGAAGAACTGAACACCTTTTTGAATATTTGCGAGGATCTTTTTGGCAGTGCCGAAAGCTGTATGGTAGCGGTTGATATGATGTATATTTACAAAATGAAAAATAGTGAATTCGTAGTCGAGGCGTCTCTGGTCAGTTAAGCTGTCGCGAACCGAGTAACCACTTCGAGTGTCGAGAAAAGACTGTCGTTCTTGAGGGTTGTTTTGAGAACGTGAGATCGGTTCGAAAACCCTAGCACGTTTCTCAGAAAAAGAGAAAACCTGGTAGTGTAACTCAAATTGAAATGAAATAATTAAGAAAATCCGAATCATTTGTTTGGTACCTCCAGATGGAATTTTATTGGGGTACGCTAAGCCTGAGAACACGATCATAAAACTGTTTCGACAAACAATATTTGAGTTTTGGGAAAGTCCACATCTGTTTTGTAATTTGTAAGCTTAGAGATCGCCTCGACTCAAAATTCGATGAAGATATATACAGGGTGTACCATTTACATGATAATAATGGATAATATTTACAATTGATATCAATAGTTATTTACATAGTGAAATCTAAATATTATATACATATGACACAGAAATATACAGTGGAAATATGATTTCCCACAAAACTATTCATAATTGATCAAAACGGTTTTCGTGTCCCTATCTCGACCTTTCATGTCCTATCAATTGATATTTATTTGAAATAAATACAGGGTGCTTCAGAATTGAGATTTTTGGACCACCCTCTATCTATTTCAATTAAATATCAATTGACATTACATGGAAAGTTAGATATGGACATGGAAACCGTTTTGACTAATTATGAATAGTTTCTACATGAAAAATTCTCAAAGTTAAAAAAATTTCGAATTTTCACACCCTATATCTTTGTTATCATTCCCGCTAGACCCCAAGTGTGATAGATCGATGAAATCATCTCTTCAGGGAGAATCTGAGAATGGAATCATACACAGGGTGTCTTATTAAAAAAATCAAAGATGTTGCTACTTTTCAATATAAGCGGCAACGCCGCAGTGTTGAGAATATTTTAGGTCGATAGAACACAACTAATTATCCAAGAAATCGAATTTTCAGTACAATATTCATCAATATTGTATCAGTACTTGAAATTGCAAAAAATTCACTCATATTATTTCAAAAAACATAAAATATACCTGGAAATAAGGAAGCCATTTTTCGAAAATGTGAAAATCATGATAGACTGATGAATAACCTGTTTCCTGTTATGAGTGGTGATGGTTGTTGATTCGGATACGACAAAAAAATGGAGTGAATCTGGAAATCTCTGAATTATTTTGGTAAATTGAACAAATGAAATAGTATCCTTCGCTTCCATTTTGGGATCATATTTTGGGAACATCTATATCTGGAATTAATGGAATGGAGAATTAATTTCAAGAAATCCGCAATATGTGAGGTGAATATTCAAATTTACTTGTGAAAACAGTACAAAAAGGATGAATTTTAGGCCCATTTTGATAGAGATTTTTTCAAGCTGATGGATTTCAAATTGAAAAAGTCTGCTGTGCCGTCAATTTATGAAATAGAGACGTTCAAAACAATCCCGTCGTCATCGTAGTGGGAATTACGGAATGATACGTTCGCAGAGAAAGAAAATGAGAAAGAGATGATGCGGAAAGAAATTGAAAGTTTGAAATCAAAACTCGAATCAAAACTAGAAGATTTAGGGAAACTGCAATGTGCTATATCATCAGTCCACGGTGTTATTAATTCAGATCAAGTTCAAAATGTACAGGTGAATGTAGACTGCAGGAGGTGGGAAACACAATTGATAAAGCACTCGCTATCAAATATATTGTTGTTTTGATTTTGACACTTTTATTTCTGATGAGTGTTATCAAATTGAGAGAATCGGAGAAAATTATATTGAACACAATAACAAAAAACAACTATATTTTCTTGGCTATATGTGATACCGCGTATAGAACACTTAAATTATCTTTCTTATATCTGATGAAGTAAAGAAATATCTGATGACAAAAATTTGCAATAGCCATCTCAGGAATTAATTATGAAAATTATCGATTCGAAATTTGAACACCTTGTTGTTCATTATTCGAAAATCTAATAGTTATTCTAGTTAAAATAGCCCTATTTCTCACTTCTACCTACGGCTATGAACGGTTTGACAAATAATCTAACCCTCAAAAGGGTTTCTGACAATCATTGATACTAGGGGAATTGAGAAGACAGAGCTCGATATACAGGGTGTCCGCTAAAAGGAGGTCAATCCATTAACCACATATTCCTTGAACAAAAACAATATGAGTTTCTTGATATTATTTTTCATTTCAGCCCTTCATATTCGGTATACAGGGTGTCAAAGTTGGAAATTAAAAACTGTTTTTTTCTAATTACTCGCGTATTTGATAAGATATTAATCTCAAAATTGGTACATTACTTCAGCACAAAGAGTTACATCGTGTGAGGAAAACAAAACACAAAATAACTGTCAAATATTCAAGATACTGGGGGTCAAGTTCACACTTACCCCCATATTTTGTTTGTACGTGCGCTAATGACTTCCTATCTATTTTCCTTCAAGTGTTCAATCATTTTTGAGTATTTTTTGTTTCTTGTAAAATTTCGATTGAATCATTTGTTTTTAAGATAATTCGAAAAGTACTGGTTATTGTTTGATGCCTATGCGGCTTAGGTAATCTCATAATGTTCACATACCTACTCCTATTTATTTCGTCGAAATTGAAAGAGGGCGTATCTTTTTACGTACGAAAAGGTAAATATGGAAATACCGGGTGCTCGGAGCAAATGTACTAAAATAATTTTTACAAAAAAAAAAAATTTAAAAAGTGTAAAAATTATTTTAATACATTCGCTCTGAGCACCCGGTATTTCCATATTCACCTTTCCGTACGTAATAAGATACGCCCTCTTCCAATTTCGACGAAATAAATAGGAGTATGTGACCATTATGAGATTACCGTAAGCCGCAAGGCATCAAACAATAACCAGTACTTTTCGAATTATCTTAAAAACAAATAATTTTATCGGAATTTTACAAAATCAAAAAATACTCAAAAATGATTGAACACATGAAGAAAAATAGATAGGAAGTCATTAGCGCACGTACAAAAAAAATATGGGGGTAAGTGGGTACTTGACCCCCAGTATTTTGAATATTTGACAGTTATTTTCTGTTTTGTTTTCCTCACACGATGTAACTCTTTGTGCTGAAGTAATGTACCTATTTTGAGATTAATATCTTATTAATTACGCGAGTAATCAGAAAAAAACAGTTTATAATTTTCAACTTTGACACCCTGTATATCGAATAAGAAGGGCTAAAATGAAAAATGGTATTTAGGAACTCATATTATTTTTATTCAAGGAATATATGGTTAATGGATTGACCTCCATTTAGCGGACACCCTGTATATGTCTTATTCCTTTATTCAATCATCAATGCATTATTTGAAAACAGAAAAGGCTGTGTCCGGACTCTTGTCTAAGTTATATACAGGGACTCTAATAGACACTATATCTGAAATACATTCTACTTGCTTTTTCTATTGTTCCTATTTTGAGATCATTTCATTTATATCAATTGTAACAAAGAGAAAACATTTAACTGAATAATATTTGATACAATAATGTGATTTAGTTGTTGTCAGTCTCGAAGAAATCTAATTTTCAATTTGAAGGTATTTGACCATGCATCCCAGAAAAATTTCCGTCTGTGGCGCATTTTTTCCGTAGAAAATTTCTGTCCGAGTGTCTTGACCTCCTTATTCCTGGCATACATTATTGAAATGGAGTTGATGTTGTCACTCTGGAATAAATCTAATTTTCAATTTGAACGCATTCGACTTTGAACTTCCAAAAATGTCCAACCAAGCAGTTTGTCTGGGTTTCTTGACCTCCCCTGGCATATACTGAAATGACGCCTCTGGAATTGTCCTTTGTCTCCATCAAGAAGGGGGCGCTGAAATAAATTGCGCCTCAGTCTGCGAAATGTCTTATACTCCGCCACTGAGTGAGCAAGAGCATCAAATATGAGGAAAAATCAAACTAGAGTCTCGAGATCATACCCGTGTGTTCACCGAACACGACCGATCGTTACCTAAGCGGTGGGGAGTCGTAAACAGGCAGCTTCTCTCGTTATGAATATTGGCGCGTGCCAGAATTATTTTGGAGTCAAATTTGTGAATCTAATGGAAACACTCCTGTAGTTAACGTAATTGTTGAGTTATTATGATTCTGAAATTTACAAGAGCCATAGGTGTAGAATATAGATATAGGTACCTACCAAAAATAAACTCTTTGACCAAGTGGGGACATCTTCAGTGATATATACACTGCTCATTGATTGTATCTTTCTTGCTGCTGTGAATAGAATACCTACGTAAGATACGGGGGTGCTTTCATGTAAATTGAAACAAAATTTGATTTTTCAGAACTGAACATTTCTCAGGAACAATATGAATAGTCAGTGAATTGGACGTCCTGATTTCGAATCCGAAGTGATTTTCAACCTATCTTGCCTCCTAATATCATTTTCCGGAAATGTTGGTGGGTCCATGACCCGAGCAGTGTATTTCACTGAAGATTACCTCACTTTGGTTAGGTTAGGTTAGGTTAGGTATACGGTTTGATTCCATATTAGAAGTGACATGCACACTGTTAATATTTTTAAATACATCCAGTGGGATTGAATTTTATTTTATGTTGAATATTAGAGTGTGTTTTTTTATGTGATATATTTGTTTTGTTTATTTCAAATATATATAATTTTTTAGTAGGCATACTAGTACTTCTTTTATATAATTCTTAAATCTGATCCACCCTGTATTTTGTTCAATTAAATGGCATCAGTAGATAGTAAATAGAATGTTAGGATAGGGACACATGTAGCCATTTTGACAAATCAATATAGGTATTGTATAGTTTCGATACAAAAAAAAACTCGATTTTTCACATTCTACGTATGGATATACCTTGAGCTTGATCAACGAAATCATAGCTCAATTAGAAGAATCGAAAAATGTAATAAAATAAGGTGTTCCATCCATTTTGAATAACAAAGCTGCTACTACTATACTACTACTACTAACTACTAATAATAATTTCTAGTGAAGTAGATGAACATTATCGATAATAATTTGAATAAAACGAGCGTCCTCGCCAACAAAACATAAGCATATAATATGTACATATAGTTTCATGATTTTCGATGAGTGGTTATCGCTATTTACATGTAGGACTCGTCGTGACATAGCGAATTATTGCAAATCAAATCATCGCTTCCATTATCTGATAGGTCGCAGTAGATCACTTGATGCCTATCAAATGTTTCTTATTTATTATTCCAAATTTTTTGGGATTTTCTCTCCTCGTTTCTATAAAATAAAAATATGAATATTATTTCAATATACGTGTAGTAAGGACAAATCAGATGATTTGCCCCAAAATGTCACTGCGTTTAAAGAATTTTCCTATCAGAGAGCCTAAAAGAAAAATTCACTAGCTTGTCAGTATATTGAAATAATATTCATATTTTTATTTTATAGAAACGAGGAGAGAAAATCCCAAAAAATTTGGAATAATGAATATACAACCTCCTCGATTAACCTACAGACAGTATTGTTTCTTGTTTATTCGAAAAAAAAAAAAGTTGAAATGTGATCAAGAAAACTGTTGGTGGCCCACCCATATACGTATTAATAATCAATACGGATAATCTCTATCTGTTTCCATAGCGAAACATGAAGCCGATTTTTGAAGACAAATGACTATCCATAAGGAAAAGTTTTGAAACGATCAGACACATACTGCTTTGATTGAAAGGCTAGTAAACGTCATTGTCCACCGAAACGCATGTCTTTGATGACTACTATAATAGCGCATGGCGCATGCGTATCATGCCACCAAATCCTTATGGATATTCATTTGTTTCATATTTTTGGCTTCATCCTGGCACCCGTTATGATCCGTATTGTTTATCAATACGTATATGGGCCCACCCCGTACTACAAAAACAGAGACAGCATGAGAGAAGCTGCCTGCCTACTCATTGTATCATGGCTACATGCTTACGTCTCGGTCTCCCCCAATCAGCGTTGGGATTTTGGGACTATGGCTTTGCACTGAATCGCCGAACCAAAATGTACCAGATTGTACTATATTTGGCGGGAAATTGAAAAGTTTGAATTTAATGAGCGGTAATTTTCTGTAAATACCTAGTTTTAAACTGATTGAATTAAAACACAATTATGAGAACAAATTATTTTTATTGAGAGAAAAATAAATAAAAAATGAAAGTAAAATCAGAAATAAAAACAGGAGAGATTGAACTAATAATAATACAAACGAAAATATAAACTCTGAGTTCAATATGGATAACCATAAGAAAATAAGGATACTATGACGCAGAAAAATAAATAGAAGAAAACATATTTTCAACAAAAAAAAACAAATAAAGTATATAAATATCATAAAATAAAAACTCAACTAAACAATAAACTCTTGTTAGGAACTGTAAAAAAAGTGAAACACTGACACATGGCTTGAAATCACGATTTGAAATCAATAAGTAAAATCATTTTCATCATCCGATAATGTTGGGGTTTTGAGATTCAGTGCAAGCAAATGATATGAAGGCACAAAATTGAAACACTTAGAGCTGACTACCAAACTTTTTGTATGCATTAAAGCATATCACATGTTGTTGTATTCAGCCTATTTCGATTTTTCGTTTTTATCAGATTTATCTGTGAAAAAATCTTTTCTGCTGATGCAGATGAGTGTGGCAAAGCAAAAATACCTTGAACAAATTCAGTCAAATTTGGATACATATACTCTCCTAAACAATTTTGTGTTTCAAAAACAATATTCCAAAACTCCTCAATGGGCTTATCAGCATGTGTTGATAAGATTTTTGTTGCCTATACTACTTCAAACTCCACTGAGAGAGTAGCTATCGAACAATCGAACGCTGTTTGTTGAGATCTTCAAAATGTACTAGAATATAGCCAATTATCGGTTTGTTGTACTAACGTATTTTTGCAATGCAAATGTACCAGAAATAGTACGATTGTACCAGCATTCCCAACACTGCCCCCAATGAACTGAATGTAAACAACTAACGATCGGGCGTGTTCGGTGAACACACGGGTATGATCTCGAGACTCTTGTAAAATCAATATCGGAAAGAATGGATCCTAAGGAATATGTGAAAATGGTAGGTGGGCTCACACACTCATACCTGAGATCCAGAAGTGGAATAACATTCTGTTCGGCAACACAAACTACTTCATGACAAAGGGTGACTGGACCATATACGTATCAATAATCAATACGGATAATGTCTATCTGTTTCCATAGCGAAACATGAAGCCAATTTTTGAAGACAAATGACTATCCATAAGGAAAAGTGAGATACGATCAGACACATACTGCTTTGATTGAAAGGCTAGTAAACGTCATTGTCCACCGAAACGCATTTCTTTGATGACTACTATAATAGCGCATAGCGCATGCGTATCATGCCACCAAATCCTTATGGATATCAGTGGCGGCTCGTGACTTCCATGACAGAGGAGGCTGAATGATATGAGATTTATTGTGAAAAACAACTCTCTACGACTCACCCAAATCAATAGCTTTAATGACATTCTGTTTACCAGTTAACCTGAACTCAATACTTGAAGAGAATGAAGTGATGTGTTCCTGTGATTTGCAGTGTCTATCCAATCCGCGAAGGAAAATTTTTCAAATCATTATATCCTAATCGCCACCAACATGATGAGTTATCGGTTGAAAATAATACGCAGTACGAAAAAAATAGCTCATTCCTTACCTCAGATCCCGTCAACCAGATATATTTTTTATAATTATCAGAATTGAACGATTTTGTTTGTTACCTGTTACAATCAGATTTTTTAATTCCGGTGTCGGACGTTTGTTTTTCACAATCAGTTTTTCTCCATAAGACAAAGCACTGAATGGGTTCACCAAACAGTATTCCACTAAATCGCAATCGTTTAAAACACTCATTTTCCAGAAATTTATTGACCTCCTAACCATTAACCTAACATAAACATAAACAATGTACTCGCGATTGTCCGCAATTCGCGACGAGACACGACCACGACAAACACGTGTTACTCGGGGGTATTCGGGCATTTGCATTGCGCGCTAGGGGTACGCAATGTGAAGGAGCTAGCCTCCTATAGATGTTGCCAAGTTGAATATTTTACGCGTGATTTGCAGACACTGTTGCCAAGTCAAAAATATTTACCTAAGGAAATAAAATCAGAATCCATGTACCTTTTAATAAGAAAGTATGGATAATATCAGTTTAAGGAGAATCTCTGAGGAGGCTCAGCCTCCGTTGCCTCCTCTGAGGAGCCGCCACTGATGGATATTCATTTGTTTCATATTTTTGGCTTCATCCTGGCACCCGTTATGATCCGTATTGTTTATTAATACGTACATGGACTGTACATGGTTTTTTCATGACCTATCTAAAACAGAATGAGAGTGTATGGAAACAATGACAGCATCGCATTGCATTATTCAACACATGATATTTCAATGCTTGGAAGATAGAGTGCTGAGAAAAGAACTAGAGCGAGCAGAGAATGTCAGATTGAGAAAAAAAAATATGGACACCATGACCATGCAGATAGACTTGTTCGTCTATTGAATGGCAGAGCTCTGGGATTATTTGCCGAAAGAAGTATCCCTAAGAATATACATCCTCCAGAAGATGAGAAAACAAAGGGTTTTCTTTTCGTGCGAACCAAGATATAGAAGAATCCATATATACCTTCTTACTTTTTTGAATTTTCCTGGCGGAGTTCCTGCATTATACTATTACCGTGAAGTTACCCACAGATTTACAGCCACACATGCTGACATAGAGGAAAATAAAAATCTGTGGATGGGATGCATGATTATTAGCACCCTGACTGAATTCTGTGGCTAGAAAATCAGAACTCGAAGACGTGCGTTCATGAAAACCATACATTTCATATAGAATTTGGAATAAATGAACATGGTGAAATTCAAATTCTTGTCACCTCCACATTTCAAGGAAATGAATTTCGAAATAATCAACATGCATTTCTTTCACTCCTAGTATAATCAGAATCCGATGATGAGCGTTCATGAAAATAATATATAACATAGGAAATATAGAGTAGATTGAAGTGGTGAAAATCTTTTTCTTGTCACCCCCACAAATTTCCAGAAAATGGATTATGAAAAAATCAACATGCATTTCTTTCACCCCTTGTATAATCAGAACCCGATGATGTGCGTTCATAAAAAGGAGACATTCCATATAAAAAACATAGTAGATTAACAAGGTGAGGATCTTTTTCTTGTCACCCCCACAAATTTCGAGGAAATGGATTTTGAAAAAATCAACATGCATTTCTTTCACCCCTTGTATAATCAGAACCCGATGATGTGCGTTTATAAAAATGAGACAATCCATATAGAAAACATAGTAGATTAACATGGTGGGAATATTTTTCTTGTCACCCCCACAAATTTCGAGAAAATGGATTTTGAAAAAATCAACATAAATGTCTTTCACCCCTCGTATAATCAGAACCCGATGATGTGCGTTCATGAAAATAATACATAACATAGAGAATATAGAGTAGATTGGAGGGGTGAAAATCTTTTTCTTGTCACCCCCACAGATTTCGAGAAAATGGATTTTGAAAAAATCAACATGCATTTCTTTCACCCCTTGTATAATCAGAACCCGATGATGTGCGTTCATAAAAATGAGACATTCCATATAAAAAACATAGTAGATTAACAAGGTGAGGATCTTTTTCTTGTCACCCCCACAAATATCGAGAAAATGGATTTTGAAAAAATCAACATGCATTTCTTTCACCCCTTGTATAATCAGAACCCGATTATGTGCGTTTATAAAAATGAGACAATCCATATAGAAAACATAGTAGATTAACATGGTGAGAATCTTTTTCTTGTCACCCCCACAGATTTCGAGAAAATGGATTTTGAAAAAATCAACATGCATTTCTTTCACCCCTTGTATAATCAGAACCTGATGATGTGCGTTCATGAAAATAATACGTGACATAGAGAATATAGAGTAGATTGAAGGGGTGAAAATCTTTTTCTTGTCACCCCCACAGATTTCGAGAAAATGGATTTTGAAAAAATCAACATGCATGTCTTTCACCCCTCGTATAATCAGAACCCGATGATGTGCGTTCATGAAAATAATATATAACATGAAGAATATAGAGTAGATTGAAGTGGTGAAAATCTTTTTCTTGTCACCCCCACAAATTTCCAGAAAATGGATTATGAAAAAATCAACATGCATTTCTTTCACCCCTTGTATAATCAGAACCCGATGATGTGCGTTCATAAAAATGAGACATTCCATATAGAAAATATAGTAGATTAACAAGGTGAGGATCTTTTTCTTGTCACCCCCACAAATTTCGAGAAAATGGATTTTGAAAAAATCAACATGCATTTCTTTCACCCCTTGTATAATCAGAACCCGATGATGTGCGTTCATAAAAATGGGACAATCCATATAGAAAACATAGTAGATTAACATGGTGAGAATATTTTTCTTGTCACCCCCACAAATTTCGAGAAAATGGATTTTGAAAAAATCAACATGCATGTCTTTCACCCCTCGTATAATCAGAACCCGATGATGTGCGTTCATGAAAATGAGACATTCCATATAGAAAACATAGTAGATTAACATGGTGAGAATATTTTTCTTGTCACCCCCACAAATTTCGAGAAAATGGATTTTGAAAAAATCAACATGCATGTCTTTCACCCCTCGTATAATCAGAACCCGATGATGTGCGTTCATGAAAATGATACATAACATAGAGAATATAGAGTAGATTGAAGGGGTGAAAATCTTTTTCTTGTCACCCCCACAGATTTCGAGAAAATGGATTTTGAAAAAATCAACATGCATTTCTTTCACCCCTTGTATAATCAGAACCCGATGATGTGCGTTCATAAAAATGAGACATTCCATATAAAAAACATAGTAGATTAACAAGGTGAGGATCTTTTTCTTGTCACCCCCACAAATATCGAGGAAATGGATTTTGAAAAAATCAACATGCATTTCTTTCACCCCTTGTATAATCAGAACCCGATTATGTGCGTTTATAAAAATGAGACAATCCATATAGAAAACATAGTAGATTAACATGGAGAGAATCTTTTTCTTGTCACCCCCACAGATTTCGAGAAAATAGATTTTGAAAAAATCAACATGCATTTCTTTCACCCCTTGTATAATCAGAGCCTGATGATGTGCGTTCATGAAAATAATACATAACATAGAGAATATAGAGTAGATTGAAGGGGTGAAAATCTTTTTCTTGTCACCCCCACAGATTTCGAGAAAATGGATTTTGAAAAAATCAACATGCATGTCTTTCACCCCTCGTATAATCAGAACCCGATGATGTGCGTTCATGAAAATAATATATAACATAAAGAATATAGAGTAGATTGAAGTGGTGAAAATCTTTTTCTTGTCACCCCCACAAATTTCCAGAAAATGGATTATGAAAAAATCAACATGCATTTCTTTCACCCCTTGTATAATCAGAACCCGATGATGTGCGTTCATAAAAATGAGACATTCCATATAGAAAATATAGTAGATTAACAAGGTGAGGATCTTTTTCTTGTCACCCCCACAAATTTCGAGAAAATGGATTTTGAAAAAATCAACATGCATTTCTTTCACCCCTCGTATAATCAGAACCCGATGATGTGCGTTCATAAAAATGAAACAATCCATATAGAAAACATAGTAGATTAACATGGTGAGAATATTTTTCTTGTCACCCCCACAAATTTCGAGAAAATGGATTTTGAAAAAATCAACATGCATGTCTTTCACCCCTCGTATAATCAGAACCCGATGATGTGCGTTCATGAAAATGAGACATTCCATATAGAAAACATAGTAGATTAACATAGTGAGAATCTTTTTCTTGTCACCCCCACAGATTTCGAGAAAATGGATTTTGAAAAAATCAACATGCATTTCTTTCACCCCTTGTATAATCAGAACCTGATGATGTGCGTTCATGAAAATGAGACATTCTATATAAAAAACATAGTTAATTAACATGGTGAGAATCTTTTTCTTGTCACCCCCACAGATTTCGAGAAAATGGATTTTGAAAAAATCAACATGCATTTCTTTCACCCCTTGTATAATCAGAACCTGATGATGTGCGTTCATGAAAATAATACATAACATAGAGAATATAAAGTAGATTGAAGGGGTGAAAATCTTTTTCTTGTCACCCCCACAGATTTCGAGAAAATGGATTTTGAAAAAATCAACATGCATGTCTTTCACCCCTCGTATAATCAGAACCCGATGATGTGCGTTCATGAAAATGATACATTCCATATAGAAAACATAGTGAATTAACATGGTGAGAATCTTTTTCTTGTCACCCCCACAGATTTCGAGAAAATGGATTTTGAAAAAATCAACATGCATTTCTTTCACCATTTGTATAATCAGAACCTGATGATGTGCGTTCATGAAAATAATACATAACATAGAGAATATAAAGTAGATTGAAGGGGTGAAAATCTTTTTCTTGTCACCCCTACAGATTTCGAGAAAATGGATTTTGAAAAAATCAACATGCATGTCTTTCACCCCTCGTATAATCAGAACACGATGATGTGCGTTCATGAAAATGATACATTTCATATAGAAAACATAGTAGATTAACATGGTGAGAATATTTTTCTTGTCACCTCCAAAGATTTCGAGAAAATGGATTTTGAAAAAATCAACATGCATTTCTTTCACCCCTTGTATAATCAGAACCTGATGATGTGCGTTCATGAAAATGAGACATTCTATATAAAAAACATAGTAAATTAACATGGTGAGAATCTTTTTCTTGTCACCCCCACAGATTTCGAGAAAATGGATTTTGAAAAAATCAACATGAATTTCTTTCACCCCTCGTATAATCAGAACCTAATGATGTGCGTTCATGAAAATAATACAGATTATAAAAAATTTGGAGTTGATCATTTTAGTGAAAACTCTTCCGTTGTCACCCATTCATATTTCTAGATATTGATTTATGAAATGAATCACCTTTAATTCTCAAATCCCTTGATAAATAAGAACCCGATGATGTGTGTTTACCGGTGAAAATGATTAAATATTAATAAATGTATATATTATGATCCACTCGATCAGAAAGTGAAAGATCTAAAATAATAAACGAAAATTTTATTGAATATTTAAATAGCAACAATGTGAAAATAAATTATAATTCTAACATTTTGAATGTGTGGTAATTCTCTGTCAATACTGATCTCGTTATCGTGTAAAGGTAGCTGAATATCTATTTCGATTTTCTCGATATCCATATTTGTTATATGTAGTGGATAATTATATTATGCTTCAAATCAACATGTTTTCTGGCATTATACTTTGACTCAAGACGCCCTCTCAAAGGGTCTTTGAGTTCTTAGTTAGTTCACCAACATGTAGGAATTAGCGGCAGACAATTGGAATTCAGACAACTGAAGTCTTTTTCGTGACCTATCACTTCGGGGTCCATAATTCAGTCAATATTCCAACTACAGATGATGCAATCATAATATATCTTCTACACTAATACACTAATGCGGGATCAGTAACACAATCTCACTATTCTAGACAACAAAAAAACATATCGACAAAGAACTACAAACCTGATGAAAATATGAAATAATAAATAACATTACATTCAGCAAAGAAAAAACAGAAAATACAATAGTGATGAAGTTGACGTACCTATCTATACCTTAATAAAATATTTTTGCGAAATGAAGTTAACTACAGAAATGTCACTTCATCATATTATGTTCATGTGACACATTCATATTATATGAAAATCAGTTTCGCAAAAAAGTTAAAAATCCTAATAATATAGTCTAAATAAAAACATTATGACAAGTATCAACCAGGTACTCATAAAAAGGCAAATATCACTCGTATTTCAATAACCAGTCTACATGGTAAAAAAATCACAGATATGTAAATATTTTCATAGTTTCCTTTTTCAGAATTTCATATGAAATCTGTCAAAAACTATAAAAATCAGTCTTACAACAACAAAAAATTCTAACTGCAATCTCAATATAGGTACAGGGTTATGATAAAGTAATGCACAAAATTACTGCATTACTTTATCATAACTCTGTATACATCATGACGAGGTGCATAGCTCGGTGCATAGCTATCACTTTATATTGTGATAATTCCATGAGAAAAAACTGAATCGAAGATAAGAATATACTTATTTTCATAGTTTCCTTAAAATAAAACAAACAGTGCAAACAAATTCCACAAATTTCATATAAAATCATCTGCAAACAGAACAACTAAAATTTCTTCCTAACGAATTTGACGGATATATGGTTAATAAACTTTTATAATTGATATACAGTCAACAGTTTTTCTAATGATGACTTATAAATTTACTCTTGAATTCTCGTATCTACATCAATCGTTGAGTGTTCTTCCGATTGTGATGATGAAGAATGGATTGGTTGTTATGCAGTTGTGAGATATTCAATAGGGGCTATACCTCATTACTGAAGTGTTCTATTCATTAGTTCAATGAAACTGACAATAAAAAAAATATTGAGCAGTACTTGAATGTCAAAAACTTTTTTGCAATGTTCTACATACTTGCAGACTTTTCCAAAAATATTTGGGCCCGTTCAATATCTCAGTAACGGCTAAATGGATGAGAACGAGTTTTACATTTATTTTCGGTAACTCGCTATATTTCAAACTAATGTCGCCAATATTTCAGTTTTTTTTTCATAAGCTTTATAAACTTTTTCATTCCACTGCGTTATGTTTTTGTGTGACAACCCAACGAAAACTTTACGAATGATAAATATCTTGACAGATTCAAATCCAGCGTATTCAAATTAAAAATCTTTCTTTATGATCGAGCTAGCCATTATTGAGATATTGTGCCAAATTTTTTCAGTTTGGTATGGTCAAACTAAACTGTTCCCACTGACTGCTCATCATCAGTACCTAATTGATGGGTTAGAACACTTAGAAATGTCGGAATATACAAAACTTCCAAAACAAATATTTATTTTTCAGTAAATAAAAGTTGCGTAGTATAGAACGAAGCGTAATTGTTCTATGAGAATATGTATATAAGGTTTTATTTCCGGTAATATTGAAGTTTAGGTTAACCCCCAACCTCACAATTTTGAATTTGTGGTACAAGAAGTGATATAAATACAAGTATTTCAGTATTCCAATTTGAAAATCTGATCAAGAATGAATGATGATATTAATATAGGAATATAGGTATGTATGCATTTTCTTCGTGGAATACTACAAATAAAAAAGTTGGGTAATTGAAGGCATAAAAAATATTAATAACGCTGAGGTGTAGCAATCCGTAACTAATTATTATCGAATAAAAATAGTAACATGTTTTTGTAGGCTTCATCGATCATTAATATTAGTAGAGTTTGCATAACTCACAAATTCCGTGTTCATATTGATATTCTTCAATATTCTTTTTTATACATTTTATATTATATAACTATATAATAGGTGAAGGGCTAGTCGTAAATAACGTAGGCTCGGAGCCAACTTTCGTGAACAGAATTCGCGGAGAGGTTTTAGACTTAACAATCAGTACACAATTTATGAGTACGAAGATCGTTAATTGGCAAGTATCTACGGAGCCCTCATGTTCAGATCATAGACATATACGATTTGATGTGAGAACAGGACACCGACCAATAGTACAATTTCGTGATCCTAAGTGCACAGACTGGAATGGGTACTGTGAATCTCTCCAGAAGCACCAGAATCAACGGATTTAGCACTGAACAATCTTGTAGGAAAGATCAGCCATTCCTTAGATCATAAGGAAATTGCGCTGGCAGCCTTCCTAGACATAGAAGGAGCGTTCAATAACGCCCTACCACAATCACTCTACATGGCAATGCAAGGTAGAGGAATCAGCAGGCAAATATGCAACTGGATCAAAACCATGATTGGAAATCGGTACGTCATATCATCACTGCATGGAGGGTCGATCAGGTTTAGAGCGGCAAAAGGTTGTCCACAGGGCGGGGTACTTTCCCCCCTTATGTGGTCATTTTTGGTTGACTCTCTGCTGAGCGATCTCTCCATGCAGGGGGTGGATTTCCAATGCTATGCAGATGATCTCGTCCTAATAGTAAGAGGGAAATTTGAAGCGACGATCTCAAACGGCCTACAAGAAGCCCTCAATACTGTGTACAGGTGGTGCGAGAGGGAGCAGATGTCTGTGAACCACCGGAAAACTGTAATTATCCCTTTTACCAAAAGGCAAAAGCTAGATAAGCTTCGTCAGCCTGTCCTATATGGAGAGAGCATTCCGTTTGCGACGGAGGTGAAATATCTAGGGGTCACCCTAGATAAAAGACTCACCTGGAACGCCCATATGGCAAAAACTATTAACAAAGCCAGATTTTCCCTCTGGAACCTCAGAAGGGTATGCGGCAAATCATGGGGAATGAACCCCAAACAGATTTACTGGATTTACCAAACAATGGTAAAACCAATGGTCACGTATGGCTCGGTAGTCTGGTGGACCAAAGGTCTGCAGGGAACAGCCAGGGCAAAGCTTGCTGGTCTCCAGCGGCTGGCGTGCCTGGCCATTACAGGGGCGATGTCCTCTACTCCAACGGCAGCGATGGAAAACCTCCTGAACCTCACTCCCCTCCACATTGTCTTGGAGAGGGAAGCCAGGATGGTTTCCTACAGATTCCAAGCTTGTATGGAGCTGCATTGAATCCCTAGAAAGCCTGGGTGCTAACAACAGAGTCACTTTGCTGTGGGTGCCTGGACACCAGGGGGTGGAGGGTAACGAGAAAGCCGACATCCTCGCCAAACAGGGAACCGAATCTGTGTTCATAGGACCAGAACCATATTTTGGGGTCACCGCAAGTGCGGCGAAAACAACTTTGTCGGGCTGGGCGGAGGGAAAAACACTCACGTACTGGTCCGAATTACCAGGATTAACCCATTCGAAGGCGTTCCTGCCTAAACCATCGGAAAAAATAACCAGGCAGATCCTAGAATGGAGCAGGGGTAACCTGCGAATTCTGACTGGACTGCTTACGGGACACTGTCGTCTAAGATACCACCTGGGAAGGATGGGTCTGAACCAACAAACGGACTGTCGGTTCTGTTGTGTGGAAGACGAAACGGCTGAACACATATTATGCTCATGCTCTAGCTTAGAAAGACTAAGGTTCGACACATTTGGCTTTACCAACCTAGAACCTATCGATTTCAGACAAATCTCACCCAATTCAACCATGAACTTTGTAAAAAGATGTGGATTGTACGGTGAACTGTAACCTCTAGGGGTGAGCCACAATAGACCCATCTGGGGTCGCAGTGGAGGGAAGGTGTTCGCCCCACTCACATGGAACCTAACCTAACCTAACCTACATTTTATATGAGACTCTCTTTTACATGAAGTGCATGTAACCGTTTTTTTATTCATGTTGAAGATTCCACAGTAAAAACACAGACTCCTCATATCCTCGGAATTTAGAAGTACTTTATTCATCAACGACTTCCTGAATTTGTTAATATCTATATTGCACTTTGTGATATTTCCTGATTCAACTAGTTGTTGATAATACAGTATGACGTACACACCACAATTGTAGTCATCTGATTGGGTATCAAACGTGTGCGATTCAATTGTCCATTCCTGTATTACATTCCTTTGTTCGGGATAAAATTCATTCATGAAATTGAAAAATAATTCCATATACCTCTTCGATTCATATCCATTAGTGCCAATAGGATCGAGGAAAGAAAAACTCTTTTGTTCAAAATTTGCAAGAATCAGGCAGAAATGATTCGAATTCCTTAAAAAAGGCATCACCACAAAACTATTATTTGATATTGTAAGTTTCTCGAACTTTTTTCTCAGTGAATTTAAATTATTTGAAAATATGTATGAGGCCATTGTGGTATAAATTATAACGTGTTTTCTTGATTTATTTATAATTGAAAATAATATATCGACGATGAAATTTGTCAGCCAATCTTTACCTCTCAATATTTCGAAATCTGAGGAAGTTATTTCTCTCACATCGCACGGCATTTCTGGAAAACTGCAAATTGTATAAGAAACGTCTAATTTTTTATAAAATCTGGGATCCTCTACCAAGCCATTATCCAAGAAGAAAATGTCTTTACTAGTTTTCCATTTAATGAAATCAATTGAATTTTCATCACAAAAACCAGATTCATATGGCAGCATCAAGAACATATAAAATTCTTTCAATTTTGGTAAAATAGTTTCCTCCCAGAATCTATCATTTCTATGAATTCTCTCCACTTTGATTCCTTTGAAGGTGTATATAACAAAATCGCACCAGTTTCGATTTGTTACTTGAAGGAGGCCTTGAATCTGATAATAGTGATCAGAGACAACTTTTAGACAACCACTTTTATCGCAATATGGAATTTTGCCCAAACGACATGCTTCTAAAACATCGAAGTTCTTCACGGAAAACGGACATTTCACCTCAACAATCCCATCTTCATTTACCAGGCCATCAGGAGATCCACCTATAAACTGATGTTTCTCGTGTATGATCAAACCTGTTTGTCGACAAATCTTTTTCGTCAATTCTTCGTATTCCACTATAGCTTGCTTCTCAAAATCTTTTCCATGCCTAGTGTATTTATTAAAATTTGGTTCCGGAAACATTATTTTTTTGGCAACTCTAATTTTAGTTTCTGTTGATCTTGCCTTACAGATTTCGCCAAAGTGGGATGCGGTGACTCTTTTTCTCCGTTCGTTCTTCCATAAAACTGATGTACTCTGCCCTCTTGTATCAAGTTCAATTTTTTTTATGCATTCTTCATCTAGAATTATTTTGTCTAAATAATCATGGAGAACTGATAGCTTATTTTGTGCGTCTTTTACAGGCTCAGAATTTCTATTATCAGTACTTCGATGATAGAGAAGGCAAGGTTCGCAAACGAAATCACCAGAAAATGTCATATTTTCATAACCACTTATGCACCTAATGTGCACCCATCCACAGCATTTGTCGCATTCAACCCATTCAGCTGTGACATCCAAAGCACCTTCCTTGCAGTAAATGCATTCGTCAACATCTAATTTATTGTCACTAGAATCAAGAAGCTTTTTCAATCTTAAACGTTCAAAATTTGTGACGTGTGGGGCTTTTACTTTTTTTCTCCAAGTTTCCTTTGCCAACAACCCTTCACGTTCCAAATATATTCTAGACTTGGATGCACATTTTTCTTTTGGAATTTTATATTTCTGTTCTTTATGAATGAAAATTACATGTTCTCGAATTTTTCCAATTATTCGGCTACATTTTTGGTGCATCAATCCTCTAGCGATAGAATTTTTTGCAATGCCAAACCATCTTTCTACAGGTGCATTACTTAGTCGTTCACAAGTCAAAATTCCACACCACATGGGCAAATATGCGATGTATTTTTTGAGGAATAAAGTAAAAAAATCTCTATTGAAGTATTCATTTCTCTGAGAAAACCCATCATAAGTATAATTTTGATCCTCAAATAATTCTTTAAAAAATATGAAGAAAGGGCTACACTTATATAAGGGCGCCGTTTCCGAATTGATGATATCTGCGTAGGGCATCGACTCGTAAGTATATTCGTTCTTATAATTTACATTTTTGCAACATAAACAAATTAGGTCCTCCAAAGATTGATGCAAATCAGGTGTTTTCGTTTGAGTGTTCAAAATTTTCGCGAGTAAGTTGAACCACAAACATATTTCATCCCACTGTTGGAAACAGAAAGCAGAAGCAAATATTTCTTTGAGATTAGCCCTGACCGTGGTATCACTGAAAAATGCATCTATATCTGTTGCCATTAACTTGAAAATATGACAACAACATATATGCAATTGAATTTTATCAGATGGAAATGTCTCATATTTATCTGTTGCGACCTTGAAACATATTTTCAAATAAGTTAATAATTCAATACCGTTGAATGCAATGCAAACAGCATTGATTAATGCATGACTGAAATCGACTACAACTTTTGAAAAGATTGGCCATTTCCTCACATTTTGTAAGGCGAAAGCTTTGAATTTTAGCAACCAAGAACAAATGGATGTTGTGTCATGGCTACATGAATACATTTCTAGAACTGGACACACTCTATTAACATTGAGAATTTGGATTACTCCTGCATAATAAAAACAACGTTTTTCTTCTGATTCAGGTTTTCTCACTATGGTTCCAGTCGCATCTAAGTGTAATGTAGGTAAATGAGAAGATCTTATCAAGTCCATTTGTTCTTGGCTATAGATTAGAACATGAAAGGGAAGACCAACGTGATGAATATAATTCATATTCTCTTTAGCAAAAAGCATTACGTCGATGAAATCATCTGAATCTTTATCTTTCTCAGATAACTTTTCGGACCTGACTTTCCGATAAACATCATCCGATTTAATTGTATCTAGATTTCCAATCTCAATGAGTTTTTCATTAGATTTCAGAACATCTTGTTGCCTTTGAAATATTGGTTTTGAATGTTCCAATTTATTTCTCAAGATATTTCTTTCAATGCCTCTTATTTGGGATGTTAATTTCCCTTGATGGTAAAAATTTTTGGAAGTACTGAAAACCGAGACCAAATGACTGCAATCTTTGTAGGATATTTTATTCAAAGTAATTTTGAAATACTTACAGTCATTATGTGCACAGTAAGCATACATTTTGATAGTATCTGAAGACTTGAGATATCTCCAGTCTTTAAAATTCAATATACACGTGTTATTGACGGACTCTTTAATTTTTTTCCTGATAACGAATGCGTACCTACCTGTTATTAATTTTCTACCTCTGCATATTTTGTGGAATTCTAAATCTTCTAATGGAAATGAACCTTCTTGGTATATACAATCCTTATACTTTAACTTTCTTACATTTGTTTCCAATTGATTTACTGAGTTATGTGGTAAAATTGCTGTGTTCTGCTTAGAGGAAAAAAATACATTTGCCTGTTCAAAATCGGAATCGGATTCGTTACTATTGCGACGCTTATGATTGGACATTGTAGTAGTAGTAACAGCATCGTTATCTCTCTTATTCAAATTTGGTGAATGATTCATGATGGTTTTTGAAGAACTGTCATGAAATATACCTGAGTTATTGTTATTCTCTCGGTTATTCTCAATAATTCTGAAAGGCTGTTCAGAATTTATCTGATAATTATTCTGGACTTCAGTACTTATCAACTCAGAAGATGCATTAAAATTATTAGGTTCCCCTCTATTTTCTATATCACAATTCACATGGTTCATTGAAACACTAAAATGAGATATATCTGATAATTCATCAAATATTTCAAGATCCCCATCGTGATTGCTAATAGGAGTTGAAGTTCTTTTTTTATTATTTACATTCTCAATTAAGTTTAGAATATTTCGAATGCAATACATCTGTATCCTTTTTCTGTTTTTTATAGTATTTGCTAAAGGGATTTTTTCGCAAATTTGCGAAAAAATTGAGGATGCGCGATATTATTACTATTACATATTACTCTCTTAACTCTCTCCAAGAGCTTAATATTTTTTTTCTCTTTAGCGTACTTGTTTTTATTGATAATCAAATCTCTAATATTTCCAGTATTCCTTCTGAAGATTTGGCATATAGAATGACAGTCTTGTTTTTCGCTGCTATTGAATACATGTTTTGCCATTCGTATAATATGATCATCTTTCACAGCCGAACTCTTCAAGAAACCGAACGAGAGATCAGTATAATGGCTATTTACAAAATCTGCTAAATTATCAATATTAATTTTTTGTCGGCTCATTTTGCAATCCTGAACAGTACTTTGATGACCAATAAATAGGTTGGAAACGTAAAACCAGATAAAAAATAAACTTAAATAATACACCACAAGTTCAAAATCATGAGTATATCTCACCAAGGAAGCAAAACTAACCTACATCACACTTGGAAGACAACTCAACGACTGCACCAGCATCATTGAGAAGTAGAGCAGTTGAAAAACAGGATGAGGCAGTTCAATGACCTCAGCACTTAGAACGTGACTCAACTTGCTCAAACCAAGACGGGCAACACGCATGACCGGATTACTCATTCCCACGAAAAAAATGAAGACATATCCTCATCTTTGATAAACTTTGACAATACATTTTCCAGATGCAAGGTCTAGGTAGGTAATTGACTCAATTTAAATCAGAAGGAAATAACAAGAGTGGTAAGTATGATCCTTACAAATTCAATAATATGCATGGGGATGTTGAAAACCATCTGAGACACAATAAATGGAGGCAAAGTTGCGTAACTAGAATCCCAATGAATCTGAAAAGTACCTACCATCTTGAGAGATAATCACTGTTTAAGAACAAAGAGCAATAATAATTCAACATTGTCATCGGCACTTCAAATGTATATGATCGGAATTGCAAAGAACAAGAATCAAGATAACAATATAATTTGTTGCTTGACACATTCTAAGATCAATTTATCGAAATCTGACTGAGTGACGAAGAAACGGATTCCACTACAATGATCAATTCCTTATCCTTTATAATCTGTATTATTTCAATGAACGCACATCATCAGGTTCTGATTATACAAGGGGTGAAAGAAATGCATGTTGATTTTTTCAAAATCCATTTTCTCGAAATCTGTGGGGGTGACAAGAAAAAGATTCTCACCATGTTAATTCACTATGTTTTCTATATGGAATGTATCATTTTCATGAACGCACATCATCGGGTTCTGATTATACGAGGGGTGAAAGACATGCATGTTGATGTTTTCAAAATCCATTTTCTCGAAATCTGTGGGGGTGACAAGAAAAAGATTTTCACCCCTTCAATCTACTCTATATTCTCTATGTTATGTATTATTTTCATGAACGCACATCATCAGGTTCTGATTATACAAGGGGTGAAATAACTGCATGTTGATTTTTTCAAAATTCATTTTCTAGAAATCTGTGGAGGTGACAAGAAAAAGATCCTCACCTTGTTAATCTACTATGTTTTCTATATGGAATGTCTCATTTTTATGAACGCACATCATCGGGTTCTGATTATACAAGGGTTGAAAGAAACGCATGTTGATTTTTTCAAAATCCATTTTCTCGAAATTTGTGAGGGTGACAAGAAAAAGATTCTCACCATCTCAATCTACTATGTTTTCTATATAGGATGTATCATTTTCATGAACGCACATCATCGGGTTCTGATTATACAAGGGGTGAAAGAAATGCATGTTGATTTTTTCAAAATACATTTTCTCGAAATCTGTGAAGGTGACAAGAAAAAGATTCTCACCATCTCAATCTACTATGTTTTCTATATAGGATGTATCATTTTCATGAACGCACATCATCGGGTTCTGATTATACAAGGGGTGAAAGAAATTCATGTTGATTTTTTCAAAATCCATTTTCTCGAAATCTGTGGGGGTGACAAGAAAAAGATTCTCACCATGTTAATTTACTATGTTTTTTATATAGAATGTCTCATTTTCATGAACGCACATCATCAGGTTCTGATTATACAAGGGGTGAAAGAAATGCATGTTGATTTTTTCAAAATCCATTTTCTCGAAATCTGTGGGGGTGACAAGAAAAAGATTCTCACCATGTTAATCTACTATGTTTTCTATATGGATTGTCTCATTTTTATGAACGCACATCATCGGGTTCTGATTATACAAGGGGTGAAAGAAATGCATGTTGATTTTTTCAAAATCCATTTTCTCGAAATCTGTGGGGGTGACAAGAAAAAGATTTTCACCCCTTCAATCTACTCTATATTCTCTATATTATGTATCATTTTCATGAACGCACATCATCGGGTTCTGATTATACGAGGGGTGAAAGACATGCATGTTGATTTTTTCAAAATCCATTTTCTCGAAATTTGTGGGGGTGACAAGAAAAATATTCTCACCATGTTAGTCTACTTTGTTTTCTATATGGATTGTCTCATTTTTATAAACGCACATCATCGGGTTCTGATTATACAAGGGGTGAAAGAAATGCATGTTGATTTTTTCAAAATCCATTTCCTCGAAATTTGTGGGGGTGACAAGAAAAAGATCCTCACCTTGTTAATCTACTATGTTTTTTATATGGAATGTCTCATTTTTATGAACGCACATCATCGGGTTCTGATTATACAAGGGGTGAAAGAAATGCATGTTGATTTTTTCATAATCCATTTTCTGGAAATTTGTGGGGGTGACAAGAAAAAGATTTTCACCACTTCAATCTACTCTATATTCCCTATGTTATATATTATTTTCATGAACGCTCATCATCGGATTCTGATTATACTAGGAGTGAAAGAAATGCATGTTGATTATTTCGAAATTCATTTCCTTGAAATGTGGAGGTGACAAGAATTTGAATTTCACCATGTTCATTTATTCCAAATTCTATATGAAATGTATGATTTTCATGAACGCACGTCATCGAGTTCTGATTTTCTAGCCACAGAATTTAGTCAGGGTGCTAATAATCATGCATCCCATCCACAGATTTTTATTTTCCTCTATGTCAGCATGTGTGGCTGTAAATCTGTGGGTAACTTCACGGTAATCATTATACTGGGTGGCTCTCCTGATCGTACTCTGGTTGTATCTAGAATGATATTTTAACTCCAGCTTAACTGAATGCCTTTGATTCTAAGTGTTATTTTCGAAGGTTTGACTTTATGTTTGTAGAATACAAATTTCACGACAAAAATCAGTTGGGTGCAGATGCAGATTATGCAGCGAAAGTATTATTTTGAGATAAATCGTATGCTACTGCTTTATTACTATTAGATACGGAGTTGCATTAGAAAGTCGAAGAACCTGAGCCTGTACAGAATAACATGCCGTTGATGAATGCTAATCTAAACCCTGGAGTTATTGTGGACCGGAATCCTTCTTTCTTCCCATTTTTGAAGTCAATCTCAGTTTACAAATTAGGAGTACAATTTGATGGACACCCCAAATCTTTTGTCATTCATATAATGAATTGATGAACTTGCGCAGTCTAAGCATATTTCTAAAGTAGAATTATTTGAATCGGCTAGTGACATTTTCACTGAAAAAACCACTTTTTTAGTTAGGTACGTTACATCAAAACCCAAGTCATTGATTTTGAAACTTAGGAATGCTTTTTTGGTAGAAGATTACGATGATGAGATTTGGCAACAAATTGAAACAACACAATTCTGAGCCAGTGGTTATTTACATAGCCTGGTATGGAGGTCTTTTTCAATAGACTCAGTCATGGAGCAGCCAAGGTGAATAAACCAAAATATATTGAGTTGGGATCGAAATCAGATCATAGACGTATATTAGCTCTCAGTGATGTTGATTACGTTCCATTGCTCATTGAATTGGAATAAAAAACTGATCATATTTGTTGGTGTTTGGCTTCGGTAACAGGTATTTTGTTGTTGTACACGTCCAAATGGCAAATAGTACAAATAAATAGACTTTGAAACATAAATTGTAGTATATACAGTGGTGATCTGGCGGTATACGATATTATGCAGTTGGGGAGGTTTTGAAATGCAGTTAGCATCAGTGGGATGGTTAGGTTTTAAGTCATCAGTTATTCTAGGTTAGGTATACGAATTCATACACCGTTTATTGATTTCAGAAGATCGTTCGATCGACAACAAATAAAATAAAATGATTTTAATTATTCGTATACCGACAAACTTGTGAATTCTTTTGAGTGGACAGTCAAAGGAAAACAAAGTGTACCTACTCTCTTATTGTTTATATTCAAGCTTTCGAGTCTTTATCGGCTCTTCACAAGGAACTCTATAGAAGATTAAAAATAATTGGAAATCAATCCTTTTGATTACTAAAAAACCTACGGAAATCATCGAATCTTATCTCTCATCTGACTGTACCTAGCTGCTGTAGGAAAAGCTTTCAGCTCGCACTCACAATTCATTCTGAAACAACCTCAAATATCGTTCTTCAGAATATTTCCTGGATCCCATGAAATATTCATATAAACTAGTAAATATTCTATGAACATCTCTTCAGTGTATATTATGAGGATTCTCTCAGCATAACTTGAATATTTATATAAGGTATCAATGGATTATTGTAATAGTATACTATAGGTACCAAGTGTTATGAACGTCCTTTTAGTAACGAGTATTTTAAGCACGAGCGGAGCAGAGCGGAGATACAATTGACAGGCCAGACATGTCTCAAATTACTGAAGCTGATGTGTTTAATGAACTGCGCGTTGCCATGTGTTCAAGAAATCGTGTTGCCATGGTAACGTGTTCAATATTTTGAATAAATCACAGATCGACAATCCGTGATAAATCGATCATTTAGCGTGGTACATATCCGTACGCTGAATGCCATTTTAGTTATGTGAGTAGAAAAAAAGTATTATTCTTATGGTCCACAGCAAGATATGCAAAAAAAACATAGATTTTTAATCAGGGTATAGAGAATGTTTGAACATTTAAAAATAAGTATTTCCAGAATCAAGTATACAATCCTCAACACTCAAGTTCAACCGATAGATGAACTAACAGGTACCTATAAATTCCTGATTATTTGATTTTTTCATTATTTTTTTTGTTCCAGGTCCTAATGTAGTGCAGTCGTGCCTAACTTATGTAATACGACACGATTATTCGATTATTATAAAGTTGGTGGGTATTTGAGAAATGATAAAATAGAATATGATCATAATAATAAATGTCTGAATCGTATTCAGAGCTGTGAGTACATCGATTCAGATCTTTTATGAAGAGGTAGTTTCGAATCTAGAAGGCAAAGGTCAAATCCACACTGCGAATCACTGTATATTCGCTTCAAAAATCAATTTTCAATATAAATTGATGCCTTATCTAGTTTTCTGAGAAGAAGTGGCAATGAAATAATATTCAAAGACCATCTGATAGATCTTCGTGGGTAGTTTATTTCGAAAAAAGAATAAATTGAATTGTCAATTCCACTACGAAAAATACGAGGGTGGTTAGACTTGATGCACAATGCGATGAAGTCATCAACAGACTATAGGATTGACCTGTGTTCAATTTTTTTTTATTCATAAGTATTTATTATGTTTTGAAGAATCACGGTTCCAAGTTAAATACAGAATGTTTAAAAATTCAGTATCAAGATTGCAAGTCAAAATAAGACTCTTTTACTGTGACGGGAAAATAGTTTGACATTTCATCTCTGTCGACAGGTTATGAAATGTCACTTTTCATCAATTACTTTTTTCCCAGTACTTTTTTCGCAGATATATATATTATACAACGTTGGTTGTCTTTTGTTATGCCAGTTTCGAGAAATCAGCCATGCATCAGTATCACCGTCTCTATATGAAATCGAATCACAGAATAAGACTGGCAGATAGTTTTCTGATTTCAATATAATGTATTATGATCTCAATATTCATTCGTCCTTTGTCCTGTCACAGAAAAAAATAGTGTATTATACACGGAAAAATATTAGATTTTAGCTCAAGGTTTTTTGTCTCCCTCCGCTACGCGTCGGGAGACAACACAACCTCGAGCTGAAGTCCACTGAGTACTTTTTTATCTTGTTCAATAAATAACAATGTTTCCTATAAATAAGTTTCCGCAAACGCTTCGTTACCGATATACAAATCGTTGAAGTTTCGAAATTCTTCTATTTTCCAGCACCTTCTTTAAAAAGTAATGATTCGTTATAGGTTTTTTTTTTACTTTTCAGGTAATGTTTGAAAACTTGTAATAGTTAGGATCACAAACTAAATTGATATGTAACGTTTCTTGTTTCAATCGTGATAATAGGTTTTCCTTCCTTCTGTGTATAATAATTGAATATAGCGAATTATGTATGATGTGGACCTTAAAACGTATCCTATTTCTCCAATTTGATCTGAATATCATGAAAACAAGAATAGCTATGAAGAAAAAACAAGAAAATTTTGAAACTTCAACGCTCTGTGCAGTAGAGATGTAGATCAATAACATGTAGATACTCAGCAACGAAGTGCATGCAATTTTATCACTGTTGTCATAATGTTTCAAACGTTA
This sequence comes from Phaedon cochleariae, assembly GCA_918026855.4. Classification (NCBI taxonomy): domain Eukaryota; kingdom Metazoa; phylum Arthropoda; class Insecta; order Coleoptera; family Chrysomelidae; genus Phaedon; species Phaedon cochleariae. Next base: position 23,323,527 of record OU896708.1, read on the forward strand.
TAGATATAGTTGTGGATCGCAAGTTACAGATATTATTCCTAGCGATAATGCTTCCAGCAAAAATAACCATCTTATCTCAGACTTATATAATGTATGCTTCGTGTACTCTCGATGACTGATAAACGCATAAAATATATACTAATATAACAAATAATCACATTTGGAATTGTTGCACAGACTTTCTGATAAAATGAAACATGATTCAACTACCCAGGGTATTGCCGAAATTTGAGATGATAGATGCGGTAGGTAATAGAAGACAAGAAACAAAATGGAATGAAAGGATATTACCTATCCTCTTGTTTTCGGAAACCAATCGGATATGACCATTTGCATAGATTTCAATGCAAACAAAACACAATAGCATGCCTTTTCTCTAGAAAAGCCGATCTTACTGTGCCCAACATGAGCTTATCAGGAGTAACCATACCTTTGAAGACATCCATTTCGATGCTTGGTATTACTATCAGCAATAACCTTTCTTGGGAAAATCACGTGAGATCAATAATTGCTGAAAGTGCATCCCAAAAACTTGGTTTTCTGTTTTGGGCCAGGAGCTATCTCACTTTTAGTCAGCTGCTTATGATCTATAAGGCACAGATCCGACCTGTCCTGGAATGCTGTTCTCATATTTGGAGGGCAGCACCCGAAAATACCCTGAAACTGTTGGATTCTGTCCAAAAACGGGCTATTCGTCTCGTTGGTGATGCCTCGCTCACAAACTCACTCACTTCTCTGGAACACCGTAGAAAAGTTGGCGATCTGACTCTATTTTATAGATATTTTCATGGACGATGCTCTTCTGGAATATCAACAATTGTTTCTCCCTTGGCAGTGTCCGCGAGATTAACCCGTCGAGTTGAGGCTTCGCACCCCTCAGTGGTCACTTTGGAGACCTGTAGAACATCTCTTTCCAAAGACTCGTTCATCCAACGAACAGCGAGGCTCTGGAACACATTGCCAAGGGAGGTGTTCCTCGAGGCATATAACATCCAGAAATTCAAGAAGAACACCAATTCCTACCTTATTTTTTCGATTCTCAACATGATCTCCGAACATTAAGGTGAGAACAGACCAAGCAAACATTGTTGTGCAACAGTGGAACAACACTCGAGAATCACACAAGTTTACACAGTGTGTACATGTTGCGCAACAGTTGCACAAAAGTTGTGCAGCTGTTGCCGAACTGTTGCATGTTCTTCGTCGCTCATGATGCCTGACTGATCGAACACTGGCTGGTCGATGTTGCCCAACAGTTTGTCGAAAATGTTCTCTCCCAACAGAAACAAGTTAGCCAACAGTTGCCTACAAGTTGTTCAACTGTTGCACAACAATGTATGCTTGGTCTGTTCCCACCTTTACAGAATATCCCTTTTTGTGGGAACCAGAACATAAAAAAAAGTATCTCTCCTATTACAGCGATATTTTTTTATTGCTAAAAATAAACGGACTTGCTCTTCCATGAGGCAATAGCCAAATCGACCCACACGTGACCAACCAACCTCGTTTTCAAGCGACAATTCAATTCATGTATAAAAAACTTCCACAGCCGCTGTGATTTTGTCATAATGACAGCGAAAAGAGTTTGCCGTAAGTTTTTCAGCGACAAAACGGAACCTAACATCTGAAACCATGACAACCAGAATTGTGAACGAATCTTGATGGCGTTTATGTCATTCCATCCCAATATATTGCGTTTTCAGAAAAGTATCTAATCTGTGAAAATGTCGCGATTTGCAGATTCTTCGAGCGTGAAGAAATTGGGAAAACCATCAAAACAATAGTGTTTTTCACGTATTCCTTGAATGATCTCAGCGAATATTACACTCGAGCATTTTCTTTCTGGGTCAAAATAAACTTGAAACTTATAATTCGAGTAAAAAACTGACAGAAAAAATAACTTGTCCTACGGACTCGTAATATGTCCAAAGGCAATTGTTTCCGTTTAATTTCCAGGCTACAAAATTCTCATTGGAAAATCAAGTTTCCAAGTTTACTTTGGCATCAAAAAGCTCTCGTGTATTATGTGATAGAGGTTCAATGCCATTCGCGAAATTACTGTCGTAATAAAAACAGTATTCCTTGTGATATGATATACAGGGTTGGGCAAAAGTATGGAACCAGGTGAATATCTCGGTAACCGTTAGTTAGATTATTTGGAATATATGTACAGGGTGATTTCAAAACGTGGTGGATTTGAAAATATTATCGTCGATGTTCCCACTTTTTCAGTTATTATCAACTTCCTCATTTTGAATTAAACACCCTGTATTTTATTGAATTTTCAGATTTTCCCTGAAAAGCTGATTTCATCGATTCATCACACTTGGGGTCTAGCAAGGATGATTTTTCAACTTTAGGATTTTTTTGTGTCGAAACTATTTATTATCGGTCAAAACGGCTTTCTTGTCCCTATCTTAACTTATTTTGATCTACTATCTATTGGTATTTAATGGAAAGAGATACAGGGTGATCAGGTCTCTGTATCTTGAACCACCCTGTATTCGTTCAAATTTTATCTCGGTAGATAGTGAATCAAAAGTTGACGTAGGGACATGTAAGTCGTTTTTAAATCCTAAACTTGAAAAATCTCGATTTTGAACACCCTATGTCTCAGTAATCATTCTTGCTAGACTCCTGGTATTATGAATCGATGAAATCAGCTTTTCAGGGAGAATCTGTAAACTCAATAAACTACAGGGTGTTCTATTCAAAATAAGGAAGTTAATAATAATTCCGGAATAACTGAAAAACTGCCAACATCGACGATAACATTTTCCAATCCACCACGTTTTGATATCACCCTGTATATATATTCAAAAAAATCTAACAAATGGTTACCGAGATATTCACCTGGTTCCATACTTTTGCTCAACCCTGTATAATAGTTATTTATCTATCAAGGGCGTGATATAGGCTTTCATGGACCGTAGCTCCTATACAGGGTGTAAATTTGAATACTTTCAATGCGGATATCTCGCGAAATAAAAAAGTTAGAAAAACGCCGCTTGGCACAAATGCTAAAGTGTTAGGAACCACCATATTTCAGTGAATGGATGAGTCACCCTGTCAGCGCAACACACCCCAACTTTGAAATGTCAAATGGCACTACCTCTTTTGTGATACCTCAAATAAACGGTCTCAGTCAGTAGTATCCACCTGTACCAGACTTTTTTTCCACCCACTACAGGGTGTACGAATAACATAAAGTCGAGAGTCTGAATTTGAAAACTTTCAATGCGAATATCTCGCTAAATAAAAAATTTAGGAAAACACCGTTTGGCACAAATGCTACAGAGTTAGGGGGAACTAGAACCACCATACTTCAGTAAAGGGATGAGTCACCCCGTTGGCGCGACACACTCCAACTTTGAAATGTCAAATGACACTACCTCTTTTGTGATACCTCAAATGAACGGTCTCAGTCAGTAGTATTCACCTGTACAAGACTTATTTTCCATCAACTACGGGGTGAACGGAAAACATAAAGTCGAATAAAAGAAAATGCAGAATGCCGATATATTCCAAGAGATGTGTTCCAAAATGTTAGAATGGCATTTGAACATCGATTATACTATTGCTTACAACAGAATGGAATGCATTTTGAACATCTGATCAAATAAAATATCCTTTCAACACAATTCATTTTATTTTATTCGACTTTATATTTTTCGTACACCCTGTAGTGGGTGGAAAAAAGTCTTGTACAGGTGAATACTACTGACTGAAACTGTTCATTTGAGGCATCACAAAAGAGGTAGTGCCATTTGACATTTATAAGTTGGGGTGTGTCGCGCCGACGATGTGACTCATCCCTTGACCGAAATATGGTGGTTCTAGTTCCCCTTAACTCTTTAGCAATTTTGCCAAACGGCGTTTTTCTAACTTTTTTCTTTCGCGAGATATTCGCATTGAAAGTTTTCAAATTTACACCCTGTATAGGTCCATAAAAGCAAGTTATGTTAGTTAAATATTTTATGCACGACCTGTATTTTCAATTTTTCATTGTGAATACCTCTTCACGTCTCAAGAACGATAGAAATACATCATGGCTGCAGTGAGAAATATCATTGATGGAATCGACGTTGCCATGGTAACTAAATACATTTTTTGAATGAGGCGTTTGGGGTCAACCAATGTCATCACAGATAACTTATTCTAGATAAGAAACCATCAAAACTAAAACATAAATGTCCTGAATTGTAGAGGAATGCCCACTACGAGTTACCTATAAGCCGGGCGGTAAAGTGCTACTTTACGCCCCGACGTGCCTAATAGTTTTTTATGTATCGAGGGCGTAAAGTAGGCGTTTATGGCCTGTGGCGTAAATAATGGCCCGATGGCGCTAGCCGAGGGCCATTACTTGCTGAAGGCCATGAACGCATTATACGCACGTGATACATACAAAATTTTATGCACTAGTGGTTCATTTCCCGAGTCACAAGTAATGACTAGATTTCAACAAACTACAATTAATAGGTCACTCATAAATTCAGTTTTCAAGAGAAGCGCAATGTCTATGTGTATAATCTAGATATAGATATATCGCAATTATCAGTAGTAATAACCCAAGGACATTGATAATTGCTCGAAAAAATTTTATAACAGATTTCGAAAACTTGTTGCTTGGAAACAGACCGACGCCGTAGGCGGAGGTCTATTGCCTATAAGCAACAAGCTTGAGAAAGTTGTTAAAAATTTTTTGAGCATTTATCAATGTTCGAGGGTTATTCGGATAGAAATTTTTTTGCTGATAATGCGGAAAAAAATAGGAACAGAAACAAAAACAATTTATTTGAATGTGCAATTAACAAAAGAACAATTAGAAAAATGTAATGAAGATCCAGATAATATTTTTCTTGTAGTAGCTTACTTGTTAGGTTCCACATGGTTTTAACAGTAGCTTCTTTGAACTCTGTACCATCTTTTTTTCTCATGTTCACAGCCCAATCCTTTAAAATCGACGCCAATTCTTCCACTGTCCGATTTCCATCTAATTCATATTTTCTAACATTGCAGAAGTCCATAAAGGCTTTCCATACAAATTTTTTACTGTAAACAGTATTCTTTGGTATATTTGATTTGATAACTTCATCGATATTCTCATCAGTATTACAGCCAAATCGTGACATTTTGAAATATTAATTATTCGATATGTCAAAATCGAAATGAAACATAAGTAATGTATCCATAGCAACATAATATGGTGAAAACAGACCATGGGGTCTGTTTTCAGTTCAATGTTGATTTGATTGGTTGTGTTCAATCAGATGTTCACAAATTAACTGATTTTATTGGATTTCTACCTGAGCAAAAAATTTTCGTAAGAGTAAAACTCTTTGTTCACTATCAGAGATTCATTCCTTGAGATGTAACAATATGTATACCCGCAGTATATAGCTACCTAAATTTGGCGTTGTCAATCAATCTGATGGTTGCTGTCTAGCAATACATCCAAAAACAAGCTGAAATTGTCATCTTTTCGCTGAAAACTTCAGACAGCTAGAAAGCAACTATCCAGAGAAGGGAGTTATAGCGAAGATGGAATCGGATGAACAATATAACATGTATCATAATCATTACGGTAGAATCTGCTGAGAGTCCAAATATGGGTATTCCACAAATGGATGTGTGGATATTAGCACAGTTGAGAGAATATTACATATACTCTCTCAACTGTGATATTAGGGACTTGAGAATGTGGGCGGTAAAGTGCACTTTATGGCCCGTGGGCATAAAAGTGGTTTAGTAGTAGTAGTAGTAGTAGTATTTATTTAAATAGGATACCCTAATATACATACATAATTTCATATTATAAAATTTACAAAAGACAATTTGTTGAAAAATCAGTTACTAAACTTAAGTGAAATACATTATTAAGAATAAATATAAGATTTAATATAAAATAAAATGTGATTATTAAAAAAACAAACAATAAAATGACATTAGTTAGTAATAAAAATATAGCCACAGCCAAATAATTTAAAGTGCCTTAAAACAACTAATATTAGAGTTGGCCATCTCTTGATAGAATGTATGATAACAATTTCGTTTTGAAGCAATATATCGTATTACATTGTTTTATTTCCTCTGGTAATTGATTATATTCATTCAATCCTTTGAAAAATATAGATTTCATTGAACTCTTCAGCTTTGTCCTATTGATATGAAAATTATGTACGGACCGTGTATTATAGTTATGGAGTTCATTGTTGTATGTAACAAATTGATTGAAGTAATCAGGAAACATATTCCTTGTGATTTTAAAGACAAATAGCATGGCCATATAATACAGTCTTTGATCTACTGATTGCCATTTCAATGCTGCGAGCATCGTTTTTATTGGGGTGTATCTGTTGCATTGTAAAATTACTCGCATTCCTCTGTTCTGCAATTTTTGTAATATTTGGATTTCATTTTTTTGTAGAAGATATAAAATAGAAGAACAGTAATCAAAATGTGGCTGGATTATCGCTTTATATACAGTTGTTCGGCTAGATAGAGAAAGTTGTGCAGAAATTCTTGTGAAAAAATATAGTTTTTTTGAAATTTTATTACAGATGTATTTACAATGAGACTTCATCTCCAAACATTCATCAATTATGCATCCTAAATACTTGAATTCGTGTACCCATTCTACCCTTTCATCTTCAAGTACTAAGTTGATTGTGTTGTAATTTATATTTGACAATTTGAACCTATTATTCAATACCATAGCCTTTGTTTTGGAAATGTTTAACTTCAGTTTGTTTATGTTCAAAAATTTTTCAATATTATTCAAAACTCCATTCAATCTCGTTACAGTTTCATTCAAGTTATCTCCATAGCAAGCAATCAGGGTGTCATCAGCGAAAAGATTCAAAAAATCATAGCCTTGCACATAATTAATATCATTCAGATATATGATGAATAATAATGGTCCTAGGACACTACCCTGGGGCACTCCTTGGCTATTCAGTATTTTGTTTGAAACAGATTTATTATATTTTGTCATTTGGAATCTATTGCTCAGGTATGCTTCAAACCACTTCAAAACAGTCCCTTTCAGGCCATAATATTCTAATTTTTTAATTAATATATGTCTGTCTATGGTTTCAAAAGCCCGTTTGAAATCTAAGAATATTGCCACTATGTATTTATTATCATCGATTAATTGCTTCCATTTAGACACTGTAAGCTGCAGAGAAGTTTCGCAGGAATGATTTTCACGAAAGCCTGATTGGTTGCCAAGAAGGAGCTTATTTGTAGAAAAATATTGTAGCAATTGGTCATGTACTTCTGTTTCAATGATTTTCTCCAATGGGGGCAAAGTGTTTATGGGTCTGAAACAAGCTACATTTACAGCATTTAAGACTTTAGGAACAGGCACAACTACACTTAATTTCAATTCTTCCGGAAAGCATGCAGTAGATAGGGAAGTATTAAGAAGATTCAATACTGTAAATCCCAAAGTATAAAATGTTTCTTTTAGAAATTTAACACTTAAAACTTCATTCAGACTACCTTTGTTTTTCAAATGAAATATTGTTTTCTGAAGTTTGTTTATAGTTACCACCTCGAATTTTTCAAAAGATGTGTTGATTATATCATAATCATGTGGGGACCATTCTGAATTTGATATTATGGACTGTGAAATATGAGTTATACTATCCACGCAAAAATTATTGAATCTTTCTGCAGCTTCTATTTCTGTTGTAGCATATGATGTATTTCCATTTACATTGAAATTAATGACTTTATAATTATTTTGTGGTTGTTCACACTTTACGAGCTTCTTTAAAGTCTTCCACATTTCTTTAGAATCCCCTTTATTTCCATCAATTTTTTGTTCGTAATAAAGAGATTTCTTAACTCTCATCAGATTAACTACTTCATTCCTTTTAGCCTTATATGCATTCCAATGTATTTCGTTTCGTACATTTGTATTTTTGAATTTTTTATATTCACTATCTCTTTCCAGAACTTTTCTTTTGACTTCTTCATCATACCATGGAAGATGATTAAATTTTGTCTTGGTTTCAACAATGGGCGCTGCTTCATTTAGTATTTGACTACAATTACTATAAATATTTGTATATAATGCATTTACATCATTTGAATTCACCAACCAATCACACTCTATCAGCTTGATATTAATCTGATCGAATAAACCATCATTTATTTTACGACTCATAAAAGAATTATCAGAGGTATGATCAGTATTTTTACTCCCTTTATGGGAAACTATGGGGAATGTTAATGAGAGAAGTGATCATAAAAAGCTAAAAATATTCGCATCGTTACATCTTTCTAGATTTACATCTTCCTTAATTTACATCTTTCTATCTAGATTTATTAATTTATATACAAGATGAATAAATCTATCAAAATCATGAGATCAATCGACTTACCTGTAGCACCGAAAATAAACGTCTCTGTTTATGTTCGGTGCCCGTAGGAAGATTGAGCCTAATTTTCCGAGCTTATAGTTTCCGTCCTGTACATATAATCGATATATAATTGTTTTGAAGAGCAAAAAATCAAAACAATGAATTACCTCATCGCCTCGCACTACTGATGAAAGTACAAATATTTCAATCCGTTAAGCAGAATCGTTTACAGGTTGTAATTTGATTCATGGCTGAAAATTTAGGATATGGTTACTTAGCTAAATTTGGGAAGGAAGGTTCGTATGAACATATGCCTCAAACCTCTCAACTGTCGAGATATAGGGTGTTATAATTTCAAGAAAAAATTTGATTTTCCATCATAACTTCAATACTGTTCTAGATATCTTCATGAAATTTGACATGTACCTATATACTGAGCACCATGTGGTAGGAGTAAGGTGAAATGTGTTTTTTTCTAATTTTTATCAATTAAAGTCAATTGATCTGTACGAAGGCGCTGAAGGGCCACCTATACTTTTTTTTTCGAATCCCGACTTTAAAGTCGGGGGTCCGACTTTAAAGTCGGGGGTCCGACTTTAAAGTCGGGGGTCCGAGATTAAAGTCGGGGGTCCGACTTTAAAGTCGGGGGTCCGAGATTAAAGTCGGGGGTCCGACTTTAAAGTCGGGGGTCCGAGATTAAAGTCGGGGTCCGACTTTAAAGTCGGGGGTCCGAGATTAAAGTCGGGGGTCCGAGATTAAAGTCGGGGGTCCGAGATTAAAGTCGGGAGTCCGAAACTGAAGTTAGGAGCTAGATTATATTCTTTAAATATGTGGACAGAAATGAATATTTTCCATTGTTACTCATCAGTTTGATGTCAGCAACATATGCTCCTGAATTTTCTACATGTACTCGAGGAACACCCTGTACGTTTATGTACAAACAATAATTTTACATCCATTGGATAATCATCACATGAGGATCAGTCAAAATCCTCCCTTTTTTGTTTGTTCAAAGGGTGCAAAAAGATTACAATACAAAACATATATTTTCACAAATGAACTACCCTGAATGTCATTTCGTCCTTGGGTAGAGCTCAGAAAGATGAGTTTAATGATATATGATTACATTTGTAGGTATGAGATCACCCCTTCCGGACTATTTTCATAATCTTCTTCAATAAATAGCCAAATTTCTAAGCCTTATGAAAACGTTGAGAATCAAGTTTTCAATGCGCAGTTTTCATTATGAATTAACTGATTATACAGGGTGGTCCACGGTGGATGGCTTATTAGAAGTATCTGGAGAACGAAAAAACAGAATATTCTGAAAATTGGGATACTTTGATAATTGAACATTTTCTATCCCACTAGAATATTTTCATCGATACAGTGTTGCCACTTCTATTAGAAACAACTAGCAACTTCGCTATTTTGAATGGAGCACCCTGTATTCTATTGCATTATTAGATTCCTCCTGAAGAGCTGATTTCATCAATCTTGGGATCTAGCAGGAATGATTACAGAGATATATGATGTTCAAAATCGAGATTTTTTAATTTCAGGATTTTTTGTGTCGAAACTATTCATTATCGATCGAAACGACTAACATGTCCCTATCTTAACTTTTGATTCACTAAATACTGGAATTTAATTGGAACAAATACAGGGTGCTTCAAGATTCAGAATTCTGATCACCCTGTATCTGTTCCAATTAAATGTCAGTAGATAGTGAATCAAAAGTTAAGATAGGGACATGTGAGCCGTTTTGATCGATAATGAATAGTTTCGACACAAAAAAATCCTGAAATTCAAAATTCTAGATTTTGAACACCCTATATCTCTGTAATAATTCCTGCTAGACCACAAGTGTGATGCATCGATGAAATCAGCTCTTCATGAAGGATCTGAAAATGCAATAAAATACAGGGTGCTCCATTCAAAATAGCGAAGTTGCTAGTTGTTTCTGATAGAAGTGGCAACACTGTATTGATGAAAATATCTTAGACGGATAGAAAATGTTCAATTATCGAAGAATCCCAATTTTCAGAATGTTCTGTCTTTTCGATCTCCAGATACTTCTAATAGGCCATCCACTGTGGATCACCCTGTATATGTTATATTGATATTTTGTCAATATTGAGGATATTCGAATTAAACAAAAGTGATGACGTATTTTGCAAACCGATCATCTTCTCGGAATTTTCGAATGTATTCAATTTCATTCTTGGATAGAGCAAAGAAAGACGAATTCAATGATATATGATATCATAGAATGGGTCTGAGAACACCCGTTTCGGACTTATCCATGAAGTCCCATGAACCCCCGACTTTAATCTCGGACCCCCGACTTTAAAGTCGGACTCCCGACTTTAATCTCGGACCCCCGACTTTAAAGTCGGACCCCCGACTTTAATCTCGGACCCCCGACTTCAAAGTCGGACCCCCGATTTTAATCTCGGACCCCCGACTTTAAAGTCGGACCCCCGACTTTAATCTCGGACCCCCGACTTTAAAGTCGGACCCCCGACTTTAATCTCGGACCCCCGACTTTAAAGTCGGGGGTCCGACTTCAAAGTCGGGATTCGAAAAAAAATAGTATAGGTGGCCCTTCAGCGCCTTCGTAGATCTGATTAGCCGGAAGGAAGAATTCTAGAATGACTTTTATCCTTGATTATATACACTACTCAAAGCTTTTATAATTGGGAAAAGCAGAGGCGTACCATATTTTTTTGGAGATATTTCCAGTATACACCCCATACGAACGCCACTGGTAAAAATATCGAAGAATCTCCTAAATCAAAAAATGACTATTGGTACTAATTAGGTGCAGGTGCCCATTTTTCATTCCAATCAACTGCTCCGGCACCCCCACGTCTTATATGGCATTACATTTCAGGAGATTGGGACGGTCCCCGCATGTTTTTATCCGAGTTTCCTTGGCATAGAGTATGCTTTGACTCTGAGGACCCTTCACAGTGTGCTACGGAAATATCCGAGATCATCATGCTCGGAATGGACACATACATACCTCATTCTTCGAAAAGATCATCACCATCGAAACCCTGGTTCAACAAAAACTGTTCTAGAACTGTTGCCTTGCACAAATGCCCTAACCTCGCAACTAGAGCAGAATACGTTTATGCCAGGAATAACTGCAGCCAAACAATAGATGCTTCGAAAGAAACATACAATGTCAAGATAAGATCGAAACTCATAGATTGTCCCAATGGCTTCCGTTCGTTTTGGTCCCTTGCTAAAACGGTCGGAAGAAATTTCACTGATAGTTCATTTCCATCACTGTCCAAATCCGACGGCACATTAGCAACAACATCGCAGGAGAAAGCAAATATTTTTGCAGATATGGTCGCAGCAAACTCTACTTTAGATTCCCAAGAAAAAGTGCCGCCAGACATTCCACCGGTTGATAGTCGAATGCCCGAAATCGTCTTCCGTCAACGCACTATCAGACGAATTCTGCTTGGTCTCAAAACGAATAAGGCTAACGGTCCTGATGGAATTCCACCCAGAATTAACACCGATTCTCTGCAAGTTGTTTACCTTCTCGTACAGGTCGGGTATTTTTCCATCATAAGCTGGGGTAAAAAATGGTTTCCGCAGAGTCATTTCCACAACTTGTTCGCAACTTACCTGTCTTTAGGACATGATGAATGATGTTAGTGTGCGTGGTTAGTGTCAATGTCAAAATTCCCCAAATTCTACTGGACAGCTAAATGCTGAGGCCTGCTTTTCTGAAAATCTTCAGAACAAGAATAGTAGTGTGGGAAATCATATTTCCACTGTATATTTCTGTGTCATATGTATATAATATTTAGATTTCACTTTGTAAATAACTATTGATATCAATTGTAAATATTATCCATTATTATCATGTAAATGGTACACCCTGTATATATCTTCATCGAATTTTGAGTCGAGGCGATCTCTAAGCTTACAAATTACAAAACAGATGTGGACCTTCCCAAAACTCAAATATTGTTTGTCGAAACAGTTTTATGATCGCGTTCTCAGGCTTAGCGTACCCCAATAAAATTCCATCTGGAGGTACCAAGCAAATGATTCGGATTTTCTTAATTATTTCATTTCAATTTGAGTTACACTACCAGGTTTTCTCTTTTTCTGAGAAACGTGCTAGGGTTTTCGAACCGATCTCACGTTCTCAAAACAACCCTCAAGAACGATAGTCTTTTCTCGACACTCGAAGTGGTTACTCGGTTCGCGACAGCTTAACTGACCAGAGACGCCTCGACTACGAATTCACTATTATTCATTTTGTAAATATACATCATATCAACCGCTACCATACAGCTTTCGGCACTGCCAAAAAGATCCTCGCAAATATTCAAAAAGGTGTTCAGTTCTTCCCCACTGAAACGCCAAAGTGGTGACCTCGACGTGATTGTGTATTTTTTTGCGAGTGACATTTTTTGTGAAGTGACGCGTAGCCAACATGGTGAACAACGAAGCCAATGCACCAGCCGTCAACCCTGTTACATTCACGGTCGCAACGTCGCTACCTGAATTCAACCCGGCTGATCCTGAGATTTGGTTTACTCTAGTGGAATTACAATTCACTTCAGAGTCGATTAACGACCACGCCAAACGATACCTGAGTGTCCTTAAGGCGTTACCTCGTCGGTACAGCAGCGAAGTGAGAGACATTATTGTGCAACCTATCGACGATCGCTCTCACGAGCGGCTGAAAGAAGGCTTGATTAAGCGACTCAGTACGTCACAGGAAGAAAAGACGAAGCAACTCCTTCAGCAGGAACAGATGGGCGACGATAAACCATCTCTGTTTCTTCGACGTCTTCAGAATCTGGCAGGTACAGCTATACCAGAATCGCTAGTTCGTACCATTTGGCAAAGTCGCCTGCCGACCGAGATTCAAACAACCGTAGCAATCTCGACAAGTATTACTTTGTGCGAAGCAGCTGAAACCGCTGATCGCGTGCACGATATTTTATCGTCACGCTCAACCATTTCTGCTACATCAGCTCCTGATATCAACTATGCCAGCGATATACGAAAGCTTGCTATTGATCTAGAGCGAGTGATCGTACGCCTAGATGCAATTGAGGTACGGTTGAACAGTTTGGAGCGAAACAGATCGCGATCCGGTTCCCGTCCTCCACGCTCCCGTACACCAGGAAGTTCCCAATCCGGCGTATGTTGGTATCACGAAAAATTTGGCAGTAAAGCAAATAGTTGCACCAAACCATGCAGCTGGCCGTCGGAAAACCAATCGGGCAATCGTCAATAGCGGGTAGCCATTGCCCAATTCAATCCCGCCGTTTATTTGTTCGCGACCGGTCAACGAACTTACAGTTTCTGGTGGATACAGGTGCAGATCTGTGCGTCTACCCTCGTCATCTCCCTGCCAAAAATGTCTCATAGAAACTTATAAAAAAATATATATGAGAATTAATGAGAATGAAGTTGGATAGTGAAACAGTAATTCCGTATAATCCTATGTATTTTGCAGATCCATATATAATCAGTTTCTAATGGCGATTCTCTCCCTTCTTCTTAAAAGTATGAACTGTTTTTCGCAGATATATTCATAATCAGTTCCTACTAGTAATTCCTGGTTATTTACATATGAGGATATATCAGAGTCAAGTTGGATAGTGAAACAGTAATTTATAAGCTCGAAATGTATTCTGCAGTTACATTTATAATCAGTTCCTAATGGCAATCCTCAATGGAGTCGATGAGTTTGAACTGTAATTCACAGATACATTCATAATCGGTTCTAAATGGCAATTCCTTATTAAAACATCGTAATTCATGATTTTGGAATGTGTTCTGCATGTACATTCATGACCGGTTCCTAATAGCAATTTCCAACGAAGTCTTTGAGTATGAACTATGTTTTACAGATACATTTATAATCAGATTTTGATGGCAATTCCTCATTGAAACACTGTGGCATTCATGAGAATGGAATGTGTTCTGCATATACATTCATGATGAGTTTCTAATAGCAACTCTATGAGTATGAACTCTGTTTTGCAGATACATTTGAAATCAGTCCCTAATTGCAATTTCTTATTGAATCAACGTGGCATTTATGAGTTTGAAATGTGTATTGCAGATACATTCATAATGAGTCCCTTATAGCAATCATCATCAGTTCCTAATTGGAATTCCCCATTGGAACACCGTAGTATTTATCAGTTCGAAATGTGTTTGACAGGTACATTCAAGATGGGTTTCTATTGACAGTTCTTCATGTTCTCAATGAGTATCAGCTGTGTTTCACAGATACATTTATAATCAGTTCTTAATAGCAATTCTTTTCGAAGTCTTTGAGTATGCACTCTGTTCTGCTGATACATGTATAATCAGTTCCTGATTGGAATTTCTCATTGAAATACCGTGGCATTCATGAGTTGAAAATGTGTATTGCAGATGCATTTATAATGGGAATTTCTGAGGATAAACTGTTTTGCAGATACATTCACAATCAGTTCCTTATTATAATTTCTTATTGAAATACCGTGGCATTTATGAGTTCGAAATGTGTGTTGCAGATACATTCAGAATGAGTTTCTTATATCAATTCCGTATGAACTCTATTAGTATAAACTCTGTCTTGCAGAAACATCCATAATCAATTCCTAATCGGAATTCCTTATTGGAGCACAGTGGCATCTATGAGTTTGAAATGTATCCTGCTGATACATTCATAATCAATACCTAATAGCAATTCCTCAGGAACACTTAGAGTATAACTCTGTTTTGCAGATACACTTATCATCAGTTCCTAATTGGATTTCCTCATTGAATTACCGTGGCATTTATCAGTTTGAAATGTGTTTCACAGGAACAATCATAATGAGTTTTTATTGGCAGTTTTCCACGTACTCTATGAGTATAATCTGTGTTTCACAGATACATTTATAATCAGTTCCTAATAGCAATTTCTTTCGAAGTGTATGACAATAAACGCTGTTTTGCAGATACATTAATTATAATTAGTCCCTAATCGGGATTTTTTTCAAATACCTTGGCATTTATGAGTTCAAAGTGTGTATTGCAGATACATTCATAGATTGTTGTTCTAAAATTGTTCAATCCGTCATTCGGTTGCCCCCTTACGAGCAACCCTCAGAAGTCTTCGAAAGACTTGTGCGAGCAAGGAATGACGGGGGCCTTACCTTTTAACGTGTGATCCCAAACACTTTCTTAGGCCATCAGAAAAAGTCTGCGTTCGTGGGTCTCGAACCCACGATCGATATCTCGACGTGAATCGATATTGAAGCATCGAAGCACTGAGGTACGCCGGCCTGTATAGATAGCTTATTATAGCACAGTCAGTACGAGTATGAATTCTGTTTTGCAGATACATTTCATAATCAGTCACTAATCGGAATTTATCACTAAAATACCGTGGTATTTATGAGTTCAAAATGTGTATTGTAGATATATGCATTCATAATGGGTTCATCATAGCAATTCCATATGAACTCTGATTTGCAGATAGATTTATAATCAGTTCCTGATCAGAACTCCTTATCGGAATGCAGTGGCATTTATGAGTTTGAAATGTTTATTGCAGATACTTTCATAATCAGTTCCTCATAGAAATTCTATATTAAATCTATGAGTATGAACTGTGTTCTGCAGATACATTCATAATCAGTTCCTGATCAGAGTTTCTCATTGTACTACAGTGGCATTTATGAGTTTGAAATGCGTTCTGCAGGTATATTCATGATCAATTCCTGATGTATAACTCTGTTGTGTATATACACTTATCATCAGTTCCTAATTGGAAGTCTTAATTGAAACAGCGTGGCATTGATTAGTTTGAAATGAGTACAACATATCTATTCATGAAGAGTTACTATCGACAGTTCTTCAGTATTTTGTACTGAACCCCTGCTTATTTTTCCATGTATCATTCGATTTTGTTTCCAAGAACGATCTCTCATATTTTTTCTGTATAAACCAACAGAAAAACAGTTGAACTTTTAAAAAAATAGTCAGTTTTTTCATTGGCATATATAACATTTGAAAATTTAAAGGAAGAGTATTGAAGAAAGTTTCTTGAATAAATAAAATTGACAATACATAAAAAAGTTGAGTAGGGGTTCTAAATATTCGTGAATACCCTGTACAGGCTGTCCCATTTTCGATGTCATAACGGGATAGGTATCTCATTTATTTTCTAAAATAGAGATTTTCCATTTTCGCAAACGTGGGCTTATTTTTAGTGAAACTCACGATACCCTTAACCAAGTTTTTGTAGCCCGCTGCCTTTTTGAGATACAGGGCGAAATTGAAAATGCTGCATTTCGGGACCCTTCTTGTATCTCAACCATCTCCCAATTCATCGAAAAATTCGAAAGTGTTTGTCATACATTTTTTCACGTAGAATCCAGTGGCGTAATCAGAATTTCAGAAAGAGCTGTTATTATTCAGATATAATCAATCCAAAGTTATGTTTTTTCAAATGGAACATCACGCATATTTTTCCTCATCTGAAACATTGATGCTTTTCGCTTTTCAAAAATATACAACTTATGAGATATTTCTAGTCTTAGCCCAACATTCTGATAAATTCTATTTTCTCAGTAGACTTTTCATCGATTGAACTTGTAAATATCTGGCAACATTGTCCATATCATAAATTTTCATATTTGCCTTGTTGCTGATATAGTGTTTCGTCACACACTAGATTCAATTTTTACCAACAATAAACATTCACCAATATTCAGCAGTATTTATTGAATATAAAAGCTGTGGACCTAACGAGTAGGTGGCTATGAAAAAAAGCGAGTGCAGAATGTTTTATAATATTCGTCACATACCTCTGTAGAATTTACAATTTTATCATACAGCGGCGAATAATAATCCAGGATATCAGAACCACAAAAATTTGAAACCAACTTATTTTATATCACAACCATTTCTAATTTTCGTATCCTGGATTAGTATTCGCTATCGTATGAAAAATTTGTGAATTCGACAGGGAGGTGGCAAGGATTTAAAAACATTCTACACTCGCTCTGTTCTCATAGCCAGCTACTAATGAGGTCCGCATCTTTTAGAGACAATAAATATTGCTGAATATTGGTAGATCTTTAATGTTGGTGGAATTGAAACTAGTGTATGAGAAAACATTGTGTCAGCAGTAAGGTCAATATGAAAATTTGTGATATGGACAATGCATGTTGCCACATATTCACAAGGCCCATCGATGAAAAATCTACTGAAAAACTAGACATTTTTCAAATTCATGCCTTCTACTATATATATATATATATATATAAATATATTTATATATAATATATTATCGCTTGGAGCGCACGAAAGGGAATCCCTATTATGTTCAAAGAACATCGTGCGTTCCTAATTTGATTACGGATACAGAGACTCATCGATTATATGAACCTATCAAAATCCTGAAATATACTGAAATAAGAACATTCATGACATCTTCCAGGATAGCTCAGTATTGATCGAAGTTCTGATTCCTCAATAATTCAAAATAAAAAATAACTCACAAGAAACCAATGCCATTTGGTTCCGTGAATTCTCGAAAATCAATTGTCTTATGAAAACTCATAAAATTCATTGCATATTGGGATAGTAATGTCTTATACAATCTCATTGGTTTTCAAATATTTCATTCCACATACATCATGAGGATTCAATGTAATCGGATCTGTGGTTCCTCATTAGACGGTATGAATTCCTGGAAGATATTTTGCTTATAACAACCTGTAAGATACGATTGTACTCAACACTGAATTTCACCATTGAAACTTGTAAATTTGGAGTCGTTTTGAATCATATTAATGCTCATAAAAAACGCATTGAATCAGATGCGGGATTCCTTATTCCAGCTAATAAATGCTGCTCTCACTGTTTCCTGTCTTTCCACACGATATCATATACGATTATATTCGTTGATTTCTACACATATATCATACCTTCTCAGGCTCGTGAATGAGCAATGAAATATAATTGAGTATCGTGATTGGAAACCTTATACAAACAACTAACAAGATACAAAGTTATGTGTTAAATTGTGCCAGTCATTTTTAACCTTCAATCATTGAAACATATGAACCTTACAGGAACTTATAGAACCCTATATATATCAGCAATGAATTGTCTATTTCAAACTCAAGAATCCTCATTAATCCAAATTAGCAATGAGGATGAAGTGATGCAATATTCGAGATAAAAAATACTCACAAGTTTATGCATCATGGCGGATGTTCAACCTCTTGGTGCGAACAAAAAAACAGATCCCGTTGGTAATCATGAGTAATGTTCATATTTATCCAAAACTTATTTCAGATTGGAGCACTATCGAATCCACTACATTACACATGATATGATATGCAATTCACACCTCAATTCTCAACAATAATTTCAGAATAATGGGTAATCTCTCGAATCAAAACAGAGATTCCTGTCTTCCTTCGCGAGCAACATAAACTAAAACAAATATGGCTGGCTAGTGGCTAGCTCAGTCTCAGAAGTACCAACGCAAAAAAGTTACTGTTTTGTTACCAACTTGAAATTTGTGTTCCCCTCTATGTGGAGACTTAATGACTCTCCAAGTGAATTTTCGAATGTGAATCTATGTGGATTTATGAGTTACCTATGTTATGAATTTGGCGTTGTTGTTCGGGCTTTTATGTGGATCTATCAGTTTCTAGTAGGCATGAAAATATATAATAGTTTCTTGATGCAATGCTGATAGGAATTATGAGAATGTATGAGGATATAAAGTATATTGAATGATTTTTATGTTATCGAATGAGGATTCATTTGGCAAAAACCCTCAGGCTTCTTCGTCTCTTCGAATTGTGTGCGTATTCAAGTTGAAATACCAGTACCAATATAAAAACAATTCTGTTTTGATGAGCTGAAGTTTTTGCAATGAATCGGAAAATATGGCAATATAAAGGGTCGTGTGATTAAAAAAAAAAGATGATGAAAGATGGTCTGAAACTTATTTGTAACGAAATCAGGGGGTGTTGAATATATAGAAAAAAAAAAGGAAATCAATAAGTTTTTTCCGAGAAAGTGACAATCAATATAGTTATATTTTCAAATAAAATATACAGGGTATCTGTAAAAGGTTCGGACATGGCTCGGCTGTGGACTCCTGGGATAGAAACAAGTTGATTCAGGCCAACTTACCTATATCCAAAATCGTCTCGTTGAGTTGGTACAAGGCGTTGAATTTTTTTTGGAAAAAAATAATTTTGCTCATTAAAAGAGAAGGCTGGGATCAATTTCCATAATTTTTGGCATGGCATGTTCCTCAACTGTAAGTCACGTTTTGAGATGTTCTTGATCATCATCAGTGACCTGCAAGTGTTTCAAACAACCATGTTGCCGTACAAATTTTGTGATAACTTTCCAGAGGTCGGACTGGAAACTTCCATTTTTTTTCCAGAAAAATATTTTCTTCAGAAATATTTTTTGTATCGAGTTTATCTTTGATATGTCTCGAGGTTCATTTGCAAATAAATAATTTCTGATATGATGCATCCTGTGCATTTTTGAAAATTAATCTAATTAGTTGGACTGTTTATTGATCATGGCTACAATATGATTCATTATTGTAAATAAACTGATAAGTTGCTGGTCCTCTTTGGCATTACAAGAACTTTCACGTCTCAAATTTAGCGATAACCATATACAGGACCCAAGGTGAGCACTTTAACGCCTTGTACCATCTCAAACGAAACGATTTTGGATATAGGTAAGTTGGCTAAAATCAACCTATTTTTATCCCAGGAGTCTACAGTCAAGCCATGTCCCAACCAGATTATTTTTTTTTAAAATGCATCCCTGCCAAAAATACCTTATGAAGTCTCATGAAGAAATATAGATAAAATATGAGTATTGATAAGGATATATAACCGAGTTCTGTAGCGTATGAGTACATTATCTCTGGCACATGAACTTTCTAAAAGGTTTAATGATATTTCATGAGTATATGTGATTTATAAGCGTATACAAATATGGAGTATGAGAGTTTTTATCAGGCACAAGTGGTTTGAGGAGCCTATGACCACCAATAAGATATTCCACTTCCAATTGGAAGAGTATTCTATGCACATTCATGCGCCTTAGTATATATGAGAAATGTGTAGAAATTCACTAATAGAATTCTATTGGGTATCGTCAGGAAAAAAATATATCAGGATTTTAGAGTTTCACTAAGGAATTCCTTATCTAATTTAATGCGATTTCTATCAGCATTCATGTGACTCAGAATAACTGAGAATTTACGAGTTTCAATTAGACAATGAATGCCTAATCTGAAATGTGTCCAATGAGTGTTTATAAGACAACTAGTTTCTAGGTTTATGAGCTCAAATATGAAAACACGGTTCTAAAATTATAGGTTTCTTATCAGCTTGAATCCGGTAAATAATTATTGAGTAATCATAAGTTTTCAAAAGACAATATAGATATAATCTTCAACGTATTTCATGGGGTTTTGTGAGGGTGAAAAGTGTTCGATAAATTATGATATTCAATAGGGAACTGCTGCCATGATTCTATCGGTTGCTGATGAGTTTGTATGTGGTATATGTGGTTTCAAGTATTCGAGATTTCTTATAAGCAATTACTGATCTATAATGAAACGTATCTTATTAGTCAAGCTGAGGTAAGATGTGTTCCAGAATTCATGAGTGTTGATAAGGATTTACCGTTATAACTGTATTCGTATGTTATGATGTTTCATGCGTTATTTCTGTCTAAGAATTCTGGACAATACATGCCTAATCTGAATGGTATCTAATAAGTTTGTATGAGATGTGTTAGTTCTGAGGATTTTTGGGGTTTGAAAAGACATTACTGATTTGAAACGGAATGTATCCTATGGGTCATGCTGAGGCTTGATGTGTATCAAAACTGATGGGTGTTGATAAGGGTATACCATTATGACTCCAATGGTATTTTGAGAGGTTTTATGCGGGATTGCTGTATAAGGATTCAAGATTTTAGATTAGACAATACATGTCTGATTCGAAATGTATCTGATCATTTTTTATGAGATATGTATCTCATGAGGAAATGTTTGTTTAAGGATTCATGAGAGTTGATAGGGATTCACCGTTATGACTGTATTCATACGTTGAAATGAATGATGCGTTATTGGGATTCACGAGTTTTGATAAGACGATACATGTCTAATCTGTATGGTAGCTAATTAGTTTGTATGAGATGTGTATGTTCTGAAGACTTTTGTAGTTTGAAAAGACAATACTGATTTGAAATGAAACGAATCCTATGGGTCAAGCTGAGGCTGTATGTGTTCCAGAATTCATGAGTGTTGATAAGGATATACAGTTATGACTTCAATGGTATGTTGAGAGGTTTCATGCAGAATTTTTGTATAAGGATTCACAAGTTTAGATAGGACAATACATGCCTAATCTAAATGGTATCTAATGAGTTTGGATGAGATGTGTATGTTTTCGAGGTTTGTAAAGACAATGCTGAAGCTAAGGATATAATGTGTTATAGACTTCTTGAGGGTTGATGAGGATATATAGTTATGACTTCTAGTATATCAAGAGGCTTTTTCGCAGAGTTTTTTCATGATGATTCACGAGTTTGGATCAGACAGTTCATGTCCAATATAAAATGTTTCCTATAAGTTTGTGTGAGTTTTCAATAGTACAATTTATTCAAGTTCAAAATATATATTATTAGATCTTATGAGGATTAATGACAATGATTGACAGTGGTTATATGATGATAATAATAAAACAAGAGGTTTTATGTGGAATCTGTTTACTAGTTTCAATCAGACAATGCATGCTCAATCCAAAATGTATCAAATGAGTTTGTATGAGAAAATCAGTTCAAAGATTTGTGATTTCTAATGAGAACACGCACGGCTCTAATATTATAAGGTTACCAGCAGTTTTTATGAGAAATATAATTTTTGATAGCTCATAACTTCTATTCTGCAAGACACCATTGCGTAGGTACAATTTTTGTGTTCATATAATATATCAGAGTCAGTGCTTGAACGCACGTCATTGTTGAAGGTGAACATTATATATACAGGGTGCCTGTAAAAGGTTGGGACAGGGCTCGGCTATGGACTCCTGGGATGAAAACAAGTTGATTTAGGCCAACTCACCTATATCCAAACTCGTCTCGTTGAATTGGTAGAAGGCGTTGAAGTTTTTTCGGAAAAAATAATTTTGCTCATAAAAAGAGTAGGCTGAGATTGATTTTCATAATTTTTGGCATGGCATGTTCTGTGACTGTGAGTCACGTTTTTGATCATCATCAGTGACCTGCAAGTATTTCGAACAACTATGTTGCCGTTCAAATTTGGTGACAACTTTTCAGAGGTCGGACTGGAAACTTCCAGTTTCTTTTCCAGAAAGATATTCCCTTCAGAAGTATTTTTTGTATCTTGTTATTTTTTCAGGATTATTTGCGAATGAATAATTTCTGATCTGAGGCATCTTATGCATTTTTAAGAAAAATAATCTGGTTGGGACATTGGCTTGACTGTAGACTCCTGGGATAAAAATAGGTTGATTTTAGCCAACTTACCTATATCCAAAATCGTTTCGTTGAGTTGGTACAAGGCGTTAAAGTGCTCACCTTGGGTCCTGTATATAGTTATCGCTAAATTTGTGACGTGAAAGTTCTTGTAATGCCAACGAGGACCAGCAACTTATCAGTTTATTTACAATAATAAATCATATTGTAGCCATGATCAATATCAAAGATAAACACGATACAAAAAATATTTCAGAAGAGAATATTTTTCTGGAAAAAAACTGGAAGTTTCCAG
Organism: Phaedon cochleariae; assembly: GCA_918026855.4. Classification (NCBI taxonomy): domain Eukaryota; kingdom Metazoa; phylum Arthropoda; class Insecta; order Coleoptera; family Chrysomelidae; genus Phaedon; species Phaedon cochleariae. Next base: position 23,346,723 of record OU896708.1, read on the forward strand.
TCCGACCTCTGGAAAGTTAGCATCAAATTTGTACGGCAACATGGTTGTTTGAAACACTTGCAGGTCACTGATTATGATCAAGAACATCTCAAAACGTGACTTACAGTTGAGGAACATGCCATGCCAAAAATTATGGAAATTGATCTCAGCCTTCTCTTTTTATGAGCAAAATTATTTTTTTCCAAAAAACGCCTTGTACCAACTCAACGAGACGATTTTGGATATAGGTAATTTGGCCTAAATCAACTTGTTTCTATCCCAGGAGTCCACAGCCGAGCCATGTCCGAACCTTTTACAGATACCCTGTATATTTTATTTGAAAATATAACTATATTGATTGTCACTTTCTCGGAAAAAACTTATTGATTTCCTTTTTTTTCTATATATTCAACACCCCCTGATTTCGTTACAAATAAGTTTCAGACCATCTTTTATCATCTTTTTCACACGACCCTTTATATTGCCATATTTTCCGATTTATTGCAAAAACTTCAGCTCATCAAAACAGAATTGTTTTTATATTGGTACTGGTATTTCAACTTGAATACGCACACAATTTGAAGAGACGAAGAAGCCTGAGGGTTTTTGCCAAATGAATCCTCATTCGATCACATAAAAATCATTCAATATACTTTATATCCTCATACATTCTCATAATTTCTATCAGCATTGCATCAAGAAACTATTATATATTTTCATGCCTACTAGAAACTGATAGATCCACATAAAAACCCGAACAACAAAGCCAAATTTATAACATAGGTAACTCATAAATCCACATAGATTCACATTTGAAAATTCACTTGGAGAGTCATTAAGTCTCCACATAGAGGGGAACACAAAATTCAAGTTGGTAACAAAACAGTTACTTTTTTGCGTTGGTACTTCTGAGACTGAGCTAGCCACTAGCCAGCCATATTTGTTTTAGTTTATGTTGCTCGCGAAGGAAGACAGGTATCTCTGTTTTGATTCGACAGAATACCCATTATTCTGAAATTATTGTTGAGAATTGAGGTGTGAATTGCATATCATATCATGTGTAGTGTAGTGGATTCGATAGTGCTCCAATCTGAAATAACTGTTGGATAAATGTGAACATTACTCATGATTACCAACGGGATCTGTTCCTTTGTTCGCACCAAGAGGTTGAACATCCGCCATGATGCATAAACTTGTGAGTATTTTTTATCTCGAATATTGCATCACTTCATCCTCATTGCTAATTTGGATTGATGAGGATTCTTGAGTTTGAAATAGACAATTCATTGCTGATATATATAGGGTTCTATAAGTTCCTGTAAGGTTCATATATTTCAATGATTGAATGTTAAAAATGACTGGCACAATTTTACACATAACTTTGTATCTTGTTTGTTGTTTGTATGAGGTTTCCAATCACGATACTCAATTATATTTCATTGCTCATTCACGAGCCTGAGAAGGTATGATATATGTGTAGAAATCAACGAATATAATTGTATATGATATCGTGTGGAAAGACAGGAAACAGTGAGAGCAGCATTTATTAGCTGTAATAAGGAATCCCGCATCTGATTCAATGCGTTTTTTATGAGCATTAATATGATTCAAAACGACTCCAAATTTACAAGTTTCAATGGTGAAATTCAGTGTTGATTACAATCGTATCTTACAGGTTGTTATAAGCAGAATATCTTCCAGGAATTCATACCGTCTAATGAGGAACCACAGATCCGATTACATTGAATCCTCATTGAATGTATGCGGAATGAAATATTTGAAAACCAATGAGATTGTATAAGACATTACTATCCCAATATGCAATGAATTTTATGAGTTTTCATAAGACAATTAATTTTCGAGAATTCACGGAACCAACTGGCATTGGTTTCTTGTGAGTTATTTTTTATTTTGAATTATTGAGGAATCAGAACTTCGATCAATACTGAGCTATCCTGGAAGATGTCATGAATGTTCTTATTTCAGTATATTTCAGGATTTCGATAGGTTCATATAATCGATGAGTCTTTGTATCCGTAATCAAATTAGGAACGCACGATGTTCTTTGAACATAATAGGGATTCCCTTTCGTGCGCTCCAAGCGAAAATATATATATATATATATATATATATATATATATATATATATATATATATAGTAGAAGGCATGAATTTGAAAAATGTCTAGTTTTTCAGTAGATTTTTCATCGATGGGCCTTGTGAATATGTGGCAACATGCATTGTCCATAACACAAATTTTCATATTGACTTTACTGCTGACACAATGTTTTCTCATACACTAGTGGACCTCATTAGTAGCTGGCTATGAAAACAGAGCAAGTGTAGAATGTTTTTAAATCCTTGCCACCTCCCTGTCGAATTTTTCATACGATAGCGAATACTAATCCAGGATACGAAAATTAGAAATGGTTGTGATATAAAATAAGTTGGTTTCAAATTTTTGTGGTTCTGATATCCTGGATTATTATTTGCCGCTGTATGAAAAAATTGTAAATTCTACAGGTATGTGACAAATATTATAAAACATTCTGCACCCGCTTTTTTTTCATAGCCACCTACTCATTAGGTCCACAGCTTTTATATTCAATAAATACTGCTGAATATTGGTGAATGTTTAATGTTGGTAAAAATTGAATCTAGTGTGTGACGAGACACTGTATCAGCAACAAGGCAAATATGAAAATTTATGATGTGGACAATGTTGCCAGATATTCACAAGTTCAATCGATGAAAAGTCTACTGAGAAACTAGAATTCATCAGAATGTTGGGCTAAGACTAGAAATATCTCATGTTGTATATTTTCGAAAAGCGAAAAGCATCAATGTTTCAAATGAGGAAAAATATACGTGATGTTCCGTTTGAAAAAACATAACTTTGGATTGATTATATCTGAATAATAACAGCTTATTCTGGAATTCTGATTACGCCACTGGATTCTACGTGAAAAAATGTATGACAAACACTTTCGACTTTTTCGATGAATTGGAAGATGGTTGAGATACAAGAAGGGTCCCGAAATGCAGCATTTTCAATTTCGCCCTGTGTCTCAAAAAGACAGCGGGCTACAAAAACTTGGTTAAGGGTATCGTGAGTTTCACTAAAAAGAAGCCCACGTTTGCGAAAATGGAAAATCTCTATTTCAGGAAATAAATGAGATACCTATCCCGTTATGACATCGAAAATGGGACAGCCTGTACAGGGTATTCACGAATACATTTAACTTGGTTCTTTGGGATTTTCTCTCCTCGTTTCTATAAAATAAAAGTATTCGTATTATTTCAATATATTTGTAGAGGGACAAATCAGATGATTTGCCCCAAAATGTCACTTTTATTTTATAGAAACGAGGAGAGAAAATCCCAAAGAACCAAGTAAAATGAATGTACCACCTCCTCGATTAACCTACAGACAGTATTCACGAATATTTAGAACCCCTACTCAACTTTTTTATGTATTGTCAATTTTATTTATCCAAGAAACTTTCTTCAATACTCTTTCTTTGAATTTTCAAATTTTATATATGCCAATGAAAAAACTGACTATTTTTTTTTAAAGTTCAACTGTTTTTCTGTTGGATTATACAGAAAAAATATGAGAGATCGTTCTTGGAAACAAAATCGAATGATACATGAAAAAATAAGCAGGGGTTCAGTACAAAATACTGAAGAACTGTCAATAGTAACTCTTTATGAATAGATATGTTGTACTCATTTCAAAGTAATCAATGCCACTGTTTCAATTAAGACTTCCAATTACGAACTGATGATAAGTGTATATGCACAACAGAGTTATACATCAGGAATTGATCATGAATATACCTGCAGAACGCATTTCAAACTCATAAATGCCACTGTAGTACAATGAGAAACTCTGATCAGGAACTGATTATGAATGTATCTGCAGAACACAGTTCATACTCATAGAGTTAATATGAAATTTCTATGAGGAACTGATTATGAAAGTATCTGCAATAAACATTTCAAACTCATAAATGCCACTGCATTCCGATAAGGAGTTCTGATCAGGAACTGATTATGAATCTATCTGCAAATCAGAGTTTATATGGAATTGCTATGATGAACCCATTATGAATGCATGTATCTACAATACACATTTTGAACTCATAAATACCACGGTATTTTAGTGATAAATTCCGATTAGTGACTGATTATGAAATGTATCTGCAAAACAGAATTCATACTCGTAGATTTCATATGGCTGTGCTATAATAAGCTATCTATGAATGTATCTGCAATACACACTTTGAACTCATGAATGCCAAGGTATTTGAAAAAAATCCCGATTAGGGACTAATTATAATTGATGTATCTGCAAAACAGCGTTTATTGTCATACACTTCGAAAGAAATTGTAATTAGGAACTGATTATAAATGTATCTGTGAAACACAGATTATACTCATAGAGTACGTGAAAAACTGCCAATAGGAACTCATTATGATTGTTCCTGTGAAACACATTTCAAACTGATAAATGCCACGGTAATTCAATGAGAAATTCCAATTAGGAACTGATGATAAGTGTATCTGCAAAACAGAGTAATACTCTAAGTGTTCCTGAGGAATTGCTATTAGGTATTGATTATGAATGTACCAGCAGGATACATTTCAAACTCATAAATGCCACTGTGCTCCAATAAGGAATTCCGATTAGGAATTGATTATGGATGTTTCTGCAAGACAGAGTTTATACTAATAGAGTTCATACGGAATTGATATAAGAAACTCATTCTGGATGTATCTGCAACACACATTTCAAACTCATAAATGCCACGGTATTTCAATGAGAAATTATAATAAGGAACTGATTGTGAATGTATCTGCAGAACAGTTTATACTCAAAAATTCCCATTATAAATGTATCTGCAATACACATTTTCAACTCATGAATGCCACGGTATTTCAATGAGAAATTCCAATCAGGAACTGATTATACATGTATCAGCAGAATTGCTATTAAGAACTGATTATAAATGTATCTGTGAAACACAGCTGATACTTATTGAGTACATGAAGAAATGTCAATAGGAACCCATCATGAATGTACCTGGCAAACACATTTCGAACTGATAAATGCTACGGTGTTCCAATGGGGAATTCCAATAAGGAACTGATGATGATTGCTATAAGGGACTCATTATGAATGTATCTGCAATACACATTTTAAACTCATAAAAGCCACGTTAATTCAATAAGAAATTGCAATTAGGGACTGATTTCAAATGTAACTGCAAAACAGAGTTCATACTCATAGAGTTGCTATTAGAAACTCATCATGAATGTATATGCAGAACACATTCCATTTTCATGAATGCCACAGTGTTTCAATGAGGAATTGCCATCAGAATCTGATTATAAATGTATCTGTAAAACATAGTTCATACTCAAAGACTTCGTTGGAAATTGCTATTAGGAACCGGTCATGAATGTACATGCAGAACACATTTCAAAATCATGAATCACGATGTTTTAATAAGGAATTGCCATTTAGAACCGATTATGAATGTATCTGTGAATTACAGTTCAAACTCATCGACTCCATTGAGGATTGCCATTAGGAACTGATTATAAATGTAACTGCAGAATACATTTCGAGCTTATAAATTACTGTTTCACTATCCAACTTGACTCTGATATATTCTCATATGTAAATAACCAGGAATTGCTAGTAGGAACTGATTATGAATATATCTGCGAAAAACAGTTCATACTTATTAGAAAAAGGGATAGAATCGCCATTAGAAACTGATTATATATGTATCTGCAAAATACATAGGATTATACGGAATTACTGTTTCACTATCCAACTTCATTCTCATTAATTCTCATATATATTTTTTTATAAGTTTCTATGAGACATTTTTGGCAGGGATGAGATGCCTCAGATCAGAAATTATTCATTCGCAAATAATCCTGAAAAAATAACAAGATACAAAAAATATTTCTGAAGGGAATATCTTTCTGGAAAAGAAACTGGAAGTTTCCAGTCCGACCTCTGAAAAGTTGTCACCAAATTTGAACGGCAACATATTTGTTCGAAATACTTGCAGGTCACTGGTGATGATCAAAAACATCTCAAAACGTGACTCACAGTCACAGAACATGCCATGCCAAAAATTATGAAAATCAATCTCAGCCTACTCTTTTTATGAGCAAAATTATTTTTTCCGAAAAAACTTAAACGCCTTGTACCAATTTAACGAGACGATTTTGGATATAAGTAAGTTGGCCTAAATCAACTTGTTTTCATCCCAGGAGTCCATAGCCGAGCCCTGTATAATGTTCACCTTCAACAATGACGTGCGTTCAAGCACTGACTCTGATATATTATATGAACACAAAAATTGTACCTACGCAATGGTGTCTTGCAGAATAGAAGTTATGAGCTATCAAAAATTATATTTCTCATAAAAACTGCTGGTTACCTTATAATATTAGAACCGTGCGTGTTCTCATTAGAAATTACAAATCTTTGAACTGATTTTCTCATACAAACTCATTTGATACATTTTGGATTGAGCATGCATTGTCTGATTGAAACTAGTAAACAGATTCCGCATAAAACCTCTTGTTTTATTATTATCATCATATAACAACTGCCAATCATTGTCATTAATCCTCATAAGATCTAATATATATTTTGAACTTGAAAATATTGTACTATTGAAAACTCACACAAACTTATAGGAAATATTTTATATTGGACATGAACTGTCTCATCCAAACTCGTGAATCATCATGAAAAAACTCTGCGAAAAAGCCTCTCGATATACTAGAAGTCATAACTATATATCCTCATCAACCCTCAAGAAGTCTATAACACATTATATCCTTAGCTTCAGCATTGTCTTCACAAACCTCGAAAACATACACATCTCATTCAAACTCATTAGATACCATTTAGATTAGGCATGTATTGTCCTATCTAAACTTGTGAATCCTTATACAAAAATTCTGCATAAAACCTCCCAACATACCATTGAAGTCATAACTGTATATCCTTATCAACACTCATGAATTCTGGAACACATACAGCCCCAGCTTGACCCATAGGATTCGTTTCATTTCAAATCAGTATTGTCTTTTCAAACTACAAAAATCTTCAGAACATACACATCTCATACAAACTAATTAGTTACCATACAGATTAGACATGTATTGTCTTATCAAAACTCGTGAGTATCATTCATTTCAACGTATGGATACAGTCATAACGGTGAATCCCTATCAACTCTCATGAATCCTTAAACAAACATTTCCTCATGAGATACATATCTCATAAAAAATAATCAGATACATTTCGAATCAGACATGCATTGTCTAATTTAAAATCTTGAATCCTTATACAGCAATCCTGCATAAAACCTCTCAAAATACCATTGGAGTCATAATGGTATACCCTTATCAACACCCATCAGTTTTGATACACATCAAGCCTCAGCATGACCCATAGGATACATTCCGTTTCAAATCAGTAATGTCTTTTCAAACCCCAAAAATCCTCAGAACTAACACATCTCGTCCAGAATTCTTAGACAGAAATAACTCATGAAACATCATAACATACGAATACAGTTATAACGGTAAATCCTTATCAACACTCATGAATTCTGGAACACATCTTACCTCAGCTTGACTAATAAGATACGTTTCATTATAGATCAGTAATTGCTTATAAGAAATCTCGAATACTTGAAACCACATATACCACATACAAGCTCATCAGCAACCGATAGAATCATGGCAGCAGTTCCCTATTGAATATCATAATTTATCGAACACTTTTCACTCTCACAAAAACCCATGAAATACGTTAAAGATTATATCTATATTGTCTTTTAAAAACTTATGATTACTCAATAATTATTTACCGGATTCAAGCTGATAAGAAACCTATAATTTTAGAACCGTGTTTTCATATTTGAGCTCATAAACCTAGAAACTAGTTGTCTTATAAACACTCATTGGACACATTTCAGATTAGGCATTCATTGTCTAATTGAAACTCGTAAATTCTCAGTTATTCTGAGTCACATGAATGCTAATAGAAATCGCATTAAATTAGATAAGGAATTCCTTAGTGGAACTCTAAAATCCTGATATATTTTTTTCCTGACGATACCCAATAGAATTCTATTTGTAAATTCCTACACATTTCTCATATATACTAAGGCGCATGAATGTGCATAGAATACTTTTCCAATTGGAAGTGGAATATCTTATTGGTGGTCATAGGATCCTCAAACCACTTGTGCCTGATAAAAACTCTCATACTCCATATTTGTATACGCTTATAAATCACATATACTCATGAAATATCATTGAACCTTTTAGAAAGTTCATGTGCCAGAGATGATGTACTCATACGCTACAGAACTCGGTTATATATCCTTATTAATACTCATATTTTATCTATATTTCTTCATGAGACTTCATAAGGTATTTTTGGCAGGGCTCCTCCGTGAACCACGTGAAAAGTCATCGTACGTACTTTCCGCGGTCAATGGAACCAATATATCGACATATGGGACCTGTACATTCACCCTTGACCTTGGCCTACGGAGGGACTTCACCTGGAGGTTCGTCATCGCAGACATTTCAAAGCCAATTCTAGGAGCAGATTTTCTTGCACACTATGGACTGCTCCCTGACCTATCCAACGGCCGCCTAATTGATTCCACTACGACACTCACATTTCCAGGAGTAGTAGTAGACAGCGAAATACCGTCTGTAAAAACTGTAGTGGGCTCTTCCCTATACCATGACCTGCTGAACCAGTTTCCAGACATTACCCGGCCTGAAGGGACTCCCAAGAATATTCAACATGAAACCAAGCACCACATTGTGACAACTCCAGGACCACCAGTCGCTCAGAAACCACGTCGCCTTGCTCCGGACAAACTCCGAGCTGCCAAGAAAGAATTCGACACTCTCCTCAAATTAGGAATTGCTCGACCTTCAGCAAGCTGTTGGGCAGCTCCGTTGCATTTGGTGCCAAAAAAAGGCGATGAGTGGAGACCATGTGGCGATTATCGTGGACTCAATGCCAGGACGATTCCAGATAGCTACCCTGTTCGACATATTGAAGACTTTTCTCAGTGTCTCCGCGGTAAAACAATTTTTTCTACAGTGGACTTGGTGCGCGCGTTCAATCAAATTCCGGTCGCGGAAGAAGATATTCCGAAAACCGCGATTACAACCCCATTTGGACTATTTGAGTACCGATTCATGACATTCGGCCTGCGAAACGCAGCTCAGACTTTTCAACGTTTCATTGACGAAGTTCTCCGTGGATTCGACTTTTGCTATGCTTATATAGACGACATCTTAGTTGCTTCGGAATCCCCAGAACAACACATGAAACATTTGAAAATCCTGTTCGATCGTTTGGCTATGTACGGCGTCGTTATCAATCCCGTAAAATGCGTATTCGGTCAACCAGAAGTTACCTTCCTAGGCTATCGAGTCTCCGAGGCAGGTACTCGACCCTTGGCCGATAGAGTGGACGCAATTCGAATTTTCCCGCGACCGGACACTGTTAAAAAACTTCGACAGTTTCTAGGTATGTTGAACTTTTATCGAAGGTTTTTACCTGGTGCTGCCACCAGTCAAGCTCCCCTCAATGAACTTCTGAAGAACAATGTGAAAGGTAAAGCACCTGTGAATTGGACACCAGTAGCAACCGCGGCTTTTGAAGCATGTAAAGAGAGCCTTGCACAGGCTACATTGCTGGCCTACCCAAAATTTGATGCAAATCTCGCTATTTTTTGTGACGCGTCAGATTATTCTGTTGGTGCCGCGCTACAGCAGTGGAACAACGGTTCGTGGGAACCCCTCAGTTTTTTTTCGAAAAAGCTCAGTTCCACAGAGCGGAAATACAGTGCTTTCGACCGCGAACTTTTGGCGATATACTTGTCTGTTCGACATTTTCGTCATATGGTGGAAGCTAGGCAATTCACAGTGTATACGGACCATAAACCCATCACATTTGCCTTCCGCCAAAGAGCTAGTCAGTGCTCGCCGCGACAGTTTCGATACTTAGACTTTATTGGACAATTTTCCACAGACATTCGACACATTTCCGGTGAACAAAACGTAGTAGCGGATGCTATGTCGCGTATCGAGGAGTTAGAATCTACTATAGACTTTGAAGCCCTTGCTGCCTCGCAGGAAAACGATGTCGAACTCAAGAAATTCCAACAGGAACACTCTTCCCTGCAGCTAAAACGCATGCAAATCCCTGGAACAGATTCCATGGTTGTATGTGATGTCTCCACTGCAGCAAATCGACCGTTTATCACCACACCCTTCCGGAAAACAGCATTTCACTCCATACACCGTCTCTCGCATCCAGGAGCCAATGCATCTGTCAGGATGGTTACACAACGTTTTGTGTGGCCCTCAGTTAAAAAGGACTGCAGAGCCTGGGCAAAAAGTTGCTTGGATTGCCAAAGGGCAAAAGTGAGTCGACATGTCACAACAACTGTTGGTTCGTTCCTGTCACCTTCGTCCAGGTTCGAGCACGTACACATAGACATCGTGATAATGCCATTGTGTGACGGATATCGTTACTGCCTCACAATGATCGACCGATTCACTCGCTGGCCTGAAGTCATCCCTCTTCAGGATCAAGAAGCAGCAACTGTAGCAGGCGCTTTTTACAACCATTGGATTTGTCGGTTCGGCACACCTCTCAGGGTTACCACTGACCAAGGCCGCCAATTTGAGTCCCACCTTTTCAAACACTTGAACCGTTTGACTGGTACGACTCACTTACGAACCACGGCATATCATCCAGCAGCAAATGGCATGATCGAGCGCTTTCACCGCCAGTTAAAAGGAGCCATCAGACGTCACAACAGCCAGCAATGGACAGAGACTCTTCCCACAGTCCTCCTAGGTATTCGCTGTGCCTGGAAAGAAGACATCCAGGCTACCGTTGCTGAGATGCTCTACGGACAGCCAATCCGGATACCGGGAGAATTTCTGACTTCCAGCAACGCCCAATCAGGTGACAGAGCGCCCGAATATGTTCAAAGATTGCGGAAACACATGCAAGAGCTGCAGCCCACACCTGGTACACAGCACGGTACCAGGAAGACCTTTGTTTACAAGGACCTTGCTACCTCAGAGTATGTGTTTCTCCGCCATGATGCACCGAAAGCCCCGCTGCAGCATCCCTATGACGGCCCCTTCCGAGTCGTTAAGAGATCAGATAAAACGTTCGTCATACACGTTCGCGGCCGTGACGTCACTGTAACAATAGACCGTCTCAAACCGGCCTTCATAATATCAACGGAATCTGAGAACGAAGCTGATGCTCCACAGACCCGGGATGAGTTCGTCATGATACAGCCCAACGTGAACACTCCTGCAAGAGATATTCCACGAATCGCCGCCCCACAACCAAGACCTGATCAGGAATTACGGACTACCAGATCGGGAAGACGAGTACGATTTCCTGAGCGGTTACAGGCTGGCTTTTCTTGAGCCTTCATTTCTAGCAGGGGGGTGTGTGGGAAATCATATTTCCACTGTATATTTCTGTGTCATATGTATATAATATTTAGATTTCACTTTGTAAATAACTATTGATATCAATTGTAAATATTATCCATTATTATCATGTAAATGGTACACCCTGTATATATCTTCATCGAATTTTGAGTCGAGGCGATCTCTAAGCTTACAAATTACAAAACAGATGTGGACTTTCCCAAAACTCAAATATTGTTTGTCGAAACAGTTTTATGATCGTGTTCTCAGGCTTAGCGTACCCCAATAAAATTCCATCTGGAGGTACCAAGCAAATGATTCGGATTTTCTTAATTATTTCATTTCAATTTGAGTTACACTACCAGGTTTTCTCTTTTTCTGAAAAACGTGCTAGGGTTTTCGAACCGATCTCACGTTCTCAAAACAACCCTCAAGAACGATAGTCTTTTCTCGACACTCGAAGTGGTTACTCGGTTCGCGACAGCTTAACTGACCAGAGACGCCTCGACTACGAATTCACTATTATTCATTTTGTAAATATACATCATATCAACCGCTACCATACAGCTTTCGGCACTGCCAAAAAGATCCTCGCAAATATTCAAAAAGGTGTTCAGTTCTTCCCCACTGAAACGCCAAAGTAGTGTCTCTTATGCATGACTTATGAGCCTTCATATACACTGCCTCCTGTCAAAGGCAAAAAAAGAGATTATATCTTGAAGAAACTTCACAGGTACAAGGCTACATGGAGACAAAGAGTTTGTAGAGTTCAATTTTCAATGCAGAAACAATCACCAACTTGCCCTTTTTTCTGTTCCTATTTCTTCCCATTGGTGTGGTATCGATTCTACCTCTTGCGTGCTTTTCATGATCACAACTCTGAAATGGGCAGCCATTATTTCTAAGATCTTTCTCTATCCCAGATCGCAGAACAAAATGGGTATGTAATAGAGAAAATAAAGAATACAAAAAATACAAGAAATGACATCAATGGTCAATGATCGATAACAAATGACATTATACACAAATTACTTCACTGATAGGTGAATGAAACGTAGAGGCGCGTTCCACAATGTGAAGCAAAGTGGAGGTCGGGTACAATACTCCAGTCGCGCTTCGAGTATAAAGTTGGTTGTCTAGCAGACTTAAGTTGAAAGTTAGTATATATTTCAGTTTTCCGATATCCAAAGTCGCTTCAATGCCTTCAATACTCCTACGCCATGTTTGAAGTGTAATTTTCTCTGGAAACTTGGTCGGCCATTGAAATTTGGGAAATGGACATATTTAGAAGTATTATTGCCCTATTTCAGTTTTCTTGAAACCATTTATATATACATATCCCGTTTATTTCGGGTTTGAATCAATATCAACTTTGAAGATTGTTTATTAAATTTTGATTTTTATTTTTTTTTCAATTTCTGAGTTTTGAGAAATTCGCAACGGATGAGAGACGTGCTTGTTTTTTGGCATGAAACGATAGTATGTTAGATAGTAAAATTGAATGCGCTGTTAATTCCTGTCTCCAATCGTTATTTCTTGGCAATATAAATATGGCATTTGATGAGGATGAAACATACAACAATATTTTTATCAGATAGTTAATGCTAATTGTCAATGTATTTCTTTATATGTATCAATTCTATTTCATGTACATAGTATATCTGAGAATATTCCTCTTCGATACTTTCATAATCATCGAGTTCAATCTTGAACGATGAAATTTTGTTGATGAATATCAATTTGTTATACATCTAAACGAAAAGATATGGATATTGCATTATCTGTTCTTGAGAGTACCTACGCGCGAATTGTTTATATATTTATTGAATAATTCATGCAGCTTTCATTTCTAGATGGTTTATGTGCATATGGGTTTTTGCGGCCATTCCAAAACCCGTGACATGTTTTTCGACAGTGAGCACCCCATCCAGTTTCAAATGCATCTGAGTAAATTTCCAAACCACTTTGTTGAGGTTTTATATTCTGACCCATGCCAATTGAATGATTTAATGTATGGAACATACGCCCATATTCAGTTGCTGGCCACGCTGTTACTAGTTTTCCAAATCATTCTGCAAATTCTGATATAGTGTTCCTATTAATTCTACCAAATTTGTGCAACATACCTCCAATGTTAGAGATTCTTTCCTTTGGTGAAAAATTTGCATTCTGAGAGTGTTATAAAGAAATCCCAAGAATTGCAGGATTCTTTGAGGATGTATCTTCCATTTTTTTTTCGTATTTTCAATTAAACCCAGACGGGTTAGGAGATCGACAAAAAATTTCAGTGTGACAAAATATCATGTAGATAATATTCATCGAAAAGACCCACCACTTTCTACACCATATTTTTTTCATCGAGAAAAAAAAACAATATGCAAAAATTGAATGCAGCAATGTATCCTGTTCACAGCCCTCATCAAAGCTTTCATAGGGTGATCTCTGAAAACGTGACAAATTACGAGTTATTTTGTTTATATGGAACACCCTGTTATTTATATGTTGTTCGGAATCTGTGATTTCTTGTGATTACAGTATAGTATGATATCTTTTATTTTTACTTCATTATCATCACGTTTCTGAACTCCGAAAAGCAACTTTGTGTGTTGGCTTGCAGATAGCATGTAAGCCATGAACGAGGATATATCTGACAATAATTGTATATTGCATCATCATCGAATACATTCTCAAATTGATCGAGTGATCACTAATTTATCAAACAGACATTGTTTTTCTAGGTTCAAAAAAGTGGTGATGAAGAAGTGAAAATAGAAGATATCATCCTATGTATATATTATTTTGTGATCACAAAAATTAGCAAATTCCAAAAGAATATATAAAAACAGGGTGTTCCATTTGAATAAATTGATTTCTGGTTTGACAAGCTTTTAGGGATCACCCTGTGAAACTTCTGGTAAGGACTTTGGAAAGGCCTCATTGTGGCTTTCAACTCCCACATATTGTTCAATTTTCTTGATGAAAAAATAACGTCAATATAGGGGTTGGCCTTTTCGATTTATAACCCTGTAACAGGGTGGCTGGAATTCGAGCCTCATCATTGGGATCTCGTGAACCGTGAGAGATACAGGGTCGGTTAAATTATGGCAAAGTTGCGCAATTTCATGCCTAACAAAATGCCGATCTGAAACTTGGAAAATTCCAAAAACTTTCGGAGATATCCGAAAAAAATCGAAATTCCATAAAATCGTTTTTATTTTTTTCTGGCGTTATTTGAAGAAATTAATCAATATAAATAACACTTTATCAGGGCCACTTTTTCTTCCCTACAACATGGCGTTTTCAAATTTGAAATCTGACGTTTCGTCTTCCAGAAACCATCATCAACTTACTTTTTTTAAATACGGACCTGGATTTTTTATTTCATTTTTTGTTACCTTCAGATAGCCCAAAAACTATGAGCTATCACAAATTTCGATTTTCAAATGTTTCAATGACTAAAATTCACAGTTTCTTTATTTTTTCCAAATATTCAATGCAATTACTAAAAATGGAAAAGGCGGCTATGCTTTTAGAGATGAAAAGTTACAACCACTCGTCGAAGTTTAACAGTTCAAGGTTTTGAATAATTTGCGCGATCAAAAATGGTGTTTTCCAATTCAGAAAAACGTGATATGGTCCGAATTTATTATAGTGCTATAATAGAAACTCGCAAATTTCATGTGAGAGATATTTACAGCAATACTTCGAACGACCACAACCGCATTATACGTATTTCAATAATTTGGACAAGAATTTGAATCTTTATGGTAGTTTTAGTAAGCCCCGAAATGCGTATGGAGTAAGATTTGGAGCTGAAGATGAAGGAGCTGTTATAAATGCGGTAAGTTTCGAAAAGAAATAATTTATATTTGCGATAAATTTGATCGAGAAATTTTGAAGGTTACGGAAAATCCCCGAGGTTCCACACGACAATTTGCTCTAGAATTGAATATGCCTAGAAGCCGAATTCAGAAGATTCTCAAAAATCATAGGTATCATCCTTATAAATTACATGTTAGCCAAGAACTAAGACTAAGGCTTGATAGAAAATTGCAACAGAATGAAGATTTTCTAAATAACATTATCTGGACTGATGAATGCAATTTTTCTACGAGCGGCCTTTTCAACAGAAATAATGAGCATTATTATGCAGTGGAAAATCCGCACCAAAATCAGCAAGTGCGAAGGCAGGGACGGGCATCATTCAATGTCTGGGTAGGGCTGTATCGAAACAGAATCTTGGGGCCAATTATTTATGATGGGAATTTAAATAGTGATCGGTACCTTCATTTCATCCAAAATTCAGATGCTCTTTAAGACGAGCCGTTAAATATACTCCAGCAACTATGGTGGCAACAGGATGGCGCACCACCCCACAATGGAAGGGCCGTTACTCAGTATCTAAGTGAAACATTTCACAATCAGTGGATTGGAAACCAAGGAGTGGTGCGCTGGCCTGCAAGAAGCCCCAATTTATCCCCGCTGGATTACTTTTCATGGGGATATTTGAAAAACCGTTCATTTAAAGATATTCCACGGGACATAAATATTTTACGACAAAATTCAATGTTTGAAATAACAACCCTACGAGGTAGAAGAAGAATGATCCAGCGCGCGCTTACTGGCAATTTGCGAAGACGCATACGAAGATGCCAAGAGGTGCAAGGGGGACTATTCGAGCATTTACTTTAGAATTTCATTTTGTTCTTATTACAATTTAGTTACATAGTTCACTTATTTTTTACCCTTAGTTATATTACTGATGAATAATAACTCGAGTAATAATGTTTCAAAAATAGTTTCGGATTAAATATTTTGAAAAAATAGAGAAACTGTGAATTTTAGTCATTGAAACATTTGAAAATAGAAATTTGTGATAGCTTATAGTTTTTGGACTATCTGAAGGTAACAAAAAATGAAAAAAAAATCCAGGTCCGTATTCAAAAAAAGTAAGTTGATGATGGTTTCTGGAAGACGAAACGTCAGATTCCAAATTTGATAACGCCATGTTGTAGGGAAGAAAAAATGGCCATGATAAAGTGTTATTCATATCGATTAATTTCTTTTAATAACGCAAGAAAAAAATAAAAACGATTTTATGGAATTTCGATTTTTTTCGGATATCTCCGAAAGTATTCGGAATTTTCCAAGTTTCAGAACGGCATTTTGTTGAGCATCAAATTGCGCAACTTTGCCATAATTTAACCGACCCTGTATCTCTTACGGTTTACGAGATCCCAATGATGAGGCTCGAATTCCAGCCACCCTGTACATGTATTACTAATAGCATTCCTTTAGGTCTCAGTAGTTTCGCTACTAGTATGAATAATATTGTAATATAAGGTCCTATATATCAACACGAATGGTGAATTATTGGATTGAAATAATTCATCCTTGAACCTGAATCGCAAATATTTTCTATGTTCTCTGTTTATAGATAGTGAAAAATATGCGTCTTTCGAATCAATTTACAGACATAACAATTCGGGGTCAGTAATTTTGACACTGACATATAATCTTCCAGCTTGAAATTAGAAGTTCTGATAAATGTGTTCAACTGTTTTGAGATTCAAAATTAATCTATTTTCTCCGTTCGGGTTTTTTCTTAAAAAATAGGATTGTAAAAATTGGCACATTTGGCTATGGCCCCTATTCCTAACAACTCTTGTATCGCATTCTCGTAGTCACTGAGTTGAGTTTGAGGGATATCAATTTTTGATTGTTATAATTGTTTGGTACTATATAGCCTGGTAACGAGTTTTTCTCCTTATTCCCAAGCTGAGACAACGTTATCCTCGGTGATTTTTTTCTATTGTTTCAGAAATTTGCGAAGTGAACCAGAATATTTGATTGTAAATAAAAGTGAAAAGCTCACAGTCATTTCCACCCAGTGTTCATAAAAAAAATTGAACAACAATGGTAGATTTCGGGAGAAAAACAACTACTTCCCTGGCTAATGCCACGCAGGATATTGAATTACATCCTCCCGAAATCTATGCATCGACTCGTTTAAACGAATACTGATACAAGTGATTCTTTCCTGAATGCCTATTGATTTCGATTAAGCCAGGCCGCTAGACAACCACAGACCGGTTTCGAGCTCTTTGACTCTCATCAGTGCAGTGTAGTCTCCAGCCAGCAGTCCTTTTTCTCCCGAAATCTACCATTGTTGTTCAATTTTTTTTATGAACACTGGGTGGAAATGACTGTGAGCTTTTCACTTTTATTTACTATTTCATTCCACTGTGAGCATTGTGGCTATTTCGTAGTTCATATTACGCCAGTCGGGCTGCCAGCCACTCCCGTATATGAATTTCAGTTTTGGAGTGATTCTTTCCTCGGTTCTACTCAGATGGCGTTACTTTCATTTTATCGATGAAAGACGCCTCGGGGTGGATATAATGCCAACTTGATTTTTGTTTGGCTAGGCTTCGCTGAGTCGGCGGTCTTAGGACTGCTGGCTGGAGACTACACTGCACTGATGAGAGTCAAAGAGCTCGAAACCGGTCTGTGGTTGTCTAGCGGCCTGGCTTAATCGAAATCAATAGGCATTCAGGAAAGAATCACTTGTATCAGTATTCGTTTAAACGAGTCGATGCATAGATTTCGGGAGGATGTAATTCAATATCCTGCGTGGCATTAGCCAGGGAAGTAGTTGTTTTTCTCCCGAGATCTACCATTGTTGTTCAATTTTTTTATGAACACTGGGTGGAAATGACTGTGAGCTTTTCACTTTTATTTACTATTTATTTACTATTTAATGTGTCTGTTGGTAATACTGGTAATAACGTGTCTAGATGTTGGTACTCTCCTCTCTTGGTCGGTCGTTGGTTAAAGTCCTTTCTCTTCCTTCTTTCCGTTCATTCCCCGTTTGTGCCTATTGAGGGCACTGGGCAAACATCCACATCTCAGGGATGTCCATACCCTATGGCCTATAACAACACGGGTACATTCTATGTAGTAATTCCTTGGAACAGCCTCTGTTGGCACACAAGACGGTCTATAGACATTCCTTGGCTTCCGAAAAGGATCCACCAGGAAAGTCCCTTCAGTACGTCCTAGAGATATACGGCGCTACCTACATCATCTCAAGGAAATTTCATGAGTATTCTATCACAATAGTTAATCCCAGGGACATTGCATTGATATTGTTACGTTATTCGGGTGCAGAAGCGAACACGACACTATTTATTTTCGAACTGATTTATTTGAACTGAAGAAACACTAATTTATATCGAACTTATAACTACTATTTATGTAAAACTATTTATATCACGCGATATATAACTGTCTCTCTGATACTCGCTGCTTAAATAACTGACGGCAGTTGTCCGGCCGTTTATATATGAGATCCCTTGGTAGGCTTTGGTTCGAGAACGTTCTCGAATGATTTTCCGTCTCCTTCTTTTCGTTCTAGAAGCTTCTTGAAACAATATCTACCTCTCTAATTGTTCCATCGATTGTTTCCAGAACATTCCAGAATCTTTTGTCACGTTATTTGTCACCGCGGCATATATTGAGTTTTCGGAAATATGCTGGTGCATGTAGGAATCATTGGGAGCTTGGAGAACAATCTGAGATGCGTGTTACAGGATGCTCGTTGTACTCCTGTGGACACTATCTGTTCGATTTACCTCAGTCCATCGTGAATATTTAACAATCGATTCGACACGGTTGAAATGCTGTTGAATATTCATGATGAACTGAGGTGAATCGAACAGTTAGTGCTTCCACAAACTTTTTTGTGACAAAAAATAACAAGTAAATAAATACTTCTCGAATCCTTCTATAATAATAAGAATAATATTTTCGAGTTTAATTATACATTGTCTCTTCCACTGTTTATATATCATTTCATAGTAGTCACCATTAAATGATAGCTTAATTTCATTCATATTATTATAAATATATTTTGTAACTCAAGTTGGTCTCAATTCTTCTTTGCATTTGCTTGTTTTGCTTGGAGCTCAGCCTCTTCTTCTAGAAGCATCTCAACAGCCCTGGCTCTTCTTTTTACTGTAGGTACCTTAGTCCACCATTGTTCCATGGCTTCTTCTTCTTCCCTGTATATAGGTATCCGTTTGGATAATGCGTTGACTAGCTCTAAAGGGCTAAGTGGTTGAATTCGTAGCTGAAGGTTCCTTTTAACTGTCATTACTTCTTCTACTGTACTTTTGAGTGAACCTATAATGGAATGAAGACGAATCAACTTGTTATCAGTAATATAAGAATGATTTGAGATTATGAATAGATTTATATCTGATTTCTCAGCAGTAATCATTTGCTTGTCCATGAAATGCCTGATATATTGAAGTTACAGGACATTTTTAGTAGGTAGGTATTTATTATGTTGTGTTCACAAAGGTGTTTCTGTTCCCTCTACTCAGAAATTGTCAATGTTGCTGTAGTCGCAAGTTCAATGGGAATTCTGTAGTTGTTTAATGTAGAATATTGAACAATATCGACCACTAAATATGATGAGCTTATCAGCTACATAATATAACATTTGCGGTATTTTGTAAAATATAATCAGAACGTCAAAAAAGCTTCCAGAATAATATTTTCGAGTCATGAAAGAGATCAAGAAAATCAGAAATGGAGACAAATATAACAACTATAGAAAACAAATTCGTTCTTCAAAAAGAGAGAGAAACTCTAAGTCATTACTACAAACGAAAATTGTAGATAACGTGAGAAAAACAACTACCTTCCTGGCTATTTGCCACGCAGAAGATCGAATTACATCCTTCCAAAATCTATGCAATAATTCGTATAGACGAATAAAATTGCAAGTGTTTCTGTTCTAACCGCCGAGCTGCGCTTAAGTGGTTCAGGAACGCGTGACTACCTGCAGACCGGTTTCGAGATCTTGGCTCTCATCAGGGCAGGGTTGTTCCAGATAGCATTCTTGACCGCTATCTGGTGCGAACCTGATCGTTTCTATGTTTTAGGCGTCATTTGCGTGTAGAAAACGGTAACAGGTGGACGTCCTAAAGACGTCTGACGGCTACATCATAAGTGCATCATTCAGAAATTACTCAGAATATTCCTGAGACGTCTTTAGGACATCTCTGGAAGATATTCTCAGGATGTTCTGAGACATCATTTGCATGTAGGAAATGGTAACAGACTGAGAGCTGGCTACATGAGTTTCAACGTGACTCGGTACAGTCACAATTTTTTTCTGGAATGGTTCCATTTATGGTGTGGAACACTAATTCGCGAGTCTGCCTGGTCGGTCTGGAGGACTTATGTGGGGGCGAGCGGGGAAAGTTGCAGAGTTTCGAAGGTAATCGACGTCATTAGTACAGTCATGAAATTTCGTGTACATATAGTATGTGACGTCAGAAAGATAGTTTGATAATTGGCAGACCGTTTTCCGAGGGCTAAAGTGCCGGCAGACCGCGTCAAAGTTGCGAAAAAAATCGAAAAATCAACGTGATAAGATAAAATCCTGAAATTAGGTGTACGTATTGATCATGTATCAACTTGTTCTTATGCTGAATGGCAGACCAAAGAGTGTAGGACAACACCATGGCAGACAGCGATAAACCTACAGGGTGGAAACATTTTAATGACCAAAACTCGAGATATCGATAAAACTTGATGAAATCATAGTTTATCTTCCTATTATAAACATATGCTCTAAAACGATTCATTATTGAGATATTGGGCGTTGGAATATACATATATACATATATTTTTCAATTCTCAATATTTCGATTTTGTTGATATATATATGTATCACTGATATTGTGTAGGTACACTAAGAACATCGGTATGTATGAATAGATTCGATCGACAAACAGGATAGAACTTATGATAAAATAACCAACAAATATACCTTAAGTGAATCAGTTCAAAAAATTATGATCACCTTTTCGTAACTCCCTGCACAAATAATATGAAGCGAGTGTGAAAATCTCATATATAGTTTAACCTACGCTTCACCATCAAATTCCATCAGGATAGAATTCTCTGAAAAGTATAAGCGTAAAATGATTTCCATATATGGTGCAAAGTTTTCAAACCTTACTGTACATATAATAATTGTCGTTTTGACATATAATGAGAGAACAAATAAGCTACAAGGTGAAATTATTGGAAGTAAATCAAACGAAATGAAAAAAAAAAGTAATGCATGTTTCCCAAGGCCTAAACACCATTTTTCAATCTTCTTCGGGAGAGTTACGAAGGAGACATGAAAATGATCAAAATCTGTTTTTTTGCGTATGGAACAAAAACGAATAGATTTTATCAAAATATTTTTTCACATTATAGTTGGCCTTGACAAACTCCACATTCGGTGTCATTTAACCTACCTCGTATCTCTCACCGTTAAAAATATACCCATGGTGAGTATGGTAAGTGAGACACACTGTATATTATATATATGTATTTTTCAACGCCCAATATCTCAATAACGAACCGTTTTAGAGCACATGGTTATAGGAAGATATACTATTATTTTTTTTATTCGTTTCTTTAACGTCGGCCTTTTTCTGCTACTGAGGCTAATCACCGACGCCGGTGAGCACACTATACCCCCAACTGGAAATTTTGCCGAATCCTCTGGTGTTCCAACCAGAGGTAGGGATCTTTAACGAGTCCAACATCCATGGCCTCGGGACCGCCGGCTTAACGTCCCCTCCGAAGGACGGCATATCCGTACCATATCTTGTGCTCATTGATATGGTAGCTGTAGCTATGATATGCTATTCCGCTACAGATGTACGGGCTTACGCGGCGTTTCCTCGAATGGTCACCCATCCAAGTACTAACCGCGCTCGACACTGCTTAACTTCAGATATCGAACGGCTAGAGCCTTACCTTAGAAGCTAGGGCGACGCCCATGTACTATTATTTCATCGAGTTCTATCAATTTCCCCAGTTTTGGTCATTAAAATTTCTCCACCCTGTAGGTTTATCGTTGTCTGTCATGGTGTTGTCCTCCACTTTTTGGTTTGCCATTCAGCATGAAAACAAGTTGATATATGATCAATACGTAAACCTAATTTCAAGATTTTATCTTATCACGTTGATTTCTCGATTTTTTTGCAACTTTGACGCGTTCTGCCGGCACTTTAGCTCCCGGGAAACGGTTTGCCAATCATCAAACTAACTTTCTGACGTCACATACTATATGTACACGAAATTTCATGACTGTACTAATGACGTCGATTACCTTCGAAATTCTGCAACTTTCCCCGCTCGCCCCCAAATAAGTCCCCCAGACCGATCAGGACGTCCATGGATCAGGCAGACTCGCGCATTAGTGTTCCACACCATAAATGGAACCATTCCAGAAGAAAATTGTGACTGTACCGAGTCACGTTGAAACTCATGTAGCCCTTAGACTATAAGTAGAGCAGTTCTATTCTGAAACTGATTCCTTCGTTAATCAATCGAACAGCATTCAAATGCTACTTTCGTGTTGAAGGAATTTTCTTATAATGGTTGCTCACCTACAATTTTTCACATGAATAAAAAATTCTGATAAAAAACTTCACCAACCAGAACTCTTGAGGTATCTTCTGAAAGTGACAGAACTGTCATGGCTCACAAAGTGTACTAATAATCGCTGACATGTACGTGTTCATCATTACTATACACAATATTCACGGCATTCAATGAAGGAATATGAGAGACCTCCGTGAACGATAACGAAGGCATTATAGGCCTCAATGATCAGGTGTAGGCTGTAGGGGAGCATTTGATCTTGAAGATCCATTCTTGGATTCATTCGATCATAATTCATGAATGTAGAATATGAAAAATTTTTATCCTGTATCTCAATTAGTAGTGAACTGTCGAATAGGTCTCGGGTTAATCATAAATGATGAATATCGAGAAGGGCGAATGGACAATGGGTTTCAGTAACCGTTCTTGTTTTTTTTCTCATTTCTTTCTTGTATATTTTACGATGGTGCTTCATTCGTCTTTAATCGACCTTATACTCTACTTTTTTCCCTACCCGGTATATGAAGGAAGTTTGCCACGATCAGAAAACACGGTTAGGGGAAGTGGTATTTCGAGACGTAATCGCATATTGACTTCATAGAAATGTATGCATAGATCACAACTGGATAGGTTAATCTAGTTGAATACAGATCGATATATAGAGAATATAGATTCCAATGACTCCGAGATGATTTTTTTTATGAGATTACGTCACAAATCACCACTTCCTCTCAATGCGTTTTCTGATCGGCGCAACCTTCTTCTATAAATAATGGAGTCTACCAACCTTGACCCCATCACGTACAGAACTCGGTTATAGATTATTATGTATAGGTACTCTTAATAATTATTGATCCTCTTCTCCTATGCGACTTTATATGTTATGATATGACACTTGAGTATACATGTAGGAAATGTCAATGCAAAGTCAGTTGGACCAACACATCACCACGGGCCTTTGGAAGTTCAAAGAGAGCGGCAGCGCGGCCCAACATTCCTTTGATAATCTGTTTCAAATGACTTTTCATTGACTATACCTAACCTGAAACGATTTTGCAATTTTCTCTTATCTCTTCCATTATACAAGAAGAGATTTTCGTATATATCGAAGAGGCCAAATGAATGAAAATGAAGAAGTATACCAAATTTGACCTCATGTGTCCGTAATCTGATATGGCAATCAAAATACAAAACAATTCAACATTGAGTACCTATCACATTTTCCTCTCGAAATACCATCAAAAACTGGAAAACGAAACATACAAAGTGATACACCAAGATCAATAAAATTCGAACTCAAAAGAACTTGAGAAGTCCATAAACTTATGTGATTCATTAACAATAACTTTCCACATCATCATTGACATGTTGTACGATATGGAATATACCGGTTGATACGAGAAGACCTGCTTATTT
The DNA here is from genome assembly GCA_918026855.4 of Phaedon cochleariae. NCBI lineage: Eukaryota > Metazoa > Arthropoda > Insecta > Coleoptera > Chrysomelidae > Phaedon > Phaedon cochleariae. The sequence continues at coordinate 23,371,113 of OU896708.1, forward strand.
ATCGAAATGCGAATAATAAATAAATGCAAAGATGTATTGTGCTTAGTCCTCCTGGAATTGTATTCATTTTTCCGACACTGCTATATAAAATAAAATCGCATCGCTGTTCTCGGAAGGCTCCACATCGCCCATTCCAGTTTACACGAAAGATGATAGAAGATTGCCGCAGGATCTCGCAATGTGGTGAATATGTTAGAACTATCTGAGGTACCTATAAAATATATATAGCGGCAGGTAGCCCGATGTGAGTAGTATTATTGAATTATTGATATATCAATTAAAGGTATTTTTCGAGTTATATAAGAAAGAGACGTAGTTTTGTCTGAGGTTTATGGAAAAAACCGAACCTGGTCGTTTATTATAACAGTGATGTCAGAATTTAGGATTTTCTGGGACCATTGAACGAAAGTATATGGTGAATACGAAAAGTACATCGTTCGACACAATGTCATACATATATACATACATTCCCACTTAATGGTTGATGGCCGATAGCTATTTATTACATAATAAAATCGAAATATAATAACTCAGCAGTTATATCATGAATAACTCAGCAGTTATAGGTATCATGCATCGCAGTTGCAATGAGAATTCAATAGTTGAAGGTGATGATTACGATATATTTATCACCTTAGTAGGTATATGTGTACGGCTCATTTGATACATTATGAGTTGTTTCAGATACCTATTCGATTCGATAATTTTATGTATCCATCATAATAAATACATCACATATTGAATATCTGAACGCTGTTCATTCGATATACTGTACGAGTCGGTGTTTCTGAAACTAATGAATGTAGTTGTAGGCGTTTTCGAGATGAAAGTTTTGCTGGAAACTATTTCGTTTACTGTGAGGATCGATTTTTTTTATATATTGCTACTTCAAAGTTGGGAACCAACTCCCCAGGAGTCGAAACTTGTGCGGGGTTAGGAAGAGCGGGACCTATAGTTTATAGTGGAATTCGAACCACTTCTAGGGCATCGAGGTGCTGCCAGGATCACAACCATGAATCACACATTTTTGAAGAAAAATGCTCAGCCGATAGCTGAATTCGAACCGACAGTACGGCCCTCCGCACACGGGTCGATCGGCGACGCGATTGCAATGACGTCACAATTTCTGCATTCGTACGATTCAAGAGACGGGAGTGTGTGTCATCCGCATATGGGTCGACGTTTTGTGTAGTCGACTCGCGTCTGATCAACTTAGTTACTCCATTTTTTGCAACTTCAAAAAGAAATGTTTCGCTAAAAATGAGGTGTTCCAATGGCGAGGAGGACATAATTCATGTTTTTGTGGCACCGGCAGATCAGGAGAAGAAGAAGACAACGAAGTTCATAGGTGCATCCGTACATTGCACGAAATTCTCACACTCGACTTATTATTACTGCAAGTTAAATGCAAGAGAGTGACACAAAATTTCTGTCATTTTATAAAATGTCGAAGGAATCAGGAATCATATATTGATTTAGTGAAAACTCTTGCTCCAGCTATAAATTATATGGATTCAAATATGAGGGAATGTGTCAGCACAGAAGAACGCATATTAATAACATTGAGGTATAAGATTCATATATTTCAAAAAATCAAACAGTTCCTAAAGTTGAGAGTATAAATTGGAAACATAAGATTATATGTTCTATAGTTACTGTAAGTAAAGAACTAAGGTAGGTAACACAAATATTCACAATGATTGAAAAATTATTGAACAACTTTCTCCAATGAGACGCAAGATTCACTAGATAAAACTGCTTCCTTGCTAATCGCGTGAGACTGAAAACGAGGAGATCTTAAATCGTACGTTTCTAGACGACCACTAAACGACCCGTGTGCGGGATCCAGATGCTTTGCTTAGGAAGTCGAGTAGAGGGGAGACCGTCGTACGATTCGAATCGCGTCGCCCATGTCGCCGATCGACCCGTGTGCGGAGGGCCTAACTCTGCATCGTGAACTGCTATCTAGCGAATTCCAGCACATGGAGAAATTCAGCCACGGAGCCCGATTGAGTAATGAGAATATCAATTTGAGGGTTGATTTAGATGAAAATGGAAATTAACATAAAATCAAAAATTCTTCATATATACCTTACTTCGATGCTAGTAAAGGAGAATCTTAACATTCCTACACTTGTCAAATATAATTCGAAATAAACTATCTGTCGCTTTTTATTTATTCGATTCCTTTACCGGAATCACTTCAATGTGTCGTTTCATTCACAACTTTTCCTATTCAGGTTGCTACTTTTCATTCCGTGTCACTACAAGGAATGACGTGCAATTATCTTTTCGAAAGTAGTAGACATTTTAGAAGACAATTTTATCGTAATGATTCGAATGTTTATGATTCTTCCAAGTAATAGGTACAGGCTTCATCTCGGGCTTCATATCTTCATTCCCAGATACAATGAATTCACTTGATGTGATTCATTTTCATGATTTTCAATTCTAGTATCATGATTTTGAAATTATTTGGAGCTCAAATATACAGGGTGTTCCTGAGAGAAAAACTTCCCACATATTCTTCAGACCAAAACAAATCTATACAAGCACACTCACTGAAGTTGCTTGAGCGCTAGACGGCTCAATTATCAAGTTTTTTCTTCATAATTTCGAAACGGCTTACGAGATTTCACTGGAATTCGGTGAATCAGCATATCTTAAGTGGGAAATGAAACCCATATCATGAATATAATAAAAATCACTCCATGGGCGTAGAACTTGACTTTTTCAACGAATAAACATCTGAAACTTCTACACCAATGGAGAGAAAGGAGTTCGAATATAAAATTTGGATCGCTTAACTTGTTAACTACAAGAAAGGTACTCATGATGAGATAAAATTACTATCATGGTTTCAACAAAATTTGAATTTCAGTAAAGCATCAGTAACACTAAACTTATTTTGAGGTATTACATAAAAAAATTCCAGAATATTCATTATTTTTACGTATACAAATATCTATACGACAAGAAAGAATGGATACAAGCAAATTCACCTCAGTACATAGCTGCCCAGTCTGGGCTCTAGACGGCTCTGCTCACCCAGTAGAAAAAAAAAACAAAAAAAAAAGCTGATACAGTGTGTTCCAGCAAATATGGGGAAGATGAAATATGATACTTTCCAATAATTCAATTAAAAAGGATATTGTCACGTGTCGCATTTCATTCATTATTATTATTTAATGTTCACCTAGTATATAAGGAGGAGATATACAACGTTATTAACTCGTTCTATGACAGTAGCAGATATTATCAGTAATATCAGTATTCATTTGCATCTCTAGAAGAAGATTTCTTGTAACTTCGTCAAAAGATTCTGATTATACCTAGTATTTATTTTTAAATGCTAGTCAATATCAATTATCAATAGAGACGGAAAATGTATTCAAAAAACAACAAAGTCGATATGTTGGTAATATGCAATTTTAATCAACACACAAATGAAGAAGAAAAATTATTGATGCAGTCGATTAACTGTCAAACACATAAAACATTTTGTGTAGGTGCACCGCCTACTGAGTGAAATAATTATGAACAAATAGACTGATAGCCCTGTGCAGCATCGTATAAGAGGAACAATTTTAGTTTTATTATTCCAAATGGAAAGATCATTTGATAGGTAAATGGCGAAAATAAAAGACAGATAGTTTCTGTACGAGTAGCTGAATTCGAAAAAATATGTTCCTATCTTAGATTCCTCAATATCATGAGTTATTTTCGAAGGTTTTCATCTTGACTCAAACAAGCTATTGACAACCTGCAGACATTGATCAGAATATCAAAACATTTTGAATAATATCGGTTTACTAATGATCTTTAAATTTCAAAGCCTACCAAGTGTTGATATATCATCGAATTCATGTCACAGCCAACTTATTCTTTTTGAATAAAAAAACAATTTGACAGCGAATTAAGAAATAAATGCCACTTTGTGATACATGGAAGGATAGAGAATTTCAAAGCGAAAAAGATAGACTGAAGAAATGTACAGGGTGACATTAAAAAAAAAGTTGGGGTCACTTCCGGTCAAACAGGTGGTTGAAAAAATTTGTCGTTAAGTTCGTAAAGTGCGCTACCATTTATTATATACCCCCTGTGAATTTCAAAATTTTATATCTTCAAATAAAAAAACTACAGGCTGCTACATGTCTCCTGTGTCACCCTATACAAGAGGGAAAACGCAAAATGACATTCCTTCTGAAACCTTGACGAATAGGAGATTGATACTAGAAAAAACATCATCACATAAATATTGAATATTGAAATATTTTTTTGATTCGAATATCATTCAGCTGCTGTTATATGGAACGGGTTGATATCTTCGTGTAGCTTCTCCTTGTACAAAGGGTGAACATGGAATTCGAATAAACGTATTTTTTAATTAAAATAGGACATATCTCGATTCCTCATTTCTCGATATCCTTTCCTATGAAATTAATGAATTATCATTATTGTCTTGGACAATAATAGCTGGAACACATTGTATAATTGTTGACCAGTAGCAACAATATTTATGGATATTTCTTGTAGTGACTTATCCTATCAAAAAATAATATAATAATGGCTCAAAGAGCTCTATTTATCAGGAGAAAAGAAATCAAGATTGAGACTTCAGCGGCCTCTAGTGCCAAAACTAGCCATTAGGAAAGTTTGGTATCTGGACATTTTGTTCAGAATGTCTTGGACTATAACATATCAAAAATTCAGCCAATTCGACAGAAGGCCAATTATGAAACGTGCGGTGTCCTTTTGATTTTTTTTAAATATCTGTATATCGTTTCAGTATGTTGACTGATGCCTTGAATTACCTACTAAAATTCAAATTTTGTTGAAACCTTGAGAGTGATAGAAGTTCATCAAGAGTATTCCTTTTCTGTAGTAGACAAGTAAAGCAATCCAAATTTCATATCCAAACCCCTTTCTTTCAATCAACGTAAAAGTTTCAGATGTTAGTTTACTGAACACTATTCACTGATTTACATGATATGACTTTCATCTTCCATTGAAGCTATGCCAACGTAACAAATTTGGGTAAAATCTCATAAGCCGTTTCGAAGTTGTGGAGCAAAAACGATTTCAGAATTGTAACTTCAGACCCGTCTAGCGCCAAAACTGAACAACTTCGAACTGAGATAAGTTTGCATGTATCGAATTGTTTTGGCCTGTATAAATATAACCTTTTTTTATCTATATGTCAATTCTTTCGGGAGTTTCTCGTTTCATTTGTTTTATAATATTACTTGTTTCTGGATTATTCTTACATCTCTGTATATGAAACTGTTCGATATGTGTCATCACCCTGATGATTTCTATTTGTCGAAGTTTCTGCAAATTATAGCCTAGGTTAATCGGAGGTTTATACTTCAATTTGATTCGCAAATAAATAATCTCACTAATTCAAGTATGGATAAGTACTTGCGACCTGAACGATTTGAAGTTGACCCAAAGTCTGAAAACCCAAGTAAGGAATGGAGTCATTGGTACAAGATATTTCGAATCTACGTTCGTCAAACAAACTAACGAGATATTTGCTAAACATATCCTTGCATCAAGAAGACAAAAAGCAGGAGAAACCATCGATCAGTACCTTCAGACACTAAAACTTTTGAAAAGAAGAACACCGATTCCTACCTCATTTCCCTTGGTTCTCACGATGTTCTCTGAACATTACTGGATATCTCTTTTCGTGGGAACCAGAACAGAAAAAAAATATTTCGAAGCAGTCACCTCAGAGCAGAACAAAAACGATTCCATTCGGGATGCATTCATGAATGGTCTTATGTCGTCTCATATACGCCAGGGATTGCTCGAAAATAATATTTTGAAGCTAGAAGATGCAATAATTCACTCACGAGCTCTAGAAGCTGCTCAAAGTCAATATGAATCATATACCAGCATATACATATATAATCCCAGTATAATGAATGGTACTTCTGCCAATAGAAGTTTTGATTCTTCACTGCTGTCTAATCAGACATCCTCTACAATTTCGAAGACTATGACTACAGTCACCCAGAAATGCTATTTTTGTGGAAACGATAGACATCCTAGGATCAACTATCTAGCAAATGTGTGTATAAAATTCAAGGACAGAAGAAATAAGTCAACTATAGCTTCTACTTCTCCCTTGATTGCTTCTGCTTCAACATCTCCATACTGTTTGTCGAAAGCAATAGTCCAAACAAAGGTCGATGGAATAATTCAGGCCCTAATATATACAGGAAGTTCAGATAAGTATATATGAGTATATCAATCAAGATTTCGCTATGAGACATGGACTCAGGATTTATGCAACACAGTGTCAAGTATCTGTGGCAACAACCTCGCTTTCATGAAGCATCACCGGGTACTGTATGACTGTGTATGACCAATATCGAAATGCTCGATATTCAGTATCGGAATACGAAGCTTTCAAACTCATGTACTGATGTCATCATAGGTCATGATATCATGAAGCAACACTCTCAGAATAATGTAGTATTCGGAGGTCCAAAGCAGCCATTGTCAATCTGCTGTCCAACTGAAGCAAAAGTCGACATTCCAAGCCTGTTCAGACATTTGACGGAGAATTGTCTACCAATATCGATCAGATCACGAGGTCATTCTGGAGAAGGCGGAGAGTTTATTCGAAAAGAAGTATCAATATTGCTGGATGAAGGTATAATTGAAGAGGAGCGTTTCCCCGTGGCGATCACAGGTACTAGTTACCAAAAATGAATATCACAAACGAGTAATGGTTGTTGATTACTCTCAGACCATCAATAGGTTTACTTTACTTGATGCTTATCCGCTTCCGAATATTGAACAAATTGTACAGAATGTTGCAAAATATCAAGTATTTGGCTGAGTGAGATTTGTGGGGAACAGGAAGGCAATATTTATTAATATGTAATGCTTTATTGATAACTACTGCATATACAAAAGTGGCATGAAGTGACAACTAAAGTCAATCAATAATCATCGTTATGATACAGAGTGGTAAAGATAGTCAGTGGATTTGATATTGTTTTAAATAGTATTCCAACATCCCCTCTATTTAAAATAAGTCAAACCCTGACTCATGGAACAAAACAAATGTTTCTTTTTTTCCACTGCCTTCGTTAGGGAATCTGATACTTGCTTCTCCGTGGAAATATACCTCAATTCCAGTAATTTTTCATCAATCTTTTCTTTCAAGAAATGATGTGTTTGGTTCTAGCATGGTAAGATCCATTTTTCGCAAGATTTTGAGCTCCTTGGTTATCCACATGTATTACTGTCGCCTCTGTACATTGATCGAATTCCTCACTCAACCTTCTCAACCATAGAGCTTCTTGCGCTGCCATACTCATAGCCATGTATTCACTCTCAGTCGTGGAAAGAGCAACTGTGGCTTGCCTCTTAGTTGCCCAAGAAATAGCTGTTCCATTTTTCAGGAAAACATACCCAGTAACTGATCTACGATCATCTGGGTTGCTGGCCCAATCAGCATCTGCATAGCCAACAATTTCAGTTTTCTTTGTTCCATCAAATTCCAGCCGGTATTTCACTGTTCCTTTGAGATATCTAAGGATGCGCTTTGTTGCAGTCCAGTGTAATAGTCCTGGATGTTGAGTAAATCTACTCACATTATTTACCGCGTAGGATATGTCGGGTCGTGATACTTGTGCTGCAAATAGAAGACTTCCTATAGTTTCTTGATAGGGTATATTCATCATTCTATCATAATCAGCTTCTGTCTTTGGTGACATGTCCTTGGATAATTTCTCACCCAGCAGAACAGGAGTATCGATTGGATTGCACTCCCACATGTTGTACTTCTTGAGCATGTTTTCTATATACAACTCTTGATCTAACCATAGGAACTGATCGATATCTAAATCGAATTCAGCAGCTAAGGCAAGTAGATATCTTATTGATGTATACCGGACAACAGGAGAATATGTTTCTTCGTAGTCAATCCCTTTTCTATGATTACAACCTTTGATCACCAATCTTGCTTTATGTCTGACAACTGTACCTTGAGCATATTTCTTTGTTTTGAAAACCCATTTGCATTTCAATGGTTTCTTGTCGTCTGTGTAGTCTACTAACTCCCACGTTTTGTTGTCAATCAAGGCTGCATACTCTTCTTTCATGGCTGCCCGCCATTTGTCACAATCTGGTCTACTCAAAGCTTCTTCAACTGTCTGAGGATCAGAATGATCAACCATAGTTGCATAGCTAACATGATCATTCAGATGTTTTGGTACATTTCTCTCTCTTTGGCTTCTTCTCACTCCGTCAGCTGGAACCTGTACAACTTGGTCTGTGATGAAATCTTGATCCTGGTCTAGATATTGTTCTTGATAGTGTTCTGAGTCATTTTCATGCTGTTCTTCACTGTAAGACTGAAAAGAGGAAGAAACTGACTCATATTCATCATTTTGAGCAAGGTTTTTACTAGTCTCGTCTGGAAATACAAAAAAATGTTTATGTTTTTCTTTCCGAGCCTGCTCAATCAGTGAATTGCCTTTCTCATTCTCGAAGAACACAACATCTCTAGCTATAAATACCCTGTCTGTAGAGGGGTTATATAGTCTGTAGGCCTTGCTTTCAGAACTATAACCAACCATTATACTAGCTACAGATTTTCTATCCAATTTTTTACGTATTTCTTTGGCTACATGTGCATGAACTTTGCAGCCAAAGATCCGTAGCCCATCTAGCTTTGGTTTGATGCCATTCCACGCTTTCTCTGGGGTTTTTTCTTTGAGACACTTCGTAGGAGATCGATTGAGTAAGTAGACCGCTGTGTTAGCTGCCTCTGCCCAAAAACTGTTAGGTAACTCAGAATCGATCAGCATACATCTCACTCTTTCGACAATTGTATGGTTCAAACGTTCCGCTTTGCCATTCTGCTCAGCTGTTCTTGGCACGGTCAGCTGATGTATAATACCAGAGTCTTTCAAATATTTATTAAATGCTGTACTCAGATATTCACCCCCATTATCGGTATGGAGTGTTTTTATTGTTTTTCCAGTCTGATTTTCAACTAAACATTTGAAAGTCTTGAAATGGTCAAAAGCTTCATCTTTCGTTTTTAGAAAGTACACGAATACCTTGTGTGTATAGTCGTCTAAGAAAGTTAGCATATATCGTGAACCAGCTATACTTTCCATTTCAATAGGTCCACGTAAGTCCGAATGCACCAACTTGAGAACTTCTTCTGTGTGCGTTTCACTGTCCTTAAATGGCAACCTTTGACATTCACCCATGACACAAATTTCACACTTACAATTCGTATCAGTATTCGAAAAATCTAGGCCTGATGCCATACCATTTTTGAGTTTATTCAAACTATCAAAGTTTATATGCCCTAGCCTACGGTGCCATAACATTGAGTTAACTGATGCATGGTATGCTATATTATTATTTTTCAGGTCAAGTTTGAATAAGTCTTTATCTAGTGTTCCTGAGACAATAACATGTTGCTGAGAATCATAAATCTCACAACCAGTGGCATTAAATAAAACAGAACAATTCTTTTTCACTATCTGGCTAACTGATAACAGGTTCACCTTCGAATCTGGCACATAATAGTTATTTATGTATCAAGGGCGTAAAGTAGGCGTTTATGGCCTGTGGCGCTAGCCGAGGGCCATTACACGCTGAAGGCCATAAACGCATTTCACGCACGAGATACATACAAAATTTTATGCACTAGTGGTTTATTTTCTGACTCATAAGTAATGACTATAGATTTCGATAAACTAATATTCCCCAGAATTTGATTTGTTACGTATAAATTCAGTAATCAAGAGAAGCGTAATATTCATGGATGATTTACATATGAAAATTATCGTACGAATATTGCAATTATCGTAATAGTAAAACTCTTTCAGCTGTAGAAGAGATGCATTCTTCAGAATTTTACAATATGCATACCCAGTATATAAACCTAACTCATTTTGACGTTGTCAATCAATCTGATGGTTGTTGTCTATAGCAATACATCCAATAAACGAGCTGAATTGTCATTCTTTGCGAGATTCTTTGAATGAAAAGTAAAATTAGTGATAATAATAATAGCGAGACTATGGAATCGGTTGAAGAAGAAGTTTATGATATACCGCTGGATATATAAGAATCTAGGAATATGATCATAGGTTTTTTATAAATTGATATGTGGATATAAGGTGACTGAGAACAGCGGGCGGTAAAGTGTACTTTACGGCCCGTGGGCCATAATGAGCCCGCGGGCGGTAAAGTGCGACTTAACGCCCGCAAAACCGGGCGGTAAAGTGCACTTTACGGCCCGCTAGTGCATAATAGTTATTTATGTAATAAGGATCATAAAGACGATCATTATGGTACAAGTCGTGAATGTTATCGGGCGAGGCGTAGCCGAGTCCGATAACACGGCGTGTGCCATAATGATTGTTTATGATTAGTTATAACACTTTCTTGCTATTTTATGGATGTTGTATAATAAATAGTAAATTGCAAGACTAGTGTGTAGTTGTGTTATAGGCACGGCAGCTCTGTTGTTTGGGAGCAGGCTGTGGATTCAAGAAGTTATGTATGTTTAGGGACCTTTTGCCAGGCGCCACTCAGTTTTCAGTAGTAGGAAAACTAAGAAAATTTAATATTGAGGATAGAATTTGAAAATCTAATGAAACACCAAATAACTGTACCAGAGAAATATAATTCTTTAGATGTTTGAAGCAGGTTCATGTGACACACAATTTCAATTATACCTTCAGTAACACCTTACTGTGCAGAACAATGATTAAATCACTTCCTCAGTGTTGTATAAGTTAAATGCTTAAGCAGAACAAAAAATGTAGATATCTCAAGATATTCCCCTTCTATATAGGCCTATATTTCCGGTTCACAGAATGACTGGACTCCCATTATGATTTAGTTAAGTGGTATTTCAAATATAAAATTGAAACTGTTGTTACGAGTAGTAAGACTTGAATAGTGGTTCAACTTGGTGCTGCGCACTACTGGATCATCAGGAACAAAAGTATAATCAAAATTGATCTGACCTTAGTGTCTGCGAAGCATGTGGTGCTGCTCTGTCCTTCCCTGCCAGTGAACTCCAACTCCAACTCCAAACTCTAGCTGGTGCAGTTAAAAAAAAAGGTTTCCTGGACTTCCTAGTCACCCTTCGACATCATGGACGGCACGACAAGGTGGGATCAAGAGAATAGCCCCAAAATTGAGAAGTGGCCCCAACAGCACACTATCTTGAAGTGGAGACTTTCTAGTCACCTTGTGGCATCATGGATGGCTCAGGATGGGATCAAGAGGAAAATTCCAGATTTAACCGGAGGCTACTAGCTACAGGCTAGATAATTGACGAAAGCTGCGGCACGCTACGATGATGGCGTCCCACCAGGACATCCACCATGGACAGGCCAATAAATCTGTTGGAAATATACCAAATTGAAACCATTGAATAGGTTTATGGACTCTAAAAATGCTCACCTTCCGTCTGGAATGGCCGAAAATAAGGGTATCAAACCCCACAAAGGTTGGATGAAAAATGGCAAAATTCGTGCCCATCTTGCCTACTCTCGGTAGAGAAGAAGGAAATCAAGAAATTTCAAGAGTTTCCTGTGCACTCAGAAAACAAAACCGTTTATAAAAACATGTTTCAAATTAGAAATGATTCACTGCGCAAGTACAGTTGGAATCTTGACTAGTTGATAAATATTACCAACAGAGAATATTGAAATACCTAGATTATTTAAGGAAAATGTTCTAATGGGCTTTTGCCCGTTTTTAAAGAATTGTGAAGTTAGGTCTGACACAGAACTATAGTAACATTGGTCCAACCAAAAATGTTGCCAGCAGGCCGAAAATAAAAGAAGAAGGTTATAGATTCACAAAGGCTATGGACGAAGCGAAATAACCTAACAATCCACATAACCAATTAAACTGTCAGACTGAAACTGAAATACGAATATAAACAATTACAACTACTTCAAATATAACTTCCTGTGGATCCATAATTAAATTGAAAACAGCAAGGACATATCATTTTCCAACAGGTTTGTCAAACTGTGCATTTCAACTTTTATCCATTCAATCAGTCAACAGCAACTGGAAATGTAAATCATTTATCATTACAGCTAGGAAGAAGGACAGATCAACACCACTGCTATGGACACCTGAAAAATACAACCCTGAAACTAATAGACAGTCACACCAGGAAGACAAAGGAATCTTCAAGTTCAGCTTACAAAAGGTCCAACGCCAACAGGATATTCAATCCACCTGCCATAACAAAATGTAAAGTGTTGCAGTCACATAATCTATTGAGTATCTTACATCATCATAATATACTGGGTGTTACTCTTGGTTAACTTAATAACAAACCCATATAATAAAGGTAAAAAAGGAAAATTACATTACATACAAAATTTTATCTGATGGCATTTATATCAATACATTTTCGAAAAATTAAAAACTGCATTTTGGACATGTCACAATGACAACTATTTTTAAAGGAGTAAGTATTGTGTAGTTTCAAATATTAGTAGGTGAGTGAGCTGTGCTTTGCCATTATATTAATATTACAAATTGTAGTGATTGTTCTTTTACCATTTATAATAAATAGTTTTTTGTACATAGTTATGCATTTTGAATAAACTTTTTTGATCAAACCATTACATGTTTTCCTTATAGATTTTCATTATGGTACTTAGTACCATAATGAATTCATTATGGTACTTAGTCCCATAATGAATTCATTATGGTACTTAGTCCCATAATGAGCTTCCTTATGTCATCAAAATTGAGTGACATAACGTTGTCATTATGACATGTCATCAGATAAATATAGTTATGAAAAATACATTACCTATAGAGATTTCGCAAACTTTGATATCGACTCATTCAATCATGACCTATCCTGTGTTGACTGGGATACCATTTACCTATTTGGAAATGTGGATGATATGTTATCTTTTTTCAATGACAACTTGATTGCTATATTTAATCATTATTTATATATTTATTTATATATATATTTATTTTGTCTTATTTATGTTTGTTATTCATTGTAAATTGGGTTATCCCGTGAAATAAATAAATAAATAAATAAATAAATAAATAAATAAATCATGCTCCTTGCCGTAGAGTTAGAGTGACTAAGCCTGCAAAACCATGGATCACATATAACATCAGGCTTATGCTTGAACTGAAACGGAAAGCCTTTCAACGGTATAAAAGGTTGAGAACACCTGCATCTTGGGAATACTACAAAGTTTTGCGCAACTATGTTTGTGGTGCCGTTCGTCGTGAAAAATGTGCATATTTCAACTACGTATTACGACTAAATAACCCTAGAGCTACCTGAAATACTCTTAGGTCACTTGAAGTACTTCGGGATAAAAATATATCTCACCTACCACCTGGGTTGAGAAATCTGAACCTATTGAATGAACACTTCATTAATATTCCGACGTTAGATAAAACCGCAGGAGACGATCTGTGTGAGACATTATATGCAATTCCTAAATGTGAACCTGTTTTCGAATTCCATCCTGTAGGATGTGGAACTGTCGTGAAATTCTTGAATAAGATAAAAAGCAATGCTCTAGGATCTGATGATATTTCTCTTCGGATGTTGCAGTTAGTTATACCCCAGTTGCTTCCACATATCACTTTCATTTTCAATTTTGCCATCGATTCTTCCACATTTCCCTCTCTTTGGAAACATGCTAGAGTAATTCCTTTGCCTAAGTGTAATGACCCCAAAGAATTTTCAGACATAAGACCTATCAGCATTCTACCTACTCTATCTAAAGCTTTTGAAATGGTTATCAAGGAGCAGGTCACGACTTTTGCCTGTGAGAAAAATTTATCAACTGATGTTCAGTCGGGTTTTCGCCAACACTACAGCACTACCACAGCTTTGGGTCAAATAACAGATGATATTTTCAAATCTCTCGAAAATGGTCATTTCACTTGTCTTATCTTGCTTGATTATAGCAAAGCCAGGTAGCGCAGTGTCCCTGTTGCGTAGTTATCTATCAGATAGGACTCAAAGTGTTATTATCGAAAAAAATCAATCTACCACTCTCGTGAAACCTTTTGGAGTACCTCAGGGATCTGTACTGGGACCGCTCCTGTTTGCGCTATATATAAGTGATTTTCATGAACACATAAGGTATGGCAATATACATCATTACGCTGACGATACACAATTATATAGATCTTTCAGTTTTGATGACTTAAAACATGCTGAAGTTGAAATCAATGAAAATCTTCAACTATTGTTCGAAGTTTCGTGTGCCCACAACTTGAAACTGAACCCTAAGAAAGTCATGCTTTTTGGTCCAAGAACTAAGAAACATATTGTGAGTGACACCATTTCTATTCGTATTGACGGCAACGTCATACCATTTGTAGATGAATGCAAGAATCTGGGATTATATCTTGATACTAATATGAGATTCACTAAACATGTAAACCACTCATGTAGGTTATCTTTCAATATCCTGAGACAGTTATATCCTAGTAGGGACCTGATTTCAAAAAATATGAAGTTGAGACTGTGTGAATCTCTCATTTTTTCGAGACTGTCCTACTGTGACTGTATTTATGGTCCTGCCCTACTAGATACAGATGCTACAAGGCTACAGAGGATACAAAATAGCTGCATACGATTTTCATACGGCATCCGTAAGTATGACCATATTAGTACATCCTTCCAAGATTCAGGTTGGCTGAAATTGAAGCTGTGCAGGGAGATGCATTATGCTAACTCTCACCCATAAAACATTGAAAACTGGATACCCGCCTTACCTACGTAGAAAATTGGTCCCACTTTCACGTAATAATTCCTCCCGTAACAAACATATTCTACTCATTCCCAAACACCACACAGCACAATTCACCCGTTGCTTCTCTTATAATGCTTCTAAATTATATAATACCCTTCCCTCAGAAATAAAAGAATTCACTTTAAAAAATTTCAAGAAGAGATTGAAAGCATTGTTTCTTACAAGGGAATGATATAATGGTTACAAAGCTAGTTTCTCTCCAGGCGTGACGATATGTTATGTATGCATTACTTGGTTTATCATCTTCATTGATATTATCAACTTATTGTTTTTACGATTATTATCATCATTGTTTTCACTACTATTATCACCATTATTAATATATTTATATTCTAATCGCATTTTACTGTTAGTATAGCATATATGATTATGATCATTATTATTTTGGATAAACTTTATGTTATTATTACCTACTCATCTTTTTTTTTTCTTCTTGAGGATGGGTTTGAAAGCAGCTTTGATAGCTGAACCTCTCCTTTTCATCATCTTAATGTATTATATTTCTAATTTGTTTGTGTAATTTCCTTATTGATGATGAATAAAGACACATTATTATTATTATTATTATTATTATTATTATTATTATATACAAAAGTGGCATGAAGTGACAACTTAAGTCAATCAATAATCATCGTTATGATACAGAGTGGTAAAGATAGTCAGTGGATTTGATATTGTTTTAAATAGTATTCCAACAGTATTCAGCAACATTGGCCTCAAAAGTGCCTATCACTAAATCAATGAATTGAAGAGATTTTGTATTTCGTGTAAAATTTCTTTTAAAATCGCGAAGCGCTTTCGGCTGGAAAGCCATTATCAGTGCTATACCTGCAAGTAAGTAACATTAATGTAAATTTCAAAAAACAAATCCAAAAGTGTAGATTACTTAAGTGGGGTTCACAACCAAACTTTCCACGTTTTGCTTTTCACGTTTCGTATTCTGATTGGTGAAGGGGAATATGAAATTAAACGTCATGTCAATTCCAGACTGTGCTTCACCAATCAGAATGCGAAACGTAAAAAGCAAAACGTAAAAAGTTTGGTTGTGAACGCCGCTTTACTCGTCAAGTATTCACAAAAAGGTCCAAAAATTAGTGATCGACGACATCATTATGGTACAAACGGAATTAGGAACAGACAAATATACATTTAACAAAAAAGTTCCCTGATGAGTTATTGTGAAATTTTTCAAAAATACATGTTAAAATTGTTTGGTTCAGGTCCAGGAAGAGCACTGAATACCAATTCGAGAAGAAGATAAGATCTACACTGCTTTTGAGGCTGGGGGCCGTCTTTATCAATTTCGACGAATTCCATTTGATGTCACCAATGGTGTGTCTTGTTTTCAACGTACAATGAACGATATTATATCGAAGGAAGATCCAAAAGGAGTATTCGCCTATAACAACTGTATGCGGAGAAGAAATGCACAACACAAATTTGACGGCTCCTCTTTCATCAGTAAAAAAATACGGACTAACGCTCAACGGAAATAAGTGCCATTATTCGAAAAAAACAATCGACTTATTAGGATATACCATCAAAAATTTAACATTGACACCTGACCAAGAAAGGCTGAAACCTCTACTCAGTTTACCACTCCCTGATAATACAAATCAATTCGGCGGGTAGTTTGTATGTTTTCACACTAAGACAAAATTTTATAATGAAAACTATGTGAGATCATTATTTACCTGAAAAATCATATTCCTTCGTCTCTCGCTGCATTTTTTTTGCATTGTACGACAGGATGAAAAATGGCATATATGAATTAGTGAAAGAAATACGATTCTTATGACAAAATATTGTGAAAAACTATGTCAATCCCTTGATTGCTTTTTGAATGTTCGTACACGCGACCTATAAGAGCGGAGTGAAAAATAACCTCATACTTCCATCCCTCTACCTGTCGAAGATGATGTGAATAAAATTGCAAAACAATCACAAATAATCAGGTGAAGTCAAGAATTTCACAAAATCAATAGCCCTTCTCACCAGCTGCCACCAACAAACCATCAACATCAACATTCTGGATAAAAAAATACTGAGTGTACTGGAGCAAGCTACTTATGAGAGACAGGTGAGTTCCTTCTGAATTATTATAAGTTCAAAAACTCATGTTATGTTTTTTTCAGGTCCTGAGCCATCAGTATCGATACACTCATCCCAAGGTGGTATCAATGATATATAGTGTTATGTCAGTTCAGAGTCTGAATAAATGAATCAAAGCATAAAGTAAGTTTCTCCATCACCTAAAATAGTATTGTTACTGAAAATCCGAGGAAGGGTAATTTTCACGTCACAATATGATTCGATGTGTATTGACAGGTTGACCGTGTACTCATCTAATGAGAATCTATGAAAGTTGCGAATTATTCTTTCATTTATCTTATTACTTTTTGTTCAAACTGTCACATATTTTTCAGTTTTTGTATTGTTTCGAAAATATATTTTCTTGATGTATTCACCTCGTTTTTCACTGGTTCGCTATGTCCACTGTTTCCATAAGACGGTACACAGTGAACCAATTGACATGTTTTTTTGAAAAAAATATTATAGTTCACTTTGTTGCCGCCACCCTGAAGTACTTAGAAAAATGAATTGAATTAATGTTAATCGAAATTATTTATCATTGGCGTTTATTATGAACAGAACTGATTCACTGCGGGACAGTTTACCCTATACTATTATTTAGGTACTATTATATATCTGTACATTTCATTGAGCCTCATAACGATATTGTCCAATTTCCAAAATATGCAGTTTCTAATAGGTATCAACGAATATATATACCATTCTTTAGGTACTATCAAATATCTACTTACCCACAGTATATCCATCAGAAACTTTGGTCATCAATCCAACATCGAACTGCCAGTTGATGGCCAAGGCTTGACTCAATAGATTACACCAGATAGTGTACCTCGAACTATAGTTTGGCTTAGGAATAATCAAGAATTTTTGGTATACTTGTTGTAGAAGCTTTTGATCGCATTCCCAGGGGCAGCTGGTGGAACCGATCAAAATAACTCTATCTTCTGGACTGAAATCTAAAAAAAAGAAATAATCATTCGACACTTGGACATAGGATCAGTCAAGAAAACTGGATATAATAATATGTCCTTGTTATTCTCAATATTCAATAGTTATTTATTATACAAGGGAAAAAAGTTGTAGATTTTAGCTCCAGGTTGTGTTGTCTCCCGACGCGTAGCGAAGGGAGACAAAAAACCGTGAGCTAAAATCTAATATTTTTCCAGTGTGAAACACACTATTTTTTTCTGTGACAGACGAAAGCACCAATCAATATTGAGAAGATATTACATTATTTTGAAATCTGAAAATTATCGACGTGAAATTTTAAGTTTTCAACAGTAGGGACACCTGCGTTGTATCTTTATCATTCTTTTGAAGTAATCAAATATCTGATGTCACTTCTGTCAGTGTGATTCTGTGATTTGATTTCATGAAATTGCTAATTTAGTGGTTGTTTATTAATATACATACGTAACCGCGGAGTCGAATGGAAGATAAAAGGACTCCTTTTCATAGGGGCTATTTGAAGCAGAAGGTATACGAAACTGAACCTGCTTCAATATTGGACAGACGGCAAAGTATCACAGATATTTGTACAACTATATCGACGTTACTGTGAAATATCGAATAGGCTGTGCCTAAGGGCTGTGCCCATATCAAGAAGTTCAAAGCAACCATTTCGAGCATCTTCTGAACTGAACTCAGCTCACTTTCTTTAAATATGAAGTTGAACGTCGATGTATTGGGACTAATAAATGTTCCGCTATTGTGTAGTAGATGAAGATATTGACTTGATATTCTGTGGCTGTGAAGTATTTGTAGGGAGCTTCAAAACGATGTGTCACACGACCCCCCTTCCTATTCAATTTTTATTTCCTCGCCATCTTGAAATTTTCATCTGTCAATTTCACTCCACTCCAATTCAATTATCCCAAATTTCAATGCATTCAGTTGACCCGTTCAAAAAATAAATGGTGGGTTGGGAATTTGAAGAGAAGCACTCTTCATATTCGAATCGTTCATTATGTGGATGAGAGCAAAAACAACTACTTAATATTGGACACTTTTTTTTCAGAACTATTATGATGAAAGACCTATATTTGACTTTGAAAAAGTAAAACATTTTGTGCTATTTGTTGTGATTGAACATATGTTCGGCTACACAAGATTTATATCCATAAAAACAAGGTTCAAAGAACACATAGCCCATTTGAAATATGGCAGGTTAGATAAATCTTGTGTAGCCGAACATATGTTCAATCCCAATCATAACACACATATTACTAACCTCAAATTAGTTAAGCAAGTTAATAACATTAGAAAGCTAGACGCATATGAAAGCTTAGAGATATTTAAGAATAGTAATAGAGTAATGAATAAGGATAATGGACCTATTCCATATAGCCCTCTATATAGTTTAGTAAAATGAAAAAATAAGATCAACATGTGAACTCAACCATGACAAACATTAACTTGACGGTTAGTATTTTTCACAGTTGGATGAACATATACCTATTATATAAGCAGCACACTAGAATTGGATATTTACTTTTAATCTTCTCCTGAAGATGCTAACATAGTAAGCGAAACACGTGTCGAGGCGTCAAAAAATCGGTTTGGTTAGTGGTAAAACAGTGTAGTGTATATATAGGGTGCTGACAATTTGAAAGCTTAGAATTGATGTAACTCATGTATATGATTGACACCCTGTAGCTCTAAAACTGGTCATAGGATCGATCTGTAAATTGGACCGTGTAAGAAGGACGCTAATACCTGAAACACATCAAACTTTCAGAAAGATCAGCCGAAAGCCATTTTCCGTACTGAATGTGCGGGGTCCTTTCACGTTGGTAACGACTGAATCGGTCGCAAGCAATGTCGAAAATATGGTCGTATTTTCTGTGTGCCTTTCCAGGTCATGATGTATCTGCTAATGAAATAATTGCTTCGAAAATCACCTATGAAGAGACGTTGAAAATTACAACTCTACGGTAGGTATTGATTGAAAATTAATTCGAGAAATTTGATTCAGGTGCAGGATTCATCTCTTACCAGAATCAATAAAACGAGCATTTGATCTGAACATCATCCTACAAAAACCAAATATTGGTTTGGGATCATACACCAAACATTCGCTGATCTTATTTTAGGATGGTATCATCGTCAAATGAGGAATTCTACGTTATTCCAGATAACTTGAAACCATCATTAGAAAATGTATTGATAAGACATAATTATGATGATCAACCTTCAGCTGATTGAAGTGTTATCAAACTCCAATCAACTAGGTTAGGTTCCATGTGAGTGGGGCGAACACCTCCCCTCCACTGCGACCCCAGATGGATCTATTGTGGCTCACCCCTAGAGGTTACAGTTCACCGTACAATCCACATCTTTTTACAAAGTTCATGGTTGAATTGGGTGAGATTTGTCTGAAATCGATAGGTTCTAGGTTGGTAAAGCCAAATGTGTCGAACCTTAGTCTTTTTAAGCTAGAGCATGAACATAATATGTGTTCAGCCGTTTCGTCTTCCACACAACAGAACCGACAGTCCGTTTGTTGGTTCAGACCCATCCTTCCCAGGTGGTATCTTAGACGACAGTGTCCCGTCCAGTCATAATCCGCAGGTTACCCCTGCTCCATTCTAGGATCTGCCTGGTTATTTTTTCCGATGGTTTAGGCAGGAACGCCTTCGAATGGGTTAATCCTGGTAATTCGGACCAGTACGTGAGTGTTTTTCCCTCCGCCCAGCCCGAGATAGTTGTTTTCGCCGCACCTGCGGTGACCCCAAAATATGGTTCTGGTCCTATGAACACAGATTCGGTTCCCTGTTTGGCGAGGATGTCGGCTTTCTCGTTACCCTCCACCCCCTGGTGTCCAGGCACCCACAGCAAAGTGACTCTGTTGTTAGCACCCAGGCTTTCTAGGGATTCAATGCAGCTCCATACAAGCTTGGAATTTATCTTGCTGGAGCTCAGTGCTTTAAGAGCAGCCTGACTGTCTGATACAATACTGATATTTTTGTTTACTAGAGGTTTATTCGACAACTCTCTAGCACACAATGCAATTGCGAATACCTCCGCCTGAAAGATTGTAGCATATTTGTCGAGATTGACGGAAATTTCCGTCTTCGGTTTTCTGCTGAACACACCGCCTCCCACTCCACGAGGGGTTTTCGAACCATCTGTGTACATTACGTGTTCGGTCTCTGGGAATCGGACTGATCCGCTTGCCCATTCGTCTCTCTTCGGGAAGAGGACTTTGAAAGACTTTTTCACGTGTGTCTGAGTGGCCAACATGTCGGAAACCATTCCTAGAGTTTGGCGATTTTTTGTTTCACACAGTATCCCGGAGTGGTCCAGCAGTCGCCCCCCTCTGATTTGATTTTCCAATGACAGGAATCTGTAGGAAACCATCCTGGCTTCCCTCTCCAAGACAATGTGGAGGGGAGTGAGGTTCAGGAGGTTTTCCTTCGCTGCCGTTGGAGTAGAGGACATCGACCCTGTAATGGCCAGGCACGCCAGCCGCTGGAGACCAGCAAGCTTTGCCCTGGCTGTTCCCTGCAGACCTTTAGTCCACCAGACTACCGAGCCATACGTGACCATTGGTTTTACCATTGTTTGGTAAATCCAGTAAATCTGTTTGGGGTTCATTCCCCATGATTTGCCACATACCCTTCTGAGGTTCCAGAGGGAAAATCTGGCTTTGTTAATAGTTTTTGCCATATGGGCGTTCCAGGTGAGTCTTTTATCTAGGGTGACCCCTAGATATTTCACCTCCGTCGCAAACGGAATGCTCTCTCCATATAGGACAGGCTGACGAAGCTTATCTAGCTTTTGCCTTTTGGTAAAAGGGATGATTACAGTTTTCCGGGGGTTCACAGACATCTGCTCCCTCTCGCACCATCTGTACACAGTATTGAGGGCTTCTTGTAGGCCGTTTGAGATCGTCGCTTCAAATTTCCCTCTTACTATTAGGACGAGATCATCTGCATAGCATTGGAAATCCATCCCCTGCATGGAGAGATCGCTCAGCAGAGAGTCAACCAAAAATGACCACATAAGGGGGAAAGTACCCCGTCCTGTGGACAACCTTTTGCCGCTCTAAACCTGATCGACCCTCCCTGCAGTGAAGATATGACGTACCGATTTCCAATCATGGTTTTGATCCAGTTGCATATTTGCCTGCTGATTCCTCTACCTTGCATTGCCATGTAGAGTGATTGTGGTAGGGCGTTATTGAAAGCTCCATCTATGTCTAGGAAGGCTGCTAGCGCAATTTCCTTATGATCTAAGGAATGGCTGATCTTTCCTACAAGATTATTTAGTGCTAAATCCGTTGATTTGCCTGTTTGGTAGGCATATTGATGGGGATTTAGGGGATGCTCCCTTAGATTCCCCTCTCTAATATGCCTGTCTAGAATTCTTTCTAGAGTTTTTAATAGCAACGAGGTAAGGCTGATCGGTCGGAAGGATTTGGGTAGGGAATGATTGCCGTACCCGATTTGTGTATATACACAACCCTCGCTGTTGACCAGCCTAACGGAATGTAGCTCCACGCCAAACTCGCTCTATATAATTTAACCAGGAGAGGTAGTAAAACTTCTCTACCCTTTTGTTAGAGGGCAGGAAAAACTCCGTCCTCTCCCGGAGACTTGAATGGGGAGAAACAATTCACCGCCCATTCCACTGACTCTGGGGTGACCACCATTGAGGCATTCTTCCAGTCCTCCTTTTTTGGTCGTATTATCGATCCCATTGGAAGTGGAATCTGCTGACGGTCCTCCAGGAGCAGGCTGCTGGGAATGAGAGTCTGTAGAAGAACCTCTAACCTCCAATCAACTAACAGCCGGTTACATAAAGCATTAGATGAAAGATGGAATATTCAATTTGTTTATATTCATGGCAACGTAGGTAAACCTCAGCTGGTAGGTTCGGAGTTGATTCTGAGTTGAGTTAACAGAAAGCAGGGTAATGTAGCTAGCCCCAGATGTAGTACACACTACCAAAGAACACTTAATCCGTAATACTCATATTCTTTTTAAGAACTGGTTGGATTGGTACAAGGTATTGTGCAAATGCAAAACCAAATTATTTCAAAGAGAACCACCATCTCCGCAAAATTTGAAGAAAAAAAATCTAGAACCTGTAGAAATAATATAATAAAGTCAATGATTATAGTCTCTGGGGTTTACTATTATTCGTCATTCCTGAAGCTGATGACGAGACTATCATTATTCATTAACAAGTGCTTCTCGCCAAGATGGCGTCCTTTCGACATTTTGCTGGTTAAAAATTTTTTCTAGATGCCAATAGAGTTGAAGATTACAAGATAGCACGTTACTAGTCAACAGTCATTTTGTAGGATGAATATTTTTATCTGAAAATCTGGTGTCATATGGAAAGTTGAAATCAATTTTTAATTGGAATCAAAACGTAGCATTTGAACTAGCAGTGGGATGAAATATAATGAGTCGTTCGAAGGTTAACTAGAAGGAGGGGTTAAGGTTACTTTGTGGAATTTCCATCCACTATTGTAATCAATTATTGGAATAGTGAAGATGAGCAAATCGATTATAAAGAGGAGAATAATTATTTGAAAAAAACGCGAGGAGTTATAAAATTAGAGGAGTCGAATGTGTCAAAACTGCTTGCAGCCCAAGTTGATGGATTTCTGAAGAATTAAAAAATCATCTGAAGAAACGTTATCAAAGTTTGATCAAGGATAGCTGAATCGATGCATTTTTTTTTTCATTGAGGAAAGTAGTAGCAGCCAAGGAATATTTCAGTTGAGTTGTCATATTGTAATATATCATTCTCCATTCTTCTCAAATTATCATCAGCGTTTAATTTAATTCTTGGGTCGAGAAGTAATTATCATCTTGACAATCATCCACCATATAATACAGGGTGTTTCCGAAATTGGGATGATGAATAAAAGGAGGGGTTCTATGAGACATAATGACACGATAAATCACAAGAGAATATTTTTTTTTTAATCTTCGAACAATATGCGCTTCTTTCATACTACATCTTTCAACTATTATTGAACGTCCGGCAACATTGCATAAGTCACTGACACTTCTGGTGCTTGTTATCTTGCCGAAAGCAAACGCTTGAGTTGGGCTATTAACCTCTGATCAAATGATTTTCAAAAGTTTCAGCCAAAGTTCGGAGCTCAATATCTCTTTTTTTCGACAAAAATGTTTTTTTATGTCGTATTGTTTTTCCGTCTCCTATCATCTATTCAATTGATTGCCCCAATTACATAAACACCCAGTATAATGGACATGTTAGCGATGTTCAATGGATACCCATTCAAGATGGTCTGAATGTCCAATGAACGTCTATTTATCACCCAGAGTATATCCTGAGGACGTCCGAAGGATATCATTGAACACCAACTGGACGTCCTCAAGCTATCCTGCATGGTGGCTCAAGTATATTCATTGAATGTCTGTGGGACATAATTTGAAGGGAAGTAGACAGTTATTGGGTTTTAGGAATATCTTGTATGGATTACCAGTAAACATCCATAGGATGTCTGTGTTTTATGGTATGGCCATATACATAAATATATTTTTTCTGTGACGGGAAAAAAGTTTGGCATTTCATCCCTGTTGGCAGGTTATAAAATGTCACTTTTCATAAATTACTTTTTTCCCGTGGGAAAAAAGTGAGTACTTCTTTCCCGGATATATATCACATATATTTACACTGTTGATGGCTTTTGTTGTGCTATAGTTCCGAAAAATGAGTCAATAATACCGTCTCCGAGAAAGAACTGTAAGTCCTTTTATCTTCCATTCGACTTCGCGGTTACGTGTATTGCTAAATAACCACTGAATTCGCAATTTCTTGAAATAAAATCACAAAATTAGACTGACAGAAGTGACATCAGATATTTGATTACTTCAAATGAATGATAAAGATGCCTACAACGCGGTGTCCCTACTGTTAAAAACTTAAAATTTCACGTCGATAATTTTCAGATATCAAAATAATGTAATATCTTCTCAATATTGATTTGTCCTTTCTTCTGTCACAGAAAAAAATAGTGTATTATACACGGGAAAAATATTAGATTTTAGCTCACGGTTTGTTGTCTCCCTCCGCTACGCGTCGGGAGACAACACAACCTGGAGCTAAAATCTACTACTTTTTTCCCTTGTATAATAAATAATTTTTTGAAATGAATACATACTTTTGATCATTTTTGGCAAATCCTTTTTCAATCTTTTCGGGTCTGTTTTATCAGTTTTTGGAATCTTCTTGACAAAAGGTCTCTCAGCACAGTCCATATAAATCACTGAAGGTTGCAAGAGTCTGGATACTTTCATAACTAAGTGAATGAGCATTATTAATCCGGATTTGCCCGGATATTTCCCGACGATGTTTGATGGGGTCAAGTCGAATAGTACTGCACCTGCCTCAGTACATATAGATTGCACCTGAAACCATGCCAGATAATAATATGAACGTGTTGATAGTATCACAAAAGTGGAGCAAAATTATTTATTGTGGAAATAGTCGGGTATATGTTTCTACATTCATTGATAGAAATTCATATAAGAATAGGAATGGATCATGGTGGATAAAACGCTGAGAAATTTATAAAATACTCAGAAAGAAAAAATATCATTAGATGAGAATTGAAATACATAACTACGAAAGCCTAGGAAGGCCACTGTTGTGTGTATTTCATTTTATATCTGAATTTAGACTCATTTCTCAGAATTCAGACTGTCGTCCCTGAATCCATACTTTTTTGTCTGAATTCAGTGTTGTTCTCTAAATTCTGACTTTTTTCTCTGAGTGTAGACTTTTTTCTCTTGATTCAGTCTGAACATCCAAAAGTACCTACACGCCAAAAAATCATGAGCATGAATTCCTAGCAGAAAAAATATGTAGGTTCGTATATGCAGGCATTTTTCTGCAAAACGATTGTTTTGTGATACACAGGGTGAAACTTCTCAAACACATTTTGTGTAACGCTGAAATGGAATGAATAGGCACATTCAATTCTGGTATATCCTTTAACTCATTTCTCATTCATAATCACACCAGCGTGAGACCAATATCAGTACAAAAATATCTCTGTAGTCAACGAAGTGTCAGCTGAAAAACTATGGAGAAACCTTCTGATTTCTGACAGTTGTAATTGAACAAAATGCGTCCCTGAAGTTGCATTCTGTATAGGAAACGATAAACGTCTTACTCTCTATTTTTCTGATTTTTTGGAACACCTTGTATACACTGAATTCAGAGGAAAATATCTGAATTTATAATAAGAAGTGTGAATTCAGCGAAAAAAGGCAGGATTCAGAGAAAAAAGTCTGAATTCAGAGAAAAAAGTCTGAATTGAGACGAAAAAGTCTAAATCCAGCTGACAAGAAAGTGTGAATTCAGACGAAACGTCCACATTCGGAAAAAAGTTCTGAATGAAAAGATGAAATGAAATTCACAAAACGGTGGCATTTCTACGCTTCCGTACATAACATAGGTATATTACATATATTGATAAAATGCGGAGAATTATAGAAATGGATATTTTCCTGTAAGGTTAAGGTGTCCAGAATGATTCTTAAAAAATCTGTGAATATTATTTCTTACTGCCATGCTTTATCTCCAAAAATGAACATTGAATTTTTAAATTGCACGGAATGGAATTTATCCAGTGTGGCGGTCAGGCTAGAATAAACCTACGGTAGGTCCCGACTGTCGTTGATATGGCGACTAATAGGACGTCAATAGGTGGAAGATGGCTAACCCCATCGCCTAATACGATACTACCAGATACACCAGGCGCTGTGATATTGGATATATCCATGTTTCAGTAGCTGGTTGATGTTTCCGGCCAACCCAACCTAATCAAACTCCCGTTTTCTTATATTATAGAAAAATCAACGATGAGTTCTCCACAATAACCATTCTCCAAAAGTGAATATCCACTCCACTAGGATTTCCGGGCGAGAGGTGCTAGAGGAGGTTAACCATCGGCCGATAAATGCCTCAAGATAGACCTTTGTAACATCCGTGGTCAGAGTAAGAACATCAACGATGTCCATCGACAACTTCAAACTGAAAAGCAAGTCAGATTTGCTCTGACTGATACACAAGTCAATTCATGCACTAACACGACCAAATGCTCTGTCCTGGGTACGAACTCCATACACGTTTCAGGTTGAAAGGAGGACTCTGCCTCTATTCTAAAACGTATCTCTCATGTCATCGACAAAAAACTTTGGAACCAAATGAGTTCGATGTTATGTGGTTCAAACTCGCTAGCCAGAAACAGATCAAATATCCATCCTATGAGAGCTCTCCGAGTTCTTGTCTCTGAAGCTTGACATGATCCAACATAACCATCCAGCAGCAGAAATCATCATCATGGACGATTTCAATGTACACAACTCGGTTTATAAACTCCAACAAAACTGATGGATCTGGGTGACCAGCCGATACTTTTGCCATCACTCACGGCTTAGAGCAGCTTATCAAAAAACCCACACAAATTCCTGATATCAATAACCATTGAGCCACAATACTTGATTTATTCCTCACCAATAACCCAGCACCTCACTCCATAGATGTACGAGTACCACTAGTTGATTCTGACCACACACTTATCTCCACAACCTTCCCATTTTTCATTCCTCCAACTGCTCTAGCACGTCCACGTCTTGTATGGCACAATTACTTCGTTATAACAGTAGGAGAAGAATCAACAAGTAACATGAAGAGAAAAAATTGTACACGAAATTTTCAATTCGTTATTTTTCGAAGACGTGAATGAAACTAAGATATACAATACCATGAACATACCTCATAATTAAGTCAATCAGAGAATGATATTGTCCAAGGGCCATCAGGAAATCGGTAGTAAGTCCTATATCCAAAAGCGGAGATAAGCTGAATGTGGCTAGCTATCGTGCCATCTCGCTTATACAGGGTGTCCGGAGATAAAACCGACAAAACTCATGGGGTTATAGGGACTATCAATATGATTGCAAAATGCCATAAACGAATGTCCAAAACGGCTTCGTTACTGAGATACAGAGTGATTCGTGGATTTTGACAAAAAATTCAATCCGCCATATAAAATACAGGGATTAGCCGATTGGATTCAAATTTGGTACATGAATTACACTGAAAAGCATCAACAAGTAGCCCTTTGATCGAAACCAACATCAGGAACGGAATAATATTTTTCCCCTATGTTGAGTTATTGTTAGGATAACTCATCCTAAATCATAATAACCAAAAATTTCAACTCAGATTCGCAATCTACGGAGAAAATTGTATAGGAATTTGTTGAAAAATCTCCTGGCACCATCTTAGTTATTCCGTAAGTGAATATTATCTTGATTTTTTTCATTGAAAAATCAATCATTGTCGGATAAAGTACGTATATTTACGAAACCATGACATGAATGTCGTTATTTTCTTCGATCAGTTCATGAATCGGAGTAAAATGAAATATTCTCATTACCCGAAAAAACTGAAGAATAAATTCGTATCAGGACTGGAATGAGTGCTTTGTTTGGTCATGTTAGCTGACCTAGTACATCAATAGTTATCAATAATCTGATCGTAGATTCGGAAGCTAAAAAAATCGTATAAGAACCTGTTAAAGAAGGGTGAAGTTTTCGTAAATTATATTCGCTCACTAATGAATTTGAATTTATGAGAATACTACACAACGAACAATAACTGTTTGTAATGAACATAACAAAAGCAACAAATTCGTGAAATAATCTCACTACCCAGTATTACAAAACATTTTCGAAGTGGAGCCCTCCAACATCAATACATTTTTGAGAGCGTGCTATTAGATGATTCACTGACTTGCGAATTATTTGAGGGTTTTTTCTAACACTAACACATGCAGCAGTGATTTCTCATAAAACATTTCTTCATTATGAACTTCTTACTTTGAATGACCTCATAAAAAATAATCTAGCTGAGTTAGATCATGGGATAGCGGTGGCCAATTTACTGAACCTCCACGGCCAATCCATCGATTGGGGTAATTGGCATCGAGATGGTTTCTAACTTGAACTGAAAAGTGAGGTCTAGCACCATCATGCTGAAACCACATACCTCAGGTATTTACACCTTGCAATAGATCCGGTCAAGTATTGACCAGGAAATTTAGGTAAACATCACCAGTTAAAGCCCAAACACAAATAGAATATCTGCGTATTTCTCATAAGTGAAATGAAACGGCATCATAAGTACACTCTCAGAACTATAGTTTGATCCTAAAAACACTGGAATAATAAATGAACACCAATAAAACAAACTCTGATGACAGCTGAACAATGGTTTTCCATAATGAAATTCTGAGTTTGACACAAGCCTAGTATTCTTTATACACAAACATTATAAGGTACTCATACGGATTTATTATTTGAAAGTCCAATCCGATCATTTTTCAACAAGTCTTTCTCAGTGCATTCCGTATCTGCGATCAGATCATTGTTATACTAGATCATCTATTCTTACAGGAATATAATCATAGGAAACCGCATTCCAGTCCTGATACGAATTTATTTTTCAGTTTTTTATTTTACTACGATTTACAGACTGATTGAAGAAAATAACGATATTCATGTCATGGTTTCGTTAATATTTATTATATTACCAATTTTGATAGTACTTCATCCGACAATAATTGAATTTTGAAAGAAAAAAAAAATAATTAATTACGGAATAACTAAGATAGTGCCAGGAGATTTTTCAACAAATTCCTATGAAATTTCTACCGTAGATGTCGAATCTGAGTTGAAATTTTTTGTTATTATTATACAGGGTGAGTTATTCTCACAATAACTCAACATAGGGAAAAAATATCATTCCGGTCCTGATATTGGTTTCGATCAAACGGCTACTTGTTGATGCTTTTCAGTGTAATTCGTGTACCAAATTTGAATCTAATCGGTTAATCCCTGTATTTGAAATGGCGGATTGAATGTTTTGTCAAAATCCACAAATCACTCTGTATGTCAATAACGAAGTGGTTTTGGACATTGGTTTATGGCATTTTGCAATCATATTGTCGGTTTTATCTCCGGACACCCTGTATCAACTCTAGCTAGAGTGTATGATAAAAAACAATAAAAAAAGACTCGTCAGTTGTCTCGAAAAAATTATCGCTCTATCAAAAACTCAATTTGGATTTCAAACTGGAAGATCAACGCAGAATGCATGATGAATGCTGATTAATGAAATAGCCACTAATGTTGATAGGAGAACACCAACTCTCTGAATTTTCATTGACTTGGCAAAAGCGTTTGATACAGCTAGCCATGCATACTCAGCTTCTGGATTTCTTGGAAGGATATGGTATGAGACAGTGCCTACTCTATCAGTAGGCCCTGTATGAGAGGAATAACACATTCATTGCTCAGCAGTTATCTCAAGAATAGACAACAGTGTGTCAATATTGCTGACAGTACCCGTTGATTTAAGACAAAAAAATGTAGTATGTATACCACAATGGTCTGTTTTATGACGAATTTGAAGGAAATAAAGTAAGTTTTGCAGATGACACTGCTGTTTTATATAAAGCTCGAACTTGAGGAATCTTGAAATTGAAGGCAGAATGACTTCTCGAATATAATTGAATGGCTCGATAACCGCCTACTCACGATGAATATGCACCGAAAACTCATCAGTTAAAGTACCTTTCATGAGGAAAAGTCATTCTCAAAAAAATATTTACTTCTATGAACCCAAACTGTATAATTTAATTCCGATTCAGCTGAAAACTATGAATACCTTAAATTCCTACAAAAGAGCAGTCAAAAATATGATATGTTAGGATAAAAGTATGTATGACTCAGTCTTCAATTAATAATTAACAATCTATAGTTATGTTAAAAGTTTTTCCACCTCCAGTTTCAGTATGTTTCTTTCTCACTCACCTTCCCAAAGTTCAATCAGAAGAAAATCAATCAGCACAGAATGACATACAAACCGAGAAGAACATTGTTTAAAGTCAGGAAATATCAGATACTCACAATACAAGCCCATTGGGGCTTAGGTGATGATGATATGTCCTGGTCTTTTATTTTCATTGTTATTTTGATTGTACCAAACAATATGAAATAAGTTCAGAAACTCCTGTATGATGAAGATATGAATAAATACTTACTTACTTACTTACTTACAAGAGTCATTTGATACCTTTCACCACACATGCAAAATGTTTACCTAATTTTGATACATTGACCATCCCAAATGAGAATAATCAGCAAATGACTATCTCTTCAGCGACAAGTATTGAATACCTAGGAATATACATAAATTTTGAAATATATATTTTCTCAAGCAAGGTTATTGCTGATCGCAAAGCATCGAAATTGATGTCTTCAAAGGTATGGTTACTCCTGACAAGCTTATGTTGGGCACAGTGAGATCGGCTTTTCTAGAGAAAAGGCATGCTTGTGTTTTGTTTGCATTGAAATCTACCAAGTTATTGGATCCCCATTCGAGAATGGGCGTGTACACCTTGGTAGAACTTTTAACTCAAACCATGTTTATAATGATCCTTTCATACATAAATAATGATTGACGACATAATTCGATCGGAAAATTTACTGGAATGTTCAATTTTTGGACATAAATAATAGTACCATCTGAAAACAGACCCTCTTATGACGTAGAAACCTCATCTCGCCATAGTTAAAAGAAAATACCAAACGCCGGACGGAGACTGAGGCAACTGATATATTAATTCTTTCAACTGTGATCTCGCGATAATTCACTCTGCCAGAAATCATGTATCATTCATCTCTGTCTGGAATAGTCCTGTTTCATTATTAGGGTTTTGACGTCACATCATCGCCTCGTTTTCAGAGGTCCGAAAAATCGGGGATTTCAATAATTTTTTATAAAACGTAGGGAGCTCACAGCGATAAACGGTTTGCGGTGGTGAGCTAGTTTGGGTGAGTTCTATCGAAATATGGAATGAAATTTTTTTGTGATATGAGCCCATTGTTGCCAAGTTCATATTTATGTTGTTAACATTTCCTAGTTCGTTTCTGATTTGCCTGGTTGTTATTGGGGCCTCGAATGAAAAGGCGGTATGGAGGGTACTATCATCCGCGAAGCTGTGAACTGGACATGAAGTTGCATCCAACAAATCGTTGATAGGCAGTAGAAATAGTGTTGGTGCTAGAATTGATCCTTGCGGAACACCAGAATTTATTATAAGATAATCAGATGAAACTCCGTCGATTACTACATGGAGAGACCTGTTTGAGAGAAAACTAGCTAGCAGAGAACATAGCTGGGGAGGCAAGCCATAAGATGGAAGCTTGGCGAAGAGTCCGTGGTGCCAGACTCGATCGAATGCCTTGGAGATATCAAGTGCCACGGCTAAGGTTTCACCATATTTTCCAATAGATTGCTGCGACTATTGCGAGTCTATACTCGCACGAACATGATCACAGCAGCTCGGGCAAACTGATAACTCTGATCCCAGACTGCGAGCAATTCTTTCACTCGCAGTGAGCACACCATACTATAATTCCACCATGACCTCTAACGACCGTTCAGCTGATCAAAATACTGAGAGATTATTCAACCTAGTAATCTAGCCGAAACAAACTATTCACTTTATAAATGATTCCCATCAGAGTTGATCTGTCTGAAATGAAAGTATGTACATTGTGAACAAGATATGTATACCTTACTGTTGTTGATATAGCGTTTGATGATTTCCTATTCGAACGAGATAGTCGCAGATTTGGAAATGAACTGTCTCGACCAGGTATCAAATTATGGCTAGCGAAGTTCATGCAGGTAGGTAATCTAGGTGCAATTATTATCTAAACCTTGACAACGGTGACGATATGAGAAGACTAATCAGAAGTTGAGTGAAGAGTGATAGGACATAAACGTCGAATGTTAAGGCTCCGCAGGAATAGTAAGTTAATTTATCAAAAAACGGTACAATATATTGTGGCCAACTTTTAATATAAAAGGATGGAATTATTAAAAAGTCAAACACATTTGCTATCGGCAGCTGTACATCGGAGAACAGATAAGTGAGTTCGAATTATAGGCTAGATGGTGAAGAAAATTCAAGTTCTTGGACGCCACTCAATTTATAAAAATCCTACAATTTGGATAATTGAGAAAACCAAATTTCTTTCCAAATAATCTGTTTTTCAAAAATCTGAAAGTTGTTCAAAGTATATTTTCTTAGAAGGCTGGGCTGGACATATGGAAGAATGAAAACCAACATAAAATTCAAGACCTATTATATTTCACACCACCAGAGACAAGGTTATATATGGACCTATGTAGAGGCCTGCAGTTTCATGATGAAAAATAATCACTAAAGTACTGTATTATTTCAATAGTGCAGGTTAAGTAAATTGCATGGTGATTCTATCATAATTTTCCTACCTATACCAGGACAATTACCATATTTTTAGAATAAGTGAAAATAAGTATAGTAACAATCCTATATCAACTATAAAACGGACTGTATAACTAGTCAAAGAATGATAGCGCAATGAACTGTAAGCAACCGCAGTCACATAGTATACTATGGGAGAGCTTCACAAGAGCTTCACCAGTTTGTGAATTAATACTGTAAAAAAGGTGTGATTACTCAACCAGTCTCAGATGTGAAAAAATGTAAATATGTATCAAAAAGGTAAAACACTGAAGGTGGAACAAAAAAACCTGATTGTGGTCCAAGGGTCCTCTGCAATGGTCCAGATCACCCCAATCCAAGGTCCCAAGTGGTATGATTGTAGATGTGCAGCATAGGTCACTGCAGGTGAAGACAACACAACGAGGAATGCTGAACCTCCACGGTCAGCAGAGTTCCAGGATGCAGTGTAACCAGGGATCAGTCTCTACCAGCTGCTACTGGGCTCCATCTGGTGTCTCCATGGTCGACTCTGGCCAAGATCCGAAGACCTTGCAGGATTACTCAGATCCACTGGGGGATCTTGACAAGGGTAGAGTAGAGTATCCTGAGGGCCGGTCGCTACCAGGAGTCCGAAGCACAGCCAAGCTGCACCCTAGCACCCTAAGAAATAATCTGAATATAGCCTCCTGAGAGGGCACACAGAGCACGTGGAGACAACAGAAAAAAAACTGAAGAACAGGATATATTTTCGAAGATTTCACTGCTGAATCTGCTATGGCTGTGACTTACCTTCTGAGAAGGGAGGTAGGATTGAAGAGTTTTTAGATCTTGCTTTTTAAGGACTGAAACAGGCCGGGCTGCATGGCTTCTAAAACTTCATGGCAGTCTCCAGGAACAAATCCCACAATTGGCTTCCTGACGGAGATTCCATCCACTAACCGGTAAGCAACGGCTTCCCAAAATCAAATACCCCTAAGGGTTTCTACGGTTTTCACCGAGAAAATCAAAATCACTTTTCACAGGTCAAGTGCACGCCACCATGGCTAACCGAGAAAAAGTGAGGTAGGTACGTGCCGGAAATTCCTGTTAAAATCCCAAATCAGCGCCAAATATGAAATCCAAGAATCCTATTGGTCGAAGAAATGCTTACGCCCTAATTATTAGGAAGAATTGTTCTTCTTCTTCTGTCTTCATAGGAATAATCTCCAAATCCTTCACAGAAGACAAATGACAGTCCGCAATGACTGCAGTATGACAACAGTGACAGTGACATCCTGATGACACATGAAAATATAACCTGAAATATTATCCCAAAAATAAACAAAGAATTTATCCAAATTGAAACCAATTCAGAATGAACAACATCATAAATCCTGAGATATTCCAGCGAAATAGGATTTATCGCCCTGGAGAACATCAACGGTAAGTTGTCTGTCTACTTTTGAATGGATTACAATATTAAATATTTTCTTCGATTCTAGGGCCTTAGGATCAGAACGCCAGAAATCAAAGACTCCTGCAGCTTACATCATCACCTCCTATTAGCACATAGAATATCAGAAGAAATGAGTACTCTACTATTGGAATTTGTTTGTTAAAAGATCTCATTCAAAACTGTGTGTGATATGATATGGTTGTTTAATTAAATGTTCTATTACTCAAGGATTATTTACTATATGTCAGACTGAATGTTCACTATGAGTATGGTTTCTTCTCAAATTCATAAGGTAAGAATTTGAAAACTATGTTTATTACACCAAAGAAAAATAAAACAAATCTTAGCACACCACAGTGCTACTCTACTGTAATTTGATAAGTTTCATCAAAATAATTAGCTAATATTATCTTGTAGCAAATTCAAATGCTACATATACCCCTCTCCAAGAGAAAAAATTGGTCAACTTGTTGAGAAATTTTTGATAAGGTATATGGGATATCATGGATTATGATAGTAACTTCGTGTACTAAACGTTCCTTTTATGGAAATCCAAAAATTGGTAATGTCTGAATTGAGAAAAGTCTGAATCAGGTAAGGTCATAATCGGTAGGTCAAATCCATTATCCTCAGGACTATATAAAGTCTAAGTTGTACTATTTACAAAAAAATATTTACATAAGTGGCAATGATGATGTTCAGGTTGATCAGACCTAGGAATCATCAAAAAAAAAAAAAAAAAAAAAAACTATTTTTAAGTATGCATACTCTCAGTAGAACACTAAATCCAATATTAGGTTTTATACTGAAAATCCCAAAATAAAAAGAAAACCACCCAAGGTTTCTTTCAAATTTGCACCAGCAAAATTTGTCAAAAAGACCAAAATCGTAATTGCAATTACCTTAATTTTAAACGTGCACCAACGCACCAAAAAAAAAAATCTCAAATGTGCACCAACGCACCAAAAAATTTCAAATGTGCACCAACGCACCAAAAAAAAAATCTCAAATGTGCACCAACGCACCAAAAAATTTCACAAGAATCTTATTTTTACACAACCTACAGATAATACTGTATACAAATCAAAGGTTCTGGTTTGTATAAAAATAAAATATCTATCCAACAGAAACGTCTGAATTGGATCCAAAATATTCCTTTATTCACGACTAATATATTATACTTGTGGTTTTTGAAGTATAATGCCATATATTAATCCCGCAGGGAATAAAGACTATTAATCCCTCGCCATTATTCCCTGCGGGATTAATATATGGCATTATACTTCAGAAACCACAAGTTTATATATTAGTCGCAAATAAAGTAGAGTATACTACTCGCAATAATGGCTATTATTCTCTCGGAATGTTACTCCCTCGCCGCTAACGCGGCTCGGTTCGTAAAAAATCCTCGAGAATAATAGCTATCATTATTGACTCGTGGTATAATCTACTATTAAATCTTTGATATGCCAATCTCCAGCAGGAGAACCATCAGCATTATCTAAAGAATAGACTAAACGAGAAATTCTTTTTC
This sequence comes from Phaedon cochleariae, assembly GCA_918026855.4. NCBI lineage: Eukaryota > Metazoa > Arthropoda > Insecta > Coleoptera > Chrysomelidae > Phaedon > Phaedon cochleariae. The sequence goes on from OU896708.1 coordinate 23,407,337, forward strand.
TCACTGTACACAAAACATATTTGGGAGGTAATTTTCCGCTAAATTTTATTGAAGCATCGGATAGAATCTTGTTTCTTCTCCAGACTTTATCACCTTCATTAAATATATGGTCTCTCTTTCTAAGGTTGTATGATGATGCATTTCTCTGGTAAGCCTTATGAAGCCTTTCCTGCACTGTCTTAAAGACATCACTAAGCCCCTTGATATCTTGAACAAAACTATCCCTGCTGTCAGGTAAAAGTTCAATATCTTGAGTATTAGGAATGCTACCATAATATTTACCAGAAATAGGCACATTACGACCAAACATCAAAAATGCTGGAGTATATTGGGTGACTTCATGGGTGGCGATATTTATCGCTTGTTGAATTTTATATAATTCCTTATCCCAATCTTTATGTTCATCTACATAACTCCTAATGGCTTGACCTATTGTTTTATTGGTTCTTTCCACAAAGTTACACTGGGCTGAATATCTAGGAGTATACCATATTTTTTGAACATTGTAGGTTTCTGCTAACTTTTTAAATAGTTTACCAGCAAACTGGGTTCCATTATCACAGATGATGAACTGTGGAACTCCAAAGACTAAAAAAACTTGGTTTTCCATGAATTTAATGATGCTAGGTGCCTTGGCATCTCGCATTGGACACAATAGTGTATACTTTGTGAAAAAGTCTGAAACAACCAATAAGTAAGTGAAACCTTTAGAAGATCTGGGAAACGGTCCCATGATATCGACAGCAATAGTCTGAAAAGGAAATTTAACATTTCTCTGAGCACCCATGAGTCCCATCCGAGGAGTATTCGATAACTTTTGCGACTGACAAACTTTACAGGACTTTACATATCTCAGAATGTCCGATCTCATTTTAGGCCAATAGTAGTGCTGCTGAACTCTTGAGAGTGTCTTGAAAAAACCAAAATGGCTACAAATAGAAGGGTCATGTGAATCTTTCATAACTGAAAGTCTTTGTGATTTAGGCACAATCACTTTCCATTCAATAATGTTCGATTTGACGGGCACTTTGGAAGGAATATATTTATAAATCAGTTCATTTTCAACTCTAAAGTGGGGATAGGCATCTGGATCTTGAGAGATCTTACTACATAATGAGGTATACCATGAGTCTGTATCATCAGACTTCAAATCAATTAAATTCAACTCTGGACTTTCGTCATCTGAAAGAGGTATCCTTGAAAGAAAATCGGGAATAACATTATGAACCCCAGGCTTATGAATCAACTCAAAAGTATGCTGTCGTAACTTGACAGACCATCTTGCTAATCTACCAGAAGGGTCTTTGAGATTGTTCAGCCACAGCAGACTATGGTGATCAGTTATTACTTTGAAAACCGTTCCCTCAATGTAAGGACGAAATTTGTCAATTAAGAAGATCAAACTCAATAATTCTCTTTCAGTGACACTGAAATTTCTCTCAGATTTGGACAAAGATCTGGAGGAGTAAGCAATTATTCTTTCGACACCCTGAACTTCTTGGGTCAACACCCCACCTATGCCCACATCACTTGCATCACACTGTATAGTGAAAGGTAGTGTAAAGTCTGGGGGACAGAGAATAGGTGCTGAAACAAGAGCCTTCTTGATGGCGATAAAAGAAGCCTCTGCCTCAGAAGTCCATTCTATAGGTTGATTTTTACCTTTACCCTTGCCTTTCAATAAGTTGCTAATAGGTGCCATTAAAGTTGAAAATGAATCTAAAAAACGTTTGTACCAGTTACATAACCCAATAAACCGTTTAATTTCCGTACTTGTAGTAGGACGAGCATAATTTACCATTACTGGAACTTTAGAAGGATCTGTTCGAATTCCTTGTCTGTCAATAACAAAACCCAAGTATTTAAGTGATGTCTTGAAAAACTCACATTTTTTAATATTTATAGTTAGGTTTGCATCCTGCAAAATACCTCTAACTTCTTTCAAAAGCTTCACATGCTCCTCAAACGTCGGTGAAATGATAATAATATCATCTAGATAAGTAAATAAATTAGGTTCGAATTTTGGTCCAAACAACGCATCACATAGTCTTTGTTGTGTCTGGGCACTGTTACATAAACCGAACGGCATAACATTGAGGTGGAATAAACCTCGACCAGGTATACTGAATGCAGTCTTTTCTTTAGACGATTCTTCAAGTGGCACTTGCCAAAAAGCTTTCCTCAAATCGATACTTGAAATATACTTGGCATTACGCAACAGGGTGAGAATTCTATCAATGCGTGGAAGAGGATAGCTGTCGTGCTTCGTGATTTCATTCAGTTTACGTCCATCAAAACAAAAACGGTATTCACCAGACGATTTCTTAACCAGTAGTACCGGACTATTCCAAGGACTATGTGATGGTTCTACCACACCTAATTTTATCATCTCATCTAACTCATCATTAAGGATCTTTAACATATATGGAGACATTAAATACTGCCTCTGTTTAAACGGCTTTGCCTCGCCAGTGTCAATTTCTAAAGTGATTTTATTTGTACGGCCTAATCGAGCATCACTACTAATTTCCTGAAATGAGTGGATAAGATCTTTCATCTGCTGTCTCTGTTCTTGTGTAAGTTCATCTTCAACACTAATTTCTGAAATATCACTACTTTGAGGTGAGCTGGCAACAATGTCGACAGTTTCCCCAGAAACTCGACACTTAACGTCCCAACTAAAATTTTGAAAATCTATGGACACACCAAACTTAGTACAGAAATCACTTCCTAGAATGAATGACTGTGATAGGGTAGGTACAACTAATGCCGGAATTATCTGTATCTCTCCATTAATATGAATAGGCAAATCAACAACTCCTTCAACTTTTTGATGTGTACCATCTGCCGTAAAAACATGATTCAAATGAGGAGTTCTGATTATTAAATCAAGATTTTTTACTGTCCTTAAACCTCCTTGACCTATGACGGACATATTGGCACCACTGTCTAAGAGTGCAATGACATTTGTATCAAAAAGCTGAATATTCACATAAGGCCTATTATCCTTGACTTTCTTTATTAATAGAGGAGCTACAACATTCTGAAAATCATCCTCTATTTCTTCTGTAAGATTATTTAAATTCTGAAATTTGGCTCTAGGAAAATTTGGAGAAAATTGTGAGCCTATGACAAAATTCTCCTCTATCAGTTTCCCTTACACCTTTCACAGTCCTTCATTACCACATCAGGTGCTATCTCTCCACCTGTTTCTGGCACACCATCACCTCAGTCGGAAACAGAAAAAAAAAATGGAAATGGCAGTTAGGAGAGCGATGCCGCCAAAATATACAATAACACCTCCAGATGAGAGCCCAATATCTCTCAATCGATTAGAGAAGTAGGGGATTTTGTCACGGCAGAAATCACACTGGATGTACCATCGGGGCAGGACCCCGAAATACCACTCAACTCAATATATGGAGACGACAATACCATCTCGGCTATGACTGAAATGTTCAATAGAAGATATCAGGATAATTTGATAGCAATGAAGATTCAAGAAGTGAAAGACAATAATCTCCCAAAACAGGTGGCAAACAATCACCCGAAAAAAATTTACACTTACTGTCACCCAGTCCCGCAACACAAAAAATTCGAAAAGATACTTAGAGAGAATGCCAGAAGCAAAAAGGCTAAACATGAGGTGTGTTCTGTTTAGGTATCGTAATTTGAGTCCATACGCCGTCTTGAAGCAGCAATATTGAATTGAACGCAACAGTGGACTATCTCTGACCAAGGCAAAGAAATTCAGAATGCAAAACTCGTTTAATAAATGGTGCTCCGTGCTCCTATTTTCTTTTTTTGGATATTTTCCTCGTTGTTTTGGGAAAACGAAATTCAATATTTTTGCTGTATTGGAATCTTTATTATTATCATTATGTTTCACTAGTGAAGTTAATCTAAATTCTAATTCTAAGTTATCAATTAGGGATCATTAATTGCACCTTTTTAATAAGAGTACATTCATATTCGAAAATTCGCGCATATATGCCTTGGCATTTATTTGCTTCATCCTTTTCCTTGTCATGACAATTCCTATATCTATGAATTCCTCTCTTTCCTGCTATTGGACGCTGGATTTGATCCGGCAAAAAATACCAAGGAACAAGTGACTGGTTTATAGACAGATCTGTACGGCTGGCCACGAAGTTAACACGCAGAATTTTACTTTTCACGTCTCCTAAAGTGTTGAGTACATGACTTTCTGTCCAGTGAATCATATTTAGTGCGTTTTCCACTATGTTACGAGACATAGTCCTGATCTACAACTGTCACAATTCTCCAGATATGCAAGAGGATTGGATCCGGCAAAAAATACCAAGGAACAAGTGACTGGTTTATAGACAGATCTGTACGGCTGGCCACGAAGTTAACACGCAGAATTTTACTTTTCACGTCTCCTAAAGTGTTGAGTACATTACTTTCTGTCCAGTGAATCATATTAAGTGCGTTTCCCACTATGTTACGAGACATAGTCCTGATCTACAACTGTCACAATTCTCCAGTTATGCAAGAGGGCGGTATTTCCTTCAGATCCTATCAACCTCCTGTACACCTCCGATTTTGGTAAGTCAAGGCATCTACCTCAGATCAAGATCATTTTGCTTACTGATATACCTACATCACAAAATAATTGAACATACAATAAAGGGATGAGATTCGATGAACCAGAATAATCCTATAATTACAGTCGGCTTGTTGATAAATTTACCCTTGAAGTTTATTACGTAACCAGCCATCGCAAATGGAAAGTTGTGAATCTAGCGCTACCTACTGCGCTAGGTCTGCTTTCGGAGCTCTAATTCTAAGTAAAAATTGTAAAAATAGCAGTAAACGTATATTTCAGGTGTTCTTCCTCTGATTTTATTCTAATTTGATCGAAGGCATGCATATACATACCAGCATATCTTTTCCACTCCCTTTATATCCAGCCAAAAGGACGGATTTCACGTGTGGTGTAGATTGATGTAGATTAGGTGTTAAGAGAGGAACGATGCAGTACTCCTTCAAAATCTGCCGGATGTCTCCAAGGGCTATGGCAGGGTCTTTTCCTATGTTGTATGGAGCTGGAGGAAAGTACGAACGTTCACCTCTGAATTCAGAAAGATAGACTTCTGGACATCTGAAAATGTTACATGATAAACTGCGGTCGTAAAATTATCACAAAATCAATAATATTAGGTAGAAGTCCATGGTTTCTCAAAGTGGAGTGAGGTTGTAACTACTAAATAGTCATCATGATAACATTCAAATTTGATCAACAGATCTACATTATCTCCTGGAAAAGAAGTGGTTAGTACAAAATATTTTTGACAAGCGAGTGAATTTTTCTTTTAGGCTATCTGATAAGAAAATTATTTTTTCTACAAACGTCAAAAAATGACAAGGTTCGCGCATTGATAACAAATTGCGAAGTGACACTTTTTTTCAGTTTCCTACGTTACCACGACACAATGTGCGAAGCAGTGCGCGAAATAAAACAGTGCGCGAAGTACCTACTTCGCGCATTGTTATGTAAAATATATGAGATATTTATATTTCAACTTCATGGTCCCCAATCGAACAAACATTCACGAAATCATTTATTTCTGAATGTTCAACAATAACTTTGTTTTATTTCTTGGAGCGCACGAAAGGAAATTCCTATTATGTTCATGGAACATCGTGCGTACCTAGGGAGGATAGGGGGAGGCCTTTTCAAGCCAGTTCAACACTATTTTCGATATCAAGCTGAACATATTTTTACTTCAGAACTATATTTTTTGACGTTTGTAGAAAAAATGTTGTTTGCAACTCGAGCGCGAAATACTCTGGTCATCTCGACTATTTTTTTAACTCGGCTACGCCTCGTTAAAAAATCAGATCTCGATCACCAAAGTAGCATTTCGTGCTCTAGATACAAAAATAACTATAAACGCAGTGACTTTTTGGGGCAAATCATCTGATTTGTCCTCACTACACGTATATTGAAATAATATTCATATTTTTATTTTATAGAAACGAGGAGAGAAAATCCCAAAAAATTTGGAATAATGAATGAATGTACCACCTCCTCGATTAACCTACAGACAGTATTTAACAAAATATTTTTGATTATCAAAAAATTATGATTACGTGGGAGTTGAAAAAGCTAAGATGTAACTTTACCTTTTTTTATTTCCACGTAAGCATACTTTTTTATTGATCCAAAATATCTCGAAACTTTTTTCCAGGATACAAAATAGTAGTAATTTGGGACATCGAGTATAATTTATTAGTAACAAAATTGATATTCTGAAATTTCCACGCCAAATAATGAGGAATTGTTTCAAGTAATTTCGTAACGAAAATACACAAGAAAATTCTTGGGGATCTATTGGATATATTTTAAATGTATAAATCTCCAAACAAATTCATCAATCGATCGAAATCATCGAATAATTTAATAAATGATGCATATATTTATTCAGTTAGAGTAAATGTTGTTTCATAAAATGTGAACATGTTCTTGAATGAAGAATTCAATTCACTCACTAGTAGAATACATTCACCTGAAGCAAAGAAATATATTCATTATATTTTCCAAATTCGATTCATGATACCTATGCCAATGGAAACCACTCAAAGAAAAAAAGAAGATCCTGGCAGGATTCGAGCCCGGGACCTCCGGAGTATCAAGCTGCAGCTCTTTCTTTGTTGGCAGCGCCTCTTCCAACAGAATTAGTTCTGAACAGAAATATCACTTATGGTCTATGTTGAAAATTATTCAAATATTCTTTCTCTACATTTTCATCAGGAAAACTGCTACATAAATGTACGTCATATTTTTTTTGCGCAGTTTCCTCTATAATTAAATTACTCTCATGAACCACAACTAATTAATTATGCGAAAGGAATTTTTCTTTGAAAAATAGTGATTCTGAATTCCTGTATCAAGTAAACTCATCATGATATTTGTCAAGCAGATATATTCGTGAATTATTCAAAAAAATCAATTTTTCAAATTTCTTCTAGACCAAGTGAATGAAATTCAAATAAACTCATACTCATATCAATTCAAATAGCGCAGTAGATCAAATCGCCTCTCAGATATCTGCACAACGAGACGAGGCGTTGACGCAGATGTCGGCTCAACAGGAGGAGCTACTGGCTCAAATTATTGCTAAGCAAGATCAAATCGCTCCTCAACAAGATCCGATCGCTGCTCAGCAAGATCAAATCGCAGCCAAGCCTGGTAATACTACATCCCAATTTGCCACTCAGATGAAAGAAATGGAAGAAAAACTGCAGCACAAGATCGATGAAATAAAGTCTCGCAGGAGAACCGTACTGGAGAGGTCAGGGAATGGTCAACAACTAGTGATGGAGCCAGACCTAGTGACTAGAACCAGTCGGGTGAGGCCGCCTAAATTCGATTGGCACACATCGTGGCAAAATTATTCGAAGCAGTTCGAAGCAGCATCCAAAGCTAAAATGGGTGGACATTGATGAACAAGGTGGTGGATCTCACAGTGGCTCTACGGGGTGAGGCACTGAACGCCTCGAAATGCGATATAGTCACGAACATCAGCAGCAAGTATTCCAATCTCAAATGGAGAATCGTCGACAGGGGCCAACGAGAGTCTGCAGGAATTTAAAGTGGATGTAGCCCGATTGTTCCATTGTGCCTACTCTTCAGCCCCCAAGTACCTTCTAGATTCCAACGTTCGTGGATAGATTGCGAGATATTGAAATGCAGAGAGCAGTTTGCCTGACTTGACCTTAAGACCTCACAGTGCCCTGGCAGCTGCCCTTGAAATCGAGGCTGCCGCAGAAGCTTTACCAGGATCAGTGAAAGTCCGAGCCATGAATGACAGTGAGAACATTGCAGATGATCCAAGGCAAGATTTTACTGAAGCCCTAATCAACGCCACCAAGGGCCTCTGGGAGAGAAACAAGTTTGCTGAACGTGCGGGTAGTTGGGTCACCTCCAGAGAGCTTGTGAGCGTTTCGAACAGGTTGCTGAGGAAGAACCATCTACCTCGCAGCCACAGGAAAACTAGAGCGGGTCGACCACAAGGGGACAGCTTCGACCCGTAATTCTCAAGACCTTCTCATGTTCGTGGCATCCCTAGGGAGCGATAACAGCAGCGTCTACGTAGATGGGCAGATCGACGAAAAGAAATGTGCATTATAAGTGGATACTGGTGCATCGAAGATAGTCCTGCGACATGGACCTCTGACATCTCAAAGAAAACCACTTGTGAACTCAAGATGGCGTCTGCAAACTGCTACGTGTCTATTGGGATATCGATGTGGACATAACGATTGGAACCGTCAAATTTCCACATGGAGCTATCATGGCTGATATAGAAGAAGGTGTTACTTTGGAAATGGACATTGAGGGTGCGCACGGGATTCAACTGCACTTCAGAAGTAGACTACTCGAGGTGGGTGCCGAAGAGTTCTTTTTGCATCCACGAGTGGAGGTAGCGGCAAGAATAACGTTAGAAGAAGACGTAATGTTACCGAAACGGAGCGAGACAATTGTAACAGATAGGGTTGAGGGTACATTGAAGCAATGCAGTTCCATCATTATGGAACCCTGGAACCGTGACGAGGAGATCGGACAAGGAATCTAAGTCGGCAATATGTTACTGTTCGCAGACCAACATGTAACTGTTCGATTTATCAACATAATTAATTACCCAGTGACAATTGGCAAAGAAACAGAGATTGGAACATGTGTCTTGGCATCCTCCATAATCCATCAGGTGACAGCAACCACTGAAGAGGCCAACAGAAGAAGAAGTTAACCGAGTAACTGCAAAAGTATTGAAAAACAGGTAGAACCATCATCGTGAGTCACAAAATCGATACAAGGGATATCTGACCGATTCGTCAACCAGCCTGAAGATTACCACAAGCCAAGAGAGAAATTACAGACAAGATCATCGAGGACATGCAACAGGGAGGGGTAATCGAGCCATCCAATAGACCTCTTGGGCTTCAATAGAATCTTTTTGCAACTTTGGGACTGAAACGTGGATATTGGCAAGTGGAAATCAATCCAGCAGACAAGGAGAACAGCATTTACCATCGGCACTGGATTATGGTAATACAAGGTTATGCCTTTTGAACTCAGCAATGCTCTGGCCACATTTGAACGAGTCATGGGGAATGTATTGAGAGGACTTTCCTGAAAGACATACTTGGTTTCTTTGGATGACATCATCGTGATCGGTGAAACTTTTGAAAAACATCTGGCTCACCTAGAGGAACTTGTCAAGAGACTTCAGGCTGCAAACCTCACGCTCAATCTGAAGAAATGTCATCTGCTGCAGAAATGGGTTAACTACTTGGGACACGTCGTAGGAAACCAGGGTGTGGAAGTTCTGAAGAGGTACTAGCAGTGAAGCAATGATGGCTAGTACCAAGAGATAAGTATCAACTCAGGAGCGTCCTTAAACTCTGCACTTGTTATCGACGTTACGTTCGGATGTTTTCGGATATCGCAACGCCTCTAACTCGTCTAACCGAGGAAACGTGCACCTTTCACTGGGCTCCAGGATGCCAGGCTGCCTTCGATGCTCTAAAGGAACGCTTAACCACGACACCGATTCTTGGGTATCTGCTTCCACAAGGACAATTCCTCCTTGATACAGATGCCAGCAATATTGGCGTTGGAGAAGACCGTTCGCAGTATCAAAATAAGCGAGAGTGAAACATCGGTTACTTCAGCAAGGTACTATCGAAGGCAGAACGAAACTACTGCTTTACCATGAGGAAACTATTGACCATGGTATGGTAAAATCAGTGGAGAACGTCTATGAGTACCTCTATAGACGAAAATTCCTACTCAGGACAAACCACGCTGCATTGAAATGGCTCCTGAATTCAAAGAACCTCGGAGAACTAGTAGCTCGTTGGATCGAGAGGCTCCAGGAATATGACTTCAAGATAGCACACCGGGTTGGAACAAGTCATAAAAATGCAGATGCATTGTCTAGAAGGCCATGTTTACCTGAGCTCTCACATCGTAGTCGTTTGAAGGATAAGGAAGCAGCCCTCTGCAGAACCACCGTCGTCAATTAAGATTGGTTACTTGCAGCAATCAAGCAAGAGCAAGAAAATGACCAAGAACTTCGGAAGATTCGGGAATGATAGAAAGTGAATCACCACCCTTTTTGGCAAGAAAAAGCACTATCTTCACAGATCTTGAAGGCATACTGAAGTCAGTGGGACTCCTTGATATTAGAAGCCGACCTGCTGAAGAAGAATCTCAAGAGCAATGATGGGTCGAATAATCGGTTGCAGTTAGTAATTGCTAGAAGCCATCTGGAATTTTTGTTGAAGTGAATCTGATCCATTCAATCAAGAATGTGTTTTTATTACTTTTTGATGATTCCGTTGGCAACAAGTTCTTCGAATAACGATTCTGTAGTTCTATCAGGTGTCAAATCTTTTTCTTTCTTCTTTTTACTCTTCTTTCCTCCTCTTCTCGATTTTTTACTGGATTTTCTCTTTCCTTTATGACCCTTATCCTTATCGAAGGCTTCCTGTAGAAATACAAAAAAAAACAGCTCAGTTTCATTAGAATTTATATTAGACCATGGAAGCCCACAACGTGTTTTTCCCACCACTAGCTATAGAACCTACTATTATTCATCCCACTTCAAGGCGTAAAAGTTTGTTTTTGCTACCAAGGTAGTTTTCGTGATTCCAAGAAGTACTAGTTCATAAAGGCATCGCCACCTCAGTTTAATTAGGATTTATATTAGACCATGGAAGCCCACAACGTGTTTTTTTCCACCACTAGCTATAGAACCTACTATTATTTATCCCACTCCAAGGCGTAAAAGTTTGTTTTTGCTACCAAGGTAGTTTTCGTGATTCCAAGAAGTACTAGTTCATAAAGGCATCGCCACCTCTGTTATAATTTGTTGAATATAAAGAAAAATCACCTTGTAGTTCAGTCGAAAATGAAAAATGTCAGAGTGACTGTTTTTATAATTCATGTAAACGTCTTTACTTTGTGCTTGTGAATCTTTATATAATAAAGGTACGATACATCTTTACGAAGTCCACGGTAGTAGTTTGTACTGTATACAAGGAGTAGCTTTATCAGGTTATGGGCCCAGATCGCCAATAACTGAAAATTGTGAATCAGTACGTAACCGATTGTCAGTAAGGAATGGATTTCAAAACCCAAATCGAAAAATTGGAGGGTGCTTCCAATTGGACGAAGTGGAGACGACAAGTTGAATTGCTGTTGTTGCACCATGATGTACATGATTTGATAACCGAAGTTTTCACTCATAATGTTTTGGGAGAAGAAGTAAGTGCTGAAACCCGCAAAGAGCATGAAGCAAGAATCAAAACTTTTAAGAAAGCTGATGCCTTAGCTCAACTCATTCTAGTTAGTTGTATGAACAATGCGAATATTGAACTTACTGCTACAGCAAGTACTTCCAAGGAAATATGGGATAAACTGTTATCAGTGTACGAACAAAGTTCTGGTCAGCGAGTAGACAGGCTGATGGAGCAGTTTTTCAGCAGCGAGAAAATACAGTCTGAAGATATTGCCACGCATATAGGGCGATATCAAAGAAATTTTCACGAACTCAACGATGAATTGAAGAGATTGGCAAAGACCGAGTTGCCTGATTTATTGCTAATGAGCAGAATAATGTCGACATTACCTACCGAGTATTTTGAGTTCAAGAGCGTTTGGGAATCAGTACCAGTTAATGACCGCACTGTTAACCTATTGATAGAACGGCTCCGACTCATTGAAATGCGACTACCGTCAAAATGCAATGAATCATCTGCACTTTTTGCAAACTCCGGTAAGAAGTTCGTTGAAAAAGGGAGTGAAAAGCCTGAACGAAAGTGTTTCAAGTGTCACGAGGTTGGTCATTTTGCAAGAGACTGCCCAAAGCGAAAATCAAGTCAGCAAGTGTTAAAACCATCCAGAAATACCAAGAAACAAACTGGATCGAATGGTGAAGCTTTTATTTCTGGCATTTTCGATCAGAACAATACCGTTGTATGGCTTGCTGATTCGGGTGCCTCAGCACATATGACAAAACATAAAAAATATTTCGTTACCTATGAATCATTTACTATGCCAAAGGAAATTCAAGTTGGCGACAGTAAGATAATTTATGCATACGGAAAAGGTATCATAAATGTAGAAATGGAAGTCAATGGAATATGGTATCATAACCACTTAGATAGTGTGTGGTATGTTCCAGAGATTAGCAGGAATTTATTCTCTATCGGCCAATCCATGGATAGAGGTTTCAATTTCGAAGCTAGTCGTTATGGTTGCACGATTTCAAGAGGAGGTACTATCAAATTGACTGGAAGAAGAAATTCAAAAGGGCTCTATGAATTGAATATGCGAGTTTGTATACCTGAAACCATTGCCGAGGTATTTGTTGCGTCAAAGGAGGAAACTTTACAACTTTGGCATGAGCGATTGTGTCACCAAAACAAACGTCATGTCATGGAAATCCTGAAGCAATATAATATTCAAGTAGAAGCTCATGAGGAATTTTGTGAAGGTTGTATATTCGGTAAGCAGCACAGAGCTAGCTTCAGACAAAGGCCGAATAGACCTATGATAGCAGGAGAGCTGATTCATGCTGATGTCTGCGGACCTATGCAGGAAAGAAGAGGCAGAGAAATGGAAATTGGCTATGGCTGATGAAATAGCTTCATTGCATGAAAATAGTACCTGGCATCTTGTGAATTTACCGCCTGACAAGAAAGCAATCAGTAACAAGTGGGTTTTTAAAATAAAAACGAAATCTGATGGATCCATAGAGCGTTACAAGGCAAGATTAGTTGTGAAGGGCTATTCGCAAAAGTCTGGAATAGACTACGACGAGACCTTCAGTCCTGTTGTTCGTTATGAAACAGTACGAACAATTCTCAGCGTGGCAGCTACTGAAAAGCTTCAACTCCATCAATTTGATGTCAAGACTGCCTTCTTATACGGTGAACTCCAAGAGGAAGTGTACATGAAGCAGCCAGAAGGTTTTGAAGACGGCAGCGAAAGAGTATGTCGATTAAACCGAAGTTTATATGGGTTAAAGCAGGCACCGCGCTGTTGGAACAAACGGTTCATGAATTTTCTAAAATCACAAGAAATGATCAACAGTACTGCCGATTCGTGTTTATTTATCCGTCTAAGAAACGAGAAGAAACTACTGATAGCAATATATGTCGACGATGGGCTGGTCGCTGGAACTGACAATATTGAAATTTTGTCATTCATTCAAGAGATGAAGAAACAGTTTCAAATAACCACTGGACATATAGATTGCTTTCTAGGAATGAGTATAACTCATTTGGAAGATAATTCTATTTTTATCAGTCAAACTAACTATGTTTACAAACTGTTAGAAACATTTAGAATGACTGATTGTAATGCTGTAACGACCCCATGTGAAAGAGATGGATCTGATGAGAATAAAGATGATCCAGTAAGTGCACATGTCCCTTATCGTGAAGTTGTGGGAAGTCTCATGTATTTGGCAAACATTACTCGTCCCGATATTACTTATGCAGTAAATGTTCTTGCTGAAACATTGAACAGTCCCAATGTGACAAATTGGAATTCAGCCAAACGTGTTTTGAAATATCTAAAGGGAACTGCATCATATGGATTATTGTACCAAGATAACAACACTTATGTGAAAGCTTATAGTGATGCAGACTACGCTGGTGATAGGATAACACGACGGTCAAGAAGTGGAGTAGTATGCCAGAATTCAGGAGCTGCTATAACATGGATGAGCCAGAAACAGCGTAGCGTTGTACTATCGACAACGGAAGCTGAATATGTTGCTGCTAGTGAGGGTGCTAAAGAAATAATTTGGCTGAAGAGACTTTTTGAAGAAATTTCGATGGTCAAATTTACGCCCACACTATTTATGGATAATATGAGTGCTATCAAATTGGCTAAGAACCCGGAGTTCCATAAGCGCTCCAAGCACATTGCAGTGCGTTTTCACTTCGTACGTGAAAAGTATTTAGAAGGCTCAATAAAAATTGAACATGTTGATGGTTCGCATCAAGTTGCAGATATAATGACGAAACCACTAGGCCGTATTCGTTTTCAAGAACTCCGCAAGATGTTGGGTGTTGTTGAACGGAAATGATGATGTTTTATTTAGAGGAAGTGTTGAATATAAAGAAAAATCACCTTGTAGTTCAGTCGAAAATGAAAAATGTCAGAGTGACTGTTTTGATAATTAAACGTCTTTACTTTGTGCTTGTGAATCTTTATATAATAAAGGTACGATACATCTTTACGAAGTCCACGGTAGTAGTTTGTACTGTATACAAGGAGTAGCTTTATCATAATTAACCCGAATTCTTTTTTCTGATTCGAGATTCGCAGGAATGCAGCAATGGAACTCGGATCTAGTATAGGTATTTATCAATAAGGACATAATATATTGTCCATATTTCAACACTCAACATTGGTGAAATATATTCAACGAAAATAATTAGTTTAGAAGATTGAAAAAACAAGAAACTCAGTTATAGTACACATTCTGAGTGATTGGATAATTCACTCATTCCTCTTTATCAGAAGAATGATTGTAGGTTCCACACTCATCATCACTTTCTTGTGATTATGGAGCAATCAGAATCTGATCCAGTGTAGAAGGAGAGTCTACGGTCCTACAAACTATTCGATTTGAAATTTTTTCTGAGCTAAGAACCAGCCATTTTTCATAAATTGTTGGCTATGGCTTTGTGCTTTGTCCAAATTACACAAATCTGATTCCACCTATTCATTTTGTACAACAATGAAACATTGTGACAAGGAAACAATAAACTGCCATCAAATAAGTACCACAACCATAGCGCTTATTTACATTATTTTATTCAAATTGGAACTATTTCAAAGATCAACCCGAGATTCAACCATAAAATATTTCTTTAAGTTCTGGATCGCACGGGAGGGAAATCCATATTATATTCGCAGAACATCGTGTGTTCCCAGGAAGGATAGGAAGAGAAGGTAGATATTTGACTTATTTCCGAACTTTTGGAGGTTATAAGTTCTTGGGAATACTCCCCTGAGCAATGAATTCCAAAATGTCGCCGTTCCATAGACAAGCAAGTTCGGTAGAGAGCATACGTTTAACGGTTGCATGAAATTGAGAATTTATCCCAAAATTAATTTTTTTCCATCGTATCAATCGCAGAAAGAAATAAGTACAGTTTATTTTGCCGTATTCACAATTCGAAACGGAGAGTTACTGCAAACTGGTGGAAATGCCCTATATCACTGTCACTAAAAGTCAAGATTTTGATAAAAATACCTCGGAAATACAGTGTGTGCGATTTCAACCCGCAACACCTTCCTAATTTGGAACCCGTCGACCGATTTTCAAAAACAAAAATTCCATAATATAGTTCTCAACGAGCTCATCTCGAAAATGTAGACAAATCCGACATATTCAGATTTTCGAGGCCTACTTTTGATTGTTGAAAAGGTTAAAATTTCAAAAACAACTATTAGGCAACGGAATTTGAACGCACAATCTCATACAGGGTGTTAGTTATTCAATGTCAAACTTTGATGTTTTTTATTATTCGATTCACCCTGTATCAAAATCTAAGGAGTTGATATAACTGGTGAAGTTGTCATTCAATTGAGTAACACATCGAATACTTGAATACGCAGTTTCATCGTTGTATCTTCTACAGGAAGATCTCTCTAGGTCAACCAAAAACCAATAAAACCATAGTTGAGGTTCACCATTTTGAGAACTCAAGTAAACCGTTTTTCACACCTTTCACCACACACATACTTCTAAAATCGTTTCGACTGATAAAGAACTGTCGAATATAACAAAAATAGAATGACAAACAACACTCTTTAAAGAATGCAAGGAGATTACGGATACTTAATATGATCATAATAATATACTGATTCTGGCGAAATAGAAGGGAATTGGAGATGACAATGAAAATTGTTATGTATGCATGGAGAATATTTCTTCGAATTGGCTAGGTACCATTATATTTATATTTCCAGGAAAAAAGATATGGATCATAATTAAAAATTTGATTTGATGTGTTCCTCCATTGAATGAATACTTCACCGGTTATATTAAATCATGGAGAATGGCTTGAATTCAATTTTCATTTCAATACTGAACATATTGGTAAGTTATATTTTTCATATAATAATACATTATATCATTTTATCCGATTTGAGAGATAATGTAAAATGTCAATTTCAGAGGATTTTTATTTTTCATACTCTCTTCTTGGATTTTCAACAGATATAATTCAATGTTCGACGTGGCAAATAGCCAGGAAAGTAGCTGTTTTCTGTTGAATATTCAGAATGATATTATGTACATACCTTCATATGAAGGAGAATGCAAATTCTCTACTTCAGAAGATTTTGTTTTCAAATTCTTATCGTGTGTGTTCAATAGATATAATTCAATGTTCGTCGTGGCATATAGCCAGAAAAGTTGTTGTTTTCTGTTGAATAAACTGAGAAAGAATCGATATTTTCATCACATAGAGAATACGAATTCTCAATGTATTTCTATATATATACAGGGTGTTTCATGAGAAGACTCACATAGCCAAATGATTAATTGGGGAAATAATGAAGATACAGGGTATTATGTGAAATTGCTATATGAATTTGATGGTCGATATTACAGAAATTATTCGTTGTAATCTGCTAAAATTTGGCAGCGACGTATGTCTGCTGAAACTATTCAAGATAACATATTATGAAGAACAATATCCAGGTCCGTACAAGTTCACTTTGTGACCACTTTTCTCGAAGAATTCCATCATATTCAGAAATATCTGCTCTTCAATTCACACGGCACACTTTGACCGGTTCAATAAAAAGATATGGAACAAAATCGTTCGAATGAATTTTAAATTTCGACCTGGCTGATAACTGCCAACTTTTAAGTGGTATCATGTGAATTAATTTTTTGACATTTTTGTTGAATAGTAATTGACAGAAAGATGGACGAGAAGAAAAAATACGATATTTTTTATCGAAATTCCAGATAGATATTATTATTCCTGACTTTGTTTTATGGATGTCGCTTGAAGTGAGATATCTAGTAGGTCCTGTTTTTCATTTGTGTAGGTAGGTAGGTACTAGGCTAGTACTAGGTGGGTACCAACTGATGAAGTTACGACATGAGGATTCATGTGCCCATATTATAGTGATTCATCAAATTAGTTATGCCATCACGCATAAACTCAGCTCCATTTTTTGTCATTGATACACTTCCGCAAGTGATATAAGGATGCATTTGCTATTTATTCAAAATTCCTAATGTTCATCCTCGTGAAGGTTTTACTGCAACGTATTCATGGATCTGGAAATATTCTATGGTATTAAACATAGCATAGTATTTGGATTTTCGTCTTGTTCAGCATTTGGAATATCAACCTAGAGTGTGAGAATATTTCGATTACCAGTGTTAACCTATCAACAAACGCCACGTTACATAAAATAAAAACAAGGCCACTTTATAACAAATTCATGAAATAGAACCACGAGTAATCATATCTATCTAGAAGTTCGGTCAAAAACTAACATATCAAATCTTAAAAAAATCAGAACTAATCTCTTCTGTCAATTCCTATCCAATGAAAATGTACAAAAAAATCAATTTACACGAATCCAGTTAAAAGTTGAGAGTTATCAGCCAGGTCGAAATTGAAAATTCATTCGAACGTTTTTGTTCCATATTTTTTTATTGAACCGGTCAAAGTGTGCCGTGTAAATTGAAGAGCAGTTCTTCTAGTGTTTTTTCTGATCTTTCTGAATCTGATGAAATTGTTCGAGAAAAGTGGTCACAAAGTGAACTTTTTTGACATAACAATGAAACATAACATTTTCCCAAGTACGGACTGGATATTTTTTTCATAATATGTTATCTTGAATAATTTCAGTAGAGATACGTCGCTGCCAAATTTCAGCAGATGACGACGAATAATTTCTGTAATATCGACCATCAAAGTGATATAGCAATTTCACATAATACCCTGTATCTTCGTTATGGAGGGTCAAAAAATGTTTTCATATATATACATCAACTCGTCTTGATTTCCCCTATCAACCATTTGGCTATGTGAGTCTTCTCATGAACTCCCTGTATATATCCATTTTTATGTTCATAATCATATCTGAGAATATTCCTTTTCAATGGTATAGTTTATGCAAAGTCAGTTGAACAGATCATCAAACGAATGTCGGGCCGCACTCTTTCAAAGGGACCGACGGCTTGCGGTGATGTGTTTTTCCAACTGACTTTGCATTAACTATACCTATTTATACTGCTGAGTGTGAACTTATGAGACACAGAAACAAGTTGTCGGCTCCCGGTCTATATCATTTGACTACCTGTAATAGTTCTAGCTCTGCTCTCATCATGTCATCTACAACTTCTCGTAAATCATTTTCCATGGCTGTCATCTGTTCATTCTCAATTATATCTATATAATGATATTGTCGAAAATTGGAAGTTTCATCTTTATCCTTCCACATTTCTTCATATTCTTCCTTCCGAAAATTCAATTCAGGTACGAAAGTTGAAACCATCGCTTTCGTGGTCATTTCTTCATCTTCATCTACACCTGATTTGCTATCTTTAGATTTACTCTTGTCTTTTTTCGTTTTTGATTCCTTTGACGACGGTTGCGTAGATTTGCTCATGTCGCTATCTGTTCCTGAAACAATTTGGATACTTCATTTGATATAAAGTGCGTTTAGTTCATGGAGCATATCGAATCTCATATCGTTTGAATCGTAACTTGTAACTATACAGCGAAGTATGTGAAGAGACAATATCAAATTCATTTATGAAAATTGAAGGAAGAAGAATCAATCTCAAAGTCATTTCTACCCCATTGAATAACATGGTAGGTATGGTTTATACAGGGTGTCCCAAAACTCAACGTCATCCTTTGCAGGGCTGATGATAGTCCAGCTCATGACTCACCAGAATATCACAATATGACCTCAGTGAAATATTGATAGTTCTGCAGTTATTAGCACTTTTATAAATTCGTGAAAATCGAAACCTCTGATCGGTATTTCGAGTGCCAAATATTGTTTGGAGAACATTTGAAGAGTCTAAGTGAGCTTATTAAAATGAAATAACTCCTAAAACATGTTTTCGAAGACAAAAATATTGTTTACAGTATGAAGAGTCCTATAAGTCAGCTGATTAATTGCTATTTATATATCAAGGGAGGAAAGATATCCATTTCCTCCCGCGAGTGTAGTTATTTGATGCACGACGCGTAGCGGAGGGCATAGATCTAAATACACGCATTAAACACGGCATTCAAGCGGTCTTTCCCTCGAGTCTCGATCCAAATCAATGTGTTACATGATCTAAAGTTAGTAAGATATAAGCGAAAATCTATTTGACACTCCTATCACATTGAATTTGTTCATTTTTGATCTCAGTGGTCGCAGTATCACTAAATCATCCGATAGGACTAACTCCATGTGGACAATGAAACTAATCTTTCTCCTGAAGAAACTAGACAAATAAGAGTACAACTAAACTCAGTTCTACCTACCTATAAGAGTTTAATCAAGATGATTTTGAATGATGGCAATAATTGTGATTAATATTCTGTCAATTAGAATGTGATGTTTTCGTGTCACTGTTCTTCGTATCATTCCATTCATTTTATATTCATTCAGATGCAGTTGCCTACAGCAAAGAGAATACCATTCTTCAGATGATTTACCAATTTTTCTGTTTTTCTCTATTCGTCAGCGTATCTGAATTTAAACGGCCCCTCCTTTATATCTGATATATCTCTCTACGATTATAGTCGTGCGATTCTCACCATTCTTATGGACTATTGTGAATAACTATCAGTTTTTCAGAAACAAACAAAATTTTACACATCGCCGTGCTTTTTTAATGAAATAAAAAGTGGTCGATTCTTTATGAATTCATATAGGGATTTTTTTACAGGAAAACTAACCTCATAATATTGTTCTACATGGTCTTAAACCTCCAAATGTGAATGTTCGTGTAACTCCTAATGAGGATATCAAACTAACAGGCATGCATCTAAACAGCATTTTCGCGAACGTAAATAATTATCGACTCGAAAACAGTACGTTCAACAAAAAATAATATTTCCTCTTTTTATTTCAAACTAGGATTATCTACCTTGATGAAGATATTGGACGTTCGGGAGCTGATTCTACTAATTCGAAATGAGTGATTTTTTGCATACCTATTGAGGTTCGAAACCATGCGATACAATATACTACGGTTGGTTTTTCTGACCAAGAATTCCTGAAAGGAATTCATAAAAGATCAAGTCATTTCATTTCGATATAAAGGCACGGTAGGTACTGCCCATAATGATGTTTTTATCTGAGTGAATGATCATATTAATGGTTATTCATACCAGTCTAAGCAACAGTAAGAATTGCACGACTATAATATAGTAGAGATATATCAGATATAGAGGTCGTAAAAGGCGACTAAGAGGATAACTTTAGGTGGTAGATGGTTTCATCGCCCAGTGAAATACCACCTTATCGACTTTGTGTGCTGTGAAATGGATCACTCCATGTTTCAGTGTTCGGTCGATACTTTCCGGTCTCCCTCACCCTATTTCCCAATTTCTCCTCTCTATGAATAAAGATGATGAAGTCTCCTAGAGTAAAACACTTTGCAACATCCGCGGACTCAACAAAAACATCAATGACGTCCACCATCATCTAGAAATGGAAAAACCAGATATTCTGGCACTAACAGAAACCCAAGTGAGCTTGTCCACCAACAAGGTCCACAATCCACATGCTCTGTCCTGGTTACGAACTCCATTCTCGATGCAGGTTCAAAGGTGGAGTCTGCCTCTACGCTAAGGCTAACCTTTCATGCCAGCGTGTAGAGAGTTTGGAACCGAAAGACTTTGATGTGATGTGGTTCAAGCTAGTCGATACCAAACTGACCAAATTCATCTGCTGCCTTCACCTATCGCCTAATGATAATGAATATAACAACCTCTTTGAGTTTTTATCACTCAAACTGGACTTCATTCAGGAGAACCATCCAACAGCTGAGAACATAATCTTGAGAGAATTCAATGTACACAACGCAGCCTGGCTCAAATTCTCTTACAAAACAGATGGTCGTCAAACTGAGGCCTTCGCCATCACTCATAGTCTAGAACAACTAGTCGAACTACCAACCCGCATTCCAGATGTCAACGACCAGTCTACCAATACACTAGATCTATTTCTCACCAGCAATCCTGATCCATATAGAATAGAAGTTTGTGCACCACTTGGAAACTCTGACCACACCCTCATCTCCATAACCTCTGCTCTTTCCATGTACCATCCAGCACCACAATTCCTACCGGTCTCATGTGGCATTACAATTTGGCCGACTGGGAAGGTGTTCGTATGTTTTTTCAAGGTTTCCATGAAAGAGAGTTTGTTTCTCCTCAACAGATCCAACACGATGTGCTGAGACAATTTCTGAAATCATCATGTTGTGGATGCAAACCTACATACCGAACACTGCAAGGAGAACATCTTCCGATAAGGCTTGGTTCAGTAGAAACTGCCCTAGAGCTGTCACTTCCAAACAGGCAGCATCCAATCGATAGCAGAAAAATCCGGGCCCTGAGGTTAGAGCAGAATATGTCGAGGCTAGAGGCATATGCAATGAGACAATTCGATCATCGAAGGATGCTCATAATGCCAAAATGAGATCAAAACTTGTTGAATGTATCATCGGATCCCGTTCATTTTGGTCCTTCGCCAAATCTGTAGGAAGAAACTTAACTTCCAGCTCGTTTTATCCTCTAACCAGGGAAGATGGAACACTAGTCACAACTGCCCAGGAGGAAGCCAACATTTTTGCGCATTCATTTGCTGGAAATCTCACTCTGGATTCATCGGAAAAACAACCTCCATACATAACACCAATTGACAGTCATATGCCCGAGATGACCTTTCGCCAACGTACTATGAGGAAGATTTTATTGGGTCTCAACACCAACAAAGCTTGTGGCTCCGACGGAATCCCACCGATTGTTCTCAAGGAATGTGCTCTCGAACTAACACCTGTTCTCTGCAAGTTGTTCAACTACTCTCACAAATTGGGGATATTCCCGTCCAACTGGAAAATTTCGAATTATCACGGAGAAATCTATCAACATCGGGCTCATGAAATCCCTGAAACATCAAGGTATTATCAACAATAGGAAATATGGCTTTCATCATCGGAGATCAACTGGTGACCTGCTCGCTTACGTCTCACATATATGCAGCAATCTTTTGAAAAATGGGGTGAAACCTTAGCCGTAGTACTCGATATCTCCAAGGCATTCGATCGAGTCTGGCACCACGGACTCCTCGCCAAGCTTCCATCTTATGGCTTGCCTCCCCAGCTATGTTCTCTGCTAGCAAGTTTTCTCTAAAACAGGTATCTCCATTTGGTGGTCGACGAAGTTTCTCTCAAAAATGCTGTGGTTCTGCAAGGATCGATTCTAGCACCGACACTATTTCTACTCCATATCAACGATTTGTTGGAAGCAACTTCATGTCCAGTAAACAGCTTCGCGGATGATAGTACCCTTCATATTGCCTTCTCTTCCAGGGCTCCAGTACCAGCCAGGCGAATCAGAAACGAACGAAGGAGAAATGTTGCCTTTTCTCTAGAAAAGCCGATCTCACTGTGCCCAACATAAGCTTGTCAGGAGTAACCATATCTTTGAAGACATCCATTTCGATGCTTGGTATTATTATCAGCAATTACCTTTCTTGGGAAAATCACGTGAGATCAATTGCTAAAAGTGCATTCCAAGAACTTGGTTTTCTGTTTCGAGCCAAGAGCTATTTTACTTCGAGTCAGCTGCTTATGATCTATAAGGCACAGATCCGACCTGTCCTGGAATACTGTTTCCATATTTGGAGTGCAGAACCCAAACATACCCTGAAACTGTTGGATTCTGACCAAAAAAGGGCTATTCGTCTCGTGGGTGATGCCTCGCTCACAAACTCACTCACTTCTCTGGAACACAGTAGTGTGTAGGAACAAGTTGGCGATCTGGCTCTATTTCATAGATATTTTCATGGACGATGCTCTTCTGAAATATCAATAGGTGTTCCTTCCTTGACAGTCCCCGCGAGACTAACCCGTCGAGTTGAGGCTTCGCACTCCTTCGTGGTCACTTTGGACACTTGCAGAACATCTCTTCCCAAAGACCCGCTCATCCAACGAACAGCGAGGATCTGGAACACATCGCCCAGAGAGGTATTTCCCGAGGCATATAACCTTCAGAAATTCAACCTACCTTATTTCCCCTATTGTTTCTCACGATGTCATCTGAACATAGGATTTCCCTTTTTGTGGGAACCAGAACATAAGAAAACGAGCGGTTTGAACTGAGGAACGCTGTAGAATAGAGAAAAAAAGGAAATAAGATTCATCATCCAAAGAATGGAATTTTTGTTGCTGTAGGCAACTGGATCTTAATGAATATAAAATGAATAAAATGATACAAAAAACCGTTGGAAGTGAAACACGCTTGGTCCTGAAGCCAAACGTTATCGAGTAGATAGTAATGTTTATCTCCAGCTCAAGAATATTCATAAGAAACAGCAAGTCTCAAAAAATATTCATTGGGTATGGAGCGTACAAACCTTGTCTACTGAGCATTAGTCTGGATGAACTTCGATCTTCTCCAGTGAACTCTGGAATTTTTCCTGTTTGTGTTTTGTATTCATGTAACCAACTTCTTACTTGATCACTAAGTTGTTCAAGAACGGGCCCTCTTTGATTTTTCTCTAAATTAGATCTGAGAAAATGAGTAAGGTATCACACACTTGCATTGACTCCTCGAGAGTTATACAGGGTGTTCCGTGACTCGATGGCCATAGCTTAAGGGCATATTCCATGAACAATTTCGAGTCGAAAATGCCATAAACAATTTTGTCTTGAAGTCAAGAGTCAAGGAGTTATAAGCAATCAACAACTTTGCTCACAAGTAGATTGCAAGAGGTGGTCCAGTTCTTTGGCCACCGGGGTCACCTGGCCACTACCCAGGCAACCAGAGGATGTTTTAGTAACTTCTTTTTAGGTCAGTTGAATGACCCAGGTGACGTCAGGAGTTGACGTCGTATGACGTGATAAGTGACGTGAATGAGTCACAGCCCAATGACGTCATATTACTCACGTTTATTGAACTAAATTCACTCACCAAATTTTGACACTTAAAAAAGTTTTCTCGAACATGATGTGATGATCACCACTGACCTCTGATGACATATAATATTGAATATTATGCATTGTTGAGTCTGCTTGGTGGTCCCTCCGGTATCATGTCCATTCAATCGTCTATTCAGCAGCGCTATCCCTCAGTACGCATCTCCATGAGGATGGAATCAATTACTCGTATCTGTATCAGAAAGCATGTAGTTTGTGTCGGCGAGATGCAAGCAAACCAAAAATAGTTTGATAGCAATGAAAAGGATGTTGGCGAATTTAGCTACACTTTGTTGAGTAACGTATATTCATTCATTATTTGTCACCCAAAAAAAATCTGAATAGCAAATTATTGAACGATTTTCTGAATGACAAAGCTCATCAAATTGGTACGTCACACCGATATGATTTTTAGACGTCAATATAGGTACACCTATATCATCATTTGTATATATACATATATAGCTTGATTGGTTTCCGAGATATGCAGGGTATCAAAGTTTGATAAATGTTTTCCTCCAATTTTTGAGTATAAATAATTCCAATGAAACTTGCATGTTGCTTCTTTTCAATGAGTTATACTCCTATCGACGTTAGAAGCATATATAAAATTACCAAGACGTACAACTTCTTATATATGTGTGTAGAATTGATGAAAATGCCCCCCATCCTGTATATATACGTCACAAAACTAAAGGTTGCACAATGTAAGTATACATGGTTTAGATATGGTCTGGGAAACATGGACGTTGACAGGACGACCCTGCAACGTCATGAAACTGACATCTTATTTTACCCTTCTAAGTGACGTTCACTCGACGTGGAGATGATGACGTCATAGAAAGTACGTCATAGTGACGTCATAAATTTGTGTGTGACGTCTCTGACGAAAAATCACCAATTAGGGACGTCACAGTGACGTGATCATTCGTCATATGGTTGCCTTTGGGCACCCATAGAAATTTCAAAGTATTCAAATGAACTACGAACCAGAGATGAGCTAATTTTAAATATCTATAGCTGCATCGATAAGTGCAGACCAAGACACTCTTCCGAGAGCACCAACGTTTTCAATAATGGGCGAGTTGACTGATAATGCATTATTGGCATTCAATCACTCCACTGTGTCTTGGAACCCAAAATAATTTTTGCAATACTTCTCACGCTCTTTTTATACTTGGTATTGTATATAAAAGACAACATTTTGAAGAAATTATTGAAAAGAAAATTGTATCGAGTATTGTACTGTGGGGTATGAAAAAAATGTCTTATAATCTCCTAAAAGACGAATTTTGACGTTACTTGGAGGAAAAACCACGCAACAACACGAACAACAACTGTTTCACTTGTCCATTACTGCTTTATAATACCTTGGCAACGGTTCCTATTGACCCAGAACGTCCGGGGCGTTCGCGGGCATTAGGAATCATAACGTCCACTAACTGTTTTTCTGTAGTTTATTAAATAACATACCAATTCTTCAGAGTACAATAATCCTCATGGTATATTCAAGAGTCTGGATTTTTCCGACAATTAATTAATCGCATTCTTGGGTACACGAAAAAAAAAAGTTTGGTTGCACCAAGATAATACTTTTGGTCATTTTTTTTTGTTAAATTAATCACAATTATTCGAAGTCAACCAAATATATGTTCATTCCAAATATGCGATCCAAATATGCGACTTATTCAAAAAGATAAAATAATTTGATTGAAATATCTGCTTACTTGAACAGAAGTTTCATTCCATTCAACAACATTTATAGTTGACATAAAACAAATTTTGTTGATCCAACTATCATCTCATTGTTCAATCAATCATATGCATCTTGTCTATTTGACAAAATTGAATTAATTTTGACAAAGATTCAACTAAGTACATTATTCTGTTGATTCAACAATCTTTTCATTGTGCAACCAATCAAAAGTTTTTGTCTATTCGACAAAATTGAAGTGATTATGACAACATTATATTTTATTCATTCAACACATCATTATCAAGAAATATGTTGTTATTTCAAACAGATTATTTTGTTGAACAGAACCCGCAGATACATTATATCGAAGAAATATTTTGTTGAATGGTTATCTAATTGCATTTTCGCCACCAGGTGGCGTTTCTTCCCACCTTCCTACGCTCGTCTCGATTGGGGTGTATATATACCTGCCTAGAACATCGCTGTCCTAGAATTTTTAATGACGCTTATTCAAGCTTCTTGAATCAACTGAGGAAATTAATGTCTATTTCCACTTAGTTCTGAAATTCAGTCATTGAATTTCTGCCTTGATACAATTTTGTTGATCGAATAAATTGATTCATTGAATAAAAACACAATTATGTTATATTCAGAATATATATTGTTATTTTAACATATTCACTCTCTGAGAAACTGAAAATTTTGTCACTCGAATGAATCATCGAATCTGTTCATTAGAGCAGATTTTGTATTATCTCCTGCTGTCAATTTGAATCATTAATGAGTTAAATGAAATGAATTCCAAGTTGAAAACTGACAAAAAAATTTTTTGCGGTGACAAAATATTTGGTCGTGGATATATCTGACACTCAGATTTTGTTTAATTTACAAAAATTTTGTAGTTTCAAACAATTATTTTTTTTGTGTTTGGTATTAAATAATTATTTTTATAGGACTACACGAATAAATCAGCAAAGACATTCACTTAATTAAATGATGACAGCAATATTCAACAAACGTCAAAATGTCAACAAATGCGATGCCTACCATGAGAAGATAAATAGAAAGGGCATGCTTTTCAATTTATTTACAATGAGATAATGTTTTCGTGCAAAATACTAGATCCTGACGCCCATCGGGCAGTATTCATCCCTCGGGCCAAAGGCTATTATGTACCAAGTGCGTTATATAGATCCTAACGCCCGGATGGTAACATACACCCGAATACCCTTGACCCGAGGGATGAATGCTGCCCGATGGGCGTTGGTTAGGGGTTAGTAACGCTGGTGGTGCATATAAAATTTCATTTTTCACGAAAGAATTACTCAGAAAATTATCTTATCATAATGAAAAGTCGACTTTGAGAAGCGGTTAATTGCTCCTAGCATTTTTTCCCATTTTTCTTATCATGAGAGGCATGGCATTTGTTGATATTTTGACGTTTGTTGAATATTGTCCCCATCATAATTAATCAAAATGATGCTTATTATAGGTATCAGGATGTAGAGCTCTCGGAGTACTATAATAAAAAAATTTGCAGACCTGTTATATAAAATAATGAGCTATCGCCAATTCAAGAGAAACACCCTATATAAGTCACATATGGAAAAATCACGGAAATTACTGATCGACTATTTTGACAGCTCACCTGCAACTTTCGACAGCCTCTTTATATTCCTTCTGCCTCTTCTCTTGCAACTCCCATCTCCTCCTCCTATTTTGTAAATCTATCTCGATATCAGCACTCTTCGTTTTAGGCGGAGGAATCATTCCAATGAGAATCATTTCTTCTAGTTTCCGTCTACGCGTTGTTCGTCGTGCAACATATCCTCTCCAGATTTTCTGGATCCTCAATGCAGCTGCTAAACTTATCCCACCTGATTTATCATCTTCTCCCTCCCCCGCATCTTCCCCTTGCAATGGTTTGCTTTTTTCTTTCATGCTCTTTATCTCCCTCATGAATTGAGCTCTCACTCTGCCTTGCCGTGCTCTTTCATGTCTTTGAATTATTAGTATCGCTTCATTCGTAGTCATAGGGATTTCTTCTTCTATTTTGTCGACGAATCCTAGTTTGGATAAGACGCTATCTATGATTTTTGTGCGATATTCCAGGTCATGTTTCCTTTCTTTTCTATAGCAAGTAGGGATACACATTTCTGTGTCTATAGGTGTCAAGTTCAGCTCTTCGATAATATCGCCACAGTGAGTATATTCATTGATGTCCGCTTCTACTAAGTCGTTTTTCAGTTCCAATAACCTAAGATTTTTCTGTATTTTCATATACTTACCAGAGAAGTGCATGAAAAACGGCCAGCAGTGCTGTAACTTTTGGGTCATTCGAAGTCAGATGGTGAATAGCAAGTAGGTATACGAAATTGCCTTTTATTGACAAAAAAACATTTATTTTATTTTATTTGGCTCAACCGGAAGGAACCTCACTTTCGACTTTTTTAATAGGACACCCTATATTTTTCGAAATTTTGCCTAGTGTAGAACGATCCTGTGGATCCGAATATGACAAAATATTCAGGCTGTCATATTCGAAAATGAAAAGTTTGGGTTGCTTCCGATTGAACCGAAAGTGATAGAATATAAATTTTTTTGTCAATCAATGAGCGATTTGGTAAACTTCATACCCACCAAATTTCAGAATCTGATCTCGAATGATTCAGAAGTCACAGCGCTGGCCATTCCTTGTGCACTTTTCTGTACATACAGGGTGATTCACCTAGGGAGACTTTCAGCAGTTGGGCTCAGTCTCGTTGATGTTCATCCACGAATTAACAGAAACAACTTCACATGGTTGTCCTAGTTTTCCTGATTCATAGCTCCGCGATCCTGTTCCAGAACACATCACTCTTGAAGTTTCGGCCTGATCAGAATGAAATTTCAATGACACCCCGGAACGACTGACATTTTTTTCAGTAGGACATCGGTAACAGTTACGGCCTCGCGAATAAGAATCTGATACGCTCCCACCCACTTGGTGAAGTAGTCCATGCCGACAATAATGTGATTATTTCCATTATTAGTCACTAGAAATTGCCAGCAATATACAGGGTGAGTCATGACTAACCAGCCATAGCCTAATGGCAGATAGAGGAAGTCAAGGTGAGTTGATATATATATTGGGAAGAAAATATTCTGCCTATTCCTAACAGGAATACAGAAAATTTTTTGAATTCGGGGCCAAACTTTGATGATCGATATTTCCGGAACGTCTCGATGTTATGGCCTGAAATTCACCAGCAACTCACTTTTACTGACACACCACAGGATGGACTAATATGAAAAAAAGTTCCAGAGCCGGACCTAAAAAACTTTTCTTTTTAAATGTCAATATTTCGACTCTCTGAATCGTATTTCTCAAAAACTTTCATCAGAATCAGAAAGATCAAGAAAAACACTACAAGTGTACCTTTTCAATTTGTACAACACTCCGATCAGATTGGAATGAAAGTATCAAACAAGATACTGATGAACGATTTTATGATTTCTTACTGGTTATTGTAGTCCACCGTTCAACAGATTCATTTAAATC
Source organism: Phaedon cochleariae (assembly GCA_918026855.4). Lineage (NCBI taxonomy): Eukaryota > Metazoa > Arthropoda > Insecta > Coleoptera > Chrysomelidae > Phaedon > Phaedon cochleariae. The sequence continues at coordinate 23,436,813 of OU896708.1, forward strand.
CATTTCTTGCATATCGGTGTATTATAATGACTTTAGAGAGGCTCTATTCGATGAAAATTCGAGGACTCGACTTACTTTTTTCCAGAGACCTTTCAAAACATGGCGCAATGAGTATCTGATTTGAAAAAATTTCGATACCTACCTCCCCTCCCTATATCCTTCCTATAGGTACGCACGATGTCGTTCTTCGAACATTATAGGAATTTCCTTTCGTGCGCTCCAAGAGATGAAATATATGAAAAATTATTGCTTAGGTAGGCATTTTTTTTTCGAATCAGATATCTGTACCAACTTATACAAATAAAAAATTTTGAGGTAGTATTGAATATGATCTCATTGCATGTGAACTCTCTCAATCAGCGAATTGAATTGTGAGTTTGGTATGTTTTCCTTATTCAGAAATTACTACAAAAGGAGGCTGTAATGCAAGGATGTATAAAAATGAATTGAAATAGGTATTATCTCTTAACAGGATGGGGCACCTCCAGATTACTCAAAACAAGTTAGAGAATACCTAGACAAACAATTCTCTAATCGCTAGATAGGTCGTGGCGGCCCTCATTCTTGGCCCCCTAGGTCCCCTCTAATCTCATAGTATTAGACAATTATCTGTCGAGACATATGCAACGATTGGTCTATCAGACTGAAGTCATCACCAGAGAGGAAATGAGATAGAGGATTGTTCAGATATGATCAGAAATAATGGGCAAATTATTCGAAAAGTCATAAGAAATCTTCCGAAGATATACAGAAAATGTATATTAATTGGAGGAGGACATTTTGAGAATCTTCGTTGAAAATATTTGGATACAGACAAATCTTTTTCGAAAATTATGTTTTGTAATTCTTTCTAAAAACCAAGTACAGTCCTGAATTTTTTTTATTGATACGTTTTCTCTACTCTGCTGCTATATCATATGCAAAAAAACTGATTCAGATACTTTTAGTCGAATGTAGTGAGTAATGTCCTGGACGAAATCGAAGAAATATTCATCTGAATTTTGTTTGATATTTTTTCACCAATCCGGTCGAAGAGTGCCGTACGAATTGAAAAGCTAAACTTGTAGTGTTCTTCCTGGTCTTTCTGATTCTGATGTCTCCCATAGTAGATCATCGTGAGAGGTGTCAGTAGAGGTAAACTGCTGGTGAATATCAAGCGAAAACATCGAGACGTTCCTGAAATATCGTTCATCAAAGTTTCGCCCTGAATTCAACAAATGCCCTGTATTCCTGTCATGAATGAACATAATATATTTTTTCACATATATATCAATTCACCTTGACTACCTCTATCTGCAATTGGGCTATGGCTGGTAAGTCAGCCTGTAAATGGCGACCCTTTCGGAAAGGTGTCCGACATTGTACCTACTGTCTCATGGAAGCCCTTGGATAACGATTGAGATCAATGCTGACTAAGCATACGGTGCATTCATGACACCTTTTTATGATGTCATCAATGTAGCTCATGTAGTTTTACCACACTCGAATCCGCTGCTGTGTATTCTTCACTCTTAGTCCTTCAGAAGATTCAACGTGTACAACTTAGGTCGTAGGAGTTACTAGCTGCATCCGATTATTTGACTCGTCATCGCTTACGGAAGTCATCTCCAGCTGGTTGTTTTCTAATATCGAGGAGTCCTACTGACTCCAGTATGCTATCACGGTCACGGATGGCACTACTTCTTGCCAATTAGGTCGACAATTCGCCATCTTTCATTTTCGAAGTTCTCCAAGTTCTAGGTTCCTTTCTGTGTCTTGCTTGACAACAGTAAGTGACTAATATTCGCTGGCAAAATAAGTTCTACAAAGGGGTGCTTCCTCATTGTTCAGGCGACTACTTGGGCACCCAGGGGACAGTGCCTTCTGAGCAATGTTTTATTTGCTTTCTTATGTCTTGTCCCATTCGAATTGCTATTTCGAATTTATATTCTTGAAGCCTCTCGATTCAACGAACAATGGGTTTTCATATTTCTATTCGACAAAGACTACCGCTATTCCATGTCTTAAATGATCTTGTCTGCACTTTCCTTCTTCGCCTGTTGCAATATATGCTGACTAAGGAATTGGTCTGTCATCTCCTGCATCGATTGTTATTGGTCTCAAATTGTAGGATATGTTCACGACTTCAATAAAAGATGGAGTGACTTCATCCGTAGGAAGTATAACTTTCAAAAGTTTTGGTCAAAAAACGAATCAGTGGAAAAATCCAAGGTGTTTCGAGCACCACACAACTCAGTTTCACACTGATGGTAGGTACCTAACAATATACCATCAGATGTGGGCCGTTACCATCGAGACAATAAAAGGCCAGAGCTCTGTGATGTAAACAGCCCGTGACGTCAACTAAGAGAGGCCACACACCTATTCTATGGCGAGTTGATTCGCACGTACCCACCATTGCCAGACCTACTACTTTAACAGTAGATCTACTGTTTTCGTCTCCGTTCTACTATTCAAGGCAATAGTCTGAATGGTCATGTTTTGATAGGACACATTTACCTAATATGTAACAATGAATAATTAATGAGGCATCACAGTAAGAAGATGTATGATTAAAATATACTGGAATTATATTCAGTCTGATAAGTAAAAATCAGCTTTCATTTTCAATTTGGTTGTGGTTTTTACAAATTTCTTGTTCAGATCTCATTATTATTATTTTTGTTCGATTTTAATAGGTTAAGGAAACAAACATAATTTTTTTTTCGTTTATTATAAAGGTTTCTATGTTCTTTCATTCATAATAGCAAATTGTGATGATTATTGGAATCTACTGTTCAGTTTTGATGATCTACTGTTTTTTCCTCACCCATCTACTGCTCTGGCAAATTTTCATCTGGTAGCACATACTGCTCGTAGTCAGTTCGATCAGGTATTCTTGGAAAATGGTCGCGTCCCGAATTCTTTTGTTGTTTATTTATCAGAATAATTGGCGGAAATATTCCTTTTTTGTGAAATATTTTGTGTTATGATAGGCGGAATAACAATGCCTTTGAAGTGTTGTATTCCCTTTTGTCGGGGGAATTAGGCATGGGTATTTCAAAAGTTTATGCTTTTAGTTTCCCGTTGGACAAGGAACTATCGAAAAAGTGGGTAAATGCAATTCACCGCAAGGATTTTACTCCATCTAAGTACAGTAGTAAACAGAGCTTAATTTATAATGATGAATTAATAATAGGAGACAAAAAGAGGAAAGCATTGATTGTGCATTTAGTTTTGTATTCGTATATTATATTCAACAAAATCTTCTCTGAATTCGAGGAAGTTTTTCTCGAATGTTCATAATAAACGGGCATTTCTAACTCAATTTTCAAATTTCTTTCTGAAAACGGTAATTTGCCTCGTGTCCGTGAATGTAGAATTCATTCCAATGATCGAATTGCAACTATCATATTAACATGTACTACACTCTACTCAAAAAAGTAAAACTGCTTTTATCATGCGATGGATTTTTTTTATTTTGGTACCTACGTATTTTTGTCTGAAAAACACAAATTTGATAATTAATATGTGAACAAACCATTATTTATTGAGATATTTGACTATAAAGTTACAAATTTCACCTTCTTTTTCGCCTGTCTTCTGGAAGGCATTTAGAACAATTTTTCCTTCTTTTTTGATCATATTAGACAATTTATATGTATATCACAATAATTTACCACCTTCATCGCGTTCTCTACATAGTACATAAAGTTGCGAAACTCGCGGCCGTTGCCTAAAGGAAAGGCTGCCAAACCAATCAAAATGGAAACATGTTCATTCAGATAATTTTTCTCAATTAATATTGGATAAAAACATGGAAAAAACTACTGATGTGCTGCGCTGTCATACAAATTGATATAATTTGATGCTGAATGTGTCCAATATATTCGATCCAAGGTAGATTATAGCTTATCACTTGTATTAGGTTGGTCTCAACCATTAGGATAAGAAGTTCTGAGCACATGAATTGATTCTGTTGGCTCAGGTACTACCAACGTCTTGAATAAACCACCTACTTCGCGTTCCCTACACAGTACGTGAAGTTGAAACTGGCGGCCGTTGCCTAAAGGAAAGGCTGCCAAATCAAAGCCCACTTCCGAATTTGACATTTCTGAACTACGATCATAGCACGGTTATTCAGTGTTTTGATCATGGTCAGATGATATTTTCGTTTTGATGAGATTTAGAGATTCCAGTTAGGTATAGGAAATGCCAAAGTAACTCATCCTCAAGAGTTGGTGCCAATTTTTTATACAACCTGTATGGCTGGATGCCTAGAAATATCCCAGGTAGATCAGATTGAAAATGATTGATTTCAATAGCATGCCAATTCTCAAGTTCATAATCCAACTTTTAATGTGTGCCCTAGGTGAATCACCCTGTATGTGCAGACAAGTGCACAAAAATGGCTAGCGCTGAAGCTTCTGATTCATTCTAGATCGGGTTTCGAAATTTGGTGGGTACGAAGTACATCAAATCGCTCATTTATTGACAAAGGATTGGCAGGGATTCAAAGGGTACCTTCATTCCCTATTTTCTGGAAAAAATGTGGTACTTCGAATCCCTAGGGATTTAAAGCGAATTTCTTTGCAAGGAAAGCTTAATTCAGAAATTCATTTTCTAAATGTGCTGCTGTGGCTTTCATCATCGAATATACGCTCCAAGAAATATGCTAGCAGTACTTTTTTTTCTCTACATTTTTCTAAGTTCCGTTTTTTGCACCATTTGATAAATTCAGATAACTGTTTTTCATATTGTTGTTCCGATTTGTTCCATCGCGATCAACGTCTTTCAATCGGTGTGGCGTGTTGAACTAATATTTATGTATGTTTTACTTGTTGTTGTTATATTTTATTTACCATTATAAAATTTTTTTTTCACACTAATGTAAAGTACATTTCATGAAGTTGAAAGAAAAATTTGAAGTTCCAAATATATAGTTGCCCCAGGTTCATGCTAACAAGAGCCTCGACAACTATAGGACCTCGATTCTTGTGAATCTTCAGAGTGCTGGCCGGCGATTTCATGCTGAGAAGATTGACCAACACAGGTGCGTTTCGGCCTGCCTGATTCATGATGTGCTGGCCTATTCACCAAGAGTTCTAGTTCATCTTTAAAAGGCTTTTTTTGGGCCTTCCTCTCCTTCTAGGTTTTGACTCAGTAGATGAGACTGAATTTGACGATCCCACATGCCCATCTTTCGAACTAGGTTGGTTGATACCTAGATCCGAAGCAAAACTTTTCCTGGAATCATCAAGGATAAACTTGGTGTTGTCTTGCGACTGGGTGATATTTGAGAATTGATCTGGTTTGGTGCTCGAAGAGCAGCCATTGCTTGTGGAAGTGGTGGCTGTTACAACTTGGGTATTTTTCTGATAAAATAGTAAATACGCTTTGTTACTGATGATCGAATCTGATGAAATTGAAGAAACACGACAATCGTTAAATTCGTGCCAGATGTTCGAGTACGGATGTTTGCAGTAGGCCGTATAGTGACCACTGTTGATGGTACCGCTATGGTTTGAAATAGCATATGGATCGTAGTGGAACGGTACACTTTCATAGGCTGCGTAATATAGCTCATATCCAGTTTTTCTAAAGGGAAATCAACTGTGACGTTCAGTTTTTCTACGAACAGATCCAGCAAGAAACGTTTCAGATGGAAGACAAGAATTTCGGGAAACCTCTGGATAGATAATGACTTTGTACATTTTTGCCTTCCCTTGCATTTGGAGCAAGTAGGCTTGTCTTCGCCATCCAATGACTCATCTCTGGTAAATGAGTCCAAGCACTGGAACAAACTTAGTTGGCGCGTTCGCTGTGGTATTGGTAATGACAAATCCCAAAAGGGATCAAACGTCACTGAGGAATAGCCGCAATACGTGCATTTCAATGAACTTAAGCAGACCAACGAAATTATTGACTATCTCCGAATTCTCCACTTTCAAGAATCTCGACCACGATTCCAAAGCCTTTTCGTTGACAATTTCTACGATATCTGTGAACTCAGAATCGGACTTCTCGATGACCTTATTGATATCCTCGTGCAAACCCAAGAGCAGAGAGCGCATGAACTCTTGTGCGTCTTGCTGTGCATTACCGATGAAGCACGGCGCAAATTTTTGGATTGTGCACTTCAAAGAGTTCATATTGACACCTTGGTCAGTCGAATCTTCCGACCACAGTTCTTTTATGACTTCTGCGAAAGCCTTCATCAAATATCCCTTCATGCTGGATATGCTTGTGTTGATATCTCTGTTATATAAGTCCAACATCAAATACTCCAACAACCACTTAGTGTGAGACATGCACTGAATGATACTGTTCATGAAACACGTGTTCTCAGTGTTTCTCGAGCCGTTAAGACCAAATTTTCTTCCAGGATATTGGACAATTGAACCAGTATTCACAATTTTCATCGCTGAATCGGAGATATATCGATGTTGAATTTTGATTTTCAGATGGTTGACCAGATGGTGTTGAATAGGTTGACAGGTTACTCGAATATGACTCAACGACACTTGGCGTGGGTGGGAGATCAACAGCAGGGATGGGTTTAACGAGTTTACATGAATTTTTTTGTATAGATCTGCTTGAACAAGTTCGTGTTCTTATTGGAAATGCATCACCCAGTATATAGAAAATTTCTACGAGACCTTTGCTCGATGGTATAGTATTGAGAATGCAAGCAGCATTGCCTCTCTGAATCTCAATTGAAATTCTTTGGCGAAGGTATTCAGTAGATCTAGCTTCACTGCTTTGAGAATAAATCAAATGGCCAATAGTTGAAATCATTTCTTTGGCTGAAGGTCCCCAAGGTCCAAAAGTTTCGAACCCTAATGGTATAAAGATGAACTTGTCTTCCAAACATTTATATTTTCCGCACTTTCTTTTCTCAGCCTCACATGCAGGGGTTCCAGCAGCTTTGATAGATGAAACTATATTGGAATCTGCTAAAGAATCTACACAGGTGACATCCCAAATCAGTGCTTTTCCACGCTTCCAAGGTATCGATGACATTCCATCAGGTCGTTTACCATCATCACGGCACAATCCAGGTGGTTCTAGGATACTTTGAACGTTTCCAGAGATGAGAGCTCGTTTAATCACATCGTTGATTGCTGAATGACGCATGTATCTTCCTGAACTCTTATTGCAGCTCAATTCATGATGACCATATACATCAACTTCAGTACCGCGAATGCATTTATATGAACAGCATAATGCTGCACCCAGACGTAATGCAACAGAAATTCTCAGACAGTTGTCATCGAGGAAATTACCAAGGCTAGGTATTGGGAATGCATTGAGCCATGATCCAGACTCTTTCAATGAAACTGCCTGAAGTCTAGCTTTATCACGGACGGAGGCGGAAGATATGATTCTGTCCCAAGCTTTATTTACTAGTGGACTATCCCAAAGTGTTTGAACTGAAGTAGAAGGTGAAGGTAACCCAGTTAATCCGCACCACTCTTCAATTGCTGAGGAAGCTTCATTCTCGACCACGAACTCAGAAATAATACTGGTAACCAGACCGGCAACAGGGTGAACCGAAGCCAAATAGGCTGGGAGAGCTAGTTCCTCTGTACGACGTATTCCGAGACCACCTTTATTCACTGGAAAACTTGCTTGAGTCCAAGCTTGATCATCCAAATTACCAGACAAGAACGATCAGATAGTTCTTTTTTTCTCGTCCATGTTTGAGAAAATCTCATCAAATGCAGAATTTTTGAAGCTCCCAGGCAATTTCTAGGGATGAAAAGAGCATGATGTGAACTGAGTTGAGGTGAACGGCTTGAAAAATTCGTTGACAATATGTAGATGAACTTATTTTATGAATATTATATAATGTTGTTCAACAAATGTCGGTACAACAATATTGTATACTTATTGTATTCAACAATTATAACCAATATTGTATTTCGAACTTTCTCCCGTTATCCCGTAATCGTAATCACAGAGACTGCATTTCAACCAAATATCTGCATTTTTCTATTATTCGCCTCACATTTTACATATATTCTGAGCCTGTCGCATCTTCATCGTTATCGCAGGTAAACGGCTTGAAATTGATTTTATTGATGAAATTTTTGATTTAATTGAATTTACGATTCCCTCTGGTAATAAAGGAGCTCCGAGAAGTGACAGATAATCATGCGTGGGGAATCTAATACCAGGTGCAAATTGTTCAACAGCCATGAGTACTTTTTTCTTCGAAAAATCATCACCACCATAAATGAAGCCTTCACATTTTGATATATTTGCAAGACAAAATAATAAAGGGCCTAGAGGGTCGCCTTGTTGAATTCCACGATGATAATTTAGTGAAAAATCTCCAGAATTTAGTGATCTAGGGTCACGATATAAGTTCCAAATGAATTTATAATATTGTGGCAGATATTTTTGAACATTTTGAAGGAGCTTTTCTCGGTAAACAGAATTGAAGGCATTCTTGAAATCCAGCTTCATTAATACTTGCGTATTTTTCGCCATCGAAATAAAAGAACGAGTGGCGTGAACAGCAGCTTCAATACCACCTTTGGAGGCATATCCCATTTGTGTAGGTCTTAATAAATCACCCATTGATTCGTAAACGCGGCTACACAACTTTCCCGGCAAGTCTACGCAAAGTATTCCCAACTGCTATAGGGCGAATACCACCATCTTTCTTCTTCAGAGCAATCAACTTGGCACCATAAAGAATATTGGATATGTCCTGAGGTACATCGCCTTTCAACATAGTATTCACCAAAGATGCTAAGCGATCACATAATTTCTCAGCAGTCACACCAAGATATTTTGATGTCATGTCTTTCAGATGTTGAGGTTGCAAACCATCTAATCCAACCATTGGGAAAGGACTTTATTGCATTCAAGATTTCTTTTCCTGTAACTGCATCAAAATCGTGTGGGGTCAATTCAGGATCATTTGGAAAAATGGCATCTTTAAGTGCATCCGGATGTTTAGATTTCAAAATATGATAAATTTCTTCAGAAGGAAAAACTACAGAATCATCTGATGATAAAATTCTAACTGCGCCACGAACATCTCCATCTATCATCTTCCTTTCCACCAATGATTTGAGATTGTTCTTGTATATTTTAGGTGTTTTAGATATGATATCTGAAATCGAGGTATCGAGAGTTGAAAGATTCTTCCGTATCAAAGTCGAAAGCGATATATTCCTCGTTCCAAATCTTGGTAAACACAATGTTTTTTTTTTTCATCGATTGGAGCGCACGAAAGGGAATCCCTATAATGTTCAAAGAACATCGTGCGTTCCTTGGGAGGATAGGGACAGGAGGTAGGTATTGAATTTTTTTTTGAATTTTTGGAGATTATATATTGTTGGGAATACTTCCACAGGCAATGAATTCCAGAGCCTAGCCGTTCTATGGATGAAGGAGTCTTGATAAAGTGCTGTTCGACATCTTTCGAGGTTGACAACGAAAGGATGTGCTGACTGGGCTTGTCTAGTTCGTCTGATTGGTATTGCTAGTGAAGGGATGATTGCAGAGATTTCCGAAGAACATTTCCCGTGGAAGTATCGATAGAAAACAGAATGATAGTAAATATAACCAAGCCATCGAGTCATTGATGGAAAGACAACGATCTATTATAGATATCAATGATTCAGCAACTGTATGTCTAACTGATTTTGGAATACGACGTGAAATAATGACCTTTTCATGGAGATTCGTAATGAAAGACCATGGATTTTCATTATCAAGTAATTTATCAATGGACTGAGGATCTCTAGTATTTTTAAGGATTCGTTTCTGGAGAAAAGCCTGTTTTTTTGAGGCAAACATTGCTTCCTTCATGTTTTCTCAGTTCTGAACTACTGATGAAGAGTTTCTCACATAGAGGACATTGGAGAGAATGATTTCGTTCCTTCGGAGCTGCATCTTCTGACGAGGATGATTCATTATCACTCAGTACTATTGGAAGGTCTTTATCAAGATAATTTTTGGCCATAATGATATAAATTTCCATTGTCAACATTAATCCGGGACAGTTGTCAAAATTTCCACGAAATAATATCAGAAAAGCATATTTCTTGCAAGCCTTTCAGTAATCTTCAATATCTTCATGTCCCAGAAGAACAGAAAAACCAGATGACGAAATTTCAATAAAAAATTCTGAAGTAGACCAGATATTTCTTCGATCAAAGACCACACCACTATACTCGATTCACACTTGGCCTAACGTAAGAAAGTATTTTTTCTGCAACCGACACAAAAGTCGTCCATTTTGATACCAAAATTAGCTCTTAAATTGACGTTTCTATTACTGACACAAAAATAGGTATGTTGCTAGGCAACATATTCAGTTCCTAGGAGCTAAAGTTGAATTTTAGTTCCTAGGAGCTAAAGTTGAACTTTAGCTCCTAGGAACTAAAAGGGATCTACTGGACGTCATCAAGAATAAACAACATTGTGACGGTTGGTTATTTGGGTTGAGACGCATACCTGATTTGTTTCCGATTTCAGCAGATTTGGCATTTCATACCCATGCTGGAGATATAAATACACCTTATTATAGTTGAGTATTGGGATTATAAACATCTCAATTAAGTATTTTTGTTTTGATCAGGGAAGCCTTCTAGATTCGAATGGATAACTTGTTTTTGGATAATCACGGCAAGCAATAGTTTTTTGTCTCAAACAACGATATTGTCAACCTTCATTTGATTATCAAGCGACAAACATTGTATTACGGAGAGGAAAAAATAATTGCTATTCTTATTATCTTATTGTTGATGTGCTCACTAACCTAATATTTCCCAAGTCTTGTTTCTATAGCTGGCACTGACGCGGTATTTGCCATTATATCATTGATTATATCACCTGGATCACCATAGTTACTGGGGTCGTTGATATGGTAACAATCAGCCCCTTCGATGATATTTTGGAAATAGAGTAACTACCGTTTAGTAGCATTTACATATTTTTTCGTTATTTTTTCTTAAGTAGTAGGTTTAATCGAAAGTCAGGCGTAGGTAGTAACTGCGCTACCAGAATTGATTCAATTTTTCAAAAAAACCTACCTATGGTGAAAACTAACCTAATATCACTGATGGGGGATAAACTAATCTATCTTTCGACACATTCAGCATCAAGTTCTTTCAATTTCTTTGCAGCTTCTATCAAACAGACCTTAGCACATCAGTAGTTCATCTCATGTTTTTATTCAATATTAATTGAGAAAAATCGTACGAATGAACATTTTTTCATGAAATGCAATGAATTTGTTCTATACTGACTTGATTCTGTATCAAAGTTGTAATCAATGAGAAGTAGTTTGAAAATTAAGGAAACTATTTCATAGATATCCAAAATAATAAGAAGAATGAAATAAAATAATAGGAAGTGTGTTGATAAATACACAACATAAATATTAGCACTTTCATAATCAGTATATTCTATGTTGGGTATTTATTGACACATTCTTATTACTTCATTCTCTACTTCTTCTTAGTTTGGCTATCTATGAAAGAGTAATTCTTTAGTTTCTCGAACCGAACCACTATCCATTTCAACTAGGCAAACGCCAAATACTCAAAGTGGAATGCAATGGTCGCAAAGAGAGAGAAACTCAAAGTCATTACCACAATAGTTCATGAAATAAACAAAAATGATAGATAACGAGAGAAAAACAACTACTTTTCTGGCTATATTCCACGCAGAACATTGGATTACATCATCCCGAGATCTATGCAATAATTCGGATAGACGAATGAAATCGCAAATGTTTCCTTCCCAAACGCCGAGCTGCGCCTAAGTGGTTTAGGAACGCGTGACTACCTGCAGACTGGTTTCGAGCTGTCAGCTCTCATCAGCGCAGGGCTGTCCCAGAAAGAATTTTCGACCGCTATCTGGTGCGAACTTGACCCAACGTAAACGCATCCCAGCATTCATACCACACGAGGCGTTCAACGTCCGCGAAATAAACTCGAACGCCGAACGCCACCTGGCAAGGAAGTGTTATGGTTTTCCCTCCTCATTCGTGGTGCTCGAAACACCTTGGATTTTTTCCACTGATTTGTTTTTTTTTTTTCAAAAACTCCGTATGCTTCCTACAGATGAAGGCACTTCTTCTATATCGAAGTTGTGAACATATCCTACAATTTGAGCCCAACAACAATCGATGCAGGGGAGCGCAGTCCATTTCCTCAGTGCAGACACGTTCATTTAAGACATGGAACAGCGGTAGTCCTGGTCGAGTAGAAATATATTGACACATTGATTGTTGAATCAAGAGGCTTCAAGAATATAATTTCGAAACAGCACATCGAGTAGGACAACCACTGATGTCCACCTGGGTGCCCAAGTTGTAGTCACGTAAACAATGAGGAAGCATCCCTTTGTGGAAATAATATTGTTAGCAAAGATAAGTCACCTGCTGTAGTCAAGCAAGAGCAAAAAAAGGAACCGAAAAGCGATGACAATAAGTCAAATAATCGGATGCAGCTAGTAATTACTACGACAGGAGTTGTACACGTTGAATATTCAGGAGAACTTCTCGGAGTGAAGAATACGTAGCAGCGAATTCGAGAGTGGTTCAACTAGATGAACTGCATTGATGACGTCAAGAAATGGTGTCGAGAATGCAGCGTATGCTTAGTCAGCATCGAACTTCATCGTTAACCAAGGGCTTCCATGAGACAGTAGATACAATGTTGGGAACCTCTCCGAAAGGATTGCCATTTATATTACTGGGCCATTTTCACGGGCCGATGATGAAATTAAACACATTCTTGTCTACTTCACCAAGTGGGTGGGAGCGTATGAGACCCTTATGCGAGAGGCCGTAACTGTCCGATGTCCGATGTCCTACTGATAGAAAACTCATCGTTCTGGTGTGCCATCGGAACTTCATTATGATCAGGGCCGAAACTACAAAAGTGAAGTTTTCTGGAAGATGAGCGAGGAGTTATGAATCAGGAGAACTAGAAAAACTACTCAACTACACACTACATCCGAAATCGGATAGTATGTTGGAGCGCATGAACCGAATCATAAGGAGGTGGGTTTCCGTTGATTCGTGGGTCAACATCAATGAGACTGAGCCCAACAGCTACTTTTCATCCTGATCTACAGATCTGTAGTACGGGAATCTACGAAAAAGACTCCAGAACAGGTGCTATTTGGACAAGAAATGAGACTTTCATATGACTTATTGGTGTTCGGATACAAGTTGGTGAGGACGTGGTAGGAGATTACATCATGAGTCTGAGGAGAAAGATGCATGATATTCGCGAATTGGTACATTCCGATATCAAAATCGCTATTGATCGCGGTTGCTACGCAGAATGGGAACTGGTATGTTTGGTGTTTGTACAATCCACAAAGCAAACGAGGTACTGCTTTGCCGTCCTATTGATGAACATTTGAAAGATATAAAGATTTATTCGACACATTTCGAGGTTGACTTGAAAGAATATGCTGAAAAGGCTTGTTCGAAGAACCATCGTGCGTACCTAGGGATGATATGGAGAGGAGCTAGGTATTAGAATTATTTTGATCTCTTGGAGCTTATAAGTTCTTGAGAATACTTCCTTTGGCGAATAATTCCAAAGCTTTGCCGTTCTAGAGACAAAACGAGTTTTGGTTAAGTGTTGTTCGACATATTCCAAGGTTGACAACGAGAGGATGTGCTGACTGGGCTTGTCGAGTTCGTCTGATTGTTATCGCAGGTAATCAAATGAGTGCAAAAGATATTTGAAGAACATTTTCTGTGAAATATTTTTTCCACAAGCGTGCGTGATTCACCCTATACCCGCACGCAATTTAGTTAGTACATTGCGGTAAAATTTCTCCCGCACTTGTTTCAATGGTGTCAAATAATTATTGCGTGTGGCATCACCCACCAATCGAATGGATTTTGTCTCTGGTTGGTATCAGCGTATGTTTCCTGAATCCCAAATGTGAGAATAGTATTTTAAATCAGGCCGTATCTGTGCTTCGTAGAACAAAATAAGCCGTTGAGGTGAAAAGTAGCTTTTCGTGAGGAATAAAAATCCGAGTTTTGAAAGAGCAGCTTTCGTGATGGATGTGACATGATTTTCCCATGAAAGAGTAGGTACCTATTGCGATGAGTTTCGCCTTTCTGTAGAAAATACACTCGAGTTTTGGCGACGTTGAATTCGACGAGGTTGTTGATTCCTAATCTGCCTTCGTCGTGAGTTCTTAGTTTTCTGGGAAGAAAAAATAATTCTAGAAAAGAAAGCAGTATGGAGAGTATAGTATCATCTGCGGATCTGTGACTGAGGCCAGTGGTTACTCCCTATTCATATGAAGTAGGAACAATGTTTGTGCCAAAATTGATCCTTGTGGAACGCCTGAGTGGATGGCTAGGTATTGTATATCAAACGATACTCTATCCACCACGACCATCACATGAATATAAGAGATCTTCCTGAAATGAAACTCGATGAAATAAGGCATACCTGAGGTGAGGAGCCGTATGATGATAGTTTGTGGGGAAATTCTTAGTGCCAAACACGGTCGAATGCTCCCGATATGTCTAACGCCACAGCTTGTCATATATGGGTAACGTAGGGAACTAAATCTCCAGTTTATCATTGGATGGCGAATACCATATTGTTCACCAATGATTGTTGAGCCATTCAGATTTTAAATATGCTCAATGTTGATAGCTGACTCCATCACGGCTATAGGCCAATACTTAGATCAACAAGTAAGTGAGTCTGGAAGAAGAAGAGCTCTCATCGGATGAATTCATGAAAGTATACAGTGGTTCAGCAAATGAAAAGATTTGGCTGGCTTCACATCTTATTGCTACCCCTGCAGACTACGTACTAGGTCACTGCGCTGCTGAGGATCTTCAGATGACTCGAAGCACAGCCGAAGTATAGCGTATCTATTCATGAAGGGATTAGGTTGAAGTAGGGAACAACAAACTACCGGGTCCATCCATCGGTCGAGCTTTAGGAATAGAAGATACTAGCCTCGAGAGAAAATGGTCTCTGTTTCATTTGATAATGAAAGTAATGACATTTCACCATACCAGAAACCAACATACAATGAGGACCTCTGGGATACTCTGATGGACCTAAGAAGTAGTAGTCTCTGAAAGGACAGCTGTAACAAAGCTGGCTTGCGGTGTGGATGAACTGAACTGGAGAATTGTAGAAAATATGCTGGAGGTTGGGGTTCGATTTAAAGCAGACTATTTTGTGAATAAATATATGGTTCTGTAGTGTCAAATCTGTGAAGAAGATTTGGTTACAAATATGCTAACTCGATATTTCATAGGTACATATAGATATTTGGTCAGTGCCATATGCTATAGTTCTGCCATAATGTACGTTGTAGAATGAACCCTTCATGGCAAGCGCATTCCAGGAAGAATGCGTTCCAAATGATGTGATGTGTGATGATATTTCCCTGATGAGCGAGGCGAGAATAATCCTTCGATCTGTATAGTGCGTTCCAAATTGTTCTCAAACATTCCAATCATTTCATTGATTGAGGTATCAACGTCGGCGACCTTTCACTTTTCTATCGATATATACTTCCACGGGAAATGTTCTTCGAAAATCTCTGCTATCATCCCTTCACTAGCAATACCAGTCAGACGAACTAGACAAGCCCAGTCAGCGCATCCTTTCGTTGTCAACCTCGAAAGATGTCGAACAGCACATCAAAAGTAGAACGGCTATATAGGCTCTGGAATTCATTGCCTGAGGAAGTATTCCCAAAAACATATAATCCCCAGTTCAAACAAAATCCAATACCTACAGCCTGTCCCTATCCTCCCTAGGAACGCACGATGTTCTTTGAACATTATAGGGATTTCCTTTCGTGCGCTTCAAGCGATAAAAAAAACTGTTCGCATTGGAATCAGATAGAAAGAAAAGAGTTGTTTATGAGAGAGACAATGAGAGGGTAGTTAAACGAAAAAATATTCAAGAAATCGAAGTAACTGATATGTATAGGTATGAGTCAGTGACACAATCGTGTACCGCGTGTTTCCTGAGAATCTCAATAAATAATAAGTATTAAATCAAAAATCATAGTGAATGTTCTTTCTGGTTGGATAAATATAACAACTTATACTCACCTCCCGAATGAAGCTTCCAGCAGTTTCTTTATGAGTTTGCATTTTTGTGGTTGTACCATTTGATCAACACAAATAGTGAGTTTATTTATGATGAGGATATAACGAATGTATAAAGTTGCCAAAAGATGTCTATGTTCCCTTCTATCCGCTTGAACGGGCTCTATTTGCAGTGTTTCATTCAATATATCATATGCGTTCTTGAACTCCTCATCGTACGCTTTATGTGACATGATATGCAAAAATATCAGATATGGCAAATTACAACTTTTGATCAGATAGGTAGGTACTCTAGATCAAATTGTTGGTAGGCACCTGAATGTGGTTTTATTGACTAAACAAGATATTCATGATCCCGTTGTCAAGCTCAACACAATTTGTTTGATCGATTCGTACCTACAATCAGGTAACACATGTATATCTGAAAATTATGTTTCTACTGGTTATACGCAAAATGTTTCAAAGTTTGATAAACTCTTTATAATTTGCACTCAATTTATTCAGTTTATTTCAGTTTTTCATCAGGCAGGTCGCTCCATGTGGTGGTGTATGGAGTATCGCCTGATACCATAATATAGCCATCAATTCTGGCGTTCCACACAAATCAATTTTGGCACCAAAATTGTTCATACTTTATATTAATGATCAGTTTTGCAGATAAAAGTTCTCTCCATACTGCATTTGTTACTGATAAATAATAAAGATACTCTGTATTCATATGATGGTATCAGATACTCTGTATATGATGGTATCCAAGATAATAGTAGTGATCAATCTGATGTTTTCTATCTGAACTGAGTCTTGTTAAGTTTTGTGAATATATCGTTTTTATATCGAAAATAGTATTCAATTCATTGTAATTGATAAAGTGGTCCTTCGAACTGTCTTAAGAATCAACCTATTGTGAGAAAATCCTAGTTCCATTCAGATTACTACATCGAAATCGAAAATGACTGCAAATCTGACGTTGAGTGACATACAGGGTTTTGCCTTCAATCTCAGGAACACAAGTGATAGAGATTTGGTGGAAAATATTCATTTTCTTCTGTATGGCGAACTACCCAAGGTGAAAGCTGTGAAGAGAGCAATTCTGGCATTTTCCGGGTATAATTTCGAACAGAATTCAGAGGAATTCAATCAATATCTGAAATCTATCAGTGAATCACTCAGCATAAAGAGTCTGCAGAAACTATGTGATTTCTTTTCTCAGAATTACTCAACATCTGCATCTGCATATGAATTGTCTAGTATCCTTATCAAAAATGTCTTTGAAATATCAGAAAATAGTGATAATACACAATTACATGCAGAAAGTGATAGGCATGCATCAGGAAGTATCCGAAGTTCTGTAAATCGGGAAAGTAGTAAAGCAAAATCTACGAAATCCTTGAAATCAGATGATAAGAAGATGCTAATTGATATGCAGAAAGATATCGATAAAATTCAAGATGAAATATTCACGAAACAGGAAGAAGTCGTTACTTTGGAGAGTGAAATCGATACCTTGAAAAATGATGAATCAACTCCGACTCAAATTCTCAAAGCAAAAGAGAGTGAGCTTACGAAAAAGACAAAATTTCTTAAAATTCAAGAAGACCGTCTCAAGTACAAGGAGAAAGCTTTCATCAAATATCAAGAAATCTGTGAACGATCCAACGACAACTCAAATCAAATCACTTCAGAAGAGAAAGATTCGAATGAAGAAATACTGTCGGTGAATAGTCGAGTCCAAGAATGGGCCAACGAAGTGAACGATCAAACTGAATCTAGAAATGATAAACTAGAAAACCTGACACGTTCTATAAACAATATGCTGACACGTCAGACAGTAGGAAGTCAATTGGCACAATTTGACGGCACTTCATGTTTGAAGTGGCCCATATTTTATGCTCAATATAATCTTTCTAATGATGCTTGCAGCTTTACTCCTCAAGAAAATATTTTGAGATTGAATAATTGCTTGAGAGGGGAGGCGCGAAAGACAGTGGAATTGCTACTTATCACTGCAAACCAACCCAACGACATACTGGATATTCTGCAAAAGAAATACGGACGTCCAGAGCTGATAATGGAAGAACTTCTTTTGAAAGCACATTCGGTCGAAGCTGTGGAGAGTCTTGAGTCATTCTTGAACTTCAGTAGCGTGATCCGGAATATTGTGAACGTCATTGAAGGGGATATTGCTAAAATCGTTGATCAAAGATATCTGCTATCCTGCTTCGTCAATAAACTTCCTCCCCATCTACTCACCCATTGGGGAAGTTTCCTAATAGAGAATAAAATCAAAGATCACCATGAATCGCTGAAAAATTTCTCTGAATGGATACAAAAGATGTCGGAGGCAGTATCATGAATCACCTTCATACCAAAAAATATTAGCAATCAATCTAGTATGAGCCATAAGAGTGAAGCAGAATGCTCTAACGTAAACCTTACCACCACTGCGAAACCAACAAATAGGACCTGCAAGATATGTACGAAGGAAGAACATTCATTGGATAAATGTCAACTGTTCCAATCTCCAGATGTACAGCAGCGATGGAAAATGGTCAAAAAGTCGAATGTCTGTTACTGTTGTCTACGTTCCCATAATGGGAAATGCAAATGGAAGACATCCTGTGGTGTGAACAACTGCGAGCGTTTCCATCACAATCTCCTCCATAAAAATGAAAATTCTTTTAACACTTTCCAGAGAAGAAAGGAGTGTACATCGAGAAATACACAGAGCAATGTAGAAGCCAATGCTTGTGTGAACGAGATAATATGTACTACTCTATTGAAAATGCTGCCAGCTAAAATCAGAGGGCCCAATGGAACATTCAACATAACGGCATTGTTGGATGAAGGAAGTACCACCACACTGATTGATGCTTCAGTAGCTGCCAAAATTGGATTATCTGGTCCAATTCCACCTTTATGTTGCAAGTGGACGGGTAAAATCTACAGATATGATGAAAATTCTCGGATTGTTGAAGCAGAAATATGTGGCTTAAACATCGAAACTTTCTACACAATGAAGAATATGAGAACAATTCAAGATCTGAAGTTACCAGTCCAAAGCTATGATTTACAAACGGTGATAAACAAATACCCATTCGTCAAACAAACTGCTTCCGATTTGGAAATCAGGAACAATCCAACACTACTTATCGGACAGAACAATGCCCATCTCATTATCTCCCGAAACATTATACAACCTAACCCGGATGGTCCGATTTTGTCTAAAACAAAACTGGGATGGACTCTTCATGGATCGGTAGATAATATACAGGGAGATCTGAAAAATGAGATTGCTGTTGTCTGTTGTGAAGAAGCTGATGAAAGACTACATGAACTGGTGAAGAATTTCATGAAAACCGAAAATTTTGGAGTACTTCCAACTCTTCAGGATCGAAAAAATCGAAAGAAGATGAAAAAGCCCTTGTCATAGCACGAAATTCTATCAAATTGATCGACAACCAATATGAAATCAAACTGCCATGGAAAAACGACTGTTCAGATTTCCCAGAATCTAGAAAAATGTCATTTCAAAGACTAATGTGTCTTGAGAGGCGCCTCAAGAAGGAAGAGGATTTCGCCGAACTGTACTGCAGAGAAATCGATAAGCTATTTCGAAACAACTATGCAGTTCCCGTTCAAGAAGATGAGATGGTGAAAGAACGCGTTTGGTTTTTACCACATTTTCCTGTGACAAATCCGAATAAACCTGGCAAAGTCCGTGTTGTTTTCGATGCTGCAGCTAGAAGTCATGGTTATTCGTTGAACGACTTCCTGCTTACTGGGCCCGATCTGCTAGCTTCACTTTTTGGTGTCCTGCTGAAATTCCGGATTCATAGAGTAGCCTTCGCTGGTGACATCAAGGAGATGTTCAATAGGGTCAAAATAGCGAGGGAAGACAGCTTTTCTCAATGTTTTCTGTGGCGAAGTCCAAAATCGAAAGAGCCTCCGAAAGTTTATCGCATGACTGCAATGCGTTTTGGTACTACTTGCTCACCATTTTTAGCACAATTTGTTAAAAATCATAATGGTGAAAAATATAGAGCAGATTGTCCTGAAGCAGCAGATGCAATCATCAATTCCCACTATGTTGATGATTACTTGGATTCCACTGAGGATGAGGAGAGGGCGATCAAATTGGTGAATGATGTCATTCGAATTCACGATTTAGGAGGGTTCCAAATCAGGAGCTTCATATCTAACTCAACAAGATTATTGAATAATATTCCCAAACATCTGATATCAGAAAAACAAGTGAGCACTGAAGTCGACGAGAGAACTCCAATCCAGAGAAAATTTTGGGAATGATGTGGAATCCCACTAAAGATTGTTTCATGTTCAAGCTGAAATTCCACAAGATTCCGAAAGACATACTGAACGGTGCCAAAGTTCCTACGAAGAGACAAGTTTTGAAGACAGCAATGTCAGTGTATGACCCTATTGGGATGTTATCACCTATAATTGTTAAAGTGAAAATACTTATTCAGAAGATATGGCGAGCAGGACTGGGATGGGACGACTGCATCACAGAAAATATGTTCAAGAGATGGTTAGCTTGGTTAGAAGAATTACAAATGGTGATGGACATAGAAATTCCACGATGTTATTCACTTCAGTTGAAAGAAGCCCAAGACATCGAACTACATACATTTTCAGATGCAAGTGAAGATGCCTATTCATCAGCTGTATATCTCCGGATGAAGTATGGGCAGAATCATATACAAATTGTACTTGTTACTTCAAAGGCACGAGTTTCACCTCTGAAATCACTATCTATCCCAAAACTGGAGTTACTTGCTGCCGTAATGGGAGTTAGATTATCTACTGAGGCCATGAAACACCTGGAATTCGACATCCGACAAAAATTCTACTGGACGGATTCGAGAACCGTTCTACATTGGATCAACAGTGAGAAAAAACTCCAATCCTACGTATCTACCAGAGTAGGAGAAATTTTGGAATTTACTGAAGTTGATCAGTGGAGATGGGTTCCGACTCTTGATAATGTTGCCGATGACTGCACGATAGAAACATCCGAAGGAAGTATTCATGCTAATCATCGATGGTTCAGAGGACCTGTGTTTCTCTATGGAACTGAAAACAGCTGGCCTCAAATTCAGTTGAAGACAGGAGAAAATACTCTCCAGGAGACCGTGGAAAGCACCTTACAAAATGTGTTGGTGGAAGAAAATTGCTTCGCTCAAATCGTTCCACAAATAAGATACCATTATACATGGGTCAAACTTCTAAGAATCACAGCAAGAGTCCGTCAATTCATACGTCACCTCAAAAGGACGAAAGAAAGAAGAAATATCTTTCTGAGCTGCGACGATATGGTATGGAGCGAGAAACTCTGGTGGAAAACAGTGCAATGTTCAAAATTTTCCATTGATCTCAAGAACTTACGCAAAAATAATTCCAACAGAGATGGTCGTCTACATCAAATGTCGCTTTTTCTTGACAAAGATAATGTCATGAGAGTTTGCAGCAGAATCACAATCACAAGAATAGAGGACATTCCGGCGGGAATTGAAAAAGAACCTATTGTTCTAGATGGTGATCATCCCTATACCCAAAAAATGATCATGCATTATCATGCAAAATATGGCCATCAGGGTATAGAGACAGTCGTAAATGAAATGCGAAGAAAGTTTTGGATTCCACGTCTCCGAACAACAGTGAAAAAAGTTATCAAACTGTCACTATACTGTAGTCGTAGAACTGCAAAAAGTGCTCAACCTGTAATGGGTCAATTATACCTCAGGAGAGACTTTTCAGATACGAAAAACCATTCTGCGCCACAGGATTGGATTTCTTTGGACCGTTCATTGTTAAAGTTGGCAGGCGACACGAAAAACGCTACGGTGTTCTATTCACTTGTCTTACAATTAGAGCAATCCATGTGGAAGTCGCTAATAGTCTCAATACAGACTCGTGCATTATGGCAGTGAGAAGATTCTTGGCAAGAAGAGGAGCTGTACGTGTCATCTGGTCAGATAATGGCACAAATATAAGAAGCGCTAGTCGAGAACTCCTAGAAGCAATGGACGAACTAGAGATGAGCTTGGTGGACGATGAATTGACGAATAGAGGTATTTCTTTCAAGAGAATACCTCCAATATCACCGTTTATGGGAGGTAGCTGGGAAAGGATGATCGGATGTTTTAAACGAGCCCTGAACGCTATACTGAGAGATAGATACCCAACCGATGAGGTCCTACAAACATTTTTCACTGAAGCAGAATACATAGTTAATAGTCGACCATTAACTCATGTATCAGAAAATCCTCAAGATCCTGTAAGTATCTGCCCGAACGACATCCTGCTTGGAAATTCTTCAGAAATTACAACACCTGGACTCTTCACCGACCGAGATTCGATCATGAAGAAACAGTGGCGCACCTCCGAGTATCTCGCAGATATGTTTTGGCGCCGCTGGTTGAAAGAATATCTACCTACCTTAGTGAATCGCACTAGATGGAATCAAACTGAACCCAACATCGAGAAAGGACAAATCGTTATCATCAATGAAAACAATGTACCTAGGGGCATGTGATGGCCAATGGGTATTGTAGAAAAAGTCTATGAGGGAAATGATGGAGTTGTGAGGGTGGCGGATGTCCGCACTGCCCAAGGTGTTTTCAAGAGACCTGCAAGAAGACTCCATCGACTCAACATCTGTATTGACGAAAGACAATAAGTCAATACCGGGGGGGGGGGACAATGTTACTGATAAATAATAAAGATACTCTGTATTCATATGATGGTATCAGATACTCTGTATATGATGGTATCCAAGATAATAGTAGTGATCAATCTGATGTTTTCTATCTGAACTGAGTCTTGTTAAGTTTTGTGAATATATCGTTTCTATATCGAAAATAGTATTCACTTCATTGTAATTGATAGCATTCTCTTCCGGAATTCCCATTTCTTCTCATGAAACTAAGAACCCACGACGCAGGCAGGTTAACGGTGTCAATGAAGATCTTGTTGAAATTACTAGGGCACCAACAACCTGGTTGAATTAAATGCCACAACAGCTCAATAAGCCTGATCTTTATTGGCTCGCTTCATCAGGATCTCGTATACAACATTAAAAATGATATTAAATCAATCCTTTTGATTACTAAAAAACTTACCGTAATCATCAAATCTTATATCTAATCTGACTATACTTAGCTGCTGTAGAAAAAACTTTGAGCTCGCACTTATATATATATATATATATATCCATTTGGGGTCTAGAGAATGTTTGAACGTTTAAAAACGATTATTTCCAGAATCAAGTATACAATCATCAAACTCTCAAGTTTGACCCAACTCTCAAGTTTAACCGATAGATGAACTAACAGGTAGATTCCTGATTATTTTATTTCATTATCATTTCCTTTGTTCCAGGCTCTTATGCAGTGCAGTGCCAAACCCGTAGCACGCAGTTTTATCAGAAGCATTTTCAATTGTCTCAAAATGTATACTAATTCTGTTATATTAATGAGATGCATGAGGCGTGAGATCTAAGACCACTACTTTGTGAAATTTAGACGTCTGCCAGAAGCCAATAAATACTTATGTAAATTAATTTGGATTCAAGATTCACTTTAACAATTGAGAAGAATATATGAGATGATGGATTTTACCAGGCTTCGTGTGCAAGACTAAAAGTTTTGGTCTAAAATTGATCTTATTCATCATTCTGCAAGGAGACAACACGAATTTGATATCAACAATCTGCCACCAGGAACATGATATATTATCGTTTAAAAAAGATCTTATTTGTTGAAACTTAGGCCTATAGTTCAATCAATAATTAACCATCTCGAGTATAAAATCAAAGATTAGGTAATATTAATATAGCTGCCTACCACGAACATCTGAAAAATACGTCTATTTTAGTGGAAAATGTACCTATACGTCTTGAAGAAATCTAAAAGATGTCTCTGAAACTTGTACCTACGTACGTCTTTGAGATGTAGTCACATACTATAACTTGTACGTCTCAAAGACGTCTTTAAGACGTACTATGGCTGATTGGGTAGGTTTATATGTTGAACAGTTCAGTCAGGCCGAGGCCACTTCTCTGCTTGATGTTGCTCAATGTGCACATGAAAAACATCAACAGTTGGAATCCTTGCAGTCTCACCACCACATATAAACTAGCATAGATATGTGAAACTAGTTCCTCAGTAAGGCACTAAAAAGTTGATGCTCAAATTGGGAAAAAGAGAAAAACTATATCATCAATAGGTACTCTGTAAATTGTTGTAACTTCGGCGCAATATTGTGAGGGGACAATGGAAGTGTTGCTATGTGTTAGGAATGGGATATCGAAATTCATACATCGTTTTCAAAATCAATAATTTATTCACATCCTCATCCTTCAATTTGGCCTACTACATCATATTATATATTTATGCTATAATTAACTATAGATATGAATATTGAACATATATAAGGCATATGAGAATATCAATGGATAATAATTACAAGTTAAAAACATACAAAAAGATGATTTGATAATGACGATGGACAAGAAAAAAATTGGATTGGAATGTTATCATTTGACTTCATATTTCCACTGAATTATATAAGGTAATGTCACTTTGGTTCGGGGTCCTTAATTGCTTTGGAACTATCACAAGTGAATGATACAGTAATTGCAAATCTGGATCCTTTGGTTACCCTTTCTACATAATGGGGATTTTCTGACCCAGAAGTGAACATCAATACTCTTCCCTTTCTTGGTTCAACTGTGGTATTTTTAGTAGGTTTCGATATGTCATCTGTGAATACAAATCGGCCACCTTGAAAGTCTTTCGCGTAGTCATTCAAGTAAAGTAATGAAGTGTAGTGGAACGACTCATAAGTGATCTGAAATGAAAAATGAAGTCATCATTACATTTTGAAACTATACGTAAAATTGTTGTATCATGAAAATATGATGATTGATCGTTTTCAGAATAAGTCGGAAAACTTCAGAAGTAGTTCATAAGGATGCGGCCACTGTTTACCAGCGACGACATTGCTTGAAAGATGAGGGTAGTCAAACCTCCCATTTAATCGATGATCGGTAAAACCTATTCCAATCAACGTGATCTTTCCACTACTTTTTCAGTAGAGAAATTTTCTGGAGAGGAATTCACTTTTTCACAATGTTAATCGAAAATAATTTACCAAAGTTCATTAAATCTTGCTATTATCCTATGATATTCAATCGCATCAGCAGATACTCATTTTCAACCATTGATTTCTTGAAACGGTAGTTGAACGTACTCCTTGACATGAAATAAGTAAAGGAGCAGCAACAGTTCTAGATCAATACAGGTCATTTTTCCCCAGATTCTACCGAAATTTACAGTGTTGCCATTCGAAAGCCTCATAAGAGCACGTGTGTTAGAGAGAGATGAAAGATATGATTTTTCCGTAGATCTACCTACTTTTTTAAGGTCCCAAAACGTCAAAATTGGCTCAAAAAGTGGTGGGGGGCCCGGCTAGTCAATCAGAAGGGACCAGGCCCCGCCCCTTCATATTTGGCAGGAAATTCAAATTTGACAGTTGACCTAACCTAACCTAACATTTGAGCCTCCTTTGCGACCCCTTAGGCCTCCTTGGCGCCCCCTCAGGCCCCTTTGCGCCCCCCATGTGGCCCCTTCCTTGGTGCCTCCTAAGGCCTCCTTTGCGGGCCCCTTTGTGCTGGTGTCGTAAGTGTCGCTGTACTACCGAGCGGCGGTAAATTCAAATATTTGAAATTGTGCGTCGTCATCATCGTGAATGTCGCTAGTGTCGCTGTGCCATTGGTCGGCGGAAAATTCAAATATTTGAATATTTAATACGTCGTCATTATCGTCTCTAGAATAAATATTTAATAAAAAAAGCTACTCATCGTGTCGGGATTGGAACCGGAGACCTACAGATTACGAGTCCGCAGCGTAGCCATCTAAGCTACCGACCACCACATGATATTATTAGAAGTTGGAAAGTAGACATGCGGCCGCGAAGCGTGACGTAGCGACGCAGATTCGCGCGGTGCGGCGTTGTCAGACGTTACAAGAAATCTCGAGATCCTGTTGCATGTGCATGTTGCCATTTTCCGGTGTGGAGAGAGCGCGACGTAGTCGAGGTAGGTCCGCGGTCATCGCGCTGCGCGGCGTTGCCAGACGTTGCAAAAAATCTTGAGATCCTGTTGCATGTGCATGTTGCCATTTCCAGTGTTTTCAACACTTAGCAGATTCGCAATGAGGCATTTGACGTATGACATAATGAAGGATGTCTCGTGGTGCATGTTGCCATTTTCCGGTGTGGAGAGAGCGCGACGTGGTCGAGGTAGGTCCGCGGTCACCGCGCTGCGCGGCGTTGCCAGACGTTGCAAAAAATCTCGAGATCCTGTTGCATGTACATGTTGCCATTTCCAGTGTATTCCACACTTAGCAGATTCGCAATGAGGCATTTGACGTATGACATAATAAAGGATGTCTCGTGTTAGAAAAAAACATATACAGTACGTCTCATCGTTAAAGAAAAACAAAAATGGCGGATGCTTGTCAAATGTCAGGTTATGGAGTCTCCGTGTTAGAAGAAAAATGTAATGCTGTTTGTCAACGCATCAAGATGGCTACCATGACGTCGCATGACAGGTGGGGTCTCTTCAGATGTTTACATAAAAGATTTGCTATACATGGTGTCTCAGGAACATGTTGAAAAACGTATATAGGGTGTCTCATCGTTTAAACATGGCGGATGTTTGTCAACGCATCAAGATGGCAACCATGACTTCACATGACAACTGGCAGGAGGGGTCTCATCAGATGTTTACATGAGAGATGAAAATAAGCACTTCCGGTTTGAAAAAATCAAGAGCATTGAACTACACAATAATGGAACGTCAGGCCTCTTTGGTGGACAGCTGTTTAGCTCATCATTGAAGAGATAGCTGGAGGGGGCGTAATAGGTGACGTATACTTAGAAGATTTTTTCATTAGTTTCTCATTGAAAAGATGGCTATACAGAAGTTCAATACTATACTTTCTCTACACCTATAGGGTGAAGCAAGGTCAAAGTCGAAAACATATACAGAGCGGCTAGAAAAGTATAAGGCGACCGAAAAAAATATACGAGGTGGGTCAAATGACTTTTTCACTTGTAGGCCTCCGATTTCGATAGTTTTCGAGTATGTAGTGTGGTTCAGAGGTACGATTAGGAAAATTATGTTAAAAAGGCATGTTAGATATATTTTTTGAGCTAGAGCATCGAGTGATATGTCAAATCAAATGGTTCGATGTACAGGTCGAGAATCTGAAGTTGTTTCGTATGTAGGTGCTATAGGGAGGCGGGTAATCACGATAATCGTATCTCAAACTCATTTGGTCGAGGAAATAAAACCTGTACAGCATTACTTAGTGCCAATACAATACAAAAGTATCAAAATTTTCCTTATCGCACTCAGATCTATGATTCCTCGAGATCTGAGTGCGATAAGAGATTCAACTACACCAACGGCTTTCTTAGATCTTGTGCAACACTTTGCAACACGAATCACTCCAACCAAGTGTCTAATAAGCTAGCTGGAAGCTGAATCCGGTCTCCACTTCCGATTTCGATAATTTTGGTATCAATGGATTCGTCTCGATGTCAAGATTCATAATTAAGCATTTATCGACGTCAAAAATGTATAGGAAGCTAATTTCTTTGCTATTGAAGATAGCAGACCATGCGGGTACTCTAATGAAACGATTTCTCCCTTAGATGTTGATTATGACTTCAAAAATAACGTGATGAGATTCCCAACGATGATGAGCATGACGATGAGCATGAGTGTAAGATGATGACTCACGTTTTCAACGTTTTTCGTTATATGTCAGGTTGGTCGATCGGTTAAAGGCGCCTAAGTTGAACTCCGGTTCCGAAATGATACGTGGGTTCGAATCCCAAACCTGACAATTTTTTGGACGTTTGACCTATGACATTTAACGCTTCCACTCTCGACGTTTGACGTTTTTGACGTTTCGTCGTTTCGACGTTTGACGTTTCTGTGACGTTTTCGACGTTTGACGTTTTCGACATTTGCAACGTTTGACGTTTTCAACGTTTGACGTCTGTGACGTTTGACGTTTCCGACGTTTGCGATGTTTATGACGTTTGATGTTTTGACGTGTTGACGTTTTCGCCGTTTAAATGTTTCTGTATATCTTATCAAGATGTTGTGGACGGAATGGCGTGCAAGAAATGCAAAACTTTTGGTTATTGCGTCTGCGCATGTAAATCGAGACGCAAAAACAGAATACTTGAATGTTTTGTGGCAGTTTTCACATGGCTGCGGCAGAGTATAAACAACAGCTGGAAGAATTCCAGAAGAAATTAAGTGCACTCTACGTGACAATAAAACTTTACGAAGATAAACATTTAATGATTCGAAATTTTTCGAAAATCACTCTACTGGAAGACGTTATCAGTACCAGACGTATACCATTGCCAAAGACGCCCACAACAAAAAAAATATGGCTATTTTGAAAGCAACATACGTATTGCTGTTCGCAATTATGAACAATATATTGTACATGAATGTGCCGAACAAAGTTAGCGAAGCGGGAATTTGTTTCAATAATCGATCATGTCAGTGGATTGGTATGAGAAGAGGGTACATCAATGATGGTCGGATGGAAGTATTCTCAATACAAGTGCCGAAAAACGCAACGAAATATAGAATTCGTTTGATTTTCGATGATAGGACCTTTGGGGAGCTAGGACAATGGCAGTTTTTCGAAAACACATCAACAACAATTATTCCGACATCCCCAGCACCAGTGGACCATGAAAAATTCGTCACATCATCGAATATTATATCGAATATTAATTTAGCATTCATAGTCGTGATAATTCTGATAAATATCATTCAGGTATTTTTCATGAAGAAATAAAATCGAATATAATCAACTTGTTGTGCATATTTTCCGTTTAGAATTCACTGAGATTTGGTCGGTAACTTCCTGTGATAATGATGAAGTCTCATACGATTGCGGTTGCTGTTTTTTTTCCAACGATTCAGATTGTAGCGAGAACATCCTGTTTTTGCGGTTGATTGTTATTCCAACAGTTTAGATAAGGTCGAGAATATCCTGTACATGTGGTCATATGTTTTTTCCAACATTTCAGATAAGTTCAGAGATATCCGGCAAATGTGGGTAGATATTGTGTTCTATTTGGTTTTTACGTGGTGAGTAAAACCGCAGAAAATAACGAATGTTATTCACATATCGCGCGCGTTCAGTATCCCCTTTTCCCCACATATCTTTCTGCCTATATAACCAATGTCGCAACGCTCTAACATCCATTCGAGCATCGCAGCAGCAGCTCATTGAACAACAGTCAGTGCTATATTGTGTGTGCGTGCATCATCAAAAAATAGTAAGTACCTTTTTTATCAAAGTGCTCATTTCAATCTCCAAAGTGTACGTACATTATAGTATTTTTTCATGTTATTATTTGAGTTCTCATTTGTATTCTCAATTAGCCAGGCAATATCGCGCAATACAAAATCTTTATGAACATTCAGTAGTTCACGCAAACACAAGTTCTGCATTATCTATGTTACATTAAATATCAACAAGTGTTTCTCTAGAAC
Organism: Phaedon cochleariae; assembly: GCA_918026855.4. Taxonomy (NCBI): domain Eukaryota; kingdom Metazoa; phylum Arthropoda; class Insecta; order Coleoptera; family Chrysomelidae; genus Phaedon; species Phaedon cochleariae. Next base: position 23,466,497 of record OU896708.1, read on the forward strand.
ATGTAAAATCAAAACATGTAAAATCAAAACGATTCTTATAATGAAATCCTGCTGAATGTTCTCACGAACGGTGGCTTCAGATAGATGGATGGATATCGAGCTGTTGGTCAGTTTCACCATTTTCAAATCGTTCGATTTGATTATTTTGAAATGATGCCAGTGAAATTTCAAGTACGAGTCGATTCCCTCATCATCGAAATATTATTTACATAGGTACATGCCTCATATAGAATATTAATGTTTCCCATTAATCAAGATCGAACACCACCACAGTCAGAAGAATATTTCTGTGTGAAATTAATAAGAATGGTGTTAATTTCATTAGTGAGTAATACATTTTTTAAAAATAATTGGTGTATCATGTTCCTTAAAAAATACTTCAACAACAGAATAACTATCTTGACATTGAAAATAATGCAGTTCATCTTCAACAATGGCAACACTAAGTTCGAGTTATATAATCTTGTGAACGATTACACAAAATATATTGTATATTGTTATAATATGTCTTTTTAACGAATCAAACACTTAGAGCTTTAACAATTTATTCACTTCGACCGACTCGTTACCCTGCACAATGGATACTGGCTTTTATCATCCCGTCCAGGAATGCGTGACTCCAAAAATGATTCACCGTATTGCATTGTATAACTTATTAATCCGTTGAACATTCCATCACCTCGTTTATATTAATCGTACAACAAAATAATAATAGTAATGATATTTAAACAATGAAAATAATAATAATAATAATATTGATGATACATTTCTACAATACTATGATAATAATAATTATTATTCTTCACATTCGGCCATCCTGCTCACGAAGCGTCCCCGCTGAGGTTCTTGGTGAACAATTCCTGGCTTGGTGCGGATCTCTATCTTGGTGGTTCCTCCTGTGAAAAAAAATAAATCCACAGTATTCAAATTTTGGCTAATACTTCATTTTTTTGTTCAGTATCATTTCTGTCATGTTCGCCTGTAATTTGTTGGATTCTTACCTCATTAAAGGTCTAATGTTTACCTCGTGAAAGGTCTTGTTTTCCTTTTTCTACCTCTAATGAGGTCTAACCTCATTAAGGGTCATAGTTATTACCTCAAGGAGGTCCTTATTTCTACCTCATGAAAGGTCTAGGTATTTACCTCTAAGAGGTCTGTTTTTTATTTACCTTGCAGAAGGTCTTAGTTATTACCTCAAGGAGGTCCTTATATAAGTATATTTTTACCTTGTAAAAGGTCTAGTTCTACCTCGTAAGAGGTCTTTGAGTATTTACCTCGTGAAAGGTCCTTACTTCTACCTCAATGAGGTCTATGTATATATATATTTCGTTTTACCTTTCATAAAGCATTCTAACCCTCAAGTAGATCAATCAAATCATCCGTACTGTTCACTTCGGAATCCGAAGTGTCCGAATCGCTCACCCCTGATATAAACGGTTTCAGTTGCTCTGCTGATACTGTAGCTTTATATTTTTTGTACCCCTTGATACCCTTCAATGCCATTATTTCATATCTATCATTGCCTAAAACCTTGTTAATTTTGTAAGGTCCTCCAAACCGAATACCCGTTTTTTTATTAGTTTCCTTCCTTTCTGCACTGGCTCCTGCCCAGAGAACGAGATCATTCAGTGTGTATTCGTTGCTTTCCTTCCTTCTAGCATCGAAATATTTTTTCATTCGCTGCCCTTGTTTATTCATTGAGTTAGTGGCCTTCATTCGATCCCTATTTCTGTCTATTTCTTCAACACTGTCATCTCCAAGATCTGCTAGTAAGACGTTTTTTTCGAAACCGAACATGAGTTTATGAGGAGTTAGGTGAGTACTACTGTTTTCTGTATTATTGATTCCTAAAACTGTTTGCGGTAATTTTTCGAACCATTCGCACTCGTCATTTATACTTGTATTGATTGCATCCAATAATGTGCGATTGTAGCGTTCTACCTGCCCGTTGGACCTTGGAGACGCCACTGTATTTAATATGTGTTTGATTTTGAATTCAACACAAAATTCTTCAAATTTTTTGGATTTGAATGCTTTACCTTGATCGGAAATTATTCTCTTTGGTAATCCAAACATACTGAATAAATCTTTGAGATTATAAACAACTTCTTTGGTATTCGTTGTTTTGGTGGGTCTGGCAAATAGATATTTAGAGAACGAATCGACGACGACTAATATATAGGAAAAACCATTACTTTTACAAAATGGGCCTAAATGGTCAATATGCCACGTATCTAGAGGTTGTGTTGGTTTTTGTATAGGGTGTAGGAAGCCTTCTTTTTTACCATATTTCCCACGTTTGAAGGCACAATCCAGACACGCATTGACATATTTTTTGATAAATCTCGTCATTTTTTGAAACCAAAATTTGCTTTTAATGAGTTTTTCACATTTATTGAGACCAATGTGTCCGATGTCGTCATGAAACTTTCGCATTAAACTAAATCTTGCAGATCTCGGAATGACAAGCTTATTTTCTCCGTCAGCAGTTTTCCTATAAAGACGATGATTTTTCTCAGAGTAAATATTTTTGAGCTCTGGATCTGGGTTATCTTGTTTCAGTCTTGTTTTGATAGCCATCAATTCTGGGTCTTGAGTTTGAAGACAATATATCCAATCATTCATGTTTATAGTTAGGACTTTGCTAGTATTTCCGATGTTTCGACTAAGAGCGTCAACGTGAGACATTTTGGTTCCCGGTCTGTGTTCTATTTCGAAGTCATAGTCTTGTATTGACAGCCACCAACGAGCAATGCGTGGTAAAAGGTCTTTCTTACTGAAAGTCAATCTGACAGCATTACAGTCAGTAACTATTTTGAAGTGGATACCCGTTAAATAAATTCGGAGTCGTTTGATCGATTCGACTATTGCTAATGTTTCTAATTCGTATGAATGATAGATACTTTCTTCCCTGCTCGTCGCCCTACTATAATACATGGTAGGCTTGAGGCCATCACTATATTTTTGCATTAAAATAGCTGCTAGGCCTTTACTACTCGCGTCGGTGTGTAATTCGGTTTCTAAATTGACATCAAATATACTCAATAGTGGTCTATTTGTTAGAATGGATTTGATTGTTTCGAATGCTTTTTCCTGTGATTCGCCCCATACCCACTGATAGTTTTTTTTCAGTAGTTGGCTTATAGGCCGAACTATGATAGCATGATTTTTGACAAATTTTCTGAAATATGAACACAGACCTAGAAATTGCCTAACTTCATGGATGTTTCTTGGTGTCGGAAAATTCAGAACGGCGTTGATTTTCTGCTTCCCGGGTTTAATACCAGCCTCGCTGATTTCATAGCCCAAATAATCAATGCTAGTTTCGAAAAACTTGCATTTTTTCAAGTTCAGTTTCAAATTCGCTGTATGAAATAATCCTAGCACCGTTTCGAGAGTCTCGAGCCCCTCATCAATCGTGAAGCTTGGAATTAGAATATCGTCTAGGTAAATTATGACACTTTCATGACGTAGTTGACCCAGCACATTATTGAGGAGTCTCTGAAATGTAGCTGGGGCGTTACACACCCCAAACGGCATCCTCAGGAATTCAAATTGTCCATCGGAAGTAACAAAAGCAGTCTTATATACCGAATTTTCTGACACCGGAATCTGATAGTAACCTTGGGTCATGTCAAGAACACAAAAATATTTGTAGCCTTTCAAACGTGAAATTTGATCTTCGATATTGGGAAGCGGGTACCTGTCTTTGACCATTATTTTATTTAACTTTCTATAGTCAATTGCTAATCTAAAATCTCCGTTTTTCTTTTTAACCAAGATTGCTGGACTCGCGTAGCTCGATTTTGATTCTCTTATTATTTTATTCTCCAAGAGATCATTAATTTTTTCTCGAATTACTTTTTTCTCAATTTCTGAAACCCTATAGGGTTTATAAAAAATGGGTTCTTTAGAATTTAAATTTATTTCAAACTCGACAATATCTGTTACGCCTAAATCACTAGTATTCACAGCAAAACAGGAGTTATACTTTTGTAACAACTGATGCAATGACGAAACATTTATTTCAGATAGTTCTCCCGTTTGAATTTCTTCCAGGCCTAATTTCCGGACCTGACAAATATCGAAATTTTTCATCTCGTCACTTGAAAATGGGTATCCTCTTGCCATGATTTGATTTTCAACAATAGTCAGTCTCTTATTACTTACATTAGTGATATTCATAATGAAGACGGGTTTTATGGTTAACACAGTAGAGTTCATGTAATCATGGCGGAATTTCGAAGGAATTATCAAATTAGAGCACTCGCTTCGAACTTTTACTGGCATTGTACAGTTAGGGGGGATTGCCACGTTTTGTATTGACTTTACATTATACTTGAGAGCATCATAATTTCCACTGATTTTCAATATCTCATTTTCGGGTTGAATTTTTTGCAAAGTGACCTTTTTGGCGGATATTTTCATCTCTATCTGATCATGATTAATCACTGGTTGACCTATAATTATATCTATCGGACCCATATCTACATTAGCAAAGTGTACAACAGAATCGATAGCAAAATCATATAAATGTAAGGTTAGTAGAGCTAGTCCTTCGGGAAACACAATTTGATTACCAAACCCACTAATGATTGTGTCTGGTTGGCCTAGAGGGATTTTGAGTTTATCAGCTAATTTTACGTTTGCTACATTTATTTGACTACCTGTATCCAAATATCCTTCGCACATAGTGCCATTTATAATTACTTTGATGTAGTAAAAATCATTTGCTACTTGCCTTTTTAAGGTTTTCACCATGGCCGTCCGTAGAAAAAAGCAATCATCTCGCAGATGTCCTTCTTTCCCACAGTTGGAGCATTTCTTGAATGGGCGTTGGTTGTGAGTGAAATATCGCCGACCGTTGACCGCAGGACCATTGCTGGTAGATTGAACTTGCATATGAGAACTTCCTGGACGATATCTACATTTTTTCGCTACATGTCCAGGTTTCTTACAAACATAACATAGTATTGCAGGCGCCTCTCGTTTCGGTTGTTTCTCGGTAAACTTGTCCTCTTTTTTATCAGCAATGTCATTCTCTATTTTACTTAGAAATCCCTGGAATAAGATCTCTGGCGTTTTGTAGTTTCCCGATTTTGCTGCTCCTTGTAGAGACACAGGAAGTCCATCGATGACGCAGGAAACCGCATGGGCGTCGCTTATTTCGCATTTCTTTATCAAGATACATTTGGAATAGAAATAGTGCATCATGGTTTCATCTGACGTTTTCTTGCGACTCACCATTCTCTTAATATTGTCGATGAAGTACTCGTGACTTGGAAATGCTTCTGTAACCGCTTTTTTCCATTCATCCCATGTGTAATTATAGTCATGAAGTGAGTTGTACCAAATTTTTGCGATTCCACTTAGTTTCGATTGCATATAGTATGATTTAGTTGTATCATTCCACCCATGAATGAGAGCTAGTTGCTCTATTTTATGTAGCCAATTGATTGAAGTCAATGGACTCTTTTCAGGATCAAATGTCGGAACGATATCATTCTTAGCAGTGAGGTTTGTCGACATAGGGTTAGTGACCATTTGTTGTACATTGTTAGCAGCCAAAATTTCATTCACCCGTTTGTTTACCAGTTCTTCTAGATTTTCAATGCGTCGTCGTTTCGGTCGATTTTGGCTAGAACGTTGATTGGTATTCTCACGTGCGGATCTGCTTTCATCGGATGATGAAGATATCTCCCTTTCTTGCTGATTTTTCCTGGATGTTCCCTGCTTTGATGGCGTTCGCCTGTATCTGCTTTTGCGACTACTTTCACTATCACTACTACTCATTATCACCACTTCTGAATTGTTATAATATGTCTTTTTAACGAATCAAACACTTAGAGCTTTAACAATTTATTCACTTCGACCGACTCGTTACCCTGCACAATGGATACTGGCTTTTATCATCCCGTCCAGGAATGCGTGACTCCAAAAATGATTCACCGTATTGCATTGTATAACTTATTAATCCGTTGAACATTCCATCACCTCGTTTATATTAATCGTACAACAAAATAATAATAGTAATGATATTTAAACAATGAAAATAATAATAATAATAATATTGATGATACATTTCTACAATACTATGATAATAATAATTATTATTCTTCACAATATATTTCATTTGTTTCGATAACAATGAGTTGAAAAATGATAGCTGACCTTCAGCTTGGACAAGAATGACCCCCACAATAGTCATTAATGGTCATCTATCTGCTCTAATGACTGATCTACCACAAAACGCTAGTTTTCATAAGTACAGAATTATATTCCAAGACAATAGTGTTGGAGTGTTGTATACTGTCCAACAGTGGTGTGCAATGCTAGTCATGTTAGGGTAAACAAAAATTTAGAAAGGTGAAAATTACTCACCATTATCCACCAAAATTAGCCCTCGTTCGGAAATGTCACTATAATAGTCAATAATTGCATTGAACGGAACGTTGAACTTAAAACTGAATTTGTGAAAACAGTCAATCAGGTATAGTGGGTTCTTGAATAACAGAACCGAGTAAACAAACACACATATGATCTATTAGATAAAAGATTGAAGATGGAGTGGGCCGGCCTAATTGAACCACTCTTTGCTTTGTGCCACGCCGGTCGCGGCTCGTTGGCTTGCAAGTCGTAGTCGAAGGCAATGTTTTCTGGGTCCATACGAATTTCTATTGATCAGCGCATTTGCTTTGCTTTCATTTTAAATGGGATGCTCATTTGCTTACACAGAGTAGAGCGCCAATAGCGGTGGCGCAGCGGGTGGTTTATATTAGTTTTTTACGGATTGTATTGTATTCTTATGAGTTGTGAGAGTACTCAGACAGTATGGTAGATCTATTTTTATAAAAAAATATATATATCCACAAGAGAAAAGTGTATAAAAAACTGTGTATCGATAATTTGAATTTTTCTGGGGTAGGCAATGCTTTTATGCTTCTATTGTATGCATGCCACTGCTGTCCAATGATGAGGCTTGACAAAACCCATCAATTATTTTCGTGGGAGACAGATCAATCTTATTTTCGTGTAAGCATGATTTGACAAGGGCAAATACACCTTGATAATACTCGTTGAATGTTAAGGCAAACAACATAGCACAAAACTATGATCATGCTAATATACTCCTCTTTTTGTTATCAACATAATACATCTGAGGCGTATTGCTAATATAAATATATATAGTATTATATATCATGAGGTATTAGATTGAAATAAGAAAAAAGTTTCATAGGTAATATGTATTATCTTTCAAGTATTTTAGATAGATTAAAATGAATATTCCTACGAATTTTCAGTAGATGATCTGGAGCTTCCTCAAAGTATGTTGACGTTGTCTTAGACTTCTTGAATGCTTGAAAAACTTTCATCATTTTTTCATCTTCAGCGGTTTTTATCTTGAATCCTCTTCTGTAGGTAACGTCGAGATCATGTGGTAAATGGTATTGTGCAATAGCTATAGTAGGGTCATATATCACATCATTATGTTCAACCCAAAAATGTGGAGTAATTTTAGTCCCATTTGAGTAAATTTTAGTACCTATTCGCACTTTAACGGATACCCTATATTCGCTAGCTACTTCATAGAAAATTAAACTACCTGCCAAACATACGCCACAGTAGTTTGCTCGAATAAATTCCTGCTCGATACAACATCTTATCATGTTGAGTTGAATTTGCTCTTGTATAGGGTTAATCATGCTGTTGAGTAAAAACTAGAAATGCGTTTCCTCACTACAAGTGTTCAAGGAAGAATGAAACTTGAGGGAATAAGCCTTCACATTATACTATACTCATGATTTCATTTTTATGGGTGGTTACTCAGTCTCTTGTTCAGTTTTTCTTTTGTTGGGCAGTTGGCTACACTGATTACTGCTAGGCTGTTTAATATGATAATATAATCCTCATATTTTTGTTTTTTTTCGGCGATTGCTGTCAGACTATTAAATACGATGGAAAACTAATTCTCGGTAGATACAACATCTTATCATGTTAAGTTGAATTTGCTCTTGTATAGGGTTAATCATGATGTTGAGTAAAAATTAGAAATGCGTTTCCTCACTACAAGTGTTAAAGGAAAAATGAAACTTGAGTGAATAAGCCTTCACATTATACTATACTCATGATTTCATTTTATGGGTGGTTACTCAGTCTCTCGTTCAGTTTTTTTTGTTGGGCAGTTGGCTACACTGATTACTGCTAGGCTGTTTAATATGATAATATAATCCTCATATTTTTGTTTTTTCGGCGTATAATTGGCCACTCTGATTGCTGTCAGACTATTAAATACGATGGAAAACTAATTCTCGGTATTTCATTCCAGATCGTCGTGCAGTCTAGACGTGTGGTGAGAAATTTTAAAAAAACTTTTTACACGTAATTTTTTAAATCGTGGATATGTCTCTATTCGCTGGCCTAGTGAAGCATATTGCCACCATTTTCGGGGTGTTATCCCTCCAATATGATGATAATGTTGTACAAAAAGGACTGAATGAGTGCCAGAAAGGTATCAAACGGATCAAAAATGCTATGCGGAGTGCTAAAACCATAGGCAGCATTTGGAGGCTTGTCTCAGGAATATAAAAAGTCTTAGGACACAGTTCAAGGGTGAAAAGAAACGTGGGTCAGGAGTTTCATTCCGGACTAAGCGATTGTCTGAACGTATAAAATGGTAGAATTCTGAGTCAGCATTCAAGAGTAGAATCAGAACAGGAATCATTTCAAATATAACACATAAGGATCCCAATGCATTTCTAGCTGACTCCAGAGCCATGTTCAAACAAAAGATGCAAACAGCGTTGAAGAAAGATGCACCAGTCAAGGTCAATGCAATTTTCTGTGGGGAATTTGAGATAGTGAAGGGAGATAGCGTATTGAGAGAGTACAAGTACTTCACTACATCAAACTCCCCCATCTACCAAGATACAGATTTGAATGACTGGTTCAATGAAAAAGTGATTGAGCCTATTATGAGGGAACTAGAAGAGTTCCAAGAAAGGGACAGCGGATGGGCGCTAAAAAAGGTGGTAAATTTGGGTGTGAACATCAATAAGTTTACCCCGCATATTGGCTCATCATACATTGAACTACCTGAGCAAATTAAGAAGAAGAAAGCATGCATCAATATTAAAAACAAAGATGAAGCATGTTTCGCATGGGCAGTAACATCTGCGCTGTATCCAGCATCTGATAATGTCGCTAGAACATCTTCATACCCTCATCCAACCACAGTTCTGAACCTGAAGGGTATTCAATTTCCTATGACAATGAGGCAGATTCCACGCTTCGAGAAGCAGAATAACCTATCAATCAATATATACCTTCTGGAGAAGACCAAAAGGAATTTCACAACCCTCCCGACATTTCTAACAAAAGATAAGAAGAAAAAGCATGTAAATCTTCTACTTATCCAGGACCGCTACATTAATGATGAAGCTTCCAATAGTAGGACGATTTCTTCTTCCGGTAGATATCATTATGTACAAATCAAAGACTTGTCCAGACTTTTATCATCGCAGCTGAGCAAAGAAGATGGTCGTAAATACTTTTGTGAGCGTTGCTTACATTACTTCAGATCGCAAAACAAACTAACTAAACATGCGATGGATTGTATCAAAGTAAATGAGACTGCGATAAAGATGCCAGAGCCTGGTAAAAATATTTTGAAATTCAAAAATCATAAGAATAAGGTGCCATCCCCATTTATCGTCTATGCTGATTTGGAAAGTGTTTTGAAAGAGACTGGTAATCCCAAGAAGCCTCAGCACCACGTTCCAGCTGCCGTTGGATACTATATGAAATGCTCCTATGATGACTCTCTTTCATTCTATAAAAACTATCGCGGGCAGGACTGTATGGCGTGGTTTGCTGACGAAATGTCTAGTTTAGCTGAAGATTTAGTTACTGTGTTCTGGTGTCCTTACAGTATGGATATAACCGGGATGCAGGAAGTTGAGTTTCAGAGAGCTAAACAGTGTCACATTTGTGAGAAGTCATTCGGACCGGAGGATAAGAAAGTTCGTGACCATAATCACCTACTTGGCGAAAATAACTATAGGGGAGCTGCACATGAAGGCTGCAACATTAACTACAAGGACACCCACGTAGTTCCAATAGTTTTTCATAATTTGAGCGGTTATGATGCTCATTTTATCATTACTGACATTGCTTCGAGAGTTGAGGGTAAGATAGACTTGCTTCCCATCACCAAAGAAAAATACATCTCATTCACCAAGCACGTAGAAGATATTCCGATTCAGTTCCGATTCATAGATAGCTTCAGATTCATGAACTCATCCTTAGATAAATTAGCGTCATATTTACCTGAACATCCTAATCTCAAATCGCAGTTCATCAGTTCAAATGAAGATCAATTCAAATTATTGACTAAAAAGGGTGTGATGCCATATGACTACATTGATTCATTTGATCGATTTAATGAATCTGAACTGCCAGCTGTAGATAAATTTTATAACAGATTGGATGATAAGCCCTGTCCCCGCCGCCTCTACCAACGAGCACAGCTTGTATGGAACACGTTCAACTGCCAGTCCTTGGGAGAATATGTGGATCTTTACATGAAGACAGATATTCTTCTTCTCGCTGACGTGTTTGAACGATTTCGTGAGAGTTGTCGCAAAACATATGATTTGGATCCTGCTCACTATTACACTCTTCCAGGTTTCACATGGGACGCTATGCTCAAATATACAAAGATCGAGCTTGAGCTTTTGACAGACCTCGATATGTTCCTTTTTGTTGAGCGAGGTATACGAGGAGGTCTAAGTCAGGTCTGTTCGAAAAGACGAGCGAAAGCCAACAACCAGTATATTAACAACTATGACCCATCAAAACCTCAAACGTTCATGATGTACTTTGACATCAATAATCAATATGGCTGGGCTATGAGTCAATATTTACCATATGGAGGTTTCGAGTGGGTTGATACAAATATAGACGTCGCCTCAATTTCGGATGATGTCGATGTTGGATATATGTTGGAAGTCGATTTAGAATATCCTGAACATCTCCATGATAAACATAAAGATATCCCGTTTTGTCCGCTACACATAAACTCTAAGACTGGAGAGCCTCCTAAAACGGCTAAAGAGCTTGCTAAATTAAGGGCTACCCTCGATAATAAAACAAAGTATATAATTCATTATCGCGCATTGAAGCAAGCCATTGCGCGTGGTTTGGTGCTGAAAAAGATTCATCGAGTTCTCAAGTTCAAGCAGGCACCATGGCTCAAGTCCTATATAGATCTCAACACAGCTTTGAGGACCGCTGCTACAAACGTGTTTGAGAAGAATCTTTTCAAACTGATGAATAACGCAGTATTTGGGAAAACGATGGAAAACATAAGAAAGAGGGTAAATGTTAGGCTTATCACGAACTGGTCTGGAAGATATGGCGCAGAAGCCTACATTGCTAAACCAGAGTTCAAGAATTGCACCATATTCAATGAAAATCTCGTTGCTCTGGAGCTCCATAAGCTGCAGATTTATCTGAATAAGCCTATCTATGTTGGTCAAGCTATATTAGACCTAGCAAAGACTACGATATATGACTTTCATTATGGATATATGGCGTCTACGTTTAGTGATTGCTCTGTGTTATATACTGATACTGATAGTTTGATCTATGAGATCTGCGATCAAGACCCGTATGAGGTGATAAAACATGACTGTCATAAGTACTTTGATACATCGGATTATGCTGAAGATAATCCATATAATATACCACAAGTTAATAAGAAAGTATTGGGGATGATGAAAGATGAGAACAATGGTATCCCAATGACGGACTATGTGGGGCTCCGGGCAAAGTTATATGCCACGAAAGTGCTAACAACTGAGGAGGACATTTCGCAGAAAAGGAAAAAATTACGATTGGATGATTATGATGAGGATGAGATCGATGGGATCTTAACACAATTGGGTCTAACGAAGAAAGCGAAAGGCGTGAAATCATCTGTAGTCGAAACTAACATCACTTTTGAGGACTATTTGGATTGTTTGGGAAACTGGCGGCAGAAAACTGTTTCACAAAATCTCATCCGCTCTGAAAAACATCAGGTGCACTCAACTGTCCAACACAAGATCGCGCTCAGCCCTGAAGATGATAAACGCTATTTAATTCCTGGGAGTGATGAAACGCTACCGTGGGGACACTATTTAATCCCATCAAAAGAGGCGATGGAAATTGAGAGCACTGTGTGATGTGTCTTTTTATGATTAAGTTTCAGAAAAAAATATTATATACATTTATAGATAAAATAAATAAGCTGTTAAATAACATTTATCTCCTCTATGCATGAAATGAGCTCTTAATAATATTTTTCAACGTTTATACAAAAATGTGGACTAGGCCTTCTCAGTAAGATATATGTTCTGCATAAAAATCTAACTGATTGGGGAGACCACAATAAAAAAAAAAACGAGCCGATCACTATACCTCAAGGGTGGTTTGGAAACTTGTGAACTGATAGAAATTACTTCAATCAACTCTTCAATAATCAAACTGAGACATTGATGAAATTATTGGGGGTACATAATTATGGGATCTCTCTCAGAATTGCCGTACATGTCTTCAATTAACATATGATAATAGTCTATGAATTCAGTCTTCAATTTCTCAATTTATTTTTTTCCAATGAGCAATATAGAAATCTGTAATACCTACTCAATGATAACTATGTTTGAAACAGTTGAATCATTGAAACATCTCTAATTTGAAATTCCTATCATAATCATTATCTGAGGCGTCACTGAACCTGATAATTTCAATCTAGTTAGTTCCATAAATCAAAATACTATAATATTCAACCCAATACAGATCAACAAAACGATATATCAGCTACATATTGACATTCAGAAGTCTTCAGATCACACCTATAGAAGTATTCAGAGGTATTCGGATGTCTTCAGAAGTCTTCAGATCACGCCTTCAGAGGTATTCAGATGTCTTCAGAAGTCTTCAGATCGCGCCTTCAGAGGTATTCAGATGTATTCAGATGTCTTCAGAAGTCTTCAGAGGTATTCAGATGTCTTCAGATGTATTCAAGAGTCTTCAGTTGTATATCAGACACCATAGCGTTCACATCATGGAGTCTAAACCACATTCATCAGAGCAAGCATTAGATAAATATCACTGTGCAGATTATGATAATGCTTATGGACCGAAATATGTTGACGGCAGATGGACACTTGGACATAAGAATCTACGCTTTGAGGACCAATACATAGGCGTAGATAATGTCGATTTTAAAAGTACTCTGGGTCTTTTGGAATTATTATTTTCCAAGAACCCTCGAAATTACACGCCTCTGGATCACCAGATGTATAAACAGATGCTAGAAATCAGCTCTATTCATAGAGATCGATTAGGGCGATTACGAGGACAAGCTGATAAGGAGAAATTCGATAAAATTATCAGACCCCTCTTCAAAAATAAGACCAAGCCTAACCGTCCAAAGTCGAGCGTGGAGCCTGAAGCCAGTATTGGGAATGAAGAGTACAATATTTTAGATGAATGGACAGATCCGAATATCTTGGTGGATAGACTGAGATATTTAATGGAATCAGATAAGAACAACAACGAGATCGCCTTTATTCTTACTGAACTTGAAAATGTTGGTATAATATCTAAAAAATAAATGATGTCAAAATTATCCGTTTTTTATTCAACACCTGCTAGGCGAGTAGACTCACAATGACTACTCAACTTGGCATACAAAAATATATATTTAAAAACCCTGTATAATGACTGGTAGGTAGTGTGATGAAATCATAAACTTGGTCGACTTGCTGACTGCCTTTGGTCGACTGACATTTTTACGATGATAATCACTCTAAGAGTCACAAAAATGAAAAACGAGGTAGCGACATTTCTTGCTGACCCGCCCTGTATAGCAGAAATATTTTTTAGTGTGGGATATTGAATATTAGGTCTAGGACTAAAAACAACTCTTGTTTCAGCTTGAACAGCTGTTTTTTGTGTGATTTCGATAGTTCCTTGTATCTTGTATCTCATATGGAACGATAAGAGAATCAATAATAATAGGATTATTTCCTTTATTATCCGTTAATTTTAGTCTATAACTCAGCTGATTTAATCATCTTTCTAGGCTTTGAAAGAATATGATTTTCTGTATACGCCAAATATAGAAACAATGATGTCATCGATATAACGGTTAATCAAGCAGATTCGTGGTTGGCCATGTTTGAAGGCATCATTACCATCAAGGGTAAATTGAAGGTGACCGGTGGTGGTACTGGTACATTAACCCACAATGCTGGAGCTTATCTCTTTGATTCCTGCAAATTCCCGCTTCGCTAACTTTGTTCGGCACATTCATGTACAATATATTGTTCATAATTCATTAAATGTTTATCTTCGTAAAGTTTTATTGTCACGTAGAGTGCACTTAATTTCTTCTGGAATTCTTCCAGCTGTTGTTTATACTCTGCCGCAGCCATGTGAAAACTGCCACAAAACATTCAAGTATTCTGTTTTTGCGTCTCGATTTACATGCGCAGACGCAATAACCAAAAGTTTTGCATTTCTTGCACGCCATTCCGTCCACAACATCTTGATAAGATATACAGAAACATTTAAACGGCGAAAACGTCAACACGTCAAAACATCAAACGTCATAAACATCGCAAACGTCGGAAACGTCAAACGTCACAGACGTCAAACGTTGAAAACGTCAAACGTTGCAAATGTCGAAAACGTCAAACGTCGAAAACGTCACAGAAACGTCAAACGTCGAAACGACGAAACGTCAAAAACGTCAAACGTCGAGAGTGGAAGCGTTAAATGTCATAGGTCAAACGTTCAAAAAATTGTCAGGTTTGGGATTCGAACCCACGTATCATTTCGGAACCGGAGTTCAACTTAGGCGCCTTTAACCGATCGACCAACCTGACATATAACGAAAAACGTTGAAAACGTGAGTCATCATCTTACACTCATGCTCATCGTCATGCTCATCATCGTTGGGAATCTCATCACGTTATTTTGAAGTCATAATCAACATCTAAGGGAGAAATCGTTTCATTAGAGTACCCGCATGGTCTGCTATCTTCAATAGCAAAGAAATTAGCTTCCTATACATTTTTGACGTCGATAAATGCTTAATTATGAATCTTGACATCGAGACGAATCCATTGATACCAAAATTATCGAAATCGGAAGTGGAGACCGGATTCAGCTTCCAGCTAGCTTATTAGACACTTGGTTGGAGTGATTCGTGTTGCAAAGTGTTGCACAAGATCTAAGAAAGCCGTTGGTGTAGTTGAATCTCTTATCGCACTCAGATCTCGAGGAATCATAGATCTGAGTGCGATAAGGAAAATTTTGATACTTTTGTATTGTATTGGCACTAAGTAATGCTGTACAGGTTTTATTTCCTCGACCAAATGAGTTTGAGATACGATTATCGTGATTACCCGCCTCCCTATAGCACCTACATACGAAACAACTTCAGATTCTCGACCTGTACATCGAACCATTTGATTTGACATATCACTCGATGCTCTAGCTCAAAAAATATATCTAACATGCCTTTTTAACATAATTTTCCTAATCGTACCTCTGAACCACACTACATACTCGAAAACTATCGAAATCGGAGGCCTACAAGTGAAAAAGTCATTTGACCCACCTCGTATATTTTTTTCGGTCGCCTTATACTTTTCTAGCCGCTCTGTATATGTTTTCGACTTTGACCTTGCTTCACCCTATAGGTGTAGAGAAAGTATAGTATTGAACTTCTGTATAGCCATCTTTTCAATGAGAAACTAATGAAAAAATCCTCTAAGTATACGTCACCTATTACGCCCCCTCCAGCTATCTCTTCAATGATGAGCTAAACAGCTGTCCACCAAAGAGGCCTGACGTTCCATTATTGTGTAGTTCAATGCTCTTGATTTTTTCAAACCGGAAGTGCTTATTTTCATCTCTCATGTAAACATCTGATGAGACCCCTCCTGCCAGTTGTCATGTGAAGTCATGGTTGCCATCTTGATGCGTTGACAAACATCCGCCATGTTTAAACGATGAGACACCCTATATACGTTTTTCAACATGTTCCTGAGACACCATGTATAGCAAATCTTTTATGTAAACATCTGAAGAGACCCCACCTGTCATGCGACGTCATGGTAGCCATCTTGATGCGTTGACAAACAGCATTACATTTTTCTTCTAACACGGAGACTCCATAACCTGACATTTGACAAGCAGCCGCCATTTTTTTTTTCTTTAACGATGAGACGTACTGTATATGTTTTTTTCTAACACGAGACATCCTTTATTATGTCATACGTCAAATGCCTCATTGCGAATCTGCTAAGTGTGGAATACACTGGAAATGGCAACATGTACATGCAACAGGATCTCGAGATTTTTTGCAACGTCTGGCAACGCCGCGCAGCGCGGTGACCGCGGACCTACCTCGATCACGTCGCGCTCTCTCCACACCGGAAAATGGCAACATGCACCACGAGACATCCTTCATTATGTCATACGTCAAATGCCTCATTGCGAATCTGCTAAGTGTGGAAAACACTGGAAATGGCAACATGCACATGCAACAGGATCTCAAGATTTTTTGCAACGTCTGGCAACGCCGCGCAGCGCGATGACCGCGGACCTACCTCGACTACGTCGCGCTCTCTCCACACCGGAAAATGGCAACATGCACATGCAACAGGATCTCGAGATTTCTTGTAACGTCTGACAACGCCGCACCGCGCGAATCTGCGTCGCTACGTCACGCTTCGCGGCCGCGCGGGGCCTGGTCCCTTCTGATTGACTAGCCGGGCCCCCCACCACTTTTTGAGCCAATTTTGACGTTTTGGGACCTTAAAAAAGTAGGTAGATCTACGGAAAAATCATATCTTTCATCTCTCTCTAACACACGTGCTCTTATGAGGCTTTCGAATGGCAACACTGTAAATTTCGGTGGAATCTGGGGAAAAATGACCTTTTTTCTGTGACGGGAAAAAAGTTTGGCATTTCATCTCTGTTGGCAGGTTATAAAATGTCACTTTTCATAAATTACTTTTTTCCCGTGGGCAAAAAGTGAGTACTTCTTTCCCGGATATATATCACATATATATACTCTGTTAATGGCTTTTGTTGTGCTATAGTTCCGAAAAATGAGTCAATAATACCGTCTCCGAGAAAGAACTGCAAGTCCTTTTATCTTCCATTCGACTTCGCGGTTTCGTATATTACTAAACAACTACTGAATTCGCAATTTTTTTAAATCAAATCACAGAATTGAACTGACAGAAGTGACATCAGATATTTGATTACTTCAAAAGAATGATAAAGATGTCTATAAAACGCAGGTGTCCCTACTGTTAAAAACTTGAAATTTCACGTCGATAATTTTCACATTTCGAAATAATGTAATATCTTCTCAATATTGATTCGTCCTTCCTTCTGTCACAGAAAAAAATAGTGTATTATACACGGGAAAAATATTAGATTTTAGCTCACGGTTTTTTGTCTCCCTCCGCTACGCGTCGGGAGACAACACAACCTGGAGCTAAAATCTACTACTTTTTTCCCTTGTATAATAAATAACTAGTATTGATCTAGAACTGTTGCTGCTCCTTTACTGAAATATTACTTCCTGTTACTATTTCCTCATACTTGGAAGGCTGATAGGTCAACAATACTTCAGTCTTATTCCTAATCCAAAATCACTGGAGTCAAGTGATTCAGAACGTCGGGATTAACATATATGTAAACCTAACTATAAGAGACATTGACTGACAATATTCTAATTAATCAATTCATTGAGAAATCAGAGATGTTTCATACTATCTGGAGAAAAGTGAATAATGTGCTCTCCTGTTTCTCTTTCTCCCCTTTCTCTCACCCCTCCCACTTCTACTGACCTTATCGACATGCTGATGCCAATACTCATCATGTACAGTTGTTGGCTCAACATTTGTTAGTCTAGAGAAAAATGTTGGATGTGTAAGATGAAAGCTGGTGGACTCTATTTCGAAAGCCTCGGCAATTGCCTCCTGAATCTTTTTTTTAACAAAATTATAAATAGCTGCATCCGATGGAGTTAATATTTTGATATCTTGATGTTGACTGTATACATTAATGAATTTGTCATTAAAGGACAAAGCACCTGAATGAAGATCCATTATTGTGGCTCCTCCTGACGAACCACCCAAGGCCATAGCTAGAATGGAAGAAAAATGACTCTTGATTCAATTTTTATTCCAATAATTTGATAAATTTTGCAATTATGGCAGTGGCAATTAGAATTTACTTACACTACTATTGTAAAGATGCGATCATTCCGATATCGAAAAAAGAAAAGGTGAAATAACAAGTGACTTAATCAAATACAAAAACTTAGTCATCTTCACAAACATTCATTAAATGAACAACAGTAGTAGACAGAGACGGATCAAGGGTATATTGCGCCCCAAGCTGAACCCAAAATTTGCGCCCCCCCCCCTTGGCCTTATTTGTCTTTTTTAACACGAACATGAATTATGAAATGAGAAAACAAAACAATTAAAAGAAAAATAAAATGTTTCTAAATATATATGATCATAACATAACTAAAAAATTTTCAATTGAAACAAAACAAGCCGTCAATATGACATTATCAACAAAAAGATTTATTTTTCTACTACTGCTATGAAAAGTAGCGTATTTCTCATAGCTAATTTAGTTTCAAAACCATGTATTGCTCATACTGTGAGACATATTTTTTGTCACGGCCTCGGTCACGGCACTTTGCCAACACCACATACATTTTCATGGAGAATCAACAAAAATCGACCAAAACTTGGCTGCTGTTCAGCTTTGAATAGTTGTCACAGCTGTCAGAAAAAGTTTTTCATATTCATTAGGGCTTTTGATAGAAATCGCATTTTCCATGAAATATTATTCCAACAATTCATAATAAATAATATGATGTATATACCAAGATGTGACGATTTTGATAAATACACCGCCAGAGACAGAGATAATGGAAGAAGCTGCGAAAGTTGGATTTGTTTCCGGAAATTTCAAGACAGTATTTAAAAAAGTATGAATTGGCATAGACGAAAAATTTATGGAATCTAAAAAAAATACAGAAATAAAATCTTTTTCGGAAAGTGTACTTGTTGAAATACTTTGAGGAACTAGGAAAGGCGTCTACTCTTTGGCCACAATTACAATGTGGCATAGTGCCGCATTATGAAATGAATACCAATAAGCTACATTACTCGGATTCTTTGAATATGTGCAGTTGTAGAAAAAGTATAGTGTGCAACATGTGGGGAAAAGCACTTTCCTCACTCGGGTGTTTGCATCACTCGCCCTTCAGGCTCGTGCCACAACACTCGTGAGAAAAGTTGAACTATTCCCACTTGTTGCACTATATATACTATTCTTGCTTTTGCATGAGCAAATTCATTTACAACTTTCGTATAAACGAATCCTGGTGCAATTGTTTATTTCCTCCGCTTGATCAACATTTCATTCTACTTTGAGCATTATGGCAGTTATTTCGGAGTTGAAATGAGTAACTTATTTTTGATTCAATGATACATTTAATAGAAATCTGCTTATTGAAGGGATACGAAGTAAGGGATTACCAGACCATTGAGTCTTGAAACAGTTCAAATCTAGTGGAATAGATCTGCAAATCGCCATATATTTGACGAAATTAGAGGGAATATTCGAAACTATCGCAGTGGGTATTAATAAGCCGAGCAGAAACTTTCGATCCTCAAATCTTCATCACTCTGAGATCATACTTTAGGAGGGCAAAATCCAAGGCCTACTGCGTTTATTTTTAGAGGATAAAAATCAAGAAATCGTATTGGCGATTTTTTTTTTGAAAAATTTAAAACCACCATTGGATTCAGCACCCCCTCATATGGTTGTATACCAAATTTCTTGAAAAAATATTCAATATTAATAATTTCGTGACAAAATTAAAAATCCAGTTTGTATTATAAGTAAATTCGAGTATATGATAAGATGAAGAGTGAAATAAATAGAAAGTAATCATTGATGATTATGTGACAAATGAGAGAAATGAAACAAAATTGAAAACAATAACTATTATAGCTACAGATACGAATGAACATTCATCAAATTCTTGTTGTTTCAACCAATCCGCCATTCAGTGCAATGCGCATTTATCATATCTTCTTCTCATATTCAATATAACTTTTCTCAGTTGTTCTGGCGTTATTTCTGCACAAGCTGCAGATATTCTGATACGAAGTTCTTCTACTGATTGCGGTCTAGACTTATAGACTTTTTGTTTCACAATACCTCCAAACAAAATAATCCAGTGGTGTCAGGTCCGGGGATCTCGGCGTCCAGTGAATGAAAGGACTATTCCAACCAATCCACCGATTTCTGTAATTATCATTCAGCCATTCTCTCACCAAGGTGCGTTATGTACAGGAGAGCCAAACTAATTGAAATTTCAAATTTAGGCGATCATGAACTGGTAAAATATGTATTGCGTCCCAGAACTCATTGCTTAAAAAGTCCAAAAATATATTTCCATTCAGATTACCTCCGAAAAAAAAAGGCCGATAATCTTATCATGGAGTATTCCACACCACACATTTATTTTATAAGAATACTCTGCCTTTTTGCATTGATAATCCAATTAGGATTATCTGTAGACCAGTACCTTGAATTTTGAGACGACACAACTCCGTTTGTAGTGAACGTAGCTTCGTCACTAAACAAAATTTCGTTCAAGAAGTTATTATCATTCAAATATTCTCCTTGAGCCCAGAAACAGAATTCTAATCTTCGTTCCTCATCTCCTGGTTCCGTCTTTTGGCTTGAATGGTTTGATTTTATCACTTACAAGGCATCCGTTTGCAAGCTTGAATGAGGATTATTCCGAAAATATTGCAATACTCGCGCATCATTCCTATTCTCACGACGTGAATTATTTCTGTTTTTGAGCATATGCCTCGATACAGTACTGCTACCGAGACTGCTACTCACTGGAAGTTTATCAGGATGTCTTTCATGAAATTCTCTGGCAGCTTCTCTTGCTGAAAGAGCATTATCTCCGCCAAGACGCACAAGCTCAATTTTATCTCTTACTCTTAGTCCTCCCATGATAACTAATCACTGATTTTTACAAAATATTCCTCTGAATAATCGGGCAAAATCTGACGCTACTAATATTTCAACACACATTGTGACAGCGGCAATACAAATCAACAATCGTCTTTTGTTTCTCGCGCCCAGTCAGGAGCACGTGATTTCGCATAATATCCGCGCGGCTATTACATAGCCAACTCACCAAGATTTGATAACCAAGTGGGGTATGTAGTGAATACCTACCT